>CM053574.1:100287423-100528163 GCA_028646485.1 Cryptoprocta ferox
CGATTGTTTCCTTTGCAGTGCAGAAGCTTTTTATCTTGATGAGGTCCCAATAGTTTATTTTGGTTCTTGATTCCCTTGCCTTTGGGGATGTGTCGCGTAGGAAATTGCTGCGGTTGAGGTCATACATCCAAAAAGTAAGATAGATTCATGGGTGTGTATGTACAGTGATGAATAGATATGTGATAAATTACATACAATGCAGTGTTTAATTTAGAATCCAGATGTTGACTATATGGGTGGCTGCTGTAGACACCTTTCAGCTTTTCCATATGTGCAAATATTTTCTTAGTAAAATCTTTAGAAAAAATACAAAAATAGGGGTACCTGGGTGGTTAAGTCAGTTAAGCGTCCGACTTCATGACTCAGGTCATGATATCACAGTTTGTGAGTTCAAGCCCCACATAGGGTTCTGTGCTGACAGCTCAGAGCCTGGAGCCTGTTTTGGATTCTGTGTCTCCCTCTCTCTTTCCCTCCCCCGCCCATATTCTCCCTCTCTCTCTCTCTCCCTTTCTCTCTCTCTCTCTCTCAAGAATAAACATTAAAAAATTTTTAATACAAAAATAAATTTTTACTATGCTTATTGTATAAAACCATCTTCAAATCATCTTAGAATAAAATATATTTACTTATACTTGGAAGATCAAGAAAGTAAGTTCATGTCTATAATATCACAATGGAAATTAGAATTAGAATATTCCTTTTTTTTAAGGTTTATTTATTTTGAGAGAGCGTGCAAGCTTTCTCATGGCGGGAGGGGCAGAGAAAATCCATGCAGACAGTGCTGAGTCTGACCCAGGGCTTGAAGTCACAAACCCTGAGTTCATGACCTGAGCTCAAATCAGAAGTCAAACACTTAACTGACTGAGCCACCCAGGCACCCCAGAAATTAGAATATTCCTATCCTTATTTGAAGAATACTTATTAACGAAAATTTCAAATATATAGTACAAAACATTCGTTCTTAGTACTACAGTGGGTACAATTTTCTTTTTTTTTTTAGTGTTTTATTTATTTTTGAGAGAGAGAGAGACAGCGTGAGCAGGGGAGGGTCAGAGAGAAAGGGAGATGCAGAATCTGAAGATAGGCTCCAGGTTCTGAGCTAGCTGTCAGCACAAAGCCCGATGCGGGGCTCAAACCCACGAACCATGAGATCATGACCTGAGCCAAAGCTGGATGCTCAACCGACTGAGCCACCCAGGCGCCCCAATGGGTACAATTTTCAAAGGGTCACCATCTAATACAGAAAATTTCACCTGATATGCAGAGGGTTAGACTTCATTTATTAAGATGTCACCATGGCAAATGACATAGCCTGTTCACACTTACATTGCTTTTTGTAATTAAGTGTATTTGGATTTTTGAGGAGTTTAGTTTTCAAAGATCTCCTCCATTTGTTAAAAGTAGTATTGACTAGAAACTAAATAAATTCAAATATAAAAAGAAAGCCTGATTTCTGGTTGTCAGATTCTGGAACCTGCTATCTGTCTCATGCTACTGGTAACGTCTGCTAGGCATTTGTCACATTTCTCAAGACTCTTCTCTTGCTTCTTGAATCACCTGCCTTTGATTGTTTCTTCTCCATTGCTCTTAATGTCTCTTCTTCTAGCTAACTCTACCTAATCGTTCACAGGGGTTTTTTCCCATTATCCTTTTCAATTCTTACTTATCTACCGTCTGGATAATCTTATCCCTTTACACAATTTCATTTACTGCCTGTAGGCTAACGATTCCATAGATCTGTAAGGAGTTCCTACAGTCATTAAAAATTTAACATTTCTCATATTTATTTTTTTTCTCTCCGTAAAACTTAATAATTTTCTTGTATTCTTGATCTGTTAGTAATGTTAAAGTCTAATTACCATCCAGCTTTTGTCAACCTCGATCTCTCCCTCATTCTAACTAGAGCCTCATCTCACCTCCACACCTATTCACTTGTCTAGCATCTAACTGTTTTTATTCATCCTCTCTTGCTTTTCTAGACCATGTGTCAGCTGGATTATTATAATACCTTGTGAGGAGTTATCTGTGCTAAAAACAGGTCATCCTTTTCCCCATTATTAGAAATTATTTTTCTGTAATATCAGCATCAAAAACAAAGATCTTTTGGTCCTGTTACTTTTCTATATTAATCTCTGTTAGTTTCTTGTTGAATGTGGAATAAAAATCCAAACCACTTAGCTTAGCAAATAAAACGTTAGGTCCATTCACGATGGGAACTAAGCCTACCTTTCTACTACCATTGTTCTCCAACCACTTACCTCAAAATTACACAGGTCTGTGCCTTTACACATGCACAGGCCCTCCTGTGCCTTCTGTATGAATATTAGTCTCCCCACAGTCTCCTAATGCTTCTAGCTTGAGAAAAATGGTGGCACTCAGATACAGTTCGGTGCTCTGTGCATCTAAGACACGTTCATATCTCTTTAGAACCATTTACCATTGTTTCTATAATTAAATCACCAGTAGAATAGTTACTCTATGAGTTCCTAATCCATTAGGTATTAAACTCAAATTTCAGATGTCCATCAATATCTAACTGATGAGGTTTTGAAATGTTAACTGAATTTACCCTCTTCCTTCTGAATTTTGAGATAAGAGTCAGGTAGGGATCTAAATAACAGCTCTAATAGAGCTATTTTGCCATTCTCGTAGAGCTGAACTGGAGAACTCATCTTGGATCTGGAGCTATGATAGACGGTAACACTATTAGCAACAACATATATCATCTCTTGCTTCCACATTTACCTGACAACTAATAACTCTACTTCTGAAAATTGACCCTAGTTCACCATGAAAAATAGGGATAAAGTTGAAGGAAAACAAGAAAAATCTTATAAAAATTCTTACCAACGATACTATAAAGGGAACAGTCAACAAATATATGCATATTTCAGTAATGGGCCTCCAAATGGCTTCACTTACTAATTTGAAATACATGGCTTTGTTTTAACCCTGAAACATTTCTGAAAAGTTTCTTTTTAATGTTAAAATATGGTTATTGTTGAAAAATGTTATAAAAAATTGTTAAATATCATTGACTGCTTTTATTTGAGCTACTAAATCTACTAAAGTTCATAAAGTTTTTATGAACTTTAAGTATTTTTTAATCCGAATTTACAGTAAAATTGCCAATGCATTTAAACTTTTTAACCATAAAATGTTAACCTGTCAGTTAAAATTCCGTCTGAAAAAGAATGATGTGACAGTGGCTGAATTTAAAAGTAAATGGTTTTGCTGGGGTTTTTTTGTAATAAAAAAAGGCTATTAATACATTCTTAGGACTGCACATTTCCTTCACAGAGTAGCCTACTTAAATGCACAGTTTCATTATTGCAAGTTAAGATTAAGTTGTTCTGATAAAATAATGAACATCCTTCCAAATTAAAAGTAGTCATTTCTTAGGGCGCCTGGGTGGCTCAGTCGGTTAAGCATCTGACTTTGGTTCACGTCATGATCTCACACGGTTCATGGGTTTGAGTCCTATGTCAGACTCTGTGCTGATAGTTCAGAGCCTGGAGTCTGCTTTGGATTCTGTGTCTCCCGCTGTCTCTCTGCTCCTCCCCCATTTAGGCCCTGTGTGTGTGTCTCTCTCTCTCTCTCTTTCAAATATAAATAAACATTTAAGAAATAGTCATTTCTTTTATCAAGAAGAGAAATAATGAAATAGATATTATTGTTACTTATTTATAATTACAGAACATACATTCCACGCAAAAATCCTTCAAATCATTCAGGATATCACACATCTGTATTATTATGCTTTATTAAAAAGATTGTTTTATGTTTATTTATTTAGTTTTGAGCAAGAGAGCAAGCATGGTAGGGGGAGAGAGGGGAGAGAATCCTAAGCAGGCTCTGCACCATCAACCATGGTGATCATGGCCTGAGCCAAAACCAAGAGTTAGAGGCTTAACTGACTGAGCCACCCAGGTGCCCCTTGAATTATTATGCTTTTATAACAAGAAAATTTAACATGTCATATGATGCAAGCCATTACGCATTTTAAAAATAAATGGAACAAATTTAAGCAACCATATACTTTAAGAAATATGCTTCTACTTACAAATGGACTGTTTGAGATTATGCATTAGCCGTTTTTAATGTTCTTATGCTCCCTGATTCATTGGTATGACCTCTTATTTTCACTTTTGCCATGCTTTTTAAGAAAAAACCATTTATTTTACATCATACACTTCAATATTTTTCAGTTGAAAATGAAGATGAAGCTGAAAGGGTTCTTTTTTCCTATGGCTATGGTGCTAATGTTCCCACAACAGCCAAAAGACGACTAAAGCAAAGGTAAAATCAATATATATTTGTTTTACTTATCTACTCAAGCTAAATGTAATTACATTATGCTTTTTGATAATGTGCAAAGTAAAGTTACTTTATTCTTAGTATGCATAAATATTAAATTGCTCATAAAATGAAGCACAGTAAGTTATAATCATGCATTTCATGTATTTTTAAGTGAGTTTAATGGTCAATAAACTAGAAGTGTACATTAGAATTTTCCTAGAATTAGATTCAGTGATAATGGCACCATTGTGATTTTATTTTCACATGAATTTCAAGTGTGCTACAAATGCTTTTGTACCCACAGTTTTCAGATTAAAATTAAATAGGCTTCCTTTTTCTCTATATTTGAGAAAGAGAAAGAGGGACGAGAGAGAGACGAGATAGCACATTATATTATGATTAAAAGTAGAGACATTAGGGAGGACACTTGTTGGGATGAGGACTGGATGTTATATATAGGGGATGAATCACTGGAATCTACTCCTGAAATCATTATATCTCTATACTCTAACTTGGATATAAATTTAAGAGAGAGAGAGAGAGAGAGAGAGAGAGAGAGAGAGAGAGAGAGAGAGAGAAAGAAAGAGGAAGGAAGGAAGACGAAAGGAAAGAAGAAAAGAAAGGAAAGAAAGAAAATTTTATATTTTGTGAAGACCAAGAAAATTTGAGGGAGATCCACTTATGATATGTGAGGTTCTATTTAAAGTACACTGAGAGAAAAATTGTACCTATTTTAATCAGTTTTCCAGTTGACCTAGCTAATTTTTTTTTATCTAACTCCTTTCTCTCACTTTAATTCATCCTCCTCTGCAAAAACATCTCACTGTCCCATATGCTACTGTATCAAATCTAAATATTTCTCCCAGACTTGCAGGCCCTTCCACGTGGCCCCACCTCTCCAGCCTTACTTGTCTCTCTGTGTAAAATGAGGGTAGTCTATCTCTATGCCTATAAACATCTATTTTCTCCATACCACATAATAGAACATTTCTCTTATCTCATTAGCTCTTGTTTCCCACATCATTTACCCAGCCAAATGGAAGGTTCCTGAAGGTCAGCAACTGTATCTTATTCCTTGTTTATTCTCTGTCTCTATCTAGCATGGTGTAAGATTCCTAGTAGAATTGTCTGTTCATCTGAGCATTTGAGGATTCAAATCTGATTATCATTTTTTAACGTTTTTATTTAATGTTTTTATTTATTTTTGAAAGAGAGGGAGAGCGTGCACGCCCAAACAGGTAAGGGGCAGAGAGAGACAGAAGGACAGAGGTTCTGAAGCAGGCTGACAGCAGAAAGCCCAATGCAGGGCTCAAACCCACAAACCATGAGATTATGACCTAAGCCAAAGTCAGATGCTTAACCAACTGAGCCACCCAGGCATCCCAACTGCTTGTTTATCTTTTATTTTTATTTGAGTTGATTTAAATGTTTAGAGACATTGCACACTAAGTAAGAAAAACAATTCATCCAAACTCGAATACTTTTATAGAAACTTTGAAGTGATGGGGACGCCTGGGTGGCTCAGTTAGTTAAGCATCCGACTTCGGCTCAGGTCATGATCTCGGTGTCCGTGGGTTCAAGCCCCGCGTCGGGCTCTGTGCTGACAGCTCAGAGCCTGGAGTCTGCTTCAGATTCTGTGTCTCCTTCTCTCTGCCCCTCCCCCACTCACGCTCTGTCTCTCTCACTCCCAAAAATAAATAAACATTAAAAAAAAAAAGAAAAAGAAACTTTGAAGTGATGGCTCAGAGAATAAAATGTCTTTAACGCTATGATGTAAGATATAGGCCATTTTATAACAAAACAAATGGATGCTTTGAATGTATGTCTCTTACCGGTTAAACTAAATATCTGGAAGAATTTTAGATCAAGGATAGATGACTGTCAAGTATTATTTTGTAGCTGGAGTGGTTAATTCTGTCTGGTGAAGGTGCAAGTATTTCTAAATTATGTATTACTTGAAAAACGAGCTATAGTCCCATCCCATTCCCCTTCTCTGCCCAATCCCTCATGAGTCACACTAAGAGTGACCTAGGCTGTTTTGTAATGTTCCACATATGACTGTTTTTGAGCATTATATTGCCTAGGGGGGAATAGAAATATACTTTGGTGAGTAAGAGACTTCTTGGTCAGTGGTAAATGATTGGTAAATACTGAAAATTGAAATTTGAAGGAAAAAGTGTATTCTCTTCTGTTTTTAGCATATGAATCCTTCAAAAGAATCTTTGTCACAAGGAAAGAAGAATTTTGCTGTTGTAAGCTTTTTTCTTTAGCCCTAAATGCTGAGTTCCTCTAAAATTGAAAGCAATTATTGCTGTTACCTTACTTTTTTTTAAAGAATGTCCAAAAACAGATGTTGATTTCTTAATAATTAGAGTGAGATTTAAAGAACCACAACTGATTCATATTCTGAATAATTTTAACTATCCAAATATTTCTGAAGATTTTATCCCTGAGCTATCTGTGTGCCTTGAACAAGTGCCTAATGGGCACACTATTAATATCTCCTACCAGCTGGTGCCAGGCATTCGTCTCATGGTGAACCAGAGGGTTATTTTGAGGAAGTGCTTCTCAGGTCATCTAAACCGAGTGAAGGGAAAGTAAGTCTAGAGATCCAGAGAGAACGTTTATGCATACTTTCAACATATTTTATTGAGCGCCTACTATATGCATAAAATTGAGTAGTGGCAAAGAGGATCCCTCTTTTAGGGTCTGACACATTTCTAGAGTTTGCAAAGTCTGTATTTCACTTTTGGTAGCTATTTGTGAAGAAGTCAATGGCTTTGTGCTCTATTTAACTGATTTAGGATGAAAGCAATGTAACCTTTGAGAGAGTCTATATTTAATTCTTAACATTTAAAATTAAAGCAGTAGAACTAGAGGTGCATTATAAAACAACTCAATCAGAACAGCAAATGAAATGTTTGCATAATAAAGTTTTCATTATACATTAGTCTGTCCCAAAATATATTAAAATTTCAAAGGAACTTATTTTTCAACTACTATACACTATACCATTCATACTAAGTTTAATGTAAAATCTCATATATTCAACAGCCAGGTTTAGGTACTTTACAGTAACACTTAATTGGAGCAGATTTGTGATTATAAAAATAATATGTTTATTTTAGAAAATTGCTAGTAATCCTACCATCCAAAGATAACCATTCAAGATTTTATAATAGATCTATGTCTTCTTGCATATTTAGGATATTATTGTATATAACATGGAAGTTTAATATTTTATCTTGTAACTGCATCTTGAACTTTTTCTTGTATCATTGAATAGTCTCCAAAAAGATAATTTTTAATAGTTATCCAAAACTCTAATTGTTAGGCCTTCTGCTTTGAGTTTCATGTTGTTGTTTATAAATTTGATAGTCACTGAAAATTTTCATTGGTTACCTCTTGCTACTCAAGGTATATTATGAAATTAAAGTCAGAAAATGGATGCAGAGTTCACCACACAGTCCCTGGCATATAGTGAGTTATTCAGTAAATGTTAGTTTGTTATACCGATTAATATTTCTTAGAGTAAATTACACAGTTGATTTTAGAGGAAAAGCTAGTGTTCCAAAATCTTTAGGTACAATTTAAGGTTTTAATTAAAATAATTTTGTTTGAGAATTTTAATGAGACTTTTTAAAATAATTAGTCAAGACACTCCCCTGGACGTGAAACCAGTTTGAGATTTTTTTTGATATCTATCAATCAATCGTAAGACATCTGTAATGCCAACTTCCTATAAAAAAGTAGCAAAATTAGTTTTTGTAGTTTGAAAAATAACTCCCAAAAATGTCTCTTAAACACATTATAATTACCAAATAAGCTTACTCACATTCTGAAGTTTCAATGGAGATATGAACAATAACTAAATATCCCATTAAACTCTTTCTGGGACATAGCTGCAGTAAGTTAAAAGGGCTTATACAATTAAGTAGATTAAAATGAAACGGGCTCTTCTTGACTTGACTAAACTTGAAAATCTGAAGTAATGTTTTTATTTCGGTCATGATTGTTTTGAAAATAGCAAACAAGATTTTCTGGTTACATGTGTTGGTTATGCTCTTTGACCTGCAGCATAACTGGGGGACAGCCAGGCACTAGCGTGGTCTTCGTGTGCACGGCTCTGTTTGCTTTGGCAGATCGAATGGAGAGCCTTTTCTGAAGGTTTTTCAAATTGCAAGATTTACTGCACACTACAGACCTTTTGTTTTAGTTGCTGTCTAGTTTTATAAAGAGCTTTAAGTTGAAACTTTCACAGTAGACTGAACTTTATAATAAAGGAAAATAGTAAAGCTGAGAAAACTTTTTTTTCCTCTAGCAGACTTTGGTGTGTAATGAAAATTTTTCTCTCTTTATTCTCCTGTATGTGAGTTGTCATTTTTGTCCTTGGGGAAAGTTGTCCTTATTTGGGTTTGTTTTTGGAATAGTCCTTTAGAAAGTTACTGCCATTCAATTCATGATCAACTTGAAAGCTTAAACCTGTAGAAGAAACTAGAGAAAGTTTCATAGGACTATAGATAATCAACTTGAGACCATTACTTGGTTTTCAATACTTATCAGGAGAACAGGCAGTTATAGGTACCAACCTGAAGATTCCTGAAGCTAGAATCATTCTGGTACATGTGCCCTTTTTTTGAACCATTTTTTTATGCCATACTAATAGAGATAAATCTCTGACCTGCTAAAATTGAAAAAGATCAAAGAGCCAAATACTATTTCAGACAAGTAACTAATTAGCAAGTAACTAAATAAATACATATATTTATTTAGAGTTTTGGTAATACTAGGAAAACCATACCAAGATTGAAGGAATTGGGACAGAGTATCAGTCCTCCATTGTGCTTTGACATCTCATATATAGATGAAGATCTACCTTGTGCACATCGGCTGGGCTCTAATACTATGAAATTATATAATAATCAGAACTGCTACTGCCATGGACAGATCTAAGAGAATAACTTTTATTTGGAGTCAAGAAATGATGAGGGAGCTGAGACAAAACCTGGTAGGGTTATTCCCTGGTGGGAATAATTTTACCAGATAACAGGTAAAATTTTCATTTAATATTTTTTAAATTTTTTTAAATGTTTACTTATTTTTTAGAGAGACAGAGACAGAGTGTGAGCAGGGGAGGGGCAGAGAGAGAGAGGGAGACACAGAATCTGAAGCAGGCTCCAGGCTCTGAGCCGTCAGCACAGACCCTGACGTAGAGCTCACTCACAAACGGCAAGATCATGACCTGAGCTGAAGTTGGTCACCTTACCGACTGAGCCACCCAGGTGCCCCATTTAATATTTAAATACAAAACTATAGTCTTATAGTATTAGTTTTTAGTTGATGTTGAACTTAATCTTGGTACAGGTAAAAATCACAATCACATGGCAGTTAATATAATTACAATGAAGTATTGTTAAGTTGTACCTACTTTAGTATCTCAACAGATAGCCTGTAAAAGCAATGCTTTCTTGAGTTGAGTACACTCTGTACAAAAAAAATAAATAACCTTTAGCAGGAGTCATTTTCCCCAACAGTATCCATAGTTACTTTTATAAAGAACTTGGGAAGGACTTGTTTTCATTCTATGTACATTGTGCATAAGGAGACATAAACTCAGCTACAAAGATGAGAAGTTCTTCATTTGTCTTGCTTTGAATTTCAGTTAAAGTGAATTTCTTTCTTCCCACTTCAAACTTCCCACTTTCTTCCCACTTCAAACACCCCAGATTTCTACACAGAATCCACCTGTGACACCAAATCATTCACTACAACAATATGCCACATTTAAAGATGTAGGAGGTTGAAGTAGAGAAGAGATGAATTGGCATCTGTAATATTTGCCTTCCCTTATTAACTTTATGTACGTTTTTATTACTAGTTTAGTGCTCAGATGCTGAACATTAGTCATACTTTAATACTGAAGCTCTGCAACCTAAGAATATGGTTTATAGCAGTGTGTTCATATAAACAAAATTCACTTACAGCAAAATCAATCAAGAAGGATTTATTAAGTGCCTGCTCTGGTTAGCACACACCACAAGGGATAAGCCCTTGTCTTCATGTGAGTTGCATCTTTTAGGAAAGAAAAGATTAGTGCATGTGAAAGAATATTAAGAAACATTCAAAAATATATAATTTAGTGCTGTATTGTACGCTAAACTATATCAGTCAGAAGACTAGAGGTCAGTGAAAACTAGCATGGTCAGAAATGGAGGAAGTGGAACTTGCAAGGAGCCTTTAAGAAAAAGTTGGATCTGTCAAGCATTGAAATAACCTGTCTTCTTCAGATGGGGAACCAACAGAGGTATAGTGGAAGGAATATGTAAAACATGTTTATGGGAAAGTAAGTGGAGTAGAAATGTCATTAATGGAAAATAAGGTTGTTTTGGTTGAGATTATAGGAGGCCTTGATATTTTTTTAAGTTTTTTTTTTATTTTTTTTTAATGTTTATTTAACTTAGAGACAGAGCCCTAGTGGGGGGGGAGGGGAAGGGGGAGTCACAGAATCTGAAGCAGGCTCCAGGCTCCACACTGTCAGTACAGAGCCCAACACGGGGCTCAAACCCACATACCACAAGATCATGACCTGAGCTGTGTGCTAGGACATGAAGAAACAGGAGGTCTTATAAAGTTCAGCCATTCAGCCGCTTATTACTGAACACCTACCTCCTTTGTGCCAAATATTATTCAAGGTATTTTGAATATGTTAGAGAACAAAATAAATAAAAATTCTAGTCCTTGGAGAACTTTCATTCTAGTTCATGAGAATTTAAATTTATACCAGTCTTTCGAGAGGAATGTCTGAAAAACTATAGTGCACGTATGTTTTGACTTAGTCATTATGCTTTCTGAGGAAATGGCAGTACAAGGCATGCAAAGATAAATTTCTGTAATTATTTAGAATTTTCAACAGCACGTAGCACTGTTGTGACTGCTATAATTGGATTGTCTTTTATTGTTGAGTTATAAGAGTTCTTTACAGTTTCTAGATACAAGTCCCTTATCAGATAAGTATTTTGGAATGTTCTCTTCCATTTCCTGGGTTGTCTTTTCATTTTCTTGATGGTGTCTTTTGAAGCACAAAACTTTTTAATTATGATGCAGTCCAGTTTATCTAATTTTTCTTTTGTTACTTGTGTTTTTGGTGCCGTATCTGAGAATCCTGTGTCAAGTCTAAGGTCAGGAAGATTTACTCCTATATTGAAGATTTACTCCTGTGTTTTCTTCTAAGAGTTTATATTTTAGTTTTTACATTTAGGTCTTTTTTTTTTTGATCCACTTTAAGTTAATTTTTTGATATCATGTGAGATAAGGACTTTGTACTATTTTAAATGTGGCTACTAAAAATTTTTTAATTACATGTGGGCTTGCATTGTGTTTCTATTGGACAAAACTGGCCTAGACCAATGGTCTCCAAACTTTTTGATATGACTCCCTATTGGGGAAAAAATTTGAATATTCACCCACCAATATATGTACATATATTTATTTCTCAGTTATATACATGTACTATCATATGAATAACGTGTGTTAAAATATAAAACCTCCATAGAAAATTAAAACTTGAAGACACTTAATAGTAAAATAAATATAAATAAAATTTCCCACACTTTAGTGGATTGTTTTGTACATAATTGCTTTTGGAGACCACCAGTCTAGACTGTGATCTTAACTTTATGATTGGCTCAAGTCTTCTTCCTTTTCCACAGTATTGTTAGAGAACTCTCTCAAGTGCAGATCTGATCATGTTATGCCTAACCGACTTAAGGATAAAATCCAAATTCAGCTTGTCATTTAAGGTCTTTCATATATCCCTGCCTATGTCTCTCTGGCTTCAGCCCTCACCATGCACCATACATTTTATCAATCACACCATACCTCCCTGCAGACTGTCCTTTATCTGTGCTTTTCTCTCTACCCAATATGCTGTTTCTCTGCTTCCTCACCAGATTACTATTAGTTTTCATTCCTCAGTGTGCCCTTTCTGATCATTTAGCACACTATGGTAATTTATCTGCCTATCTTCCTCAGCAGACTATTTGATTCTCCAGGTAGAAACTATGTATTCCTGGTACCTATATAGATTATAGGCTTTTAATAAATTTTGTTTTAAAAAAAATGTTCGTTAATATCTTAGTGGATGAATTAATAAATACATTTCTTCTAATTCAACCTGCTTTTCTATAGTCATTGATACTTATGATCAAGGAAAAAATTCTAATTTTCTAATCATTTTTGTTTAATTGCAAATATGATAATAATGAAAAATTTCTTGTTTTTCCTGCATATCCTAAATTTCACAATGTTTTTTATTCCTGTTTTGTTTTGTTCTTTAACATCTATAATCCATGGGCTAAATGTTCTGAAATGTGTGTGATGAGATGTGTTCTTCTGTCTTTACAGTGACTTATAAGTAATGTTTTAAATGTGATCAGTGCATCAATTGGAGACCAATTGTACCACAATGTCTTCTACATTATAACCATTATGTATCATAAGTGATAGCAACATTCATAGTAAAAGTCACACTCATTCCTGTCAGCATCGGTTCTTAGAAAGTTTTTCTCAATAAAATAGTTCTTTTTTTAAATATTTATTTATTTGAGAGAGACAGAGAGAGAGAGAGCGTGAGCTGGGGAGAGCAGAGAGAGAAAGGAAGAGAATACCAAGCAGGCTCCACACTCAGTGCAGAACCCAGTGTGGGGCTCAGTCCCACAAACCATGAGATCAAGACCTGAGCCCAAATCAAGAGTTAGCTGCTTAGCCGACTGAGCCATCCAGGCGCCCCTCAATAAAATAGTTCTGCATGCGTCATCAGAACACTGCAGAACTCATTGTAAGCATTTCAAGGCCTCATAAGGTAACTCCCTTCTATTTAAAGTTGATTTTCCTCATTCAGAATCCCCAGCCAAAATCAGGGCAATTCTTAGAAGAAAGAGGTAGCCCTGGTATTACGGTTTAAGCACCAGCATACCAAGAAATTTCTTGAATTCACTGTTTTATATCATGTGATATTTTGCATTGATAAGTGGTATCATACCATATCTGTGTAAGAGCATTATTCAATTCCAAAACAAAACAAAAAGCACCCAAACGAAATGAGCTACATGCTGTTATTAAACTTGATGTCTTCAAGTCATTATCTTCTTCAAAATGTTGGTAATAGGTTGACCTTTGCATCTGATTATTCTCTTGCATCTTTTTTTCTTCCATTTCATGTCATCGCAAGTGTTTTCTGTGTAATAGCATTTGATTGTGTTATTGTTCTGTACTGAGCATTGCACAAATATGATCTGCACCTTCAGCATACATTTACTGAGAAATTACCAGGTACAAAAAGACCCTCATCCCTCTGTGGGAGACAGAAAGATGAAAAGACTTATTCCTAACATTTATGAAGGATGAGAAAGAAAGCGAAAATATGAATGAAGATAACTCCAAGGATTTTATATTAACTTAATAAAAAGCAGAGTTAATGATATAAAATACTGATGGTTTTGTATTAAAGCTGTAAACACAACATAAAATGAGCATTAAGACTCATTTTTAGAGATCTTATTTTAGGGTCAAATTTGAGAGCACTTGGCATATTTTAGATTGGGAGATAGAAAATGGGGTAGCCATAAACTGTAAACACCTATAAAATCTGTAAAGGAAGAAAGTAGATGAGAGGTTCGCTAGGGCTGGCAGGAGGATGGGGAGCGATGCTAACAGGAAAAGATTTCTTTTATAATCAAAATATTCTAAAATTAGGATATAGTGTTAGTTGTATAACTCTAAACATACTAAAAACCATTTAACTGAACACTTTAAATGGATGGACTTTATGGTATGTAAATTACATAGCAATAAAATTATGTCAGGAAAGCTGTATTTTATTTGAAAAAAGATTGTTGGGGCACCTGGGTGGCTCAGTCAGTTGAACGGCTGACTTTGGATCAGGTCGTGATCTCACAGTTTGTGGGTTTGAGTCCCGCGTTGGGCCCTGTGCTGATACCTTGGAGCTTGGAGCCTGCTTCAGATTCTGTGTCTCCCTCTCTCTGCCCCTCCCCAACTCGCACTCTGTCTCTCTCTCTCTCTCAAAAATACATAAATGCTGGGGTGCCTGGTGGCTCAGTTGGCTGAGCGTCCAACTTCAGCTCAGGTCATGATCTCGCAGTGCATGAGTTCGAGCCCCGCATTGGGCTCTGTGCTGGCAGCTCAGAGCCTGGAGCCTGCTTTGGATTCTGTGACTCCCTCTCTCTACCCCTCCCCCACATGCACTCTGTCTCTCACTCTCTCAAAAGTAAATGAACATTAAAAAAAGCTTTTTAAAAATAAATAAATGTTAAAAAAAAATTTTAATGATTGTCAAAAAATAAGGACTGTATTTTCTGTCTCTATCTTTAGCTGATTAAGGCAAAATCTTATGCCAGTTGGAAAGATAAAAACTTAAGATATGAGCATGCATATCTAAATAAGCTGCCCAATTCACTGTATACACTTTTATCAGAACTCATCTTTTTCATTTGGGATAGCAAGTTCTTAGAAATGTTGTCTAGGATGATGTTTAGCATTATTTTCAGAGTTTTGTCTGCATTCCTTTATCCAAGATTAGGAAATATTAAAAATGTAATGGAATCGTTTCTGTTCTGTAAGTAGATAAAATAATTTTCTTTAAAATGAAAATATTTTGTACCATTCATTATATAATATCTTGTTCTCTCAGATTTCACAGCTTTTGCAATTCAGTAGATTTATTCATAATAGAATATGAAAATATGATAAATATGAAATTTTTAATTTTTTAGAAACACGGGGGTCTTTGGAGCAGCATGTCTTCTCAACAGTATTAGCAGTTCTTTTAAGAATTCTACCACTTTTTTTTCCCCTAGTAATTAGGAGAAATGATTTTATAGCTGAGCCTTTTTTTTTAAATTGTGTCCTAAAAGTGGAATTGGGATATTTCACTTTTAATGCGATGTTAAATACTAACGGCTACACAAGTTGTGATCACCATGCAAGAGTCAAAGTGTGATCTTTTAGTACAGAGACATTCTCCACTTTTCATGTATCCTTTTCCTCTCCACTTTCAACAGAAAATCTACTCAGTTGTTTTTTGTATTATAAAATGCATTATGTTGTCTGAGGTAAACACTGAAGCTTTTCAAAGGGCAGGCTTATTATTGTTTCAACTAATTGCCTGATTTGTTTGTAAATGGGAAATTTTTATAAAAATGGAGAAAGCCGTAAATTGCTATCTGTGGTCTTTTCAAGCAAGTATAATGTAAGTCTCTACTTTTATAGCAAGGGCTAGAAACCATTACTGAAGTAATCAATGTATCACAGTTATATTATTATGGAGATTTTAATGTTACTTTCAAAATTCTGAGCTGTTGGGATATTGGACTTCCACTGTTGACACCTGATAATATTTGACTCCATAATTTTTCTGTAAATATTTAAGGATTACTAGGAAACAGTAAGTCAGTTTTTAAGCACACAAACACATTTTTAATATTTTAGATAACATTCCTCTTTTTTAAGCATTAATTTTCTTATTTCGTTCGGTTAGTGTCCACTTGGCAAGGAGAGTGCTTCAGTTAGAAAAACAACACTCGTTGGTTTTAAAAGACTTGGAACATCAAAAGGACCAAGTAACACAGCTTTCACAAGAGGTAAATAACTTAAACAAAAGAAACATATATAATCACTGTGTTCATTTTTATTCTTTGTTACTCCTTTACCTATTTTCCGAGCAGTTCTAAAATAAGCTGTTTGCTAGTACAGAATGATTTTACAACTTAGAAAACTAACTTAATGTTAAAGCCTTATAAAACAACTGACAGTGTACAGCAAAACTAAGATCAAAAAAGAGATTAAATGCCCAGACTAAATATAAATGGAGACTAGACAGGCGAAGCTTTGATTTCTGAGAGTGTCAACTGGCAAAACAAGTTTGGCGATTTTAGGTGGCATTTTGAGTTTTTAGATAAAAACCTCATTTATTTCTTTTTTTTTACTATTTTAATTCCCATGTGGTTAATATATACTGTTATCATAATTTCAAGTGTACAGTATGGTGATTCAACAGTTCCATATATTACTCAGTGTTCATCAAAATAAGTGTACTCTTAATCCCCATCACCTATTCTCCCATTCTCCCCCACCCCCCCACCCACTTCCCCTCTGGTAACCATCTGTTTAAAACCTCATCTTTTACATAGATTTGCTTTTTTACTTCTTTGATGAAAAATTACTTATCTATTAAACACACACTTAACTTGGTATACTCTTAAGCTCTCAAATTCTTTAATACATGATAGTTTCCAGAGTATCTTTTAAAAATCAGATTCATATTTCTTATTTTCCTTAGCCTTATGTCATCTAAAAAACATGTATGTTTGTACATGGTATTTTTAATCCTTTTATTTAACATTAATTACATTTTTCTCTACTTCTGAAATTCAAGTAATAAAACAATTATAACCAAAGATGTCACCTCATTAGTATTCCTTCTACTTCCTGAGTTTCAGCATAACAAGTTTTTTTATGTTGATAATTTAAGGCTTTGATCTTATAATAAAGAGATTTTTAAAGGCATATATTAAAGACTATCCATCCTTATCACGTATTCCTTGTTTTCTGAAAGACCTGTTCATATTTATCTTTATAATATCCTCTGTTAAAGTACTTTTAATACTGTGACATTCAGAGGATTTTTGTGCTCAAATTCCAAAAGACCAGAAATATTTCCTTTTACTATGGGGCCTGACAAAGTTACACTCGGGACAGAAGCAGTGTTGTGCTGACAGGTGTTCACAGCCAGCTCTGCCGGCAGGGACCAGAGGCACAGCCCTGATTTGTGTCTGTGGAATAAATATTCTCACCACGACTAACTTTGAGCTGCCAACATCATGTCACTGCACACAGAGTAAAGACACTCAGCACACTGTTACATAATGTCCCCACCGTAAAGATACAACAGACCTGGCTAAACTCAAGAGCATAGATAATAGTGAAATAATTAAAAATCTATGACTTTAAATATTTATTCCCTTTGTTTAATAAAATTGATTTTATTGGGGCACCCGTGTGGCTCAGTTGGTTGAGCATCGGACTTCAACTCAGGTTGTGATCTCGTGGTTCATGAGTTCAAGCCCCGCATCGGGCTCGCCGCTGTCAGCGTGGAGCCTGCTTTGGATCCTCTGTCCCCTCTGTCTGCCTCTCCCCTGCTCATACTCTCTGTCTTTCTCAAAAATAAATAAACATTTAAGAAAAACATGCCTTGATTTTAAAAAATAACATAAAATTGATTTTATTGTAAATTTAAATAGTTTTTAATAATGGTTGTATATAGCATCCAGCTCACAAAATTCCTAAAAATTTACCAGTCAGCTCTCAGAAACTACTGTAAGCCAGTAGTTTCTGGCTCCACCACACCTTGGAAGGATAAATAAATGATTACCAAAACAAATGAGAGCTTAATGAAACCTCTGTTTGCTTAATACATTATACATCACTCATGTCTGTTTTAATTTCAGAATAACCTATCAAAAGTATTTCTAAAAAAAAAAGTTTATTTATTTATTTTGAGAAAGAGAGGAGCCCCTGATATGGGGCTCAGTCTCACAAACCGTGAGATCATGACCTGAGCCGAAATCAAGAGTTGGACGCTTAACCAACTGAGCCAACCGGGTGCTCTCATGAAACAATTTAAAATAAGCTGTTGGCTTATATTGAGAAAAAGATTTAAATACTGAAATATATATGATAGGAAATGATGTGATACCTAGAATTTGCTTTTAAATACCCCATAAAAAGTGGGGGAAGGGCTCGTAGATCAAAGAAGAATTTCAAAATATCGATCATGTTTGAAGGTGGGTGAAAGTTATATGTGGGTTTATTCAATTCTGTACTTTTGTGTATGTTTGAAAAATTTTCATAAGACATTAGGAGAAAGAATCAGTAACCTTGGCTACCATAGTATATAACTTTTCCCTTAGGATTAAAAATAAAGTATTATAATTTGAAATATTCCATGGATTTAACGTTTTTTGCCTCACAAAAATTATATTGCTTAAGTTGAAAATATATAAACTAATTAACTGAAAGATGATAGTATTAGAATACTTCTGTAACAACTATCATGACTATTCATGATACATGGTGAAAAAAATAAAGGAAACTCTCAGGATCTATATTCTTTTAAACAGTTTAAATATTAACAGTAGCTTGGAATTTTGAGAATAATACACAGATAAAACAAATAACTAAAGCTAGAATTACCATTAAGTTAAATACATTACTGAGAGTATGTCTGAGAGTAAACATAAATGAATTGCCAAAATGAGAATGCTAAAAAATACTCAAAATGAAAACAAATATTCCTTTTATAGTGGGTTTATTGAGGTATAATCGACAAACACTAAACTGCACATATTTAAAGTGTACAATATAACTTTTGACACATGTATACCTATTAAATCATCACCAAAATGAAGATAATAAACACATACATCACCCCAAATGTTTCCTTGTGCCCCTTGGGAATCTCTCCCAGACTTCTGTGTCCCCATCATGGTCCTCAGACAACCACTGAGTTGCATTCACCATAGCTCAGCCATATTTTTTGTATTTTATATAAATAGATTCATAAAATATGTATATATGTTATATATACACACATACACACACTTTTTTTTTTATCTGACTTCTTTCACTCTGCATAATTGTTTCAAGATTCATCAGCTCTTTTCATTGCTGAGGAACATTCCATTTATGGGTATACAACAGTTGTGCATTCATTCACCTGTTGATGGACATTTGGGTAGTTTGCAGTTTTTGCCTATTACAAATAAAGCTGATATGAATATCCATGTGCAGTCTTTTATGACCATATGCTTTTGTTTCTTTTGGGTAAATGCCTCAAGTGGACTAGGTGGATCATATGGTTAGGGGTCTACTTAATGTTTTAAGAAACTGCCAAACTGTTTTCCAAATGTTTGTACCATTTTATATTTCCACCAGATGCACATGAAAGTTCTTATTCTATATCCTTGCAAAGACTTGATATAGTATTTTTAATTTTAGCCATTCTAATGGGTGTGTAGTGATCTCTCATGGTTTTCATTTGCATTTCCCAAATGACTAATGATATTGAGCATCTTTTCATATGCTTCTTTGCCCTCTGCTCTTATTGGGAGAAGTGTCTTCAAAATTTTGCCCATTTTATCACGTTGTTTTCTTATTATTGAGTTTTGAGTATTATTTATTGATTTTAGGTACAATTCCTTTATTGGATACATGATTTGCAAATATTTTCTCCCACTCTGTGGCTTGTTTTTACATCTCTTAACATGTTTAAAGACAGCTTTTATCAAGCCCAGTTTATCAGTTCGTTCTTTTACGGATTTTGTTTTTAGTGTTGTGTCTAAAATATATTTGCTAACCCAAGGTCACAGGGTTTTTGTCATGGTGTTTTATAGCTTTAAATCTGTACTCCATTTTTAGGTCATTTTTGTATTGTTTGCAAGGTATAGTTTGAAAATCATTTATTGGCACATTGAAATCAAATTGTTCTCACATCATTTGTTGAAAAGACCTTGTTGAAAATCAGTCATAAATGTGTGAATCTGTTTCTGGACTCTCTGTTTCCAGTTATCTAATTTGCATGTCTTTATGCCCATACCACACTCTCTTGATTACTGAAGCTTTATAATGACTTAAAATTAGACAGTATTGGTCCTCTAACTCTATTCATTTTCAGAGATTTTTGGCTATTCTGTGTCCTTTGCATTTACATATGAATTCTGTAATAATTTCTACAAAAAGAAAAAGAAAAAGCTAGATTTAATTTTGATTGGAATTGCATTGAATCGATAGATCAAGTGGGGAAAATTGACATCTTAATAATATTGAAATTCTATCCCATGAACTGGCCATATCCTGCCGTTTATTTAGATCTCTGATTTCTCTTAATAGTGTTATTTTTTATTCTTTAGTGTAAATACTAGTCTTTTTTTTGTTTGTTTCTTTATTTTTGAGAGAGAGAAAGAGAGAACAAGCAAGGGAGGGGCAGAGAAAAGGAGAGAGAGAGAATCCCAAGCAGGCTCCACACTTCAGCACAGAACCTGATGCCGGGCTTGAACTCATGAACCATGAGACCAGGCACCCCTTGACTAATCTTAATATTGTATTGTTTTTCCATCCTTCTACTATTAACTTCCTTATGTCTTTATAATTGTCTTATAAGCATCATATGTAGTTGGATCTTAACTTTTTAAATCCATTCTAACAAAATAGGACTTTAAATGGAGTTTTTAAAACATTTACATTTGATGTGTCTCTTGATAAGTCTGTCATCTTGCTATTTGTTTTTTATTCGTCCCATCTATTCTTTCTTCCCTTTTTATTTTTCCTGCCTTCTTTTGGATTAGCTGAATATTTTTTATCATTTTATGTTATCTCATTATAGGCTTATCAACTTGAACTCTGTTATTACAGTAGTTTCTTTATAGTATATATCTTTAACATCATCTCATTTCATGTGATGTTTTACTACTTCGTGTATAGTTTAAAAACCTTAAAATAGTATACTTCCATTTGTTCCCTCCCAGCTTTTGTGCTCCTGTTGTTGTATATTTTATTTATACATATAGAAATTGCCTACTATATTGCTATTATTTTCCTTTAAGCAATTGACAATTTTTTGAAGAGCGATAATATGAGGAAAAGATACTATATTTAACCAAATAGATAACATGCCTGGTGTTCTTTATTCCGCTGTGTAGATCCAAATTTCCATCTGGTATTATATTGCTTCTGGTTGATGTACTTCTTTTAACAGTACCTATGGAACAGGTCTTCTGGTGATGAAATCTTTCTGCTTCTGTATGTTACAAAAAGTTATTTCACTTCTTTTTGTTGTTTGTTTCTTGTTTTTATATGCCTTACTATTCTTAACAGAATTTAAGATTAAAATATAAACAGTTATGTTTACTAAGGCCAAAAAACTGGAAGTATACATTTAAGGATTCACTCTTTTATGACAGTAAAATTCACATAACATAAAATTCACAAATTGTACAATTCAGTGGCTTTTGGTGTGTTTACAACATTGTACTATCACCACTATCTAGTTACAGAACATTTTCATTACCCAGATGGAAACTCTGTACCCATTAAACAGTAACTCCCTATTCTCCCCTCCCCCCCAACCCTGGCAACCACTCTGCTCTGTGCTTTCTGTCTGTGGATTTGCCTGTTTTATACCCTTCTATGAATGGAATAATGCAATATGTGGCCTTTTTTATCTGGCTGCTTTCATTTAGCATAATGTTTTCAAGATTCATTCATGTTGCACCATCTATCAGTACTTAATTCCTTTTTATGACTAAATAATAGCCCATTGTACAGATGCATCATATGTTGTTTATCCATTCATCCATTGATGAACATTTGGGTTATTTCCACCTTTTGATTATTGCAAATAGTGTTACTATAAATATTCAAGTACAAGCATTATGTTTATCTACCTTTTTTAAATCTGTGGAGTAAACACCAAGGAGTGGAATTGCTGAGTTCACTTTTGTTTTACAAAGATAATTTTCCCAGGGTAGAGAAGTCAAGATTGATTCTTTTTTCCTCTCTGTCTTTTTCAGTACTTGAAAGATGTTGCTCCACTCTCTTCTGGTTTGCATTGTTTCTGCCAAGAAATATCCTGTCTTTATCTTTGTGTCTCTCTAGGTAATGTGTCTAATTTCTCTAGATGTTTTTGAGATTTTTCTTTTTTTCACTAGCTTTAAGCAATTTCTGATGTGGTTGTTGTGATTTTCTTCATGTTTCCTCTGCTTGGATTTTATCAAACGTCTTATATATGTGTGATCATCAGATTCGGAAGCATGTCAGCCATATGTCTTCATATATTTTTCTACCTTATCCTCTCTTTCCTTTGGAGACTCCATTAGACGTGTATCATGCTGCTTGAAGTTGTCCTACAACAGAACAGATGATCTTCTTTTCATTGTTTTTAGTCTTTTTCTGCCTTTCCTTTTGCATAATATCTCTTACTATGTCTTCAAGTCTACTAATCTTTTCTTCAGTGTAAAATCTGCTGTTAATCCAATCTAGTGTTTTATATCTCAGATATTGCAGTTTTCACTTCTAGTTCTCTTATGTATCTTTGAGGTCTACTTAACCTTTTCAAACTTTATTTTCTTCAGGATGGGAAATACAGGTTCAATCACTATTTTGTTATTCTTGTCTACTAATTCTATTATGGTGCCTGCCACTTCTTGATTAGTTTCAGTTACATTGATCTGTCTCATTATGTGTCATTTTATCCTGTGTTTTGTGTTTTTGCATGCTTACCAATGCACGCAAATGTGGTCCGATGGATGACAAATGTGAATTTTACCTTACTTAAATATTTTTGGATTCCTGTAAGTTTGTGTTCGCTTTGTTCTCTGACATGGCTAAGTTTCTTGGGAAAGATTTGGTCCTTTTAAGTCTTGCTATTATAAGCAAAGAAGTATTCATCCTAAGGGTACTTCTTCCCTCCATTACTGAGACCAAAGGCTTTTGAATAATCTACCCCATGTCCTATGAATTAATAAATGTTCTACTTTGGCTGGTGGGAATAGGTAAATTCCTGGCCCATGTGGTCTTCAGAAATTGTCCTTCTAATCTTTTCAGTGGTTCTATATCATTCTCTGGTAATTTCTTTACACACATGCACTATGCAGTGCCCAGGTGCATACTCAAGGGTGAATGTCTGTAAATTTTCAGAGTTCTTTCTTTGTACAGCTCTCTTTTCTTCAGTACTCTGCCATAAGAACTGTAGCCCACTTTGTTTCTACATCTAGTAGCAGATCCTTAACTTAGGGAGTTTGTCAGGCTCTGCTTTGATTCCCCCTTCCTGAACTACTGCCTGGAAACTCTTTCCGTACAGTGAACTAGGGCAACTGTAGGGTTGGGCTCACCTTGTTTGTTTACCGTATCTCAGGGTTCACTGTTCTTCATTGTTTGATGTACAGTGTCTTCAGACTGTTGTTCCATTAGTTGGTTCAGTGTAAAAGAGGAAAACATTATTGACTTTATTTTTTGTATATGTGTGTATCACCTAATTTTCAAGAAACCACCAAGTGGGTTAAGTAAGAATGGAGTGTTCATAGGCAGTAATCTTGATATCAGTCATGGTGATGTTTTTCTGGATCCGACTACAAAAGCAAAAATAAACAAATAGGACTACATCAAACAAAAAGCTTCTACACAGCAAAGAAAACCATCAAGAAAATGGAAAGGCACCCTACTGAATGAGAGAAAATATTTGGAAATCATATATCTAATAAGAGGTTGAAATCCAAAATATATAAAGAATCCCTACAACTCAACACCAAGCAAAATCCAATTTAAAAATGGGCAGAGGAAAAAAAAATAGGGGAGCCTGGGTGGCCCAGCAGTGGTTATGCAGCCAACTCTTGATTTCAGCTCAGATCATGATCTCACAGTTTATGACTTCAAACCCCACATTGGGCTCTGTGCTCACAGCGCAGAGCCTGCTTCAGATCCTCTGTCTCCCTCTTCCCCCTCTTCTGCCCCTCCCCCCCCAAAAATAAATGTTTAAAAAGAAATGGGCAGAGGATCTGAATAGACATTTTTCCAAAGAAGACATACAGCTAGCCTACAAGCACATGAAAAGATGCTCAACATCATGAATCATCAGGGAAATGCAAATCAAAACCACAATGAGATAGTCACCTCACACCTGTCAGAATGGCTAGAATCAAAAAGACAAGAAATAACAAGTGTTGGCAGGGTGGAAAAAAGGTAACCCTCATTCACTGTTGGTAGGAATGTAAATTGGTACAGCCACTATGGAAAACAGTATGGAGGTTCTTCAAAGTATTAAAAATAGAACTACCATGTGATCCAGCAATTCTGTGTCTGGGTATTTACTCAGAGTATTCTGAATTCATGAAAAAAAATTCACAAAGAGGTACAATATTCATTGTAGCATTATTTGTAATAGCCATGATACAGAAACAACCTAAGCATTGATCAGTGGATGAATGGGTAAAGAAGATGTGGTATATATACAACAGAATACTGTTCATCCATAAAGAAGAATGAAATCTTGCCATTTGTAACAACATGGATGGAACTAGGGGGTATTATGCTAAGTGAATAAGTCAGACAGAGAAAGACAAATACCATATGATCTCATTTATTTGTGGAATCTAAAAAACAAAACAAATAAGCAAACAAAACTCTTGGATATGGAAAAGAGTGTTGGTTGGCAAGGGAAGGGAGATTGGGGATGGGTAATGGGTGTAGGGGGTCCAGAGATACAGACTTCTAGTTACAAAATGAATAGGTCATGGCAATGTGGTGACTAGAGTCAGTGGTATTGTCATGCATATTTGAAGGTTGCCAAGACAGTGATTCTTGAAAATCCTCATCACAAAAAAAAAATTTTTTTAATTTTTGTAGCTTTTTATGGTAACAGATGGTGACTAGACTTATTATAATGATCATTTCACAGTGTATGTAAGTGTCAAATCATTACATTGTATACCTAAAACTAATATAATACTGTATGTCGATATATCTCAATTTTTAAAAGGGAAAAGGGAAAAAAGGAGTGTTGGTGCAGGGAGGAAAATCTAGTCTGAATCATAAAGCATGCCATATTACCATCTGCCTCAGCTTTCGTAAATCTTGGCACTTGCTCCTCCTCTTTTTAGTCATTTAGTAAATATTTTTCAGACTCCCACTACACTCAAGCAGTGATAACAAAAGAGCACATGTACATCTTAACATGCACAGTCTTGTTCACAAAGGCCTTGTCTTCTAGAGTAAGCACTTAGAGATGTATCTGTTATAACTAACTTATTTTAGAAAATTTATCTAGAAAATGGAATATGCACAATCTCAAGTGACCAAATGCCAAGTTTCAGTTACCTGGACTTCTTTTCCAAGAAGGCAGTTAGTGAAATCCAGGTAATTTGTTACAAAACTTTAGATTGGTACATTTGAAAGAGACTTTAAGATGCATGGGTAGAATAAAGTAGAACTCTGTGTACTAACTTTAAAAGATGTTCATAATGTATATTGATAAATTTTTTCCAAAAAGGAAAATTGCAGGATAATTTGTATTGCTCTGTTTGGGCTTTGAGTGTGTGTGTGTGTGTGTGTGTGTGTGTGTGTATTTGTGTGTCTGTCTAGGATGTGGAATTGCGTTTCTAAGCATAGAGAAAAAGGAAGAGCTCACATAATATACAACTGCCATGCCAAGGGCACACAAATACAACTAGTCATGCTGTGTATTATTAAAAGGTTTTATCGGAGTAAACTTACAGGCAAAGATTTAGAGCATAAACCGTCCCCAAGGTCTCTTCTCACAGAAGAGTGTGCGAAGGCCTGGTATAGGTAGTCTGGATGCGCCGCAGAAAGTGATCTGATCGAGGGACTCCACACCAGAACAGTGTACACACCTAAAGAGAAGGTGAGGAACATCTAGTTGCTTACGTGACCATGGGGTGGGAGCCTTTGGAGGGTATTAGCTCTATCAGCCTGTTCTAGTAGAATATGAAATGAGCCTCCAGGACCATCCGTATTTGTCTCTCTAACATCAAACTGTGCTTACCTCTGAGATTGGGAGGAGGGAAGTACGGAATGACTACTTTTTACCTTATGCACTTTGGTATTACTTGAATTTAGTCCAACTCACATGAAAATCTTTAAGGCATAGATTTCGTGATCAACACAATATCTGATTCATAGTAGGTATAAAGTAAATATTGATGAATTAGATAGATCATTGACCTACCTTACTTACCAAACTTACGTAGATTTATAAAGATGAAAATAAGAGGCAAAATTCTACTTTTTAAAATATATCTGTAAGCAATATTTATAAACAGAGGTTACATTCCACAATATTGTTTGTACCCAAAATTTTATTGCCAAGGAAATACATACATATATATATATATACATGGATACCGTACATAGGTCCATATATATGCTTTGATATATACGTAGAGATATTTGGAATGATAAAAACCAAAAGAAATCATTCATTGTTGATGATAATCACTGTGGAGGGGCACTGAAATTCTAGATGGATGAAAGAGATCCTTAAGTGTACGTTCCCTCTTTGTAGCTTAAATTACTTATGTGCATGTGGCATTCCTTTCTCCACTTTCTTCCTCATCTCCTTTCTTCCATTTCATTATCAAGAGCAAGTATTTAAAATTTTTTTAATGTTTATTTATTTTTGAGAGAGAAAGAGAAAGAGCACGAGCAGGGGAGGGGCAGAGAAAGAGGGAGGCACAGAATCTGAAGCAGGCTCCAGGCTCCGAGCTGTCAGCACTGAGCCCGACGCAAGGCTCGAACTCACAGACCACGAGATCATAACCTGAGTAGAAGTCGTACACTTAACCGACTGCACCACTCAGGCACCCCACAAGTATTTAAAAGCCTTTGAAATTGTTCTAGAATATCAGACAAAAGATTTCCTAATAGGAAAAATTCAGAAGCCTCTAAAAACATAACATGCATTTGAAAGTTTTAGGACTGAGAAGAGGAAACAGGACGTGTATCTAATACATGCTCAGGCAAGGAAAAAAGATGGGGCAGGAGTCTCTGCTCAGTGGAGTCATTGAAATACTTGCCAGTGTGTTCTACTCTATACCAGTGATCCTGGGATATATGATTTCTACAAACGTAGTAGAAGTTAGCATCTAAATGAGTAAAACATGTGCTTTTGTCCTTTGAATCACCTGACCCTCACAACTGCTGCCAGTGTTCTGTCGGCACCCCCAGTGTACCCAGTCCCTAGGAAGGAGCCTGTAGCACACAGTTCCTCTAACTCCACCTCCATATTCTAAAGGGGGAGACTCACTTGCCAGCCACACCACTAAATCTCTTTAACCTTCACAGCCGATCTTTCCTTCCGTATTTCTAAGCCTCCATTGACGTGGGGAGGGAAATGCGCTGTTTTATTTACCACCGAGGAGTAAGAGCAGATGCTTCCAGTGAAACTGGGATACGGTGCTTTATTATCACCTAATGTTTTTAGTTTTAAGCACACATTCTTTTAGACTTTGAGCAGTGACTCTTAAATTACACACAGTTTCTGTCCTTTTCTTCTTCTAACTTAAACTTTGTGCTAAATGTGCCAGATCACTTTGGAATCATATTGGAGACATTTTAAGTGGCAATTAAACTCAGCCTATGACAGATTAGCCATCCTCAGAACTCAATTGAATTCAGAGTATAAACAGCTAAGATCAAATTTGCATGTGCAAACTTGACCATCAGTGATGGTAAGATGCTTCCAGTTTCATAGAAAAGATGAAAATTAGTGTGATTTATGGGTTCCCTTTCCCTCCCAAAGTGTTTTCCTGAAAGTTTGTTGATACTTAAAAATTTTTTAATACAGAATGCTTTTATTTCACTATTAGAAATATAAAGCTTAGGGACGCCTGGGTGGCTCAGTCGATTAAGCATCTGACTTCAGCTCAGGTCATCATCTCACAGCTCGGCTCGTGGGTTCGAGCCCTGCATCAGGCTCTGTGCTGACGGCTCAGAGCTTGGAGCCTCTTTCAGATTGTGTGTCTCCCCCTCTCGCTGCCTCTACCCTGCTCACGCCCTCCTCCTCCTCCTCCTTCTCGTCCTCCTCCTCCTTCTCCTCTTCCTCCTCCTCCTCCTCCTCCTTGTCTCTCTCTCTCTCAAAAATAAGTAAGCATTTTTAAATACAAGGCTTAAAACATAAACATATAGTGTACTACACTGCCTGAATTTTTTTTAATTTAGCAAGTAAAGCTTATCAGTCCATCAAAATTCTTTCTTCTAGCCAAAACTGCCCTCCATACTATGGATCATGATTTCATTTTAAAAGGTCCCTTGCCTACCAGACAGTGTCCATATTCTTTAGCATGGCATAGAAAGCCAGTTTGATCCTAACCTACTCCTCATCCTCATCTTCTGCCTCTCCTCTCCCCAAGTCCTCACTTGCAGCCCCTCCTACACCAAGTAATGTGTCTCTTGCTTCTGCTACACCACTCTATTACCTTCCTACTTCTCATCTCCATTGTTTACTTTTTTCTGACTATTCCATAAATGTGGACAGCCCAGACGTCTGTCTTGGCACTGTTCTCTGTTTACTGCATCTTACTTCATCTTGTTTCATAGCTTCACCTACCGGCTACAATATCTCTTCATTGTATCCTTGTTTCAATAAGTTGGAGATTTATGTAGTAAGTATACATATTACCGGAATTCAAAGAGTGCAAAAGGAATGTTAGCAAATAACAGGTTCTCCCTATTCTTTTCATACCACCTTCTGAACATCTCTACTCTATCTCCTGTTTTAGAGATTAAAACAGAGATTAATCTAGAGATTTAGACAGCCCTGCTTCTACTATATACAACTACTTGTGCTTCTCCCCACAAATGTAACTTCTTGTGCTTTACTTGAATTCTCCAGCCGTGCTATGCTATTTCATGCCTCTGTGCTTTTGCACACTCTAATCTTTTTGCCTAATGTACCCATGTCTGCAGTGCAGGTGCTTGTCTTTCAATATCAAGTGTTACCTACTCTATTAAGCCTTTTTTGAACCCCAGGCAAAAATGACTTATGTCTCCCCATGATGCCATATATACCAAGATATATTTAGATAGAGATGTTGTTCACGTAAGTGTCTATTTGCTTCTTAAGAGGAAGGATTCCTTTTTATTGGTCTGTTACATGCACCTCTTAGCAGCACAGTGCCTGATTCTAGTAAGTATAGCTTTGTTGAAGGAATAACTTCTGGTTTTGATCGGTCGAAGTAAATAAGAGAAGCAGAGGATCCTAGAATGAACCCGAAGCAGATTGGAGGTACCAACCAAGAGGCACAGAGGATGAGGGAGAAATCAGACCTCCTAATTAGAAAGAAAACTTTAGCTTCTTTCTAAGTGTCAGAGACTCAATCATATGCTTTATGTCACATATGGAAGCAGAGAGGGGTATATATCGGCTCCACCTGCCACCATCATAAAAAAAATATTCTGCTCTCAGTCTCTCTCTCTCTGTCAAAAATAAACATTAAAAATATTTAAATAAATGAAAGTTAGCCTTTTTATTTTAATAGTGATGAGCATATATCTGTCTACCCTATGAATGACTAATTTATTTTGTGGACAAAACATTTCCCTTTCCTTTTCTAACAGCTCTGTGTCTAACCTTGCCAAGTGCTTAAGCCAAGAATTCATTGTTATGGCTCATTCTGGAAAAAACTCAGTTTCATGGATTCAGGACAATATAGTAAAATTTGCTTTGTAAGCATGCTTTTACAGGTTCACATACCAGCTCGTGTGAGTGGGTGTATGTACCAAATACCAGCCCCCACTCAAGTAAGGGAAACCAGTGATTTATCTATAAATTATATCCTGTTTACACATCAAACAAATTGTTTAAACTTTTTACCTTACTGGTGTGCCTTGATAACTCATGAATGACTGCATTTTTCTTATTGAAGAGCTATTACAGCTCACCCTACAGCACCCTCCCCTCTGCCATCGGGATTGTTAGACAATCAACCACATTAAAATGAATTTCTCAGGGATGGCTTTGAGGGGGCAAGAAATTTAAAACACTTGAACTTGAAAATTCCATTCTCTGACTCTAATCTCCTGTCCTTCCAGCTCTCCCAGCCCTTTCATTCACACTAAATCTGTGCTTTATTTGCACTCATTACGTGTTCCACATTCATAAACTCTTTGTATTTTCCAATACGTCAGTCCCCTCTTAGCTTCGCTTTTCTTCCTACCCAGCATTGACCTTACCAGCCATCTGAGTACTACATTCACGAGAACCTAGACTGCTTTGTCACTAAATTCATTCATCAAGCCTTTCTTGACATCCCCCTACCTTCCACAAAGCACCTTACAGGGCAACGATAGTTATCCTGTAAATACTTAATGGAAGGAAAGAGGAAGAGAAAATTCTTGGGTTTTGTGGTAATATGCTGAAAATTTCTTGTGGAAATATGTTACTTTGCTGCTTGAAAGCATTACAAATTCATGTTTTTGAATATCAACCAGCCCCTCATTCCTGTTGCCCTCTGTTTTTATCTTTCTACATCTATCCTATTTCCCATTATCTGCATTACAGGTCATTTCCACTCCTCAAAACCATCAGTTCCATCATCTGTATCTTCCTTATTAGGTTATATAAATTTATTTCTCTTAAGTCTCTTTCACCCACGGATTTTTTAGTATCTTCACTTATTCTCTTTTTCCCCCTTTTGGTTCCTCTTCAAAAAAAAATGAGAGAGAATGAAAATGTGTTTGTGTGTGTACTTAGGTACCTTGAAAAATTAACCCCCTCTTTGTTCCTAATTCCTTCTGCTGCCCTCCCTGATCATCTATTCAGCTGTGCCCTCCCTTAGTGATCACCAATGACTTCCTAATTGACAGTGTTCTCTTCTCAGTCTCCTGATCTATGGTGTCACATTATAGATTTTATAGATAAGCTAGAAATTCTGTTCTCTCTTTGCTTGGCAGCACCATTCTCTTCCCATGTCTTCATCTTCTTCCAACCCTATAGTGTAGGTGTCCACGTGTCTGCCCTTTGCTCTGTTCTTACATGTCACTAGTGATTCTCAAATGTTAGTGAATGTAAGAATCACCAAACATCCTTGTTTAAAATGTAGGTTTCTAGGGGCACCTGGGTGGCTCAGATGATTACGCATCCAACTCTTGATTTCATCTCGGGTCATGATCTCATGGTTCATGAGATCGAGCCCTGCGTTGGGCTCTGTGCTGACAGCTTGGAGCCTGCTGGGGATTCTCATTCTCTCTCACTCTCTCTCTCTCTCTCTCTCTCCTCTTTCTCCCCCCCCCCTCCTACCTCTCTCCCTCAAAAATAAATAAATAAATATTTTTAAAAATAAAATACAGGTTTCTAGATTCTGCCCTCAGAGATTGTGATTAAGTAGGTCTGGAATGACACCCATGAATCTGCATTTTTAACAAGCTCTTCTTGTGACTCTAATAAAAGTGATGCATGGCCACACTTTGAAAAAAACTAATACTCTACAGCCCTATCTATTCTGCAGCTTATGAGTAGATAGTCCGTTGCATCCATCACTGATCACTCTGAAATATTTAATGTCCTACTCATGAATTTCATCTTATTATCTGTTATTTCTCATTCTAGCTCATTAATACCTCCTTATTACCATACTTTGATAATCTCAGGACCAGAGCAGGGCTGGTAATCAACTAGTGTACACTTGCTTTTGGTTATTAAAACAACAAAATATTTGCAAGAATGCTGTACATAGCTGATGTCCTAAGGTCCTGAGTGTCATTCCTGTCTGTCCAGGCGCCTCTCCTGGCTGGGATCTCCCCACCAGCCACCAACAACAAAGTAACTCCAGCACCACAGTCTCTCAAGGAACCTGCTCCAGTGCAAAGCTGGCATCTTAAATGGTTGAATTTTATCAGTTAAATATCACTCCTGTTAAAGATGAGATAATTAACCATGTGAGACACAGGATAAGAAGCTGGTTTTATAAACTATAAAGTTTAAAAAAAAAAAAAAAAAAAAAAAAAAAAAAGAAGCTGGTTTTAATGGGAAAGATGGTAAATTCAGGATATAAGATGATGTGCAGTACTGTTAAACCTGCTAAAATAGTTGGATGGAATAGCCTGCAGCAAGTTCAAGATCAGAAGAGCTGTGCTTTCCAAATTTGACCGATTATCTGAAATATTGATTCAGTGGGACTGGGGTGGGGCCCAGAAATCCGTTTTTTAACATTTTCCTCAGTGATTCTGATGATTTAACTAGGTTTGAGAACTGCTTTAGATTGAGAACACAGAGAATTAGTACCAAAGTGTTGCCCCTTATTGGACCTCAAATGGGCATTTTACGTTCCATGGCACAATCAAAAAGATTAGATAAGGATATTGGAATTTTCCTCACAGACTACCACCAGTACTAGAAAGTATCATTTGTATGTATCTTAAATAGAAACCAATTCAGTATTAAATTATATTCATTTTGTCTCTAGCAAGAAAGAGCTCCGTTTCTAGGAGTTTGTCTGAAAATAAACTCCACAAGAAAAAAAATCCCACATTTAGGAAAAACACAACAAAATGTGATCACCTCTATGTATTTAATTTTAAGAGAAAATATGTAATTTTAGATTTGCATCCAAGAACAAGTTAAATTTTGAATTAAAACATGTAATTATGTTTTAATCAGGCGTTGCTTTTCTCTGAATCATATGTACAATTTATTGAAACAAAGGAAGAATAACAATTCTAGGGGCACCTGGGTGGCTCAGTCAGTTGAGCATCCAAATCTTGATTTCCGCTCAGGTCATGATCTCATAGTTAGTGGGATTGAGCCCCATGTTAGGCTCCGCACTGACAGTCCAGAACCTCCTTGGGATTCTCTGCCCCTCACCCACTTGGGCTCTGTCTCTTTCTCTTTCTCTCTCTCTCAAAAAAAATATATATATGTAATTATATTTTAATCATTTGTTGGCTTTTCTCTGAATCATATGTACAATTTATTGAAACAAAGGAGGAATAACAATTCTATAAAATGTTGTGTCATGAGTTTATTCCTGAGTCATTTATTACGTATATGATTCTTGAGTCACTAATTACTAAGGCTTTCCTATAAGGAAAAGATTACTAACAATAGGCAAAGTAAGTGATTGTGAAACGTTTAATACTAATTATTATGGTTACAGAAAGACGTTTTAAAATCACATTGGAGGAATTAAATTCTGTCAAATTAGATTATTTCAAAAATAGGAATTAGTATCACTTTTCATTGACAAACATGTATTTTTTCCTGAAGAATTAAAACAAATTTTGGGATTTAGAATCTTAAAAGTTTATAAAGAAATTTGTTCTTAAAACTGACAGCACTATAGTTATTTTTATTATCCAGAGAGGGAGAGGTTTATAGGTTGTATTTTAGAGATAGCTTTTAAAAGTAAAACTTTGGCAGCCCTTAATTTTGTTTACAGTTCTAAAACCTAACATATGTAATTTCTGTGATGAAAAAAAAATGGAACTAAAATAATTAAGACTAATGACTGCTGTTATACGTTTTGTGCAATTGAATTTAGATCTGATAAGTTTCAAACATAGCACATTCTAGACTATAGCTAACTGCAATTTGTAAATGCCCTTAACGCTTCCCTCACCTTGCACCCCAGCCCCCCACCCCATCCACCCTGACTATTCTGCACTTTAAAACACAAAGCAACTTGTCAGTTCAGTTTATTCAGTTAAGGTCAGTTCCGTGAAAACAAAGTCAAGGCAATTGTTTGATTTAATTGACTAGTGAAACTGGTTATACAGGTAAGTAGAACTCAGTTTTATTTTTGTCCAGCTGCATATTTGAATGTTCATAAAGTAACTTGGTAGAGTAAGTAATAAGATTCCAGTGACATTGTAATGGATTTAAAAGAATGGTTACCAAAGCAAGGAAAAAGGACACTAAAACCCAAACTATAGAAAATATTCATGGTATTTTTTTCTTTATGGCATTGCTTCTTTGTAATGAATCATGTTCAAAAAATGAGGTCTTCTTTTCTTTCACTCTTCATTTCCTTATCTTTGAAGAATTTCGTTTCCTAGGCTAATGTAACCAAAAGGAAATTTTTTAATATAATTTAGTCAAATAATTTAAATAACTTTTACAAAGTAGTCCTCAATCTGCAAGCAGATACTCTACTGCGGCTGGCTGGTCAACCACCTTTTGGCTTCACTCTCCTCCTTACTCACCTAGACCTCACAGCTGATCATTTTAACAATGATTGTTTCTGCCTTTGATTCTTCTGCCTTCTGCTGTACCTTCCTTTATACCCATCCTGCTGTTCTCTACACCTTCAGCTTCTGGGCTGCTAGTCACTCATTTCTTTTATGTGGGTAGAAAACCAAGAAATTGCAGTACCAAAATAAATGATATGTTTAGATCTTAAAATACATATATATTTATAATATTTATATATAATGTATATATATTATATATATATAAATCTTGTAGGGGCACCTGAGTGATTCAATCGGTTAAGCGTCTGACTTCAGCTCAGGTCATGATCTCACGGTTCATGGGTTTGAGCCCTGCGTTGGGCTCTGTGCTGACAGCTCAGAGCCTGGAGCCTGTTTCGGGTTCTGTGTCTTCCTCTTTCTCTGCCCCTCCCTTGCTCATGCTCTGTCTCTCTCTGTCTCTCAAAAATAAATAAAATGTTTTTTAAAAATCTTGTAAATGTAACTCACTTGAGAAAAAAAAATCATTTCTTGTCCCAGAAAAAGAGCAGATCTTTAGCCTCCATTGAACTTGTTAGGAACTATGAAGGAAAGAGGGAAAACATATTTAAACATGTACAAGGCTAGAATTTTATTCCCAAAGAATATTTTAAGGTCATAAAGTAGAAATTTTGTGGTATTTTTGTTCTGTGTAATAAAGTACTCCCTTCCCCACCCCTTACTCTTATAAAAGGTGTTTACCACTTTTGTAGTGATTTGTTCAGTTTTTGCATATCCAACTTTAGAATACCTTTTCTGATACTCATTAGATACCAAAGTAGGGGCCTACTGATACTGACAGTGCTGTGTGTGTGACCTACATTTTATATCTGCTTAGGAAAAAAGAGCAAAAGCAATAAACAAACAAAAAAAAAACTCAGGTTGGTTGGATATATAAGTTAATAAAATCCTTAAGGAAAGAATTTTGGTCTTATATATCAAGAGCATTACATTGTCCATAAACTTAGTGCAACTTCTGTTATGAAAAAACTTCACAAAGAAAACATTAATTAAAAAAAAGTAATTTTGAAGTCTACTGCAACATTATTTATGATGCAATTGATAAATTGATAACATCCTAAAGGTTTATTACTATAAGCAATGTAATTATGGTCTGTTGGCTTCCTAGACAGTTTTGTAACCATTAAAATCATAAATTAAGTTACTCTAAGAGCTTGGGAAAATAATAAAGGTAAAGTGAAAAGACATAATATAAAACTGTACATAATATACTAACAAAAAGCAATCCAAAAGGAAATTACAAAAACAGTTCCACTTATGATAGCTTCAAAAAGAATAAAATCTAAGCTTAGGAATAAATTTAATCAAATAGGAGAAGGATTTGTACACTGAAAATTACAAAACAGTACTGAAGAAATTTTAAAAGACCTAATAAATGGAAAGACATCCCATGTTTATAGATTAGAATACCTAATATTGTTAAGATCACAATACTGCCCAAAACAATTTATAGATTCAGTATAATCCCTATCAAAATCCCAACACCATTTTTTGAATAGAAAAACCCATCCTAAAATTCATATACAATTTTAAGGGACCCTGAATGTCCAAAACAATCTTGAAAAGGAAAATCAAACTTGGAAGACTCAAGCTTCCAGGTTTTAAAATGTACCACAAACTACAGTAGTCAGAACACTGTTGTACTGGCATAAGAATACATAGATAAGACTAAATGGAATAAAATAGAGAGTCTGGAAATAAACCCTTACATATACAGTCAAAGGTTGTTCAACAAGATTGCTAAGACATTCAATGGAGAAAAGATGGTCTTTTCAACAAATGGTGCTGGTAAAACTGGATATCTACATGTCAGACATTGAAATAGAACCCTTATCCTACACTGTCTACAAAAGTGAATTCAAACTGGATCAAAGACATAAATTTTAGGACTAAGAATATTAAACTATAGAAGAAACCATAGGAGAAAATGTTCATGATCTTGGGTTTGGCAGTTGTTTCTTAAAAATGATACCAACTTGGGATTCTCTGTCTCCCTCTTTCTCTGCCTCTCCCCTGCCGCTCTCTATCTCTCTCTCTCAAAATAAATATTAAAAAATAAAATGATACCAAAAGTATAAGCAACAAAAGAAAAAATAGGTAAGTTGGACATCATTAAAATTAAAGACTTTTGTGATCAAAGGACATAAGAGAGTGAAAAGACAACCCACAGAATGGGAGAAAATATTTGGAAATCATGTCTAATAAGGGTTTAATATCCAGAACATAAAAGAACTCCCAGGGGCGCCTGGGTGGATCAATCCATTAAGCATCCAACTTCGGCTCAGGTCATGATCTCATGGTTTGTGAGTTTGACCCCCATGTCGGGCTCTATGCTGACATCTCAGAGCCTCGAGCCTGCTTCATATTCTGTGTCTCCCTCTTTCTCTCTGCCCCTCCGTGACTTGTGTTCTCTCTCTCTCTCTCTCTCTCTCTCTCTCTCTCTCTGTCTCTCTCGCTCTCTCAAAAATGAATAAATAAACATTTCAAAAAATTTATAAAAGAACTCCCATGACTCCACAACAAAAAAACAGACAATGTAAATGAAATTATGGGCAAAAGACTCGAATAGACATTTGTCCAGAGAAGATACACAATGACTGATAGGCACATGAAATAATAGTGTTGGTGAGGATGTGGAGAATGTAGAACCAAGTACATTGTTTAATAGGAATGCAAAATGATGTAGCCACTGTGGAAAACAGTTGCCTGTTCCTCAAAAAGTTAAATATAGAAAAAATTTTTCTTTAACTTTTTAAAAAGTTAAATACAGAATTACCATATGACCTAGTAGTTTCACTCCACTCCTAGCAGATATTCAAAGGAATTGAAAATGGGGACTCAAACAGATATTTATACACCACTGTTTGTAGCAACATTAGTTAAAATAGCCAAAAAGTGAAAACAACCCAAGTATTCATCAACAGATGAATAAATTAACAAGATATACTATAAGCACACAATGGAATATTATTTAGCCAGAGAAAGGAATGAAGTTCTGATACCTTGCACAGCATGGATGAACCTTGAAAACATTACATTAAGTGAAATAGGCAGACACAAAATGACAAATATTATATGATTCCCCTTATAGATCTAGAATAGGCAAATTCATAGAGACAGATAGTAGAGGTTTCTAATGGCCGGGAGGGGGGGGTTGCAGGGAGTGTTTTTGTTTAATGGATAGAGAGTTTCTGTTGGAATTGATAAAAATGTTCCAGGAATAGATATTAGTGGTGATCATACAACAGTATGAATGTACTTAATGCCACTGAATTGTGTACTATAAAATGGTTAAGCTGGTAACTTTTATATTCTTTGTATTGTAACTACAATTTTTTTTTTTAGTGAGAGTGGGGAGAGGGGAGAGAGAGAATATTTTTTTTATTTTTTTTTTCTTTCTTTATTTTTGAGAGACAGCACGAGCAGGGGAGGGGCAGAGAGACAGGGAGACACTGAATCCAAAGCAGCCTCCAGGCTCTGAGCTGTAAGCACAGAGCCCAATGCAGGGCTCAGATCCCCAAACCGTGAGATCTTGACCTAAGCCAAAGTCGGGTGCTTAACCGACTGAGCCACCCAGGCTCCCTGAGAGAGAGAGAGAATCTTAAGCTCCACACTGAGGAGCTGGATCCCATGACCCTGGGATCATGACCTGAGCCAAAATCAAGAGTCAGACACTCAACCGAGCCACACAGGTGCCCCTACAATTTTTGTTAAAAAACTTCATTATACCTAGGGGTTTAACTACATAAATTATCGATTTTAGAAGTAAGAAAAATGCTAAACTGTAATGTCATTATATTATGTTTAATAGAAATAAAGCTCGCATAAAAGATTTTTATTTTTAGCTAATGGATATTTATTAAAAGGAGATAAATTTTATGTAACATATCTTCTCAAACCAACAAATGGCAAAAACATTTAGGTGACCCATCCCTAAAATTGGTAACAATTCATATTTTGTTTAAAATTTTTCTTTTTATTTACATATTATGATTATTATTGTAAAGAATAGTTCTATTGATTAATAATTTTGAGAACCTTCAAAGTTACATAAGGAAAGCTTTTCTGAGTAATTCATGTAAGGAAGTTTTGGTGTACTGTACCTGTGCTAGAACATTTTGGATAATCTTAATTTCTTATAAAATGTTTTTAGATTTTCATGAAATCTGTTTCTCTCTAGCTTAACAGGGCCAATTCTTTGTTAAACCAGACTCAGCAACCTTACAGATATCTTATTGAATCAGTGCGTCAGAGAGATTCTAAGATTGATTCGCTGAAAGAGCATGTTACACAACTTGAGAAAGATCTCAGGTAAAATCATCTATTAATTTTTTTTTAATTATAAAAACAATGTAAACATAAGACTGCTATCCATGAATTAAGGTTGTAAATTGTCAAGAAAACAATTTAAATAATGAACATGGTCTTAAATGTAATTTATCTTAGAGAAACTTAGGTCACGTCACATTAGGCGTTCATGTTCCACCTTATGATGAGAAGTCTTAGCCTGGAAATAATGCTACACTTACTAACACAGCACTCCACCCACCGCAGAAAGCAAGCAGCTGTCCTGTCCTTGTTCCCCTAGCATTCTTTAATGGGACGGGGTTTGACCAAAGCGAGAGGAAGAACATAACCAGATGCCGCTTGTGGAGTCAAAATAACTTTTTAAACAGATAAAATATACACATTTGTTTAGATTCTGTTAACTCCACCAAGGAATTTTTAGGCTTCTCTTCCCCTGACTCTTTACAGGAAGTAACCCATGAATTACCTAAATGTAAATAAATCCCTTTCACTCCCTTAAATTTAAATTGTTTTCTTACATGACACCTTACTCAAAAGACTTAATTTAATAGTCATTCAAATTCTTTACCTGTTCATCTATACAATCATTTTAGTCTTTTTAAATTGGAGTAAAAGAATGACGTTATAATAAAGAAAGAGATTTTAACTCATGGATGGTTGGTTAGTTGGCTTAGTTGTTATTGGATTTTAAGGTTGTTAGACTAATTTAGATAAATTATTTTTTTATAAATTTATAAATATAGAAGCAGAGAATTATATGGGAATAGAAATTGTTAAATTAAGAAATTGGAAAACAATAAGGAGAAAGCAGTTATTAAATTCAGATTTCCTAAGGTATATAACCAAAGTATAAAACTACTGGTAATTAACTCTAAAGTATGAGTGGGTGTTCTTTTTGATGAATCAGAATAATCACCTTCTCTTGTTTCTATCCCACCAAAATAATTGGTCCAAAACTTTATTCCTGATCTTTTTGATTTTAAGATGATAGGATAAAATAATTTTAAATCACATTTATGCTTTAAAATGTCAATATAAATAAGAATTTATTTTTGGATTAATTTTGAAGTTAAAAATTACATTTAGAATATGTATAACCAGTATTAATTAAATTTATTGAATAATAAATAAACCAAGTTAAGAAATTGTTAAATAATTCAATCAAACAATTCTATAAATAGCTACTAGGGGCAATAGAAATTATGTTTTATTCGCTCACTGGGCACTTGGTTATCTTAGGGAAATTGAGGGAAGAACCCTAAATAGGACTTTTTCTTCCTATATTATATATTTCTGTTATATTTGAAATTTTTTATAGAATCTTTTTTTACCTTTTTAATCTTGGACTGAAAACATAAAAGGCCTGTGGAAAAATTTCCTTTCACAGTTACCTTCGAATAAGTTTATTTGAATATTTATTTGACTAAGAAGTAAGAGAGCTAAAAATCTTTAATACAGAGAAAATAAGAGCTAGCCATAGGAGGAAGCTATTAAGATAAACAAATTCAGCCCTAGAGAACTTAAGTAACTTGTTATCTAAGAAAATACAGTTTGGTGATAGGGCCAAAATTTGAATCCAGATCTGTCTGCTTTCCAATTCTATACTCTTAACCATTATGTTATACTGCCTCCCTATGTTCTGTTCTGAATAAGGGATAATTTTTCATTAACTAATGTAATTAAGGAAGAGAAGCAAAAAAAAAAGTGTAGAAGAGCAGTTAAAAGTAGAGCTTTAGTGAATTGACAATTGTTGAAGGTAGGTGATAGATATATGTGATTTTGTTATATTTTCTCTTTTCTTTCAAAATATTCCATATAAACTTGTTTTTAAAAAAAAAAAAAAACAGAGTTTAAAAGGGAGTATAGGCTTTACAGATAGGTTGCATGGGTTCAAATCTAGCTCAGTACTTAGTTTTGAATTAGAGCATGTAGGTTAAACTCCCTGAACCTCCACTGTGCAATAGAACTCTCTGTAATGGTAAATATATTCCATATCTGCACTGTCCAATATGGTTGTCACTACCCACATGAAGAACTAAATTTTTAATTTTAATTAAACTACTTTTCATTTTAATTACCACCTATGGCCAGCTATTGGCTATGTTATTGGACAGTACAGCCAGTTTTCTCATCTGTGAACTGAGAATGGTAGTCTAGTACTAGCAGCACCTAATTCATACAGTCATTCTGAAGATTAGATGATATAATCTCAGTGACATATATGTATATATATATATATATATATATATATATAGCACTGTGCCTACACATGATGAATGCTGTATAAATGTTTGCTATTTTTAGTATTGGTCTGACATGTAACAAATTTTTATGTTGAGAATTACCTTAAAAATAAGAAATAACGTTAGTCAAACTATTTTGAATTTTGACAAAAATTAGGACTCCATTAATATGAAAAGTGAGGGAGATGATTCATTTTCAGAAATACCAAATAAAAGCTGTGTTGTCTAGTTACCAATGGGTTTACAACCTACTGGAAATAACGCACGAACCCTCCCCCCCTCCCCAACTACACACACAGTGGAGTCCCAAACCCTTAGACATTTCACGTCCTGGTTCTTCTTCCCCTCTCCATTGCACGGGCTTATTTTTTGCCAGCTTTGCAATGAGCATGCACAAAAGAACTGAAGTCTCTGCGTCACCTCAAGGAATGTACATTTATTCCAGTCAGCCTACCTTTTGGCCTTATATGGGCGTAAGCGACTTCTGGGTAAGGCTGGAACCTCTGTAGTACCCAGCCAGTGAGGAATCCGGGGGAAGGACTTCAGGCTAGCAGATAAATTGCCTGCTGTAACCGCCCTGAGCGTGCCTGTCCTTGAGACACCTGCTCTTGCAAGAATGTTGATTAAAGCCTCACTTCACTCCGAGTCTCCGCATCCCTCCTTTGATTGGTGCAGTGGGCTTCTTTCTCACACTTAATAACAGCAACAATAATCATAAAAACTATGCCAATTATGAAATTAACTATCACAAATTTTTGTGCTTAAATCTGAGCCCTTTAAAGCTGTCTGTTTCATAAATTTACTGTATATTTTAATAGATTCTGAACTAGTATTTCATAGGATATGAAACCTTGCTCTTAATTGAAGTAGCTACGCTACCTTCTAATATGAAAAATTAAGGTGCTTTCAGTAGTTTAATTATGGCCTTTGAGATGCTGTTAAATGTACCCTCGTGACATGAATGAAATACCATAAAAATAGCCCGATCAACAATTCAGATACAGCAGTTTATCTCCCATCACTCCTATTCTGAGCTGATGACATTTCAGATGTAGTGGAATTATCCTGGGCTTTGAATGCACATCAGCCTCGTTTCTTTTGTTATGGTAAACGTGCCTATAAAATACAGATGTTAGCATGAACATCAAGGTTTAGAAGTGAAAATTTAATGAAATGACATATATAAAGCTTCTGGCACATGGGGAAACTTGGTAAATATTACTTTCCTTCCTTTTGTCCTTCATTAATTTGAAATGTACACATTAAACGACCCATTCGAAAAGATTACTGAGTCATTGTTCCTTGAAAATGCCTATTCCCTTTTGCTGCGTGTTGATTTTAATTGTAAGGAATATTTACATTAATTATTTTTTAAATTGAAGGATAGTGGACATGCCATATTATATTAGTTTTAGGTGTACAACATAAGAATTAGCATTATACAAAATGCTCACCATGGTATGGCTGCCATCTGTCACCGTACAAACTTCCGACAGTATTAATGATGATATTCCTGATATTCCTGATGCTGTACATTTCATCCGCATGACTTATTTACTTTATAGCTGGAAGTTTGTACGACCTAATCCCCTTCACCTATTTTATCCAAATCCCTGCCCCCTATGGCAACCACCAGTTCTTATGAGTATTTTCAACAGTATTTATGAGTCTTTCTGTTTTGTTTTGTTGGTTGGTTGGTTTTGTTTTGTAGATTCCACATGTAAGTGAAATCATGCAGTATTTGTCTTTCTCTGACTTATTTCATTTAGCATAATAACGTCTAGGTCTACCATGTTATTGCAGATGGCAAGATTTCATTCTTTTTTATAACAGACTAATATTCCCATGTACGTGCATGTGTATACACACTGCATCTTTGTTATCCATTCATCTATCTGTAGGTTACCTTTTTGGTTTGTCGATGGTTTCCTTTGTACTTTCAAAGCTTTTTAGTTTGATATAGTGCCAATTGTTTATATCTGCTTTTGTTGCCCTTGCCTAAGGAGACAGATCCAAAAATATTGCTAAGACCAATGTCTAAGAGTTTTTTGCATATGTTTTCTTTTAGGAGTTTTATGGTTTCAGTTAAATGATTACCTTTTAAATATTTCTCTAGTTTATACAATAAAAGCTCTTTAAAGAACTGAATAATCGTATCAGTTTCTTAGAAAATAAAACAATACCACTATACCACACCCACGACTTGCAAATTTAGCTATATATATTCAATGTGTAGAAAGGTTAGAGTAAATATGTACTAAAATGAAATCATTATAAACACATTAAAGGCTAACATTTGAGATATCACTATTAACTATTTTAAATCCCCCTATCATTAAAGTAATAATCCCTTCTACAAGTAGTACTGTTAAACTCTCCTCTACCAAGCCACAAGAGACAGTCTGGGTTTTATAGTTTGATCTATAGTTCACACCTGAAGGAAGCATAGAAAGAGAATAATTAGCATAAATTTCCTTTCCCCGTTGTCAGTTCTCAGTTTATTCTTAACTAGTAGTTTAAGAAGAAAAAACTAAGGCTAAGTCAGGGTATATTGATCCAGGAAGTTAAAGAAGAGTATATCAGGAATATGTTTTCATATAGCAGGTGACACAGAGCCATAAACATGAATTTCTGAGTAATAATTAACAGTGAATTAAACAATTATGGGTGTAATATGCCATTCATGATAGATGTGCTTATAAGGAGATTTGTTTTGTAGTTACTTTATGAGTCACGCGTGAAAGCTTTGTATTTTTAAAGGTAAATTTCCACTGTTGTGAAATGTATCTTATGGAGACTAAACTTCGTTTGAGTAATTACATACATACTGGAAGAACACAGAGTATAATAATCATCATATTCAGTTTTAGAGACCCATGTGCTGAAGATGGCCTCCCTTGTGGTTTAAGAGTATATTATAGAGAAGTCTGAGACGTGAAAATATACACCCAAGCATTGTCTGAGGAGTCTGTACTGTTTGTCATAAACCCACGTCTTGCAGATAGAACAGAGTTGCTCTGTAAACCAGTTTATCCACCTAGCATTCTGTATTATGCAGTTATTTTTGCTATTAATTTTTTTTTACTTTTTTTAATGTTTATTTGTGTGTGTGAGAGAGAGAGAGAGAGACAGCAAGAGAGAGAGACAGCGACAGCACAGGCAGAGGAGGGGCAGAGAGAGACACAGAATCCAAATCAGGATCCAGGCTCTGAGCTGTCAGCATAGAGCCCAACTAATGGCTTGAACTCACAAGCTGTGAGATCGTGACCTGAGCCAACGTCGACGCTCCACCAACTGAGCCACCCAGGCGCCCCATTTTTGCTATTTAAATATGGAATATTTACTTTATTCTGGAAAAAAATGAAACACTACATGTAAAGGATTTCTAACAAATTATCCAATCAAAACCGTTTATTACATCAACATTCCTCTGTTCCCGTTGCACTGCATTTTATTTAAGGGTGTGTTGGTATTTGAGAGTATGTATGTGTGTGTGCGTGTGTGTACTGCGTGTGAGTGTATGTTTACATAGAATGTGTATGTAACATGTATATGAACATTACCATGTATATGTGCATATGAACATTAACACATTTCTATTCCTTGAAAAATCCTGGTTCTGTGTTACTGGATGTTTATTTTAATTTTGAAAAATGTTTTATCTTCAAGATGATTCTAGCTACAGATAGATTCGAATTCAAAAGTTACAGAAACATCTGATCTTTACCAGGCTTTGGAGGACTCTGGCAGAATCTGGCACTCAGTTACATTATATTATTTAGTTCTTTTCAACTCCAAGGCTCAGTAGGATCTCCAACGCTTAATTCTCAAAATCAATTCTGTTTTTCTGCTAAGCTGCTGACCTGTATGGCATTTAAGTACTGTTTTTCTGTGATACTTGTTTTTTATCTAAATTAGTAATACCATATAGCATTTATGTCAGGTTTTATGTGTTTGGCTCTTTATATAATCATTTCATTTGATAATTCATATATCCCTTCGACATACATGAGTATTATTTTCCACTTTTACAGATGTGAAAACTGAAGCTGAGTCGTGTAATGTGTTTTGTGCTTTATGCCACACACTTGTCAGTGGCCCAGTTAGAAACAGAAGTCAGAATTGCATCTTGTCCTTCTCTCAGAGGACAAACTATGGTGCTTCCTTGGGGAAGTTGATAGTTACTAGGAAAAAGGAGAATGTGAGCTTTTTCCTCTTAAGTCCTTGTAATTACCATTTCTTCCAGAATACCCACTACTATTCCTTGAATTTAAAAAAAAAAACAAAAAAACTTCTGCCTAATTTAAAAATTGATGGCTTTCCATTTTCTTAAAGGATAACTTAAAACATCTTACCTGTTGAGCAAAATAATCCTCACTAGTTTTACCTTCACAGATTTTGTTTTGACATTTATGAAATTATATTGTTTTGATTCACTGTTGCTTTTCTTCATTCTCATTGAAGTGCTGAGTAGATTCATTCCAGTGGCTTTCAAAGAGTATTTCATTTAACGTTTCTAATTAATTTTTATATGTTGAATAATAAAACTCCAGACAATATAAATCATGCCTTAAATATTTATCTTTTAAAATATTAATATGTACTTCTGTTTAGGCTTTTCACCATTTCCTGTCAGAAAACAGGTCCTATCTAAGGGAAATTCACAATACAGACTTAGAAATTAAAGATTGAACTAAGAATATGGAGACAAAAAATTTCTTCCCAAGTTTACCACATACTGAATATCTGATTCATTTATCTAATTCGATTATATACCTGGTAATTTAGTGTGTGGTAATAAAATATTACTTTTAGTTTTAAGGTTAAATGTTTTAATGTGACTTCCAGTATCTTGAGTTTTAATATTTTGCCCATACATACTTTACCTTTTATATAAATCCCACTCATCTTTTTACATTTCAGGAGTAAATAATCATCTTTAAAACACAAATTTTATACCCCTACTAGGCAGGAAAAAAATTCTCAGAAACCATCTCATTTGCATTTTAAAATGATTATTAAAAGGAAACATCTTAGAAAATAGCTAGATGAAGGTTAAATCAAACATTATAATGGGGAGGATGGTCTGGATAGATATCTTTATAGAGTATAAATTTAATTTCTCTTTAATTCAAGCCATCAGATTTGTCTTTAGCCTTTTGCTTTTTTCTATTTATTAATTAAATTTACACCAATATGTTGACTTTTTAAAACTTGGGTTTTTTTTTTTTCAGCAATTTGAATAAAGAAAAGTCAGCTTTACTACAGATGAAGAATCAAATGGCATTAGATTTAGAGCAACTTCTAAATCATCGTGAGGTACTTTTTCCATTTTGTCATAATTTTTACTTTAGGCTTTTTCAAAGTCCATGTTGGGTTAAGATTACTGTATCCCAGTTGTCCATGTGTGTTAGTGACTTCTCATGTTTGTTTCTCACTGTGATCTGGTTCTTTATATTGAACATGTGATACACTTTATGAATTAATTTATACTTTATTCTGGGGTTAATTCTTATTCCTGGAATGCTCCTTTTTGTTGACCCCTTATTGCCTTGTTCATATATCTATCATTGAATTTCCACATTATTTAATAATTCTTTGTTTTATCTCTTTCTCACTAGGCAGTATATCTTCTTAGCATACCTCTGTTTTATTCATCATTGTATTGCCCGTATACTATATGTATGCCTAGTGTATAATATTTGTGTTGAACTTTAGAGTCCATAAAGGATTTTTTATTGTTATTCCTCGCCAAAAATCTTTTTAGAGCTAATATAATTTCCTCATTTTATAAAAGGAGAAATGAATGTCAAGTGGCTTGCCCAAAGGAGAAATAAGTTTCAAGTGGCTTGCTCAAAGCCAGTTAGTAACTAGGAGATAACCCCATTTTTCTTGTTTTTTGAGTCAGTCCTATTGAAGTACAGTATACATACAGTAGAATTCTTGCCCTATTTAAGCCTACATTTCTATGATTTTTGACTGACACACCCAGTTTCATAACCATTACAATAATCAATATATAAAATAGTTTCATCACTTCGGGAAATTCCCTCATTGCCCCTTTTGTATTCACCCTTCTCCCCAACTCCAGTCCTCGCAACCACTTGTCTATTTTCTGTCCCTGTAGTTTTACCTTTTCCAACAAAAGATACTACATTTTCCCAGAATGTTGTATAAATGAAATTATCAGTCTTTTCAAGTTGACTTTTTTCACTTACCATAAAAAAGATACACCCAGGGGGCGCCTGGGTAGCTCAATTGGCTTAGGCTCAGGTCATGATCTCATGGTTCGTGAGTTTGAGCCCTTCGTTCTCTGGCTCCGTGCTGACAGCTTGGAGCCTGGAGCCTGCTTCAGATGCTGTATCTCCCTTGCTCTTTGTCCCTCCCTCACTCATTCTCTCTCTCTGTCTCCCCCTCCCTTTTCTCTCCCCTTCTCACTCTCTCTCAAAAATTTAAAAAGTAATACACCTATGTTGTTGCAAATGTTAGTCATTTATTCCTTTTTGTTGTCGAGGAATATTCTATTGTATGGATATACCAGAGTTTGTTACTCCATTTACCAGTTGACGGGCATTTGAGTTTTTTGCTTTTGGAGCCATCTGTAAATAACACAGCTGCTGTAAACGATTGTGTAACTGTTTTGGTGTGAATGTCAGTTTCCTTTTCTTTTGATAAATACCCCAAGAGCAGGATTTCTGGGTCCTATGGAAAGTGTATGTTTAACTTTATAAGAAACTGCCAAACTATTTTCCACAGTAACTGTACCTTTTGCATTCCCGTCAGCAATGAATACACGTTCCAGTTGCCCCGCATCCTAGCCAACTGTTGGTATTATGAAGCCTAATTTTTTAATCCAGTGCATTTTTTCCATTGAACTATCACTGCCTTGTCTTGGCCATGTTTTTACCATTTTGTTATCCTAACAGAGAAAGAAATGCTCAAAACAGAGCGTTGGTTTATGAGTATCCTGAAGACATTGTTTCCTAGTCTGGGAAAGATATATCAGGTATTTGGGAAGAAATTATTGGAAGGATATTAGTGAGAGAGATGAAGTGGGGAGTATTACTGGAAGCAGTTCAAAGATGCATAGCCTAAAAGTGCTGTCAGGGGAATTGCAGGGTTGTCTCTGTCTTAACAATGGCCTTCGGAGTAGGTTCTCTTAAAGGTGTATCTTTTGATGGGTGAAAGGGATTAAAAGGTGTTCCTGGACTAGATTTTAGAGATGACTTTGGTGTAGATAACTAGATCTAACTTAGATTAGGAAGTGCTTCTCTGAAGATATTTTTTTCGGGCTTCCCAGCCTCATCTACTACCACTTGTGTCCCAAGATTCAAATAGTTGTTTCTTCACTGTGAAAACCTGATTCATTCACTATGTGGATTTTCACAAACGTTTTCCAAAATTGACTGTTTAAGAAATAGTAACTACAGATGTCCATTGAGCCATACCAACTATTTTTTCCATAAAGCTGCATAACAAGTATTTTTTTGGAATAGCAAATCTCATTTGTTTTTAGATTATGCTACACTCTGAAAAAGATAGGAGCAACTTTATATATTTTATATATCATGCTTGGAATCACATTATTCATGACTCCAAATAAAAACTCAAAATTCTACTTAGTGGGTTGAGAATTGAGTAAATTTAGAAGAAAATATGTTTAAACATAGAAATTAAATACTAGCAAAATGAAACTACTACTATATGACACCAACGAAATGTTCATGGACGTACATATATATCTAATTATCAGTTAATTTTCATGCATTTGATAGGATCTTCATTTTGGCAATTATATTTTAATAATCCAACATTGTAACTTTTCTTAATGCCAAACATCTAAAGAAAAGGAGATTTTTTCTTCTCAAAGCAAAATAAATATTAAAGCTTAATAAGATAAACTTGATACAAATTTTTCACCTTTTTCTAAGAAACGGTTTAACGCCAACTTGCATTAGAACATGCAGATGCAAAAGCAAGTGTAAACTGCTTATATGGAAAGAGAATGGCAGGTGACCCAGAGCAATGCTTGACCGTTCACTTGAATATTTACCTGATGAAACGGAGAGTCTGCAGAATTGACTTATTCATTTTATGGCTCTGATGGGTCAAGTGCTTAAAATGGCCAATAGATAACAGTTGGATAAGAATACCAGGGCTGAGGGGGCGCCTGGGTGGCTCAGTCAATTGAGCATTCAACTTCAGCTCAGTCATGATCTCACAGCTTGTGAGTTCGAGCCCCGCATCGGGCTCTGTGCCGACAGCTCAGAGCTGGAGCCTGTTTCGGTTTCTGTGGCTCCCTCTCTCTCTGCCCCTCCCCTGCTTGTGCTCTGTCTCTCTTTCTCTCTCAAAAAAATAAATATTAACTTTTTTAATAATCAAAAAAAGAAAGAAAGAAAATCAGGGCTGAGACTAAGGTGAGGCAACCAAGGCACCTGGGGCACAAAATATAGGAGGTACTCACTCTGAGAGTCATGCACAGTGCACCTGAGTGCTTGCCCCACCCTAGGCAGGACCCTGGGAAAATTGTCTAATATGAGTCACTGCTATAATCAGCTAAATTTTCTGTTTAAATGCACATGTGGTCAAATGCGCATTTTAAAGTTTTTCATTGCCTTTTTTGCACTGGACAACTCTAGCTCTAACTTTTTAAGTGTCACTTGGTTCCAGTAAGACTTTATACGGTCCTGGGGCGCCTGGGTGGCTCAGTGAGTTAAGTGTCCGACTCTTGGTTTCAGCTCAGGTCATGATCTCACGGTTTGTGAGTTCAAGCCCCACATTGGGGTCCTTGCTGACGGTACAGAGCCTGCTTGGGATCCTCTCGCTCTCTCCCTCACCCATTCACTCACTCTCTCTCTCTCTCTCTCTCTTTCTCGCTCTCTCTCTCTCTCTCAAAATAAATAAATAAAAATTAAAAAATAAAATAAACAGACTTTTTTCTTTAATTTTTTTTTTAGTGTTTATTTATTTTTGAGAGAGAAAGAGAGACAGAGTGTAAGCTGGGGGAAGGCAGAGAGAGAGGGAGAAACAGAATCTGAAGCAAGCTCCAGGCTCTGAGCTGTCAGCACAGAGCCCGACATGGGGCTCGAACCCACAAACCATGAGATCATGACCTGAGCGGAAGTCGGACATTCAGCTGACTGAGCCACCCAGGTGCCCCAAAATAAAAACACTTTAGATGGTCCTGTAGTATGAAATGAGATCACCCACCCATTTTACATAGTTATCCAAGTATGGGTTAAATGAAGAAAGAAAACAGATGAGATAATTCTAGGTTGATAATTCTAGGTTGACAATTCTAGGACACTGGGGCATGACCATGGAGGGTTTTTATTTTCTATATTACTTAGTGTTAGATCAAAATTACTTCCTTAAAAGTAGCTAAGTTAAATATCACAGAGTTAAATCTCATTGTCCCCACTTCTACAGACAAAACTGAGGCTGATAAGAATTAAATAACTAGGGGCGCCTGGGTGGCTCAGTTAGGTGTCCAACTTCGGCTCAGGTCATGGTCTCACTGTTCGTGGGTTCGAGCCCCGCATCAGGCTCTGTGCTGACAGCTCAGAGCCTGGAGCTCGCTTCAGATTCTGTGTCTCCTTCTCTCTCGGCCTTTCCCCCACTCATGCTCTCTGTCTCTCTCCCTCTCAAAAAATAAATAAACATTAAAAAAAAGAATTAAATAACTAAACCATGATTATATACTTACTGTCAAAACTAAAAGAAAATCCTTTTTTTTTTAACTGAAACAAAAGCTTATGATCTTTTTCCTTAGTTCCATTTAGACAAAAACCTCATGATGAATTATTGCTTGCATTAGTTCCAGGAAATTTTTTTTGCCACTGTAGATGAAGTTATACTTTCTTTTCTGTCAGAAAGTGAAAACTCTGTAATTTAATGTGTTTCCTTTTTGTCTTAGTTGCCAAAAACTCAGAGCTGAATATCTTATCCAGGTGTTACAATCTTTTTTTCCTCTTTCACTTTTGATGCCTCAGAATAACTTTCTCTGTTTCCTTCAAGCAGGTTGTGATCTTTTTTTACCCTTAAATGTCTTTACTTATACTAAGACTTCTGAAGTGTAAAAATATAAAATAATTTAATCTTAAATAACGAGTTAAAAAGAAAGTAAAGGAAAAGATCAACTGCTAGGACCCCACTGTTGGAGACTGTAGCAAGACTTCATGCTAGGACCCCACTGTTGGATAGTGTAACAGGACTTCATGCTAAATATTTAATTTTGAGTATAAAAAATGTGATTCCTTGGAATGTCTTCTTTCTTGTTGAGTGTACCTCTCAGGACTCTTTTTTTTTTTTTTTTTTTTTAGTTTATTTATTTATTTTGAGAGAGAGAGCGAGAGAACACAAGTCAGGAAGAGAAGGAGAGAGGCAGCAGAGAGAATCCCGAGCAGGCTCTGAACTGCCAGGGGAGACCCCAATGTGGAGCTCGAACCCACAAACTGTGAGATCATGGCCTGAGCTCAAGTCAAGAGTCTTGGCTTAAATGAGGGAGCCACCCAGGCCCCTGTCAGGAATCTTCTTAAATGGCTTTTTCATGTTTCATCCATATTTATCTACTCATCTTTGCCTCACTGAAACAAGATTTGCTGATTTGGAAATTCTAATTATTCTTTTCTGTGTGTATATTTCATCATGTGCCCTTAGAATATAAGTTTGCAAGAGTAGGAAAATCACCTTTAATCAGCCAAATGTCTAATAGAATACCGAGCATAATTTTAAAAAGCTGACATAAAAGCTCTTTTCTGATTTCTTTTGCAGCTATATTAAGGGTAGTGGTAAGAGCCCCACTTCTTAAAAGATATTCCAGCATTTTAGTGAGTGGTGGTGGTATCCTGAACTGGACTAGTGATGATGGTGCCCAGCAAAAATGGACTAATTTGAATTTTTTTAATGTTTATTTATTTCTGAGAGAGAGACAGAGAGCGAGTGGGGGAGAAGCAGACAGAGAGGGAGACACAGAATCCAAAGCAGGGTCCAGGCCCTGAGCTGTCAGCACAGGGCCCAATGCAGGGTTCAAACCCACAAGCCATGAGGTCATGACCTGAGCCAAAGTCAGACGCTTAACCCTTAACCGACTGAGCCATGCAAGCACCCCAAGAATGGACTAATTTGAAAGCTATTTAGAAAGGGGAATCATGGGTAATGGTGATTGGATCTAGAAAATGTTGAAGAGAGGAGGAATGAGAATTGATGGCCTGGGTTTACGGTGGTGCTACACAGTACATGGGAGAAATAGATTCGGAGAAGAAAAGCTCAAGGAAATATCTAAGTAGAGATAATCAGTAGAGAGTTTAAAATGTAGGTTCTGGAGGGGCACCTGGGTGGCTCAGTTGGTTAAGCATCCGACTCTTGGTTTCAGCCAAGGTGATGATCTCATGGTTTCATGAGTTCAAGCCCCGCATTGGGCTCTGTGCTGACAGTGCCATGCCTGCTTGGGATTCTCTCTCTCCCTCTCTCTCTCTTTTTCTCTCTCTCCCTCTCTGTCTCTCTCTGCCCTTCCCCCACTCACACTGTCTCTATCTTTCTCAAAAATAAATAAATAAACTTAAAATACATATTTTTTTTAAATGTAGGTTCTGGAGCCCAAGAAAGAGAACTCATCTAAAGGTAGAGATTTGAGGGTCGCAGCATAAAGATAGTACTTTATATGGAAGTCATTAAATGAACTGATAAATGAACTACATAGAGTGAGAGCAGAAAAAGGCCTAGGCCAGAGTCTTCAAGACTACCAACATTTAAAGGATGGGCAGAGGAAAAAGTATTTACACAAATTAGAGTGCGGGGTGATCACAGAGATAGCAGACACACCAGAGAGTAGAATCTGGCCAGTGACGTGGACTGTCAAGGGGCCAAGCTAAACAAAGATAAAAAAGAAAGCATCAATAGAATTTAACAAGATGGTACAGCACTTTCAGTGGAGCTAAAAAGCAGACTGTAGAGAATTGATAAATGAGTGGAAGTTGAAAAGTGGTCTATGGGAGAAATAGACAGCCTGTAATATAGTTAAATCAGAAAATATAGCATGATCAGGCAGGAGGCATGAGGTCAAGGGTTTTTACCTCCCACAGCTAGAGAATATCCAACTTATTTATTTTTTAATATAGTTTATTGTCAAATTGGCTAACATACAGTGTGCAAACTGTGCTCTTGGTTTTGGGGGTAGATTCCCATGATTCATCACTTACATACAACACCCAGTACTCATCCCAACAAGTGCCCTCCTCAATGCCCAGCCACCCATTTTCCCCTCTCACCCATCCCCCATCAACCCTCAGTTTGTTCTCAGTATTTAAGAGTCTCTTATGGTTTGTCTCTCTTCCTCTCTCTAACTATTTTTTCCCCTTCTGCTCCCCCCTGGTTCTCTTTTAAGTTTCTCAAGTTCCACATATGTGTGAAAACATATGGTACCTGTCCTTCTCTGTCTGACTTACTTCACTCAGCATAATACCCTCCAGCTCCATCCACGTTGCTGCAAATGGCATGATTTCATTCTTTCTCATTGCCAAGTAGTATTCCATTGTATGTATAAACCACATCTTTATCCATTTATCAGTTGATGGACATTTAGGGTCTTTCCACACTTTGGCTGTTGTTGAAAGCACTGCTATAAACATTGGGGTACATGTTCCCCTATGCATCAGCACTTCTGTATCCTTTGGATAAATTCCTAGCAGTGCTATTGCTGGGTCGTCGGATAGTTCTATTGTTAATTTTTTGAGGAACCTCCACACTGTTTTCCACACTGGCTGCACCAGTTTGCATTCCCACCAACAGTGCAAGAGGATTCCCGTTTCTTCACATCTGTGCCAGCATTTGTTGTTTTGAAGTTGTTAATTTTAGTCACTCTGACCAGTGTGAGGTGGTATCTCAGTGTGTTTTTGATTTGTATTTCCCTGATGATGAGTGATGTTGAGCATCTTTTCATGTGTCTTTTGTCCATCTGGATGTCTTCTTTGGAAAAGTGTCTATTCATGTCCTCTTCCCATTTCTTCACTGGATTATTTGTTTTTTAGGTGTTGAGTTTGGTAAGTTCTTTATAGATTTTGGATACTAACCCTTTTTCCGGTATGTCATTTGCAAATATCTTTTCCCATTCCATAAGTTGCCTCTCAGGTTTGTTGATTGTTTCCTTTGCAGTGCAGAAGCTTTTTATCTTGATGAGGTCCCAATAGTTCATTTTTGCTTTTGATTCCCTTGCCTTTGGAGACATGTCGAATAAGAAATTGCCGTGGCTGAGGTCAAAGAGGCCGTTACCTGTTTTCTCCTCTAGGAATTTGATGGTTTCCTGTCTCACATTCAGATCCTTCATCCATTTTGAGTTTATTTTTGTGTATTGTGTAAGAAAGTGGTCTACTTTCATTCTTCTGCATGTTGCTGTCCAGTTCTCCCAGCACCACTTGCTAAAGAGACTGTCTCTTTTCTATTGGATGAGAGTATCCAGTTTTAATGGTGATAGGAAGGAGCCAGATAGACATTGCAGGTCCAAATGAGAAGATAATCAACTGAGCAAAGTGTTAGGGAAGGAGGAGATCAGAGCACAGTGATGGGATTTAACTTTAGACAGGAGGGGTATACCTTTTCCATTTTGAAGATAGAAATAAAGATTATGTTAAGATAAGAGTGAGTTTGTAGATTTAGTGGTAAGAATTTTGATAGTTCCCATCTAATGGCAGGAGATGTGCTAGTGTCACAGTTTTGAGGAAAATAGAATTTTGAAATAGCTACACAGTAAATGAGTGGTATATATTATTGAAACATCAAATAAGTGCCAAGTTGAAACACCATGTGTTTATAGTGGTGCCATTCTGTGTAATTTTTCTCCAGTAGCATACAGCATACTAGGTGTAAACATGGAGAAGATGGACAGGTGGATTGATCCAGAATTACATTCCGCCTTCTACTGTATATGTGTACTATACATGTTGAGATCTCTTATTAAATTCTAAGGTTGGAATCACCTTTACATTCTTTATGTCACCTACATTTTGAAATACTGTGGAAAAAGCCAAAATTTAAACAGACAAGATGAGTTAATATCACAGCTTTTGCTACTTGATAGCCATGGATTCTTGTGATGATATTGAACCCCTCTAAACTCAGTTTCCTCATGTGCAAAAGTAATATCTACTTTGCAGGACTATATGAGAATGAAATACTGTAGTAACATTCCTGGCATATCACAAGCACATAACTCTATGAAGGTGGTTCCTATTTCTCTTCTCCTTCTGTTTCAAAATTCAATTCAAACGTTATGTATGCTTTGAAGTCCTCTCTAATTTGACCAAGAAAAACATCTTTTTTCTACTTCTTTCCAGTAGTTTTTAAATATTTCTATTAATGTTCATCACTATATATCATAATTAGGCATGTGTCTTGCCCAGTAAAGTACGTCATTTTTCCTTGTATATTAGCCTTTAGCAAGGTATTTAGCACATAATAAGTATTCAGTTGAATGTTTGTTATGGTCCTTTACAGTCTTCCATTATAATTGCACTTGAAGCTGTCAAATAGAATAGTCAAATAGAAAGCTTTAGAAACTAGCCTTTAATATATCCTCATCCCCTTCCCTCAGATAGTAAAATACACTCTGACAACTGATAACATTTTAACTGAAGAAGTACAGAAGCTCTCTTACACCCAAGGACAATTTCAGAGATTTATCTGAAAGTAGCCACTAGGAAATCCTATCTGAAAAGTTTGTCTAGGGGCACCGGGGTGGCTCAGTGGGTTGAGCATCTGACTCTTGATCTCAGCTAAGGTCATGATCCCAGAGTCATGGGATCAAGCCCTGCATCAGGCTCCACACTAAGTGTGGAGTCTGCTTAGGATTCTCTCTCTCTCCCTCTCCCCCTCTCCCCTGCTCGCAGGCTCTCTGTCTCTCTAAAATAAAATTTAAAAAAAAAAAAAAAAAAACTTGGAAAAGTTTTTCTGGAATAAAGCTATTCCTAAAACCCTGGACACGGAACCTGTAACCACAGCAACCTCTATGGGTATCAAACCTCTAAGGAATGATGTATGTTCGTGGGCGATACCTGTTTCTAAGACCTGCGGTTCTTCTACCCCTTCACTTAGTGTCGCTACCAATAATGTCTTTCAGGGTCTACAGGCATTTCAGTTTGTATTTACCCAGAATTAACCAACCACTCCTTCCCAGGGTACATAGAATATGCAAAGCCCCATACTTGCCTGAATGTTGGACTCCCATTAGCCCAGATAACATGCATCTTACTGCAGTGAATATCACCTAACAAAAAGAAAACAAACCTGCAGTTAGCGAGGTTTCTTAAAAGTGAAGTCACAGTGTAATTATCATTCTTTTATGGTATGTTTATGTTCCCGGATTCTTCCTCGTTATGTTCTTTGTGATTTCTCGGAAAGTTTCAGCGACATTTCAGCACCACAAGTGCCCCTTAGGCAATCCACTTCATAAAAGGTTCAAATAAATTACATATTTCTATATGTGTGTCATTCCTTTTGGTTCCTACTTAACTGTTTTGACATTTTTTTAAGAATACCTTTTTACATGTTTTTTTATATACGTTTGTAGTTACATTTTACATCAGCATGACTAAAAAAAAAAACTAACAAACACTGAGTGCATAAGTTAACTTTTCTTTAAATGAAGATGTAATTATTTCTCAGATTCATACATTTCTCGTCTTAGTGGTACTCTTCCAGTTAAAATTTGCTTTGATTTGCTGGGTTTAAGTGAGTATTTTAAAGAAAGACAGTTATTGTGGTGAAAACCTAAAACACACATACAAGGGAAATCATATTTTCTCTATAAAGGTTTTTCTCTATAAAGAATGCTTATTTTTTCCATATAAGGGCATGTGAATTCAGGCCCAAGGAAATTCAGGGAGTAACATATTGCAAAAAATACTCATTGATAATCCCGAATTTATTTATACTTTTAAGAGTATGCCAGAACCAAACCTATTATATATCAGTAATAATAATATCTTGAGTTTTTATACCTTCTTTCTACGAAAATATTTAAAGCATTTTCAGATTATGGTATAACATACCTACAGATCAGTTATAGATTGCTTTCAAACAAGCATGTATGGAAATAAGGAATCAAAGAAAGCAAATGTTTTAAATTATCCCTTCATATTGAGAGATATGGTCTTTTGCTTGTGCCTTCTAGAATCCAAGAGCATTGGGGCGCCTGGGTGGCTCAGTCAGTTAAGTGTCCAACTCTTGATTTCAGCTCAGGTCACGATCTCACAGTTTGTAAGTTCGAGCCCCGCATTGGGCTCTGTGCTGACAACGAAGAGCCTGTTTGGGATTCTCTGTCTCCCTCTCTCTCTTCCCCTCTGCAGCTCTCACTTTCTCTTTCTCAAAATAAATAAATAAACATTAAAAAAATTTTTTAACAGAATTCAAGAGCAGTGAACTTTTTCCGAAAATAGGTGCTTTTCAGTTAATAATAAGAATGCTTAATATTTATATATTACTTTAGAGTTTTTTATACTCATTTACCTTATTTAAGCCTCACAGGAACCCTGTGATGGTCTTATACCCATTTCACAGAAATAACAACTGAATCTCAGTTGTTTTTTCCATTTTGTAGAATGTTAACTCTCCTCAGTTTTGAATTGCATAAAAGACACGTGAATTTCTTTTAGATTGTACTCTGGTGGACCTCTGTGTTTGTGTGGACTTGTACAGAGCTTAGTACAACTAGGTCAGATTATTTTGATTTTCATAAGTATTTTGACTTCTTTAATCTTTTCATCGTTAAAATTACAAATATCTTTGTTGTATATTACAACCAAAACTGTGTGAAGCAATATAATATATCATCATAAAAATATTTTATCTGTGTATGTATATCCTTTTAACTTTTTTCACATCACATTTTCATATCTATTAGGTATCATATAGACCTGTTAGTTTCTACTTTATCAGTAAGGGCAATAAATGACCTCCTGCTATCATTTCTAACCCTGTGTTTTTATGACTTAGAACTGTAGCAGCTTATAACAACCAAACAATTCTAGGACATGAGGAGACACACAAAATGCAAAGCTATAAGATAAGTCTCTGGTAATGTGTGGTTGGCCAAGAGATTGTGAACAACGATGTGAGATAATTATGATCATAATCCTGTTAAGTACCGTATTAGCACTATGTTGATGTAACTTAACAAGTTACTGATCACATATCAAGGAGCTAACACTGAGAGAAGGCTGAGAATAAAACCTTGAGAAAGTACAGGCACTGGAGTGAGCCACACTGGGGAAACCAGGCCTGAAAATAGAGCACAGTGTTTAGAGTCTGAAGTCGATGATGGACATCAGCTAGAATATGCATCAAAACCTATCATATTATACTGAGAGAGTAAAGGCCAGACACTAGACAGCAACTAGATGAATACTGTTTGTTTCTGAGGGAAAGCTGGGCACCAGGAGAGCATGAAGACCACCAGGAGGCAGAGCAGTCAGAAGTCCAAGATGTATGACCCAGCAGTCAGATGAGGTAAGGGTATGCACACGCCAGTCAGAGCAGAATCAACGTGCCCAAACTTCTGATATAAGTTCAACGATGGCAATGATTTCAACTCAGGGGCCTACTCTGCTGTATTAACACTAGCTTCTTCTGCTTGACCTTAAAATTGCATCCAAGTTCAGGAAAGAATGTACCAGGTGATTAGTTATGTCCCTTAGGCTATGACAGCACAGTTGTCTCTCATTCAAGTAAATACTTGAGCTCTTGCTATGCTTTCAGTCATAGATAAGGTATGGTTCCAAAAATGTGAATGTCATCTTAAATACATTAGAATAAGAAGTAGATAGGCCTTATTCTGCTCTTCTCTGGCCAAGACTTTTTTCTTTGTTCTGTTCTAGGCCCAAAACTTTTCAAAATTAGAAGATAATCTGAGGAAAACAATCAGGATGGTGAAAGAATTCAAGAATTCTTTTTAGTCATAAGAGGGATGAAAGAACTTGGGGGTATTTACAGAAGAAATGATTCAGAGAGATGTAAGAAATTCAAAGTAAGCATGTGAAAGAAGCAGTAATAGACTTGTTATACATGTCTCCAAAGGCTGGAGTTAAAACCTAAGGGTAGACATTATAAGGAGATACGTTTTATTTGTTTTGCTTTGCTTTGTTTTGTTTTGTTTTGTTTTGTTTTGTTTTGTATAGAGTCAGGGTTAAATAACTTGAAGATCCCTCCCAAACCTGAAATTGTATGTATCATAGGCTTTGCTAGAAGATAGATGTTCTATTATGCGCTATTGTGTAAGTAATGACAGCTTTGAACCCAGAAAGACTTGCATTTGAATACTGGTTTCACTTATTAGAAGCTAATGAACTTGGCTGAATTTCCTAAAACATTCTAAGCTTGTTTCTTCATCCTCAAAATCGAAGCAATATTTACCTCTTGGTTTTGAAAGAGGATTAAACTCTTATGTAAAATACTTACCACAAAGCCTAGCACATAGTAGATACTCAGTGAATGTTAGCTCTTGTCCTCTCTCTTCCTCTCTCCACACCTAAAAACTTTATATTCTCCCCTTGAGGCAAAGGGACAATCCTAGGGAGAGGTTCACCTACAAATGGGAACAAGTATTTAGATGCGAAGACTGGGGGACTGGAAAAGAGGGGTTTGCAGTTGTAGATACAGATACTATTCTCTAACAATTCTGTCATACAAAATCTGCTTTGTCTGTTGTTTAGAGTATAGTGACATCGGCATTCAAGGTATATTTTAACTTCCTAAAAAATCACATATTAAAATCTCTACTGGAGTGCCTGGCTGGCTCAGTCAATTAAGTATCCAACTCTTGATTTTGACTCAAGTCATGATCTCACGGTTCATGAGATCAAGCCCCGAGTTGGGCTCTGTGCTGACAACATGGAACCTAGTTGGGATTCTCTCTGTCTTCCTCTCTCTTTGCCCCTCTCCCACTCACGTACACATTCTCTCTCAAAATAAATAAACTTTAAAAACATATTTTTAAAAAATCTCCACTGAAGTATTTGCAAGTTGAAATGATCTGAGGTCTGAAATATCCTTTGAAATATTTCCAAAAAACTGGAAAGGAAATAGATAAAACATTGTTGACAGAACAATCTGACAGTTCCTCAAAAAACTAAACATAGAAATACCATATGACCCAGCAATCCACCCCAAAGTATATACCTAGGAAAAATGAAAACATCTCCACACAAAAACCTGTGCATGAATCTTTATAGAAGCATTATTCACAACAGCCAAAAAGTAGAAACAACCTAAATGTCCATCAGTGGATGACTGGATAAATAAAATACGGTATAGCCGTATGGTAGAGTATTATTTGGCCATAAAAAGGAGTAAAGTACCGATATGTTACAACATGAATCACCCTTGAAAATATTATGCTAAATGGAAGAAGCCAATAACAAAAGATCACATATTTTGTGATTCCATTCATATGAAATGTCTAGAAGAGGAAAATCTACAGAGGCAGAAAGTAGATTAGTGGTTGCTTAAGGCTGAGAAGTTGAGAGTGAGGTGGGATAGCAGAGCAGTTCCTAAAGGAATCTACGTTTCTTTTTGAAGCAATAAGAGTTTCAGAATGGACTATGGTAATAGTTGCACATGTCTGAGAATATACTAAAAACTATTGGATTATATAGTTTAAATGGATGACTCTATGTTTGTGAATTGTAGCTCATTAAAGCTGTTTTAAAAAATAAATCTGGCAAAATTTTTATCATTGTTTATAGTTGGGCAATAGAAACTGAGAGCCTCATAGGCTCTTCTCTTTGTATCTTTGAAAATTTCCATATTAAAATGTTTTTTAAATACCCTTTCAGATGAAGTTTAAATATCCAAACTATGTATGTATGTAGTTTAAAACAAGGTTGGTTTTCACCTTGTGTTTACCTCAGGTAGGAAAGCTTCACAGAATTATCTGACTTGGCAGCCATGATATGTTGTTATTCCTATGTAAGAACACTTACATCTGACCTCTAGTGGAGCACATACTTTGCATTATACTTGTCAGAGCTATTTTCATCAAGAAATGCCATCTATGTGTCCCCTTGCCAACATCTTTGCAGAGTTTACAACTTTCAGCAATTTATTGGCATCAACTATGCAATACTGTTAAGCAGCTGCTCCTTAGTTGAGCTGTTTTAATATACCACCACTCTTCACACATAGTTTCTATTAAATGGCCGAGATATGCGATTTGGATTCAAGAGAGCTGTTTATCTCCTTTATAGAGATTATTTATGCAGTAACAATCGTCATCGTCCTCATCATCATCTAAAAGTTTCATAAGGATGTCCTTGCCCTTAATTCTTCCATTGTGAATAGTAATTATTTTACTACAGCATGGTTTGTATTGTTTCATTTTATTTCAGCTTTATCCTAAGTCTCAATTGTTCAGCCAGATGCAGTTCTAGAGTTGTTAATTTTAAAGAATGGTTCATTCATTCTAGAAGCTACTGTAATTTTTTAATGTATTTGATATACTGGAATGTAACATAAATACTGTTCACTTTTTGGAAATCAGTATAAGTGTATCAGAACTAATGAATATTATTATAAGACAGACCATGTTATAGATTAGTAGTTAAAGGTATCAAACTCATGGTTTAAGGGAAAGGGGATTGGGGCATGGCACTTTTATAGTATTTTAATTTTTCCATGAATAAGTAATATAATTTTTAAAAACAAGAATTTTTTAAAACATTTTGAGAAATGGCTCTCTAAATTAATAGAACATTTTCCAAGAATAGGCTAAAATTGCCAAAATAAAGGGCTCTGGATTAGGGCACTCTACATTTTGTCATTCTGGAGAAGAGAAGAGAAGAGTGTCATTCTGGAGAAGAGTCTGCATCTGGAGGGAGATGCAGAATCTTCCCTGAGGACCTTAAAGTGAAGCCTACCAAACAGATTCTCACATCCACATGGAGATTGTACTCAGCTGTCTCATTCAGATGAGTGAAACAAAAAAACAAAAAGAAAACTTTTAATGTGGTTCTTTGTTCATATATTGGAACACACACCAAAGACTGTCAGAAACTGAAAGAAGCACAAAAGGGAAAAAAAAAATCACAATAAACGGGTGCTGGGTGGCTCAGTCAGCTAAGGGCCAGACTCTGGCTCAGGTCATGATCTCACAGTTCACACGTTCAGGCCCCATATTGGACTCTGTGCTGACAGCTCAGAACCTGGAGTGTGCTTTGGAATCTGTGTCTCCCTCTCTCTATCCCTCCCTCAATTGCACTCTGTCTCTCTCTCAAAAATAATATAAAACATTTATTAAATGTTTTTTAATTTAAAAAATTACAATAAACAGAGAAACTGACCCCGTTCTCCAAAGAAAACAAAAACAAAATTCCATAGCAGAAAAGAACTTACAAAGTATTATAATTAGTTTTTTCAGAAAGATTTGAAAAAGTAATATTTTCATAAAATAAGAAAACAGTGAACAAAAAAATGGTGATATTTTCAAAATTGCTAAATTAAAAGTCATGAAGTTATTATAAGTAAAAACGTCAGGACAGGATGTGAGGAAAAGTCAACGAACTCTCCTAAAATTTAGAAAAAGGAAAAAAGATGGAAACTAACAGAGAAAAGCTAAACAATATAGAATATTCCAGAGCGAAAGAAAATACCTACGAAGAAATAGAAATCAGCTTGGCATCATAGTTCTCAGAAACTTGACTTTATTTTTTTTTAATGTTTATTATGTTTGAGAGAGAGAGAGAGAGCAAGTGGGGGAGGGGCAGAGAGAGAGAAGGAGATGCAGAATCTGAAGCAGGCTCCAGTCTCTGAGCTGTCAGCACAGAGCCCAATGTGGGGCCCAAACCCACAAACTGTGAGATTATGACCTGAGCTGAAGTTGGATGCTTAACCAACTGAGCCACCCAGGTGCCCCATTAATTTGACTTTAGGAAACAAAGAAGTTATAGCATCAACGAAGTGCTGAAGGAAAGCACAATACTTTCTTCCACAATACCTTCTCAGGAAATTACCAGGTTGTGTGCCACCAAACAGAGGGAGAGAGAGAGAGAGAGAGAGGTGCAAGAAATAATGGAAGTGGCCAAGATAAATAATAAAGAAACAAAGTAATAAAAAGAAATTTCAGAATAACAACTGTGCATCAGTCTTAAAAGCAGTAAGTACAAAATTGAGCCCAGTTAATAAATAGCATTAGTAAGAAACTAGACAATCTTAGGTAAGATGGAAAAAGGCATATATTGTTTCCATCAATGAGAAAAAAAAAACAAAAGGCAGGATCTCTAAGAAGAGGGAGGGAAATGTCTGTAAAACGTCAGAGTCCAAATAGGAACCCAAGTAAATGGCATGATTTTGAACAATAGATGCAGTATAAGGAAAAGAATTCAATTGAACATGATACTTGAAACATTCTCCTTTGAACATCAGAGGTTCCTTTCCTGTGGATCTAATCATACTCTCTGCTCTACAGGGAACAAAATTTGTAAATCATTAAATAGTAGTACAAATAACCCTACTGACCAGTCAGAAAAGAACAGTTGCAGAACAGAGAAAAGCAGAATCAAAAGCTAGGGAAATGAAATACAAAAGTCAAGTCCAAACAATAAGAGCAGTATCTTAAATAGGAGTTGGAGCCAGCAATCAGGAGCCAGACAAGAACATGGTAAGAACCAAACCAGATCAGGAAAAAACCAGAAGATTTCAAGGTGACCTCATCTTACCAAAGGATTCTGTTTTGTAGTAATGAGTAAGTGTTCTAGCTCATGTATGTTTTGTTGGTTTGTTTATTTTCGTTTTGTCAGTCTAAGAATTGGGATCTCACAGTTAAAACCATTTATTTGTAATAGTAACAACCAATTAAGGCATGAAAATTTATGCCAAAAATGTAGATGAAAGATATATTACAATATTGTCATGGTTAGGAAGACTCGGTATTATATAAGTCAGTTCTAAGTTTTTCTTTTAATTTAACGTAATTCCATCCCTATTTCTATGAATATAGCCAAAAAATACTTGAATCATTAAACATTATATCAGTGTGACATGGGTGCATGAATTGACAGACTATTAGTGTAGAGTTTAAAAGTCCAGAAATAAATCATATACTTATGAAAATTTAGTATATGATAAAGATAAGCATCTGAAGTGGGTGAATACATAATGTTAAGCCATGGGGGAAAGACGTTGAATCCATACCCTTCACCATAAGCCAGGATAAACTTGAAACAGATCAGAGGTCTAAATGTTTGAAAAGGAAAAGACAAACTATAAAATAACTGGAGGAAAATGGAAGAAGAAAACACAGAGAAGGCTGTACAATGAAAGTATATTCAGTTACATCAGAATCAGAAAGTTCTACATAGCAAAAAAAAAAAGTGTAAAAATAGTCAAATAAAACAAACAAGGGGGAAGAAAAACTGCCACTCATAATTACAAAGGGCTCTAACATATAAAGAGCTCCTTGAAATGTAGAAGAAAATGACTAAACATCCAGGAGAGAAATGGGCCAAGGATATCAACAGAAGAGGAAATGCCCTTAAATATATGAGAAGCCGCTTAACCTCACAATAGAAGAAATGCTAAATAAACATACTCACTTATCCAACTGGCAGATATCCAAAAAAGTAACACAAGCATACAGGTTATCAATTAGGAAACTGAAGCTCATTGAACCAGAATAGATTGCCTAAGTTTACATAGTTAATAACAGAGTCAGGAATAGATGTCTCTTTGACTTCTAACCTGATGCTAAAAGATTTCCAGTACATGTGCTTGGTTTTCTTTGTGTTCAGTTGATGATGGTATTGTAGATCGGATTTGATGTGGAATTTTCTTTCCCCAAATTTACCATTGATATAAAAGGGGTGGATCATTTATGTGACCAAACATAATAAAACTGAACAAAATTTTTCTACATGTTCTTTTGGTATCCATTATAGCTGTATTATTTTAATAGGAATTTTATAGAACTGTGTTGCTTATAAAGTGCTCTTTATCTGGATTTCAGAAACCATGCTAACATTGTTTAATGTAGACTATTACAGCAGCATAAATTGAAGTGGTCCTTGTGAGGATAAAGAAAGACATGATTTCCCTTCTGTTTCTTGACCAGCATCAGGAATGAGCTGCTTCCTGTAACTGCTCCTATACCAGGAGCAGAAGGAAGCCCAAGAGAAACAAAATTATGGCTCCTCTAGGGCACCTAGGAGCCAAAGCCCTCTGCCTAGTGTACCTGCAGCTCTTTCCTGTTCTCCCGCCTCATCGCCCTACCTGCCCCCGTCCCCAGCAAATATGGTCCTCTTTACTTTATTAATCTGGAGATTAGTATTAAGTTGTGTTAGAGGTTATTGTTTCCTATTATTTTATCTTCATGCCATGATACAAAAGTTATGGCAAGTAAATATAGGTTCTTTCAGATAGAAAGTTTTCTTTTGATAGGCTGAGAGACCATCATCTCTCCTTTCCCTTCTACTTACCATGGAAAGTAGAACAGGAGCTAAAATCTACCATAACACCAGACATGTTTAACTTCAAATCAGTGATTATGTACTTCACTCTAGGGAGCATATTAATGAAATAATCTTGAAAGCAAAAAGAGCCCTCAAAGGGCTCAAATAATGTTCTGTCAGATTGGCAGTGTCTGAAGGTATACACATTTTCACGTGCATCGGCCAAGCCAACCCCAGTACTGCAGAAAGGAAAAAAAGGATTCTGGCACCATTTCTTCCAGCTCCTCTGTTGGCTCTAAGATTTATTAAGGCTCGGTGGCTTGAACTCAACAGCTATGTTTAAAATACTCACTCAAGCTAGATGGTTCTAAATAGAACTAATGACAGCCAGGGGGGGAAAAAGGCCTGTAGGAACTTGCTCCGACACAGAGCTGATGTGTATAAACAGATTAGTAGAAGGGAGCAGAACATCTCTCTATCTCCATAAGTTTTATGTCTTGGCATGAAAAGGAAATAAAATCATAGGAAAAAATGAGAAGAGTTAAGTCTGTCCTCCATATGCTTGTGTTTTATTGAATGAATTTAGTAATTAATCATAAATATCCATTAATTAGTATTACATGCTGAAGATTTGAGTGTGGGGAAAAATAAAAGACAAAATAGACTTGGAAGAGGAAATGACTGAAAATTGTGATCTGTGCTCTTATTTAAGAGGTTCAGCATAATTAATTCATACTTCAAACAGCAACTGCTAAAGCCAACTCCAGTTTTCATTTGTAAAAGAATAGAGAATGACATGGTTTAAAAAATCCTGAAATTGTATTGAACTCAAGGTTTGAACTGGTGATTAGTAGGCAAGAAAAAAAGTTTTGGATTTTTTTCCCCTTACCTTCTTCATATAAGTCATCAAAAGGAAATGGGATAATTGAAGAGGTAGAAGAGAAAAACTTAAGTACCTAAATCATCTACTCACCAAACAGGTACAGAAAAACTACAGTGGAACATGGCAATGTCAGTGGTTCTCAGATTTGTCTGTTAGAATCACTTGAGGACCTTTAGAAAATTCCAAAGCTGAGACCATACCCCAGGCCAGTTATGCACAATCTCTAGGGGGTGGGGCACAGGAATCAGTAGTTTTTGAAGTGCCACAGGTGATGCCAATATGCAGAAAAATCAGGACCCCACTAGAGTATGGAATCGTCTATTTGTCACTTACTGTACTAAAAATATTGATACTGATCGATTATTATGTGCATCATTGTACATTGACATGTTATAACATCAACCATAATTAGTCTGCCTGCTAAAAGTCATACTTGCCATTATCTTCTATCTTGGTTTATCAACAGGAATTGGCAGCAATGAAACAGATTGTCACTAATATGCGTAGTAAGCGTTCTGAGGACCAATTACTTCTTACTAAAACAGAAGCAAAAAATATGACAGAAGATCATAAATCAAAGACTTTAAATGTGCCTAGAGTACATGAAGACAATATATTTATACCCAAACCAACACTCTTTGTAAGTACTATCAAAAGTAACTTAGAATTTTAATATCCTGATTTTCATAAATATATTTTATTTAAATATCTTGCCTCTTATTTATATTGTTTTTAAACTAATTTTAATAGTTTTATTCGAAGGCCTCAAGAGATCTATATTAATCCCTTTTCTGAATATATATATTACCTACATTACAGTGGGGTTTTATATTTTTAGTTAATATATTGGACTTGCCCAGAAATTAGCCTTAATGTAGCATTTACCTCCTTTAGTCTTCAGGACTTCTAGGGGAATCAAGAAAGACATTTTGTATAAATTTTTTATTTACTGAAGAATAAAAAGGGATGCAGAATATCACCTGCCCTGTCTTATTTGTAAATTAGTATATTTTGCTCTAAGAGGTTCTTTGTAAAGTATAAAACCAACCACATTAACATAAACTGGAATGCATTATTAGGTAGAAATGTACAGGCACAGAAATCATTCAAAGAACAAAAAATCAGAAAACTTTGGATTAGTAATATAGAAAATATTGAAAATGGTGTTTTAACAAATAAGAATAAAAAGGCAACAGAATCAAAACAGGATTAACATTATTAAATATTACACTTCAACCATCATTTCCCATCCTCTCATTTCTCAGAAGAAACGTGATTTTTACCATCGGAACAGAAACCAACAACCAGACAGATTTTCTGTATGATATTCTGATTTAGTGAGTCCCCAGATTTTTGTTTTTTAAAACTTCCTAGATGACTGTAAGAATTGGTCAAGTATAGGAGTTTCTGATCGAAGCTACTTCGTTACACATTCAGATAATGCTCAAGATCAATGAGATATGAGAAATTGCCTGGTGATTACTTGGTGCAACATCCCTTTTAAAAAAAACGACAGAGTTACAATTTAGATAAAATAAGGGATAATTACTGTTAAGGATTCATGTGGCAGGAATGGAGGCTGCGCTGACAGGAGAGAGAAAACAGGAAGCCTAGATTGACCAGCCAGGAAACAAGGCAGCTATACGGATTTCCGGATTTCCGCAGCTGTGTCCTGGGATCTTTTCCTCTGGTAGCACACCAGCTTCTCTTTGTTTCTCTCCCAATTTCTGCTTACTCATAGTTTCCACTTCCTCATCAACTTGCACTTGGCCCCTTGTCTTGAGACATGTTTCCTTCTCACATCTACTCTGTTATAACCTAGTTCTCTCTGTAAGTTCCAAAAACAAGAATCTGATTGGCGCAACTTATTTTTGTTGGGTAATACCCCTTTGTGGCGAGACTTGTTAAGGTTGTTAGTCAGCCTACTGAATGGCCACTCTTACTAGTGAGCAGGGATCACATGGTACCAAATAAAGCTGCCTTCAGCTATCTATTCCAAAGGACTGTGGCTCAGAAAGTAGGCTAAGATTATGGCAGACAATATGATAATGTCTATTATAATCTATAAGAAGAGAGCAAACTGACTATATAGAAATTGATGGGAAAAGTAAGGTCCGATGAAAACCACAAGATCACTGCCAAATACTTAAAGCCTGTCGCACACTCTGATCTGTTTTTCTGACACTTCTCTGTTCAAAGCAATGAACTATTCCTTCTAACCCCGAACTCCTACATTCCTAACTTTGGCTGATAACTGATTCTGATATCTTGACTATACCCAGTGTATAATTAACAGTAAAATTTCTCCAGTACCTCAAAATAAGGTTATGCAGTGAGAATAAAATTAAGAAGATTCAAAATATAAAGCATTAATTGGGTGGGTTTTATTTCCTTTTTGCTCATCTGTGTTTTCTAGGGGGTCTTTTTGCTCATCTGTGTTTTCTAGGGGGTTATGATAAACTTAATTTCTTTTATAATAAGGGACAAATCTTCAGAAGTATAGCTTAGGAGCACCTGGCTGGCTCAGTCCATAGAGCATGCAACTCTTGATCTCAGGGCCTTGAGATTAGCCAAAAAAAAAAACAAAAAACAAAAAACCTCAGCTATGCCCTAATGAAAACTGAGACCTAATACTGTAAACCAATTGCATCATGACCTTGAGCTAATGCAAAATTGTTCATGTGAATTAACTGGGTAACCTGGAGCAAGTCATTTAAATACTCCGAGCTGGTTCTTATCTATAAAATTAGGGAGGAGATCATATGAGATATTTTTTTAATGTTTATTTATTTAGTTTGAGAGAGAGATTGCAAGCCAGGGAGAAGGGCAGAGAGAGAGGGAGAGAGAGAATTTTAAGCAGGCTCCACACTGTGGAGCCTGACACGGGGCTCGAACTCATAAACTGTGAGATCTTGACATGAGCTGAAACCAGGAGTCGGACGCTGAACTGACTAAGCCACTCAGGCACCCCTGGACATCTTTTATACTAACATGTTATGATTCTCTTTAGACATTATAATTTTTACAGTTGCTATTTGAATATTTTCAATTTTCCATAGCAATATTTTCTTATATCTTCTCTGATATTGTTAATAAGGAATTTATGATGCAAATATTTGAAAATAAGTTCTAATTATTTCATAATCTTACAGTTTTATAGCAAAAATGGAAATATTTCTTTTTTCTTAATGTTTACTTGTTTAATTTGATAGAGAACATACAGATGCACACAGGGGAGGGGCAGAGAGGAAATCCTAGGCAGGCTCTGTGTGGAGCTGACGTAGGGCTCGATCTCACTTACTATAAGATTATGACTTGAGCCGAAATCAAGAGTCAGATGCTTAACTGAGTGAGCCAACCAGACGGCCCATAAAAATGGAAACATTTCTCTTTTTTTAATTTTTTTATGTTGATTTATTTTTGAGAGAGAGAGATAGACAGCATGTGAGCAGGGGAGGGGCAGAGAGAGAGGGGGAGACAGAATCTGAAGCAGGCTCCAGGCTCTGAGCTGTCAGCAAGAGCCCAATATGTGTCTCAAACTCATGAACCGTGAGATCATGACCTAAGCCAAAGTTGGACTCTTAACTGACTGAGCCACCCAGGTGCCCCCAAAGATGGAAACATTTCTAATTTGCTTCCAGATCCTTTGGCTGAAATTATTTGCTATTGGCATTTTTCCCTGGTATTAAATTTAATGCTGGATAGATGGATGGATATGTGTTCATATATGCGTACTTTCATATGAGGAAAACACACAAAACTACTTTTACCTGGGCAACAGGGTAGAGGTACAGCTGTCATCTAGAAGAGAAGGAAGGATAAGAGCTTGAGACATTTTTCTTTGTATGCTGTTATATTCAAATGAATGTTTTACAGTGCTCACATGATATATATGAAGACAGCCCCAAAGGTGCATTTTACGGACAAGATCTGGCCATCATAATCACAGATATGGCAGAGTTGCTTTTCAGGCATTTAATGCACTAACAAAGACTAGATTGAACCACAGAATGTAAGTGCTTTAAGGATAGGAGCTGTGTTTCCATTGCCTTGCACTGCTCATGAACAAAGCTGTTATTCTCAAATATTTGCTCATTGAGGACTTAAAAAAAAACGGTTTTGTGCCTTCCTGATTTACTTATCTTCTTAGCTGTTAAAACTCTACTGGATGGGAAACTTCTGTGTTAAACTAAAAGGACAGGGAGAGTGAAAACGGCAACTCCCAAGGCTGTGGTTAGTCCCCAAGACTGTGGTTAGTGCCACTTCTGCAACAGGCAGCACCGTTTCAGTCCCGTTCATTCACAAACACCCCATTCATTCCCACTAATCATCTACTTTCTCTCTCAAGGTAGCTTTTAGCTGGGCTAACCCTTTTCTCTAACCTTACCTATCTCCTTTCTAGAAAAAAAAAAAAAACTAGAGTTATTCTAATCCTCTTTGAAGCAACTTTCCTTTTTCCTTCCAGAGCAGCATGGGACCACCCTTTGCTACTTTTCCACTTACCATCCTTTTCCAAACCAGTATTTTTACTCAGGATTCATATCATTGTCACTATTTTCTCACTAAAAATGCAGATATTAGCAATCCTGCTCCTAGTCTTTTATCCAAGCAGATTGTAAGCATTGAAACAATAAAGAGCGTTAGGCTCTAGGGAGGCCAAGGAAACATAATAAAAATGGGTAGCACAAGGGGTACCTGGGTGACTCAGTCAGTTAAGCGTCCAACTTTGGCTCAGTTTATGATCCCACGGTTCATGAGTTTGAGTCCCACATCAGGCTCTGCACGGATAGTTTGGAGCCTGCTTGGGATTCTCTCTCCTTCTCTCTGTCCCTCCCCAACTCACTCTCTTTCTCTCTCTCTCTGTCAAAATAAATAAATAACTTAAAAAAAAAAAAGAATAGTGTATGAAGTTTCCGAATTACGAGTTTGTGGTAGTGTTCAGATCTTACCTTAGATTGGTTATCTCAATGGCTATCATCTGCTGAACGGTAAGTTCAGTTTATGTCATTTATACATAAAAGGTTATATGAGTACATGACTCTCTCTGTCGCAGTGATTTAGAAGGCTACATGTGCTCATGTGGAAACGAAAAATGTTCAAATAAGTACAATTCAGTTCAACAGGTTTGTCCTGACTATTTGCAAGAACCCATGCTTAACATTATAGAATATTTGATCATTTTGATGTAGACAGAATCGGGTGGACTACTTTAAAATAAAGAAAAGAAAATACGAAGCTCTATGGAAATTTAAAAAAAGAATAGACACTGTGATGTTGATGGGTTCCGCAGAAAGAATTTGAGGTTGGCCTTGAAGAATGTCTAAGATTTTTGACAGGTGACAGTGAGTGTTAGAGAGTGAGAAATTCCAAAGGCAGAAAAAGTACAGTATTGACAAAGTATTTTCTAATTTGTCCTCCTTTCCATTATTTAATAATATGTCTAATATGTATTTTTTTATACCTAGACTTTATTCCTTTCTTACTATATTCTCATCCCTGACTTCAGTCACTTCATGACCCATTAACACTTTCCTTAGGACAAAAAAGAAATAAAAGTAGATAGGATATACCTAGAGTAGTCAGAGTCCAAGGGGCAGAAAGGGGACAGTGGCCGCCAAGGACTGAGGGAGTAAGGAGTTATTGTTTAATGGGGACAGAGTTTCAGTTACACCAGGTGAATGGATGGTGGTGACAGTTGCACAACAACATAAATATACGTAATACTACCGACACCACAATTAAATTCTAAGTAGACAGGTAATAAAAACAATTTTTCTCATCATTCATCAAAAATGAGTTTAGCAATTATTTATAAAATAGTAATATAATGAATGCAACTGGATGTATTAAGACAAGTGGCACAGGACGCCACACTGGGGTAGCACTGCTTCAGGGTCATGTCCTAACTCTGTGCCTCCCAACATTTTTCACATCAAAACCACAGATTTGTATGGCACTCCAGGTTACGTGAACTTTACTGGTAGACTGAAGGGGCTCCAGCCCTGTCTGGAGGCTGAGGGGATCAGTAGCTCACCATATCTATAACACTTTCTTGTGATATTTGTATAGAAGCTCTAGGCTCACTTTTTTTGATGATGAACCTGGATTTATCTCACCAAAGTATGCTGAGACCTCAAGATACCTAGCTATGTACATTTAAATTTCAAAAAGTATAACTTTTGGGGTCATCTGGTTGGCTCAGTCAGTAGAGTGTGTTACTCTTGATGTCAGGGTCGTGAGTTCAAACCCCACATTGGACATGGAGCCTATGTAATCAGAAAAATAAAGAAGTAACTTTTCGATTTCTAGATCGTGAATTCTAAGTGCAACTTCTTCTTGTTGTACTTTAGCTGGTAAGGTAATTTTGAAATAAGGAATTTCCTTGTGAACATGGAAGGAGGGCAGTGAAGGTTGAAAGATCTGGGTGATCTCTCCTTTAGTTGGTAAGAAAGCCAGGTCAGCTGCCCTAGACTCACTTAAGTTGGTCCCTGCCTGTGAAGACTCTTTAAATATTTATTTCTATGATTCCCAGCTCACAGAAAACAAAGAAATTTTTTGGGGGGAAACAAAGAAATTATATGTAATAGACATCATCTTTTTTTTTTCTTTAGAAAAGTGGCACTGGTTCAGCACTAATAGATTCTTAATTTCTAGCTCTTTTTCTAGATTCCAGAAATAATCTACCAGGTGTATTATGCCTGCATTGTCATCATTCTTTCTTATTTTACCATACTTTCACAATATGTTGTAATCCCCAAGTAATATACTGATTTTTTTTTTGAGATAGAGGGCATGAGCAGGGGAGGGGCAGAGAGAGAGAGAGAATCCCAAGCAGGCTCCACACTGTCTGTGCAGAGCACAGACACAAGGCTTGAACTCATGAACTTTGAGGTCACGATCTGAGCTGAAATCAACAGTCAGACAGTTAATCCGCTTAATAGACTGAGCCCCCAGAGTAATATACTAATGTTTTGGTTGACTGCTTCTCCATGACAATAGGTACCTATCTTATCAGTTATTTACCTCCAGAATCACAATGTACTGGTAGATTACTCCTGATAGGTTTCCAGTTAATCCTGTTATTCGTGGATACCACAGCCCTCTGAGATCTTCCCTAAATCTGGAGTACAGCTTTAGTGTTTGTTAACACTTCACTCATAATCCAAAGTTTTCACTAATTTGTACTGTTTCTTTATAAAATTGCAAATATAATTAACCTAAACCAGCACATAACAATGAAAGCTATATTCCGTATACACATATAAAAAAGGTTCATGTAATGGAACCTATAAGATCCAATATCTTCAAAAGTCAATTTACAAAGAGGAAAAGCCATTAATCCCTGGAGAGAGGTACATTTGATTGTGGCAAATCTACTTCATTAAAGTAGATGTTAATGTTAAAAAGAAAGTACTAATGGGGAAGGGATGGAAGACAGATAAAAGTCACGAAAAACTGCCACCGAAAATCTTTATTGTCCTTTTTGAGTCTTAGATTCCTTTTCAATATCAAAAGTTTTATTTACTTTGTTCTCATACACACATAGTAGTAATATTTTTTTATATCAGTTGATTGAAAAAACACAAGCGTACAAATTCTCTACCCTTTGCTATATATAAGCTACCTGTAGCTTAGTCTACAAAAGCCGCTTAGAGATTTTTTTGTCAGGGAGCCACAGTTAAAAAAAAAAAAAAACGGTTCACATTGTGACCTAGTGACAGTCACACACTTTGTCAAAACATAATTGGCCCCAACTATGGCAGGTACTCTGACGTTTTCTATTCTAGTCTGGTTTTCTTTTATAAATTGGATTTTATTTTTGCATATCTGAATTTCTGCTGTACATCATTTAAAGCTAAATGAGGTTTTTAAATTTTTTTTATTTTTTTTTTTTTGAGAGTGAGGGGGGCGCAAGTGAGCAAGGGGCAGAAGAAGAGAATCCCAGGAGGGGCAGAGAGAGAGAGGAAGAGAGAGAAGTGGGGCTCACCCGAAACGGGGCTCACCCGAAACGGGGCTCACCCGAAACGGGGCTCGAGCTCACCTGATGTGGGACTTGAGCTCACAAACTGTGAGATTATGACCTGAGCCTAAGTCAGACGCTTAACCAACTGAGCCACACAGGCGTTCCAACAATTGTATTTCTTATTAACCAATTAATAAACTAGCATTCTGATCCTTTTGGATTTAGTTAGCCTCTGCCACTTTTTTTTTTTTTTTTGCTTTTAAAGATCTTATTTTTTTAAGTAATCTCTACATCCAACATGCGGCTTGAATCACAACCCTGAGATCAAGAGTCGCATGCTCTACCAACTGAACTAGCCAGGCACCTCAGCCTCTGCCACTTTTTAATTCTCTTTGCAGATAGCACCCTGCATCCCCTATGATTTCCTGATTTTGCCATGAAAGCTTTTTCCACCTTTTGTTTTTAATATTGTGCATTTTATTCTTTTTTTTTCTTTTGATGTTTTTTATGTATGTATTTTTGAGGGAGGGGGGAGAGAGCACACGAGAGCTGGAGAGGCGTAGAGAAACAGGAGGACAGAGGATATGAAATAGGCTCTTTGCTGAGAGCAGAGAGCACAATGTGGGCTCAAACTCAAGAACTGGAGATCATGACCTGAGCCAACATCAGATGCTTAACCAACTGAGCTACCCAGGAGCTCCTTATTCTTTTTTTTTTTTTTTTTTTTAAGTAGGCTCCACACCCAACGTGGGGCTTGAACTCAAGACCCTGAGATCAAGAGTCACATGCTCTACCAACTGAGCCAGCCAGGAACCCCTCTTTGACCTTTAATACTAAGCACTTTGAACTTTGTTTTAAAGAAGGAAATACTGAAGTGTTTTAATACAGGTTTGCATTTTAGAAAGGTAAGATTAGGATTGTGGATAATTAATTGAACAGAAGAGAGAGCCAAATCAGAATTAGGAAGTCATACAGGCATTAAGCTAGAAACAATGTCCCAGTGAGGTCAAGATAGGAACAGAATAAGTTAAAAAAATAATAAGTTAAACAGAACACTAAAAGTTAAGTTTTAGTCTGTTTATAATGGATGTTGTAAGTGAAAGAAGGAGAAACCTAGGATGAAGAGGAATCAGATATTTCTGGTTTCGATGGTGAGCAAAGTAGGATACTGTTCACCAAGACAGAGACGATAGAGGAATGGGGGAGTTCATTTTGACATACTGAATTTTAGTCACCTGTACAAACCATCCTGTGAAAATATCTATTGCTCCTTAGAGCTACAGTGTAAAATGGGGGTGGAGGAGAGTCTGCCGACTTTTTGGTGGTAATTGAACCTGGCCAAGGGCATGGATAAGGTCAGGAGGAATTGATCATTGATGTCACTTCCAACATTGTGTACATCTGCTATGGAATATAAAACAATATAAAAAAGATAAAATTATCAGCTAACATACGTATCTGTGTGCCTACACATATGTATACATATATGTATATATATTTAGGAATATGGTCCTTCTTACTTTGAAGCAGATCTAAGTGGGAAGGAAGTACACTGTTTACTTGTTATAATATTGTATAAAATAGGATGTTTTGATCAGAATCAGTGCCTTATACATAAAGAGTTCTAAGTGCTTTATTCTGTAACAGTCAACCTCCCCTGCTTTTTTGTTACTACTCTGTAGAGCCAGACTCTTTTTAGATTGAAACAATTGAGCAGTAAAGCTTAAGAAGTACTCGGGCAAATACTTAACAATTCAGAAGCTGAAAGTACAGTGATTTGGATCTAGTAATCCTTCAGTAAATAGCTATTGAGTGGATAAATATCCATATATAGATGCATAAGCAAATGAAAAGAACCATGTCCTTGAGTTTTTGTAATTCTCTTTGAAAATAAAATCAATTTGTAAATACTTACCTATGTACAATATGTTAGTATACAGGCTTTGAGCCAGAAAACGTAGATCTGTGTTATTTCTACAGACATACCAGGTGAGAAATTATTCCTGAACCTTTGCCCTTAAGAATCCTTCTGAATTAAGAAAAGCAATTATTTCCTACAATTTTACACACAAAGCCCCAGTATATATAGGTACTTAGTTCTCTGAATTGCCTCTCTTATTTTCCTTGATTTTTGTGTGGTTTTTTTCTTTTTTTTTTTTTTAACAGACCAAAAAAGAAGCACCCGAGTGGTCTAAGAAACTAAAGATGAAGACCTAGTGTTTTGGATGGATTTGCTATATCATTATTTACTCCTGAAGTTCTTTCTCTGCTGAACAAAAAGTTTATCTTAATCATGTACTTGGCATTTTTTTAAATAACTAAAGCTTATTTTAACTTAATGTAAAATTAACAGATTCCAGCCTAAAAATCAAAATGTATAAAGTACAAACAATAGTCTGCTTTGTATTTGGTTTTATCTATTGTGTTACAAAATAAATATCGTACTCTTATGATTTACATGTTGGAGCTTTCATAATCCTCAATGAATTTTTAAAGGTTGTGGCTCGTAAATATTTGGCTAAATATTGTTATATTGGTGAGTATATTTTCTAACTATATAAATATTAGGTTTAAATGTCATAACACAAATACCAAGATACCTTACATTTTTTAAAATTAAGAATCATTTGTGAAATCTACTAGAAGACACTTCAAATGCCCAACGATGGTGGTCAGATATAATTGTAGGTGAATATGAATTGCTGCTTATTTCTTTGGGCTCTATTTTTCCTTATATTTCATATGATCATCGATCGATAAAATCTAGTAGAAAATCTGTTATTCCATTGGTCAAGTAAAAATTTGGTGGAAAGTCTCTTGGTACATTGGTCTAAACAGTGCTGATTCAGATGCAGTATGGACCAAATTTCTAGTCAGTGACAAAAAAAACCAAATAGCATTTTCTCTTTTTCTTGATATAAAATATGTTCCATTTCTCATTCAAGAGATAAAACTTAAAGAAGAGGGGGAAGAAGGGAAATAGAGAAAGAAAAGAAAAATATATTTTTATATATCAGGTTCTCTCAACTGGTGTTGAACATAGTGGCTGGATAATTCTTTGTTCCAGGTGGAGTTGGTGGGGGCATTTCTCGGCAGTATGGGATGTTAGCAGCATCTCTGGCCTCCACCACTAGATGACAGTAGAACCCCCCCGCCCCCACCCCCAATTGTGTTCAGTGGAAACATCTCTTGTCCCTTGGGGGACCAAGTCCCTCCCTATTTCCTAGTGAAGAACCAGTGATATCAATGATGATTCTTGTCAATATGAAACATGAATACTCTCTGTTCAGTGTGTTCTTTGAAAGTCATAATAGTACATACTGTTAGTTGAATGAGAGAACAGAAAAAGCCTTTGATAATAATATATACTTATAAATCTATCATTGGCCTGAAGACCCTAATCTCATCTCTCCTCTTTGTTTCATTTAGCTAAACATCTTCTCACGTACCACTTTCTGCAACAAAGGTTTGTGAATATGACCTTTCTTAGGCATGCATTTAAAATCCAGAGTACTTACCTGATTCATTAAAACTATATTAATTTGTAGACATGATTTGTTTCCTTCTAAAATGATAGAAGAAAATGTCTTATTTTATGTTTAATTCTAATAATCTAAAACCATTTTATAATTTATTTTAGTCAATCCATTATTATATAATACTTTAATATAAAGGAATACTGATTGATTATCCAAGTTAAAGTAATGATGTGAACAAGGGCACAGAAGTAGGAACATTAGGAGCTCATTCAAGAAATAGAAACTGCAGAGATGAAGAAATTGAGGAAGTCTTCCTCCCTCCAAATCCTTAATATTCTTCCCTCTTTTCTTCCTTTCATTACTAGATATAATTCCTTTAAAAAAAAAGTTCATACTGTCATTTCTAACCATAATATCTATTAATAAATATCAGGGTTAGAATGTTTTGTTTTTTTATTGAATTATATTTGACATACTATATTAGTTTCAGATGTACAACATAGGGAGTTGATATTTTTATACATTATGAAATGACCACCGCAGTAGATCTAGTTACCCTCTGTCACCTTACAGAGTTATTAGAATATTATTGACTATATTCCTTAGTTGTATATTACATCATCATGACTTACTTATTTTATTGTATAACTAGAAGATTGTACCTCTTAATCCCTGTTACCTGTTTCACCCATTCCTTAACTTCCTGTTAGATTGTAATGTGAAAGCTTCTTGGAAGATCTTTGCAGGTTTCTAATTCAGATGCCACTCCTATCAGCCTTAATCTGTTCTACCATAATAATCTGTATTAAATTCTCTGTACTTTATCTCTCTTTAATTGTGCTTTACCATGTTTTATAATAATTGCTTATACTTGTCCATTTCCTTAAAGGCAATAATTGTTTCTTATGCTTTTTTAGTCCTCAGTAATTTAGCACTGTGCCTTGAACTTAAGTAGTAAATGTTTATTTGATGAATTGGACAGAGGTGAGATACAATGATATAAATTTTTATTTTATTAGTGTCTTAAAATCTAGAGATGGGGTTTTTTTTTTTAGTATAATGGAATCTATTCTAGCTCATTTCTTAATGTCACTACAACCCTTGCCTTTTCTCCAAATTTCCAGACCGTCACTTCTTCATTTTTTTCTCCTTACCACTTCCTTTATTATTATTATTATTATTATTATTATTGGTAAAAAACACATAACAAAATTTACTCTTACCCATTTTTAAATGTACAGTTCAGTAGTGACTATGTTCACCTAGTTGTACAGCAAATCTCCAGACTTTCCCATCTTTCAAATCTGAAACTCTATACTCATTAAACAGCTTCTCGTTTCCCCTTTTTCCCTCCCTAGCAACCCACCATGCTTCTTTCTATGATGAATTTTACTACTTTAGATTTCCTATAAGTGGAATCATACAGTATTTGTCTTTTTGTGACTGGCTTATTACACATAGCAAAATGTCCTCAGGGTTCATCCATGTTGTAGCATATGTCAAAATTTCCTTCTTATTTAAGGCTGAATAATATTCCACTGTTTGTATAAAACACATTTTTTTTATCCACTTATCCCTTGATGGACATCTGGATTGTTTTCACCTCTTGGCTGTTGTGCATCTCCTTATTTCCTAACTCTTATCATAATCCTTTCCTGGCTTTGGCATTTTATTATTAAAAAATTTAAAAAAACAAAATTAGCATAAAATTTTTTTTCTTGCTAAATGTTTTATGAAATGTTGCCCAAATGTAAGAGTAATGGCTACCATTATCAAGCTCATTCTATCATCCAGTTGCTGTGTTACATGCTTTCTACTCCTTAATTTACTTAATCTTCACAGTAACTTTGCCAAGTAAGCATTATCTTCATTTTTAAAAGAAGAAACTGAGACTCAGAGTAACTTAATGGCCCAAGATCAGACACATAATAAATAGAAGTGGATCTGAACCAAGACTGTCTAATTCTAATGGCTAAGCTCTTCCCAGTATGCTCTACTGCTTCTCATACTTCACTCCCTTTCCCCACCCCCCACCCCAGTGAGATGGAAAGGAGGGGGGAAAATCTTGATTTATCAGCTTTCTTTGGCAAAAAAAATAGGTAAGACCTGTAGCATAGTTGAATTTTTATTCAAGAAAAATGTATGGATATCAGATCTACTCCTAAAGATAATAATGTGGCAGTGATAAAGGATTCTGACACTAAGGAATTCCATGTTCTTCTAACAGTTCTTACTAAGTTAATCGTATATAGTAAGCTTTTCAGAACCAACTAAATGGTCCACGTGTTAATTAATTCATGCATTCATTCAACAAACATGAAAAACCTAAAATGTATAAAGCATTCAAACTTTGAATTGTTTGTTCCCATCCTTTTCTCAAAGGGCTTTGGAAAAGAACTCTATGATGTCTCAAACACCAGAGGAGAGATTTTATCTTATCATCCTCAACATAAGAATTTCTAAAAAGTACTATCACACAGTGACCCAGAGTACTCCAAATTCACTATATTATACCGTCAGTGGTTAGATAATCACCCATCAGGAAGTTTAAAGCAAGATTCCCACATTTAGAGGAGGTTGAAGCTAATAATCAGCCAGATTCCCTTTCATTCTACAATCTTGAAAAGCTAAGACTATGCAAAAAAGGGGGCAGAGAAAATAGTTTATTTTAATGTTACTTAGTTTAGAAAGTAATAAGTACGATAAATGCTTCAAAGAAAGATTTCCTGAGGCTTAGAGGTCACCCGACAAAACTAACCAGCTAGCTATCAAGAATCCTCTCTAGGTATCGTTTACTTTGGTTGATTTACAAGAGTCCGTAGTCCAGGCCTCAGCTCTACAGGCTCAGAAACTTAATTTTATTAATGTACTGAAGGTGACATCTTTCAAGAGTATGCCCCCACTCACTGGTGTATAAATCATGTATTTTGAGCAAGAAGTAAAACTATTCTACATAATAGAACTCAAGGATTGGTGCAGATGGAACATTCTCTCCCTATTTTCCCTTGGCTTCTGCAATACTGTTAAACTCATCATTTTCCTCCTTCCTCCTCTTCTAGCTGATCATGAAACATGAATCTTTTTTCCCATAAATCTGTTTCCTGTTCTGTATTTGATCTCTTGATAATTTTTACTCCCTGGCTTTAATTACTATATGCCAATATTGCCAAATGTATATCTCTAGGTCAAACTGTTTCTTTTGATTTAACACCTGCCAACTTGACGTGTCTCCTTGGATGTCCTATTATGACCTCAAACCTAACATGTACAAAACTGAATTCACCAAGTTTCTTTTCCAGTCCCTCAATAAATGGTACCACCATCTATCTACTTAGTGGCTCATATCACAATTCTAGGAATCATTCTAGACCTTTCTCTTATTAACTCCCAAGCATTCAATCACCAAGCCTTGTTGATCTGCCTCATAAATATTTACCCTTTTTAAAAATATTTTGATTGTGAGAATTTCCAAGTGCACAAAAGGGCAAAGATAAACATCGGCATGGCGGGTGGGGAGACAGATGTATTCGTTGTTTGTGGTAATGGTTTCATGAGTACTTACATATGTCCCAGTTTATAAAATTGTACATTTTTTAAATGTGCAGTTTATTATATGTCGGTTGTACCTAAAAAATGTTTAAAAAGGAAACCAGGAAATCACTACTTAGTAATCCCTGAATGAAATAAATGATTCAGGTATCAGTCACCAATGAATGCTGAAGCAATGAGATACAAGGATAATATGGAAGTTTATATCCATATATATATCCATATATTCACAGCCTGAATCCAGTCTTCAGATCTAACTTTAGTCTACAGGCAAAACAAGAAATAGATAAGCCGAATGACACCATGAAGAAGGAATTGACTAAATCCAGAATGTAGGACGTTATGGGTATTGGAAAGTTCGATGGAAAGGCCTTATTTGTAGGCTCTCTCGATAGAGCTATGAAATTAACGTTCTTAAATGGAGGGGGAAATCATAAGCTCCTACTGATACATCCAGTCTAACAAGATTTTTGTGAAGATTTCAACTTGTTGGTTTTTATATTTTGCATTTTATTTACTGTTTATGAATTTCTGTCACCAACTTAATTCAAGCGCTTATGTCCTCTTCCCTAAATTATGTCAATAATATTCTACCTGATCTCCATAAATCTACCATGCCTCTCTCCAAACCTTTCTCTACAGAACAATAATCTTGTTTCTTTTTTTATACTACAATTTTTCATTTAAGTTTAATCTACGGTTTATATAAGGTATTTATAAGTCATGAACTTGAAAAACAGAACAAAACGCAATTGAGGTATAAGTTAAGAGCTCAGTGCCATGTTTCAGTAAATTTAATTCAAAATTTTAAATGGCCAGATAGATGAGCCTTGTTTTTTACTAAACCCATGTTAAATATTGATTTCAATAAATAAATAAGTAAATATTGATTTCATATAAGGTAGAGAATAATTTTATTTTTCATTTAATGGCCATTTTAATCATGGCCATTTTAATCATAAGACTGTACGTCATTGGCATTTTTTAAATTATTAACTATACTGACCATAATGTAAAACTTATTTTGCAATAGTTGCCAAAGGTATTTCACTTGCTACCTTCACAGACTAGAAGTTCAGAATTATCTTTTTTTTTTTTTTCAGCCAGTAAAATGAGTTTATTCTGGAATAGCAGATAAATTGCAATTTGGAACTAGAAAGCTATGGTGAACCCTAGGCAAGTTCCCAGATTGACCTTTAAAAACCGTGACGTGCAGCATGCCGGCAGGTGGCACAGCCACGCGCGGAACGTCGGGAGGCGGTGCAGCCCCGCGCGGCCCACCAGCAAGCGGTACCGCCACACACATCACGTGTGGAAGCGGTAGGCCACGTGGGGCGGCTGTAGGGTCACACGCGGCACAGCCACGTGCGGCAAGTCGGGAGGCGGTTCGCTCACACACGTCACATCCGGAAGCGGTATGGCGAGGCGGGCAGGCGGTACGGTCACGCTGGTAAGCAGTACACCCACGCGGCACGTCAGAGGTGCGAGTGGGGACAGCATGTGGGAGGCCGAGGGGGCCTGGAGGGCTTCCCGGTGGAGTGTCGTGGGCTGAGGGAGGTGGGCGCAGTTAGCAGAAGGAAGAGGACTGTGTTTAGAGCCTGTGTTTTAAACAGGGAAGAAAAAAAAAAACACTACTGTATAAGGGGTTAATATTCATTTTTTATAAAAAGAACTTCCATAACAACAGCAATAAAAAAAGTAATCCAATCAAAAATCCGGCAGAGGACCTGAATAGACATTTTTACCAAAAAAAAGACATAAGATCGCCAATAGACACATGAAAAGATGCTCAACACCTGTCATCATCAGGGAAATGCAAATCAAAACCACAATGAGATGTCACCTCACATCTGTCAGAATGACTATCATCAAAATAACAAGAAATAACAAAAAACAAGTGTCGGTGAGATTGTGGAGAATTGGGAGGCATCATGCACTGTTGGTGGGAATAGAAATTGGTGTAGCCACTGTGGAAAACAGTATAGAGGCACCTCAAAAAATTAAAAATAGAAATACCAAAGAATTAATTGAATTCAATGAGTAATTTAATTAACTAAGGGCTGCCTGGGTGGCTCAGTCGATTAAGCGTCCGACTTCCGCTCAGGTCATGATCTCGCAGGTTGTGGGTTCCAGCCCTGCAACAGGCTCTGTGCGGGCAGCTCAGAGCCTGGAGCCTGCTTCAGATTCTGTGCCTCCCTCTCTCTCTCTCTGTCCCTCCCCTTCTCGTGTTCTGTCTCTCAAAAAGAAAGAAATGTTTTTTAAAAAAATTTTTAAATAAATAATTAATTAAAAATAGAAATACCATTTGATTCAGTAACTCCACCACTGGGTTTTTACCCCCCAAGAAACAAAAGTTCTAATTAGAATAGATAAATGCACCCCTATGTTTATTGGCGAATTATTTACAATAGCCAAGATATGGAAGCAACCCAAGTGTCCCTTGATAGATGACTGCATAAAGATGTGGTATATACATAACAAGGGAATATTACTTGGCCATAAAAAAGAATGAAATGTTGCCATTTCCATGGTGAGATGCCATATGGCCAGCATCAAACCAGGACAGTGGTGCTGGGCACAGGTGCGTAAGGTGAGCTGCCCCCTGCAAGCGGATGGGTCCCGCACGCACTGCTGGGGCCCCCAGGGTGCAGCCCTGTGCGCCTTCCAACTTCTCTTGATCTACTCCCTGCGATACTCTTACTTTTTAGCCGGGCGACCTTTTCACAGTTCCTTACGCTCCCCAGCTTTCTTTTCTCAGGATTTTCACCACCGATGCTTCTCTGCCTAGGAAACTGCACCCTCCTTCCCTGGCTGCTCCTCGTGCCTTAGCGTCTCAGGCTCCCCATGCACTCGCTACAGGAGAACTGGGATCATGGTACAAAATGGGGGGCGGGGAGGGAACTTGTGTTTTTGGTTTTGTTTTAATGTAGTTCTTAAAAAAAAAAAAAAAAAAAAAAAAAAAAGTTTTCCAAACCACTGCCCTAGACAGCACTAGGATGGGCACTGCCAGCCGGATTCTCACTTTATAGGTCCTGACCCCATCCCGGCCATTGTCTTAGGCTAATTCCTTCCGTCGGGTTACATTCTAGTCCTTCTGCTCTGGGGGCCCGCGGACCTGCGGTCCAGTTGCGTATCTGCTCTAATCCAGGAAACGGTGACTTTATAGTTTCACTTTATTCTTCCGTGCCGTTCACTCCATACCAGCTACACAGATGATTATTTCATTTATTTTGAATGTTCCGATTGTAATGTGATTTCGAAGGCCCTGTTCGGACTTCTAATGTTTTAAATTCCTCTTAAAAAAGAAAAGTGTACCTCATAACTTACCTATGTCATTTTTTGTAATGTTTATTTTGAGAGACAGAATGTGAGCGGGGGAGGGGCAGAGGGAGAGGGAGACGCAGAATCTGAAGCAGGCTCCGGGCTCTGCTCCAACCCACCGACTGGGAGATCAGGACGCAAGCTGATTGGGTTGGGTCCGAATTAGGTTGGGTCCAAATTGGACACCGAACCGACTGAGCCACCCGGGGGCCCCTTACCTATGTCACTTAAATACAGTGGAAATGTAAGTCATTTTAGTCATCTTATAAACATGGTCTTTATTTTTTAAGAGAATATTTTTAATGCTTATTTATTTTGAGACAGAGAACGTGTGCAAGCATGAATGGGGTAGGGGCAGAGAGAGAGAGAGAGAGAGAGAGAGAGAGAGAGATAATCCCAAGCAGGCTTCCTACTGTCAGCACAGAGCCCGATATGAGGCTTGAACTCACAAACCATGAGATCAAGCCCTGAACCAAAATCAAGAATCCGTTGCTTAATCAACTGAGCCACTCAGGCACCCCAACACTGTCTTTAAGTCATAGGATTTATTTATACCACCGTTATATATTTCCACTAACATCATTTTCAGGAAAGTACTATGAAATTTTCCATGGCCATTTACTTATTAAGTCTTCTCTGTCTCCCTCCTCCCTCCATTCCTTCTTCCCTCCTTCATCTTGCCTTTCTTTAAAAAAAGAAAGAAAGAAAGAAAGAAAAGAAAGAAAGAAAGAAAGAAAGAAAGAAAGAAAGAAAGAAAGAAAGAAAGAAAGAAAAAATAATGGGACACCTGGGTGGCTCAGTTGGTTAAGCACCTAACTTGGGCTCCGGTCATGATCTCACGGTTCGTGGGTTTGAGCCCCATATCAGGCTCTGTGCTGACGGCTCAGAGCCTGGAGCCTGCTTCGGATTCTATGTCTCCCTCTCTGCCCCTCTCCCACTCATGCTTTGTCTCTCTCTCTCTCTCTCTCTCTCTCTCTCTCTCTCTCTCTCTCAAAAAATAAACATTAAAAAAATAATGAAAAGAAAAGGTTTATTGTTTTAATTTCTTTTAGTTAATAAACTGGTACCTGAGTGAGAATAATGAGTCTGTTTTTATATCTTCTTTGATCTGTTACGTTGTATCAGGTGTTTATTGAATATATATTTTCTATATCTAATCATGCTTTATTCTCTGTTTAGTAACTATAGAACAATGAAAATATTTATTGAGAATCTAAAATACCTATCTCCTAAACCTTAAAAGTTCGTTGCATTTACAATTCCTTAAACACCATCTGTTAGTGCTTTTAGTAAGCCAGTTGTTAATTGATGGAGCAGAAATGTCACTAACATTAAAAAATTGTGCTCTAAAATGTGTTTAGACATTCTAAACTACTGATGACTTCTCTCTCATTACTCTGCTCACTTATCTGCAATACTGCACCCACAGTCATAAATCTTCTGCCTCTTTTACTTCCAGTTCCTTCCATTTATTTCTGGTATGATCATCTTGATTTACTATTATTGGTGTGATTGGATCATCATTACTGATTACTTGTACAGTTCCAGGATCATACTATCTGCTCTGTAAAATGTTACTTCCACTTTTATTTTCTTACTTGTAGTATTTTATAAATTTTAAAAAGCACTTTTCCCCAAAATGCTTTTACTTGGAGTTAGTACAAAGTTATGATCCTAAGGACCTAGAGCAAATAATAAAAACATGTATCTAATTTCGATTACCTTTGGTGACTATACCCGTTAGAGCAAACCCTAGGAAGGTAAAGAAATTTAGGGCGGCATATTCGCCAGTATCCTCAGAGCTTGGAACAACGCCTTACACCTGCTGGATGGTTAGTAAAGGATGGTTGAATCAATGACTCTGGGGACAGGGAGGGAAAACACCCATGTCTTTACTCAGGTGGCACTGAATGCCCACAAATATGTATGTGTTTCTTTTTTTTTTTTTAAGATTTTAGTTTTAAGTAATCTCGACACCCAGCTCAGGGCTTGGACTCACAACCTCAAGATCAAGAGCTGCGTGTTCTACTGACTGAGCCAGCCAGGCACCCCAAATATATATGTATTTTAATTATAGAATCAGTGGGTCCAGTTTCCATCCAGTTTGATCAAAATAAATTATATGGCCAAATCCACCACGTCTCCGTGTGGGATCTTCAGTCACAGGTTCTTTATGCACCTGCTGTTTCAATAAAGGTGAAATAAAATTTAGCATGTGATTGTTCTAGCAACTATTCATGCAGACGGGTGAATTGAGTATTAAAAATACATGGAATGCCTGGGTGGTTCAGTTGGTTAAGCATCCGACTTCGGCTCAGGTCATGATCTCACCATTCCTGAGTTCGAGTCTTGCGTCCAGCTCTGTGCTCACATCTTGGAGCCTGGAGCCTGCTTGGGCTTCTGTATCTCCCTCTCTCTCAATTCCTCCCCTGCTTGCACTCTGTCTCTCTCTCTCAAAAATAAAAATATTAATTTTTTTTAAAACATACTTTTTTGTTTTGATTTTATAGAATCAGGAGTAAGTGGTTTTGGCAGAACTGTACAGATGTTGGTATGATTTTCTTTGACCTCATAAATAGTCTTGAATTTGATTTTCAAATACAGATTTTTTTAAACTTATTCAGCATGTAGACACATAACTCCTTAAATTCCTGTTTTGAAGCCTAGGGTTCATTCCCTTGCTTGCCGCATACACAACTGCCCCTCTGTATTCCATGTCTGTTTTCTTTTTTTTAGAGCAGTATCTGAAATTCTTATTTTTTTATTTGTTCAAAGACTGCCCCTCCTAAACACCATGAAAGCATATGCATACCATGAAAGCAGACCGTCATATCTGATCCTGCTACATCCCCGGCACCTAGAATAGCCCCAGGCACAGAAAAAATTGCTCCTGGAAATTGTATTGAACAGTAGGAAGAAAGGAAGGAAAGAAGGAAAATGGCACTTGCTTTCTGATTTTTTTTTTCATGTTGAATTTTGGTTAGAAAAATGCCTTAGTCCAAATACCATGGACTGAGTGGCTTCTAAATACCAGAGATTTATTTCTCCATTCTGGCTGCTAGCTAGGTAGTCCAAGATCAAGGCACAAATTCAATGTCTGGTGAAGTTCCACCTCTTGGTTCATGAGTAGCTGTGTCTTGTTGCTGTGTCCTCACCTGCAGAAGGGGGTAGGGATGCTCTCTGGGGTCTCTTTTATAAGCCCCTAACCATATTCATGAGAGCTTGACCCTCATGACCTAGTCACCTCCTCAGAGTGCCGTCTCTAAATACCACCAGCCCATTGGGAATTAAACGTAGGAATTCTGGGGGGAAACAAACAGCTGTAGCAGAAAAAAAAATTTTTAAGTTTATTTATTTTTGAAAGAGAGAGAGAGAAAAAGAGAGAGAGAGCAAGTGGGGGAGGGGCAGAGAGAGAGGGAGCCAGAGAATCCCAAGCAGAGCCAGATGCAGGCTCGAACTCACGAACTGGGAGATTATGACCTGAACTGGAATTAAGAGTTGGATGCTTAACCAACAAGCCACCCAGGCACCCCACAGAAAAAAATTTAGTAACTAATTAGATAACCCCTCCTCCCATGTTACCCAGAAAAACAAGGTCATTTTTCATCCCCTTATCTTTACATCTTCTGTTCCCCCTGATCTTAAAAGAAGAGGTGTTTCTCCCTTCCAAGCTTAACACCATTATACTTGTAGTTCTTTACTATATGGTGAAGTCCATGGGTGGACATGTGAGGATCCAGGAAGAGTATAAAATAAAAAATGCAGAGGGCCAGAGGCAAAATGCCAACAAATACCGACATGTGAGTTTAGGACAAAGGAAGGAAAAAAAATAGAAAGGAGAACCTTCACTCTCATTTACCCCTTGCAACCTGGTGTCTGCCTAAACCACCGAATTAAGAGCCTTCTCCCAAAAAGTGTGTACTACACCTCCTATTATTGAACTTCTAAGTTTTCATTCTCACTACTTCCTGTCTAAACCTGCTGGCCCCTTGGATAGTCATTCCTCAGTATTCAATCATGAGCCCTGTGTTTTTATTTTTCTCGATTCTTTTTGAGGAAAAAAGGCATTACAGAGAACTAAATCTATCCTTCCTTGCCTTCCTCCCACCCACTTCCACATCTTTTACAAGGAGGAATTTCCCCAAATATTCCTGCCTCTTCCCGCCTCCTTACTGGTATGTTTTATTGAAGGAGCTGTGCTTGTATTGTTTTCCTCTTCCTTTTCATCTTGTCCACAAAAGAACCAACCCATTCTACTCCTGGGACAGTTCCCTGCCCCTCTTGTTCTAAGTCACAGTCCTCACCTTGTGGCTGAGGGGAAAGGCAGATACGGTGGGAGAGAGGTAAGGGCTAAGGGCTCGCCTGACCTTCACCTTAAACTATGTCCTCCAATATAGCATTTATCAATAAGAAAGGTGATATTTTAAATCTCTACCTATCACTTTTCTTTTCCTAACCTATTTGTTCAGACCCTGCCTGGGAAGAAAGAAGCTATTTATTGAGCCCCACACATCTCCACAACATTAAAGAATTTTTTATTTTATTTTATTTTTATTTTATTTTATTTTATTTTATTTATTTTAAGTAAGCTCTATGCCAATATGGGACTTGAACTCTCAACCCCCTAACATCAAGAATCACATGCTTTACCAACTGAGCCAGCCACGAGTCCCAGATTTTTTTTACTTTGTAAAGAGATCTGTATACTCCCATTGCGATATAATGTAAAATGCCTTTTTTACCCTTTCTCTTCCTGAGATAACTATCTGGTCTCTGTTCAAATGTACAGAACTTGTTTCTCCTAAGGGGCTCCTGGCCGGCTCAGTCAGTAGAGCAGGCGACTCTTGATCTTGGGGCTGTGAGCTCAAGCCCCATGTTGGATATGGAGCCTACTTTTAAAAAATAATAAAATAAAATAAGGGCACCTGGGTGGCTCAGTCAGTAAGCCTCTGACTTCAGTTCAGGTCACGATCTCGTGGTTTGTGAGTTCGAGCCCTGCGTCAGATTCTGTGCTGACAGCTCAGAGCCTGGAGCCTGCTTCAGATTCTATGTCTCCCTTGCTCTCTGCCCTTTCCCCACTCACACTCTGCCCCCCTCTAAAAAATAAACATTTAAAAAATGTTTTTAATAATAATAATAAAATAAAAAATAAGTAAATAAAATTTTAAAAGTACACCAAAAAGTCTTCCTCACTTTGGGAAAAAAGGTGTCAGTAATATCTAATATTAATACAACTGTATTTTTTTTTTAACATTCTAAATCATGACAAGTAGTCATGGATGAAAGGATGAGTCAACTATTGTCACAGGACTTTCGAATTCTCTCTGTAGCCCAAAGGAGACTTGGAGTCTCTTCTGCTTTCAGTCCCATGTTACCAATTGCCTATGGAATATTTCTTCTTTATTTTTTTTCATCACCCTACATATTTTTTAATTCTTTGAAACTTTTTGAGTTTACATAGAAGTTGTAAGAAAAATGCAAATAATTCTCTTGTATCCCTTAGCCAGATTCTCCAAATGTCAACATTTTATCACACTTGCTTTATCTCCCTCAACCTTTTTGTGTTGTTAGTGTTGTTCTGAACCTTTGAGAATACTTTGAAGATATCATTTTCTTTCACCGCCAAATGTTTCAATGAACATCTCCTAAGAACAAGAACATTCTTTCACATAAGCACAGAGGACAATGATCAAAATCAGGAAATTAACATTGATACAATACAATTATCTAATCTAAAGACCTTATTCAGATCCTACCAATTGTCCCAATCATGACCTTGATGGCAAGAAAATCTCTGATTATTCACTGCATTCAGTTGTCCTATCTTTTAAATCTCCTTTAATCTGGAATAGTTCCTTAGTCATTCTTTGTCTTTTACAACACTGCTGTTTTTGAAGAGTACATGGCAGTTATTTTGTAGACTGTCCTTCAATTAATATTACTTTGATCATCCCCTTTGCTTTAATTTGTCCCTTGGACATTTTATGAACATTTTTTTAAAATATTTATTTATTTAATTTGAGGAAGAGAGAGTGTATGAGCAGGAGAGGAACAGAGAGAGAGGGAGAGACAGAATCCCGAGCAAGCTCCATGCTCAGCACAGAGCCAAATGCAGGGCTCGATCTCACAAACCAGGAGATCATGACCTGAGGCAAAGTCAAGAGTTGGACGCTTAACTGGCTGAGCCACCCAGGGGCCCCTTATGAACATTTTCTATGTTCATATTCCATCTTCAATTCCAACAGCACTTCTTTCTAGATGATGATCACTTAACCTGAGTCTTTAGTTCCTCATATTTAAACGGGATAATTATACGTACCTAATGAGTTATAGAGAGGATTAAAGGAAGTGATATATTAAAGAGGAGTTTACCCTCCAAACTCATCAGGTTGTATGTATTAAATATATACAACTTTTGGTACACCAATCATAGTTTGATAAAGTATTTTTTTAAGTTCATTTTTATTAGAGAGAGAGAGAGAGAGAGAGAGAGAGAGAGAGCAAGTGGGGGAGGGGCAGAGAGAGAAGGAGACAGAACCCCACGCAGGCTCTGCACTGTCAATGCAGTGCCCGATGCAGGGCTCGAACTCACAAACAGTGAGATCATGACCTGAACTGAAGTCAAGAGCTGGATGCTTTACCGACTGAACCACCCAGGCACCCCTAAAGTGTTTTGGTTTTGTGTGTAAGGAATTTATCCAAGGCATGTCACAAAGCCATTTGCTTTTCATGTAATTGATTTCTCAGCTCTTTATCATCTGGCCACCCTTATATAGATGCGTTATAGATGTGTTCTGATTTGCCCAATGGTCTCTAAAAATGGAGTTCTAGAAGGGCACTTGCCGGGATGAGCACTGTGTGTTGTACGTAAGTGATGAATCATGGGAATCTACTCCTGAAGCCAAGACTACATTGTATAGATGGTATGTCAGCCAACTCGACAATAAATCATTTAAGAAAAAAAGGACAAATAAATAAATTAAATAATAATAATGGGGTTCTAGAACTGCTTAGCACTCACCTAAATAATTGTCATCCTCATCAGACTAGTCACTAGTATTGAACCTGTAGTCAACTAAACCCCTAAACTTTTTCTGCGTAAACTCTTTTACTATTATTAGTAGTATTAGCCTCATTATTGATACCACTAACAATGCTAGTACTTATTGACCTGTCCGACTGTATGTTTCAGGATCAGCATGTGACGCATCCTTAATGGGCCCCTTTCTATTATGTAATTCTCCTGACTCATGAAGTAGCGATTACCTGCATTTTTGAGATGGAGAATCAGATTTAAATTACTTACATCACAGGCCTTATATAAGAGAGCTGGAATTTAGTACCAAATTGATTTTTTAGAACATAAGCATAGCCTTTTTTTTTTTTGTATTAAATATCATTTTTATTTTCTACTCATCATCTTAGCCTTTTGGAACTTATCCGATTCCTGGTTTTGCCATCCAACGTGTATAAGCTTTTCTTCCCAACTTAGATCTTATGTGACCATCGTGTTTTCCTCCAAGTCATTGATTAAAATGTTGTTCAAGAGAGAACCCTGTGACTGTGATAGATGCTAACATTTCCTTCTCGGTTGAAATAAGACCCTCTCTGGGTATAGTTTTTTCAAACAGCTATAAATAAATCTTGCTGGATTATAGGCTACTTTACCTATAACCATCTTATCCACAAGAACAACTAAAGATTTTTTTTTTCTCCTGCCTCTGGCATTCCCCAGCTATGAATCTAATAGCACCTCTGGGAAAGAAAAAAATGCTTGTCTTAGTTTGGCCCAACTTGTTTATATTGAAATAATATTGGTCCCTAGTGACTGTTCCTTTTCTTCTTAAAAATCTTCTCTTTAACAAACTACTCCAGAATTTTGATGGAGGTGAATCCAAACAATGGTAGTTTCCAAAATTCTGATCCCTTTCTAACAATGTCACCGAGTTGCTATGTGACCTGGAGAAGGTCACTCTTAAAGAATGAGAAAATTAAACCTACCATTTATTAAGCTCACTGTGCTAACTACATGTATTTGATTTGGGCCGCAATGTATGCAGTAAATATTATGTCTGTTTGATAGATGAGAATAGTAAGACTTGAAGAGATTTTCAAACTTACCTAAAGTCACTCAGGTTATAAATGGTGGAGCAGCGAGATATATTGTCTCAAAGTGCCAGATTGTTGCAAACTCCTTATGCTGTGATTTATTTTAGGACACTCTGCTCCTACTAACTGTTCATTTGTACCAAATGGTATAGACTAAAAAGTAGATTTGCTTGAGCATCGAAGCACTTCCTTCCCAACTAAATCAGCAGCACACCAGAAGGCAACAATTCCCAGCATGTTTTTCAAAGGAACACTCGTCCCTCCAACAGCCTCAGGATAAAGCAGCCCTGTCCAATGTTGGGCTCTTGCTACTGTGATTCTCCTGCAGATTCAAAGGGTTCCAACGAGCCCTTTAGAAAAGAACTCATTTAACTCTCTTGGACCACAGAGCTAGTTTCATGAAGCAAATTTGACCTGAACTGTTATAGGAGTTAGTTTTTGTGTGTGTTGTTGTTGTTGTTGTTTAATTTTTACTCTTTGGGACTCCAAGGATGTCTACCCGAAAATACAATGAGGTTTAAAAACATATATTCTTATTTATATGAACGTTACTCGTTTGGGGGAAGTGCTTTAGAGTTTACTAAAGGCTCCGCCTACCTGAGGTATCATTTGGACTGCACAACCTCAAGTTTCAGATTGTGCTTGGTATCCTTATTTTTCATTTACAGAGAAAGGTCCGGAGTTGTTAAGGAATGTGCTCAATGCCTTACAGCAAGAGAAGGGGCCAAACTGAAATTCAAATTCAGATTTTCTCAAACCAAATCAAGTACTCTTTCACTTCACTAATGTCTTTGTTTGTATGTCTTTCATCATTTAAAATGCTTGCTGATGTGTTCAAAACAAGCAACTTTGAAAAATGAATAAGATTGTGTCCAAAATGAATAAGCCCATATATATACATATATGACGTACGTATGGAAACGATAATATTTGGAACTTTTCCCTTTTAAAAAGTTACGGTTTCTTAGCATGAGCAGGCTGGGGTGGGAATGGAAAGCGGGGTATACCCTACCAAGTCTGAGCCTTGTGGGAACACGGTGGGATCCTAGAAACAGCAGATTAGCCCACAGCTATCCCTGTTTACACAGTCAATGTGTGTTTGCTCTGTTTGAAGATACTTCAAAAATAACAATTGTAAAAGAGATTACTGCTTTGATCAGAGAATCTGAATCTCCTTTGTTTGACCATGAATAATTGGCCTTTGTAATGTTAATACTTCTTTTAGGGAATATCAGATCTGTAAATGCACCTTAATTACAGGCAAGCAGTTTTGGAGGGAATTTGTGACAGCATTTTACTGAAGGTCTTTTCTAGTTCTCCTTCAAATCTAATTATAGTAGAAAGATTATTTTAGGCCAAGCAGTAAAAAGCTATAATTATTAGTGTTTTGATTAATGTTCACATCGGTCAAAATAGTTATCTTACTGAAGACTAAGATTTAAATCTGTAAAATGTCCTATTTTTTCTATAAAGCATGGAACAAAAGGTAAAGCCTTAACTGAGACGTACTTGGTAACCTTGTTAACCATAATTTTGCTGGCAGTTCGGAAGTCCTGTTTTCTCCAGTCTTTAGATTTAGAAGCACCCCCATGGGAATCCACAACTTAAACAATGGTTAATTCCTAAAATTTAATTTAATTTGAAACCAACTAAATAATCCCATCACAGTGTATGAGTACAGTATGGAGAAAAGGAAATAATTTTTTTGAGTTGTTCTGTTTTAATTTTGTGGTATTAGGCGTAGTTTTTTGTTGTCGTTGTAAGAAAATATGTGTTGATAACAGAATGTTATTATGTTGTTGAAGATGTGAGGAAATGGGATTACTACAGTACAGATGGGGCGATTTAGTTAGATATGAGGAAGAGTTTCTCAACGACAGAGCGAAATCTCCTTACGGGGAGGTGGTTTGAAAGTTGCGTATTTTTTGAAATGGTGTGAGGCAAAAGCCTGTGTGCCAAGCAAGGCCTGGCCTAAGAAGAGAACCTTCCCATTGATTGATTGCGTTTGTTATCTTACGTCGTATTAAATCCCAAAATGGGATTTTCTCCTCGCCTGTCTAGAGTGCTCATCACAACAATTAAGCACTTATCCCTCATACTAGCTGCTACCTTCCAACACAGAGGATTTTTCTCAGTATCGTGTTAACATTTAAACTTATCATTTAAAAACTATGACTAGAGCCAAGCACACCTGTATACGAGCGGAAATATCTCTGAAGTTTAAGCCACACTGAATTAGCACATTCCAAGTCTTGTGCGCGCGCGCGCGTGTGTGTGTGTGTGTGTGTGTGTGTTTCCTAATTACGGCAGCAATTAGCTTTGCAGCATTTCATTCATTCCAAGCAGCAGGGATGGAGAACAATAATCTTGTTTACCCTAAGCCGAAGCCGAGACAGTATACCTACCTTTGTTCCCTCCAGAGCCTAATCTAAATGCTTTGCTAGGTGCCATCCCACACAATAGAGTGTGACTGGCCCCCCTCAAAGAACCTCCCTCGCCTGGTTAAGTCAGTTGTCACTGAAAACCTCTACAAGGTCAAGGAAAAACAGGTAACAGGCCATTTCAAACTTCATAAGGAGGCATATTTTATTTACATTTATTTCAAAGGCAGAGCCCTCAGATATAGGAACCTTTTTTAAAAATCGTTTAATCTGTTGAAATTATCAGAGGGAAAATAATGGAACTCCTACAAATTGTTGACAATTAATGGAATAGAAAGGTGGCTGTTGTAAATGGCTCTCTCGCAGTAATGGGAAAAAGCAAATTATTAAATGGACAAGTTATTTACGTTTGAAAATAAACTGCATCTCACACTGGGAAATTAGGTTACAGGAAATTCTGCATTGCAACATGAACAGGTCATTAGTTTTAATTTTCCACAACAAAGATTTTAGGGTAATTTGCTTTTATTAAAATGGAGTTATTTCTCTCCTACATACATTATCATTCAATACCTCTATTGTCACCCTTAGAGGTTCCCCCCCCCCAAATGTGTAAGAAGAATATCCTTGATTTTTCTAAGTGTCTAAATAATATGGCAAACGTTTTATTGCATTCAGCCAGGACTAAAACGGTAGGTGAGCACAGTGCAAATTATCATCTGCATCGTACAATGCCAAACATAATAACACTAGGAAGGTATACACCAGCATTTGACATGTTTTAGTGTTTTAGTGTACTTAGTGCACACAGTGTATTTTTCTACTGTAAAATGTAGGCTCCTACAGAGGAAGAACAATAATCAGTTATACATTAACCACAAAAGGTCATTACTTGTGGCAAATGCAAGGTCTATTGATCAAGTAATATTTGTCAGTAGAAATGAGCCTCATTACAGAATGAAGCTCATGAAGGAAACCATTGTCTAGTGGGACATCATGATATGTGCAAATCATCCCTTTGCTTGGTTTGAATATCATCAAATGTTTATCTTCACTTTTACAATATAAGTTACGAACTTTTCAGCTAATCAATCCCTGAAGCTGCATTCTTTTGTTAACTTACTGTGCTGCACAATGATTAATCCCCTACTGTGAACTATAAGAAAAAAATTAAAAGAAAATGAATGGCATATGCCCTTGTGTAACAAAATTGTCTATAAACTAGTTTCCCAGCATGAGCTGTGGTTTGCTCTCAAACTTAAATAACTTGTCCATGTAACCTTATCTTCCGGGTACTTCCTGCAAACTTCATATATTATGCAATCAAGTCCATAAATATAGGTAGAAGTTAACTTGAATGGCTGAAACAGACTTAACCACACACATGTAATTAAAGCTTTATCACCACTTCTGTCATAAACCTCTCCCTTTTCTTTAAGAGATTTACCAAGCTATCATAAAAATGCATTATGGCTCTTTCTTTGCAAAACACGAACTTCTAAGAAGTGGCTTTCCTCCTTAATTAAACATACTGGACTGGGGCTTAGAATCCATACCAGTGCAACATTTGTGCTGCTACATGTCAGGATAACCCATGTATATCGAATGTCACAGGGTTGACCTGGCACTGGTATTAATTATTCCCTATGTCCCCCAAAAAAGAACCAAATAATTCCAATGATGACGTATTACCAGGGGCAATTAAACCCATTTAACCAGTTCACTAACTAAACAAAGAAAAGTATAACAGATTGCTTTGTGGGGGGGAAAAAGTGATTATACAGAAACAAGTATCAGTACTGGGAGAGAGAGAGATTTTCCAGGGATGGTGTAAACCTAAAATAATTAAGCAGGAAGATTGAAAGGATTAGGTCCCCTAAACTGACTTAGCAAAAGACTCTAACAAGCATGATACTGATATATCAGTATATATTTTCAGAAGCCATTTCCAGTAGCATGAAATCTTATAGTATATATGCAGTATATTGGGAAACTACACTTAATGCCATATATGTGTGTGTGTGTGTGTGTGTGTGTGTGTGTGTGTTATCATTATGGTCACAGTGATTCATTCCACTCTCCATTCTCCTAGACTGTATTACATAAATTCTTTTTTTTTTTAAATATAATTTATTGTTAAATTGGCTAACATACAATGTATACAGTGTGCTCTTGGTTTTGGGGGTCAATTCCCATGATTCATCACTTACATACAAGATCCAGTGCTCATCCCATCAAGTGCCCTCCTCAATGCCCATCACCCACTTTCCCCTGTACTTAAGAGTCTGTATTTAGAGTCTCTTATGGTTTGCCTCCCTCCCTCTCTGTTTGTAACTATTTTTTCCCCTTCCCTTCCCCCATGGTCTTCTGTTAAGTTTCTCAAGTTCCATATATGAGTAAAAACATATGTCTTTCTCTGATTGACTTATTTCACTTAGCATAATACCCTCCAGTTCCATCCATGTTGTTGCAAATGGCAGGATTTCATTCTTTCTCATTGCCAAGTAGTATTCCACTGTATCTATAAACCACATCTTCTTTATCCATTCATCAGTTGATGGACATTTAGGCCCTTTCTATGATTTGGCAATTAGAATGTATTACATAAGTTCTTTATACAACAAGTAAAAATTGGATTTGATCAGTCCATGTGCTCACTGCTCTCACCAGTCTACCCAGTTTGTGATTTAGACCCTAAGCACTATGCCAGTTCTTGTGTGGAATTCCCTCCCCCTTCCTGGCAGCTCAGACAGCTCAGAGCCTGAAGCCTATTTTGGATTCTGTGTCTCCCTCTCTCTCTGACCCTCCCCACCGCATTCTCTCTCTCTCTCTCTCTCTCTCTCTCTCTCTCTCTCTCTCTCTCTCTCTTTCTCTTTCTCTCAAAAATAAATAAACATTTAAAAATTTTTTAAAAATTAATAAGGAAATATTTAATCTGCCCTCTGCTCCCTGTACATACATATTATGGGCAGTTTGCCTATGTATTTCTTCATTTTCTTTGTGTAATTGGTCTTTTGTTACAATTTGTCATTAGGCCACACCTTCTCCTAATGTCTAGGTTTTAACACCTCAACAATAAAGTTGTGAACAATGTTAAGGATTTGATTTTCTCAAAATTCTCTAGTGGCACAAAGAAGAGTCTAGTAGTTTTCAAATTTGAAAGTCACATCTCTGAAGTCCAACTAATTGCCTGGTATAGGTATTTATTTCATGTTACCTGAGATCTGTCTTCTCAGACATAATCACAGTGCTCGTTGGGATGTAACACAGGCCGGATAAAGAGGAACCCTTGCTTTACAGCAGTTTTTGGTTTATTTGTTTTTCAAAATGAAAAGGCAAAACCTAATCTAAACAACATTAAAATAAGACTGATATTTTATTGCTTCAACCATTTTTTTTATGTTTATTAATTTATTTTGAGAGAGAGAGAGACAGAGCACAAGCAGAGGAGGGGCAGACAGAGAGGGGGAGAGAGAATCCCAAGCAGGCTCCACACTGTCAGCACACAGCCTGACGGGCTGGCTCAGTTAGTTAAGCAACCATCTCTTGATTTCTGCTCAGGTCATGATATCATGGTTTGTGGGTTCGAGCCCCAAGTTCCCCTGCTTCAACCATTATTAACTCATGGTCAATCTCTTTTCATTCATACCTTCACTCAGTGCTCACTGTGTGTGTGTGTGTGTGTGTGTGTGCGCGCGCGCGCACATGTGCTCTTCGTTCAGATATACATTTTCTTTTAGTGCTCTACTTGGCAGAGACCAGGCTGGGGAAACCTAGATAAATGCAACATGGAATATAATAAAATTAATTTGATAAATGCAGTGCTGGTGATGGTACCCAGGACATTAGGACCATCGTGACAGAGAAATTATAGGTCCATAAAGGCTGAGGGAAGGGATTGTTTTAGCTAAGATGGAATTTCTTTGTGGGTTTGTGATGGGTTCTCCTGGATGTAACTGTAAGTTGGCTGCAAATAAAAGTCTGTGAAAACCAGTCCCAGAAAGTAGGATCTCATCCTTTGAAGTAAATCAAATGGTTCCCAAAGTTTTATTATTTTTATTTCAAAATGATTTCAAACTTACATTAGATGTCACAAGAATAAACAAAGAATTGCCATGTACCTTTTACTCAGATTCACCAACCACCAACATTTTTCCACATCTGCTCCATGTTTCTCTCTCTCTTTCTTCCCCTCCTCCACACACATTTTTATAGGGGGGAGGTTTGGTTAATTCAATTGTTAGTTGCATACATCATGGCCCTTTATCCATAAATATTTAGGATGCATGTTCTAAGAATGAGGAAATTCTCAGAGTATCTGGGTGGCTCAGTTGGTTGAGCGTCCAACTTTGGCTCAGGTCAAGATCTTGTAGTTCATGAGTTCAAGCCCCACACTGGGCTCACTGCTCTCAACTCAGTGCCTGCTTCGGATCCTCTGTCCCCCCTACCCTCTCAAAAATGAATGGGCATTTTAAAAAAAAAGAACAAGGATATTCTTTTTTTAAAAAGATTTTATTTTTAAGTAATCTCTACACCCAGCATGGGGATCAAACTTACAACCCCAAGATAAAGAGTCGCATGCTCCACTGACTGAGCCAGCCAGTTGCCCCAAGGATATTCTCTTATATAGAGTTACATTATAAAGTTGAAAAATGTACCGTTGTCAATATTCAAATTTTGCTCATTTCCCCAATAATGTTCATTATAAACATTGTTGCAATGAAGATTCTGGTAAGTATGTCTTTATGCACATTTAAGTGATTTTGAGGAATGAATTCCTAAAAGTGGAATTTCATAATGTATGAAAATTTTATCTACAGCCCACACTGAAATTTTTCTAATTTACAGTCCATACTTAAATTTTGGTGGTTACCCCAATAATGTTTATTATGAGAATCTCCCCCACCACATCTAGATCGAACAGGATTGTCTATTCCTTAAAAGAGAAACTGTTGCTGAGCCTGTCTTTGTCTTTCACGATAGTTACATTTCTGCAGAGTACAGATGGGCAGGCTTGTAGAAAGTTCCTGAATTTGAGTTTGTCTGATCTTTCCTCATGGTTGGAGTCAGAGTATGAATTTTGGGTAGGAATACAAGATAAGTAACGTTGCATCCTTCTCAGTTCATCACATCAGGAAGGGCATGAAGTCAATTTGTCCCATTAATGATGATATAATTTTTTTAGGTAAACTCCACCCCCAAAGTGGGGCTTGAACTCATGACCGTGATATCTAGAGTCACATGTTCTACAGACTGAGCCAGCCAAATGCTCCTGATGATGCTAATTTTGCTAATTTGCTTAAGGTCATGTCTGCCAAGTTTTGCCATTGGTCAGTTACCATTTTTCCCATGGTAACTAATACCTCATCTATGCGGAAAACTTTACAACTACGTAAATATCTTCTTGCTCATCAGGATTTTATTCAATTGTTTTAGCCCTCGTTAATTCTTGCATGAATCAATTAATATGATATTGGTTGTAAATGGTGATATTTCTCTTCTTCTACAATGTAGAAGGCATTCTATCAAAATTTTATTCTTAACTTTACCTTTTATATCTATAATGAATAAAATTGAGTTCACCAATCATCAGTTGCCTATTTTGTATGGGATATTGTGCTATGAGACATCATAAGGAGCTCAAAGACAAGACCATTGGGTCCTGCAGAAGCATATGATTTGTTGGTAGAGGTGGTTTCAAAGGAGATGCTAAGAAATGCTTTACTAAGAAGCTAATGGGAAGGGGAAGAAACCAAAAGAGGGGAACTCTTTTTTTTTTTTTTTTACTTTTATTTTTAAGTAATCTTTACACTCAACGTAAAACTCAAACTCACAACTCCGAGATCAAGAGTTGCATGCTCTACTTACTGAGCCAGTCAGGTGCCCCAAAAGAAGGTAATTCTTTTTATTGTTGTTGTTTGTTTATTTATTTTTGAGAGAGAGAGAGAGAGATTGAGGAGGAGGAGGGGCAGAGAGAGAGAAGGAGACAGAGGATTCAAAGTGGGCTCTGCTCTGATAGCAGAGAGCCCAATGCAAGGCTCAAACTCTTGAACCGTGAGATCACGACCTGAGCTGAAGTCTGAAGTCAGAAGCTTAACCAGTTGAGCCACCCAGGTGCCTTGAGGGTAATTCTCATTGGAGCATATGGAGTGATGTTCGGAGAGAGGTGGGAGTTTAGTTGGGCTCGTGATTTATGGTTTTTTGGTCAAAGAAAGATCTTACAGTTGGAGGGAACAAGAGGGATATTTGGGAAACGACAAGTAATCCCTATAGTTAGAGCATAAGTTTCCCGGGAGAAGAGAGGGAAGCAGAGTGGGATTCCAGGTTGGACTGGAGTCCAGCACAACGTCCTACTCTGAAAAGTTCTGACTCCATTCCACTGACTTTGGGAAGCAATGAAACATTACCTTTCAGATGATGCTGAGGGCAGGGGCTGTGTCTTATTCATCTTTATAGTTCCAAGGCCTGTACTAGTGCTCAGCATATGGAGTGTGTTCGATAAATGTTTTCAAGCACCAAAGTGCAGGATGATTTGGAATAGGGACTGGTGTGTGTGTGTGTGTGTGTGTCTTTTACATGTGGATTGAGATCATGATCAGGAGGTGGGGAGATGAAGGGGACCTTAATTCAGAAATCAGATATCTATTAAATAGTTTAAAGAAAATGTTTTAAATATCAAGTTCCTAGAAGACCATCAACCCCACCCTCCCCCCAACATTAATTTTGAATTCCCAGTAAGCAAGTTTGGGAATTACTTTTGAACAACTTTGGGTGCCAGGAAGGAGAACAAGGGAAAAGGTAGTATAAATATCTCACTAGAAACTATTTCATCCTATATCTTCTCTATGAATATTTTAGAATTAAAAAACAACACAACACAAACAGCTCTTTAAAGATACATATAAACTGGAGCACCTGGGTGGCTCAGTCTGTTAAGCATCCAACTTCGGCCCAGGTCATGATCTTGAGGTTCTTGGGTTCAAGCCCTGAGTTGGGCTCTGTGCTGACAGCTCAGAGCCTGGAGCCCGCTTCAGATTCTGCATCTCTCTCTCTCTCTCTTTCTCCTTCACTCACTCTCTCTGCCCCTCCCGCACTCAAGCTCTGTCTCTCTTTCTCTCAAAAATAAATAAACATTAAAAAAAATTTTTTTAGATACATATAAACTAGCTTTAAGAGTCTACGCATTTTGTCAAAACACTGTAAATAAACTAGTCCATGTAATAGAAGAAAACAAAGAAAATAAAATGAGATATACAAAACAACTTGAGCTAAAAACCATTGTAGTAGTCTTGCTCATCACTTAGGAAATAAAGCATATTTATATTTATATTTCAAACATTCCTCAGGTTGTCCCTTTCCAACTTCAAACGTTGTCATGTCTCTTCAGCTTGTTTATTCGACAGTGAATCTTGAAAATCGAGTAGCTTGGTTAATAAAGTTTACATATTTTCACAGCAGAGTGTGGTGGCAAGTTGTGGCTTTACTTGTTGCTTTCAAATCAAAAATCATTTCTTCTAAGATTTTTTTTTAAATTTTTAAGTAATCCCTACTCCCAAAGTGGGGCTTGAACTTAGATGGAAGGATGGATTTTCCTCAGATGGAAAATCATTTGGTCACTACCTACAGTCCGAAAGAACACTTACTTGTGTAAAGGTGATATTTATGTTTTTATTAAAAACATTTATTCCAATTATAAATGGAACACCTGGATATTGTGGAAAATTTAGAAAATATTGAAAAACAATGAAAAACTACTATTTCACCATCCAAAGGTAGACACCAAAACACATACATTTTGTGTTTCCTTTCATCTTTATGAGTGTGTATTTATAAAACCTCTTTATTTTTTTTACTTGGTATATCATGGGTATTTTCCCATGTGACTCAATATTTTTTAATAATGTGATTTCTGATCGCAGAGCAACAGCCACTGCATGGGTATATTATTGAACTATTCTCCTGTTGTTGGTCACTTGGGATATTTACAATTTTTTATGTATATAATATATATAATATGTTTATACATATAATCTGTAATATATATTTCCTAGAGGGGGAATTATCTATCATTTTAAAGATTATTTCCATTTAAAAAATACTCTTATTTATTTCTTTATTTAAGTAATCTCTGTGTTCAATGTGGGACTCGAACTCAAGACCCTGAGATCAAGGGTCACACACTCTACCCACTGAACCAGCCAGGAGCCCCAACAATGTTTCCATTCTTAGCCGTCTTCATACTCATTGTCAAATTGTCCTCAAAAGTTATATGAGTTTATGTAACCATCACCAATGGATAGAAGTTAAGGCATGAGGATCCAGCATGGGTCCTAGCACTACACATTTCATTTACAAATTCACCTCCAAAAGGGTATTCCTCTGTGACCCCTGTGCAGTTCATTTGAGCATTCACTGTGCATGGCCCCACCCTAGGGCCATTACTGTTTTTTGTCATCACATGAATAGCAATTGGCTCAAAACATCATTCATTGTGATGCTGGTGATGTGGCCTCCTTAGTGTTCTAAAAGATTGTTTGCTATAACCACCTCAGTTCAGGGTTTTTCTCTAACCTTTCCTATCATGTTTGAAGTCAGAATTCAAATACTGTACAGTTTAAGCTACAGAATGCCTGGCCTATAACTTGGTTTAAGGCATTTATATTTATGTCATTTTTGTCTGCTTATTATACTAACAAGGTGGAAAACGCTATCCCAGTCCTTCCCACAAGGTAAAATTCTGGTTTTTTTGGTCTGTTACTAGAGTTTTAAAAATAGGTTAGATAAATAACAGTACATTTAGGATTAAGTACACACTGAGAGTTTTAGAAGATAGTTCATGAAGAATATATTTAAATCCAAACTTAATATAAAATTTCATTTCTTGAGAACTGTGGTGGGAGATAGTACAAAAGTAGAGTATTAACTTTTTTTTAAACAGCATGTTAATTTATACAAAAAAGAGGTATATTAATCCTATTTAAATTACATAGTTTTTCAACAAAAGGGATGAAAAAGGCATCTTTTCTTGTGTCTGTCAACCTTTGAGTCAAAATGGTTTGAGTTTTGACTCATCTCAGTTGAAACTGCTATTTACTGTGTCCTTTTCTCAATGACTTTTTATTTAATTTGAAGCGTGGCTTAAAACAGTTGCCATTAATGAAAAAATTAAAAGATTAAAAACGTGAAATGTTTCAGAGGACAATAATTCTGTTTTTTATGTGTGTCTATTGATGCAAATTATAACACTAGGTAGGCTATCAATATCATGAAAGTCATTTTAAATGGAATAATCTTATCCTAGAAAAGATTGTACTCCCTTATAAAAAAGTATTTTTTACTCATTCTCGTGCTTTTCCTGTAGTCCAATATCACTTGGTAATTTGATTCTGAATTTATGGAAATGGAATATTCCATGAATATTTTCCAAAGTGAATAAAATGTCTAAAACTGTCTTCATTTCAAGCTCTCCCTGACATTTTGGCCGAACAACTGAATACAGATACTTCTTTTGCCGTGTCTTCCTATGAACGTTGCCCGAGTGATAGCTTCATATTTCTCTCATCTCATCATTCAGTAGCTATTTATCCATGTTTTTCCACTGCCTCCTTTAAGTCTCCTCCCTTCCCCCCTCCCCCCATCACTGAATGCCTGTTCAGCCCCCACACATTCAGGCGTATTTATTCCCGTAAAGATAGTGACACTTATGGTTTATTCTAAGACTAAATCTGTGTTGCCCAGTGACTAAGGACTTAAGCATGCACACTGCTTCTACGCTTACCCTCCTACCTAACTTGACTACTCAACTTTATTTCTTTTCCTCAGAATTTTCTGTTTTGGCACAGTTCAGTTAACATACCACTGCCAGGCCACTAATTGATTTCTGAAACCTGACATTTGTTTTTTGTTTTCTCCTATCTTCCCTAATGGTACAGCACTACTAAGCAGGAAGGAATGCAAAGAACTAGAAAGTTCAAAGTAATTGAGGATCTGTCCATTCACCCTGTCTGGCGTCATGCCAATGTAGAACCTGGAACATTTGAAAAATATTCATCAAGGTTTAACCCTTTTTGCTAAGGTCGATGAATTAGGTTTGCAGCGGTAGCATTTGTGTTAACAGCAAGGCAGCTTGGTTGAACATGTTCTTTATAGGTTCAGAATTGCATGGCAAATGTCTCAGAAAAGGATTACTTTCCAATTTCTGGGCTATTGTACAGGGCTAAGCTAGTTATTTTCTGTGAGACCGCAGAGCCGGGCATTTCAGAGAAACCATTACTTAAAAGTGGCAGCCCTATTTTACGAATCCTTATGTCAGAAATGAAATTTAAATAAATGCTACTATATATGAACAAGAAAATATTGTACTCCGCTTTTCTGCCATAGGTGTGTTGGGAACACAGCCATAGCTAGGTTTGTATCTTTATTCATTACGAAAAGTGGAAAAGTAAAAAAAAAATTAACAGAACTATACGAATATTTTATTAAAAACTTATCAAATAGCTGGGTTTTGTTTTGTTTTGCTATTGAGAAAGCATTTGTAAATGAAAGCATGCTAAAAAATGGTGGGAAATATAGAAACATTTCCAGTAAAATAACTGGATTTTGTTGCAGTGAAAACTTAGGTTGAGATAACAGGCCACTGAAGCTCTGATAAAAAAGACAAAAGAAAATGTTTAGATAGGCTTAGAGGCAAATTAAAATATAAATAGCTACCAAATAGTATTGAACCTAAGTTAAAAAGAATATAAAAGTTCTATTAAGACTTTATCACACTAAGTTTTGATCATGTTATCAGCATTATAACTAAACACCCTTCAATTTTCAATTTTTAAAAAAGTGATATTAAATCCCATACCAGTTCTGTAATCTAAGTTATTTAATTACATATTTGTTCAATATTAGAGAAAATCAGGACAGCTTTTAAAAGGGAAAGGTGTATACTATGGGACTATCTGCTTAGAAAAAAATTTGCAAAAACACTTATTAAATACTACTTTGGTATCATGAAAGTAGTCGTCAACCATTCTCTGGAAGAAGTGATCACAGCTATGAAAATGAATCATTTATTAGGAAGAAGGAAATGAAAAGGAGGAAAAAATATTTTACAGCATAATTTTTTCTAATAAATTCCTCTAATATTTCATGTGGATATTATTTTTTTAATCTACACATTGAAATGAGATCCATACTTTAATAGGTCCACTCTTTGAAGTGAACATTTTTCTAAGAACTCGTTTCTGGTGGTTTTTTTTTTTTTTTAAAGCTGCTATCCTGTGAAGTGTGAGTAGGCGATTGTATATGTAAAATTGTCTCATGGTATAGTGTGCTGTCAACATATGTAGTAAAATACCAGGCATTTTTATTGCAGTTTATTGTTTCAGCTTCTCAATAAGCCAGATAAAATCATATACAAGAACATTAAGGATTAGGAAAGTGTTTTCCTTAGGTGATAGTTGGCAAAACTTCACTTTCCCATTATAATATAGTTAATGGATGGTAATATGTTTGACTATTACTTTCCTACAAAATTGGATTCCCAGTTTTCAGAGTTGCTGAGCGTCTAGTGTTTGTGGCTTCTTTGATTATCTTTTCGTAGGAAAAGGTGCCATAGTGTTAGGTAAATGTGCTACGTTTCTGTTTTGTAAATATTAAACTCCATTTTTTTTTAACATAAAGTGCTAGCAAAAACAAGTCAAAGATGTAATCTCTATTTAAATACATTTGAACTAGCCAGTCGTTAGTGCTTAAATTAGATTCCATGCTTCGGCTAGAATATTTACCAAACTGTAAGTATTAAAAACTTCAAAATCCCTATGGCCCATCCCCCCCCCCCATACACAGATACGAGGTAAAACGTGTGTGTAAACTTCTTCTAACCGTTTAAATACTGTAGGGAAAAACAAGCTTTTATGCAAGGGCTTAAAGAAAAATACTTGCCATTAAACCTTTTATTTAGGACATTCCGGATTTGCTTTGCTAAATGGACATATTCACTGCTAAAGATACACAGAGACAAGAGCTGTTTTTAATGTTTGTCAAACCGCCCCTAGTTTTCCGCTTAAAGAAGAAATACGTTTTGTATATTTAAAAATACACACTCCTGAAATAAGTCTCCAATAACCTTGGCGCTCCAACCTAGCTGCCTTCTGGGTTTCAGCTTTTGAGTTTCAGGTCCTTGCACAACACCTAAGACGTGCAAAACTCTTTTTCTCCCTAATCCTGGCAGAGAACAGTCGGAGGAGATCTCCCTCCACGTCTCCACCCTAATTCCCTCTCTTCCTAGATTCCACCCGCTTCTCTCCTTTCCTCCGCCCCCGGCTCAGTCAGCCCAATCTGTCAGAGAAGTTGTGTACAAACTGCGCGGCCGCCCTGCGCGCGAAAGCTCGTGGCCCGAGGGGGCGGGTCAGCCCGGCAAAGGCGGGGCCCTGGGCGATCTTCCCTTTTCTCATAGGCTAGCCACTCCGGCCCGGCCAGCCTCGGGGCTTCGGGATTCGCCGCAACGCTGCCAGTCAGGTTGGAGGGCCCCGCCCACCAGGAGTTGGGTAAAATAGAGGCGGGCGTCAAGTGTCAGTAGTCGCGGGGCAGGTACGCGCGCTCGCAGCTCGCTCGCTGAGACCGGCGGTGGCGGGAGTGGGCTCCGGCGAGTGAGAGAGCGCGGTGGGGCGGGGCGGGAGAAAGTGGCCGCCAGGAGGACGTTGGCGTTTACGCGTGGCGGAGCGGAAGAGTTTTGCTTTCCGTGCGCGCCTTCGAAAACCGCGCCTGCTGTTGGCTGAGGGGGTCCGCCCGGAGCCTCCCCTTCTCCGCCCGCGGCCCCGAGCCGAGCTCGCCGGCCCGAGTCAGCGTGGGCGAGGTGGGAAGCTCTCCCGACCCGCGTCCCGCGCCCGGAGTCGCCCCCTGAGTGCCAATGGCCACGCGGGTGCTGACCATGAGCGCCCGCCTGGGACCCGTACCCCAGCCGCCGGCCCCGCAGGACGAGCCCGTGTTTGCGCAGCTCAAGCCAGTGCTGGGCGCCGCGAACCCGGCCCGCGACGCGGCGCTCTTCCCCGGAGAGGAGCTGAAGCACCCGCACCACCATCCGCAGGCGCAGCCCGCGCCCCCGCAGCCGCCGCAGCCGGCGCCGCCGCCCGCCGCGGGCCCGCGGCTGCCCCCCGAGGAGCTGGTCCAGGTAGGAAGAGCCGCTCCCCTCCCTCCGCCCCCCTCCCGGAGCTCGGGCGTGTCCCGCCGCTGCGACGCGCGGGCGACAGGGGCCGCTCCAGGCTGGGGCGTGCGTCGGGGCGCTCCGGGAGCCGGGCGCTCGGTGGGCAGGCAGCCCCTCCCCGCCCTGCCCTCCTGGCCTGGGCACCCTCAATCCACAAGAACAAAGTAGGGGGACCGGAAAGGGGGGTCTCCAGATGAATCTGCCCAGGCCAGTCCGTCCGGGGAAGGGTTAGAGGGAAGTGGGTGCTCACACGCACCTCAGTGTTTCTTAGTTTGGGGGATGAGACCTCGCACCTCACGTCCAACCTTACTTAAATCCCGCCTTTCACCTTAAAGCCCCCCTCCCCCTCAGTGCCCTGCCCTTGGAGGTTCCCCCACGTCGTCTCGGGTTTAGTGTAAACGCAAATCGGGGTGGCGGAGAGAGGCGCCTCGGGGTGCTAGTTTCATGTCTCTTGGCTCAGCCTGCTTTAGACGCGATCTCGGGGCTGCCTTTTGGGAACGGAGAGGTAGAAAAGCTGAGGTTGTATTGGAGCGCTTTATTTCTCCTTAAAAAGAGAGACCAAGAAAGACCGGGGGTGTTGTTTTCTTCATGTGCGCGTAAATTTCCTCCCGGAGCCGCGTTGAAAGCTGGCAGTTGGCTTTTACACTTGCCCGGCAGCCGAATTAGAGCAACCGCCTGTTTCTTTCGCCCACGCAGGGAGTCATATAGCCCAGAAAAAACTTCCCGGGACTTTTAGCCTGTCCCAAGGAAAAAAAAAAATTGGAAACCTACCCACATGCAAACAGCTGGAAGAGCTAAAATCAGAAACCACTAACCACCACGGGAGCGAAGTGCACGAAAGGGTTTAGTTCGGTTTATTTCGAGACGCTTCATTTAATAGCCCCTTGGTATATTGCGTATTTGCTGCCCAGCTCCTGCTCCGGGTGGTCTGCGAGCGTCGTCGTGCTGTGAAAGGGCAGTGGCGTTTGTCAGATGTGACTCCCATGACTAGAGCGTTCATTTTTATTTTTAAATCGTGTGTATCTGGGAAACCCAGTCTGCATCCGCACCGAATGATACCAAGCCCGATATGAAACGCTTGTGAAATCAAGTGGTAGCAAAAAAACAAACAAAAAAAACCAATACATATATATATGTGTATATATTATTTGCCAGTTAAGATGTCATGGTTAATAGTTGGGTTCGATGAGCCATTTAATTGGGGTGGGGTTTTTTTTTTTTCCTCTTAAAACTTTTCAGTGTTAAAAAAATTAAAATAAAAATGAACTTTGTTATACTAGAATAGAAGATAGCTGTAAAAACCCAGGGGGAGACAAGCTGGATTATGTCCTTAAAAAAAAATCACCACTTGGAAATGGTTTGGTTATTTCAGGTTTGTCATTTTCCTGCCTAAGAGACACGGAGAGGATGAGGGATGATTTGAGCTTTTTACAGAGTAGGGGGGAATGTAGCATTGGCCCACTGAGGAGGACGTGATAAATGTTTTGCTGATGACTGTGCTAGTGATACAGAGCCTCTCCCCACCCACGGGCGCCTTAGCACCACTCTACCAAGGGAGTGATTTTCCCCTAGGTAATTAAAGATCTGTTTTAGGTAGGGATATGAATAGGAACACTTCATTATCATATTAACCAATTACAGAATCTGCTGATTAAAATCAACATTTCGATCAAATGTTGAAAGTGAAGTTGTTTTGTTCTTTCCGCAGATACTATGTTTTGCTCAAGACTTTGTATTTAAGTTTCCAGTGACCTGTAAATGAGAAAAGGCACTGAAATAGCCAAGGAATATGTTTTGTATTAGATATTTTAACAATATCCAAACAAAACAAAACAGAACTTTGCAATATTATTTTTAAGGTTGGTTTGCTTAGGTTTTGTTTAAACATACCTATATTAGTATAAATACGGCATGAACAGCATTGAGGTGGTTTGGCAATGTTACAATACTGTACTTAGGTTGCGAACTCAACTAATGGGGCAGGGAACCCTGCTTGTATGTGAATGATAAAAAAGTATACTTTATTATTGATTGGAAAGGAACATGTTTTCTCTTTGCCTTTTTTTTTTTCTTTATTTGCCTCTTTCGCTTTTTGTCCGGGGCTGATTGTGGGAGCGATTTTTAACAAATACACGTTATAGAGAATTTCAAGAGGCTTTGGGTAAACCAGTTCTTACACAATTGACAAATAAACCTGATACGTTTATAAGCAACACCTAGGAGTTTGCCCTAGTACTTTTCACAGGGATTGTTGGGGGGATTTTTAGTAAGGTTGTCCTTACTCAGATGATGAATCGGCTGCATTATGCATGTTTGTATCTCTTCTTTTTTAGACACGATGTGAAATGGAGAAGTATCTGACACCTCAGCTTCCTCCAGTTTCTATAATTCCAGAGCATAAAAAGTATAGACGAGACAGTGCCTCAGTCGTAGACCAGTTCTTCACTGACAGTGAAGGGTTACCTTACAGTATCAACATGAACGTCTTCCTCCCTGACATCACTCACCTGAGAACTGGCCTCTACAAATCCCAGAGACCGTGCGTAACACACATCAAGACAGAACCTGTTACCATTTTCAGCCACCAGAGTGAGACGACCGCCCCTCCTCCGGCCCCAACTCAGGCCCTCCCTGAGTTCACCAGTATATTCAGCTCCCACCAGACCGCAGCTCCCGAGGTGAACAACATTTTCATCAAACAAGAACTTCCTACACCAGATCTTCATCTTTCTGTCCCTCCCCAGCAGGGCCACTTGTACCAGCTACTGAACACACCGGATCTAGATATGCCCAGTTCTACAAACCAGACAGCAGTAATGGACACTCTTAATGTTTCTATGTCGGCCGCCATGGCTGGCCTTAACACACACACCTCTACTGTTCCGCAGACCGCGATGAAACAGTTCCCGGGCATGCCCCCGTGCGCATACACAATGCCAAGCCAGTTTCTGCCACAGCAGGCCACTTACTTTCCCCCGTCACCACCAAGCTCAGAGCCTGGAAGTCCAGATAGACAAGCAGAGATGCTCCAGAATTTGACCCCACCTCCATCCTATGCTGCTACAATTGCTTCTAAACTGGCAATTCACAATCCAAATTTGCCCGCCACCCTGCCAGTTACCTCGCAAAGCATCCAGCCCGTCAGATACAACAGAAGGAGTAACCCTGATTTGGAGAAACGACGCATCCACTACTGCGATTACCCTGGTATGTGATTTTCTTACCTGGTTGGAGCATCAGTACTTGTGCTTGTGCGCACCTTTAACCTCCAGTTTTAAATTTATATAAGGAAGTAGTACTTGACATTGAAAAAATCACCTACTTTGTTCTTTTCATATCTCAGTCTCCGTACTGTACCGTGGGATGTAACACTGTTTGTGTATTGCTCATTCTATGTGTTAAAAAGTGGCTAGAATATTCTGGGGGGAAAAGTTAACTTGGACTTCTTTATTTTTAATATTAAATAAAAATTTGAATTTTGATTTATGCCAGAGTTACTTTGTTTAACACCTGAATTGGAGTTTTAATTCTAAATTAAGTGCCCTGAAAAGAGATTAAGTTGGGAAAATAAAGTGTGGTAATGAAGTGGGGATTGAATAAGTTGCTCTCATGATGGCAGAGTACTGAACTATCTACAGAACAGATTTAGGGATAGTTCTGTTAGCATATGAGCATATGCACATTCTTGAAAGAGATGTGGCCCAAAATATAAATTGATGATCCATAATGACTTTATCTACAAGTTGCTGGCATAAGCTAGTTTATGATTAATACAGGGTACACTTTATTGACCATGATACATGACACAGCATGATATACTAAATGAAAAAACAAGAAATGTAGTAGTACAGAAAATTGCAGTCATCTTGGATAATGGTCTAACGTTGTCAGCTCTAGAGCCCATAAAAGTTTTTAAGTTGCTGAAGTATAGGTTACTAGTATAAAGTGCCTACTGTAATATAAACACAGATTTCCCATTCGTAGCTCACTTGATTATCTGCTCTTTCTGTTACAGTGGTACGTAAAGTAAATCACTTTATACCTTTAATAAGGTAACAGGGGAGCACTCTTTAAAACTTCTATTAAACTGACGCTTCAAATATCTCCTCTAGCATGAGAGATTTCTTCTTTAAAGCCAGATTTTAAACACTGAATCATCAAATGTAAAGATTTCAAAAGGATCTCCAAAATGACAAGCTGTTCTTCCTCTCCTTTATTTCAGGCTGCACAAAAGTTTATACAAAGTCTTCTCATTTAAAAGCTCACCTGAGGACTCATACTGGTATGTAATTTTCTTGTTAATTCTGTGAGTTGTGTAAATAGTGTAAGTGGTATTCATCCTTTTAAAAGCCAACACGTGTTTGATCTCTTCTTTCTTCTGTCAACTTTTATTTTTTAATGGCCTACCTTTTCAGCACTGGCTTGGCTCAGAATTCAGTTCCAAGAAGAAAAGTCTGGTTCCAGGAAGGCTGATGTTCTCTTACCAAGGCCTTGCCCTGTCACCTCACGTAGAATTAATTACCTAAAAACATAACCAATGATGTTTACTAATGGATTTTAAAACTTTAATGGCATTGCTATTCCTGTCTTGAAGGAGGAAAAATGTAACTCATTTTCTTTCCTCCGTAACAAATCAGTTGGGTTCCATAAGCTATATTAAATGCTAAAAACTTTTCCATTTAGCATGTAAAGCATAACTGCTTAATACACTATCTTTATTTTCACCTTTAACCTGAAATCTCTGAGCATGTTTTCTGTGGTGGATGAGAAAGGTAGGGCTGAAATTGCAGAGTATCAAAATCAGGCAAAGAGGGGGTCACGGTTTAGAAGTTATTCTACACCTTGTGCCAGCCCATATTTGAGGTATTTGGGACTCTATTCTAGCTTATAGTTCTAGCTTATAGTTCATCCTTGTTTAGAATGTGCTTTTAAACTTAGTCACTTTAATTTTATAAATGTTTGTTTTGTCAGATCCATACAATCACTTTTAAGTACTTTTAATTTTAAAACTGTAGTTTAGAAACCATTTTAGGACCAAAGTACATGGCATGCTTAAAGCTTCCAAATACCCCAAATATTTTCAAATATATAGGTGATTAACTATTTGTGGTTTTCTGAAAAGGCCAGCCCTAAATGAAGGAACTTGTACCAAATGATTGTTATTTTTTTCTCTCTGTAAATTCAGCCTTACCTAAAGTTCAAAGAATAAGTTTGCTAATAAAAGCAATGACCTAGCAAAATGTTTTATTCCATCATTGCTATGGAAACCAAAGTATTCAACAGTTCCTTTGAATGGGTTGTTGGATTAGTGTGAGGACTCGAATCTCCCCAGGCTAGATGTTACTATGGAAATTGAGTTTTGATAAATGAAGTAGTTATCTCTAACTGCTGCATTAAAAAGTAAAAGCCTTTGAACAAAGGTCAGTGCTGAGATACCGCACTGGGAGGAATATGGCTGCAGACATTTTGTATGCATGCAAGGAAGTATTACTTGATATCTCAGTGATAAACAGTACTTACTAAAATCTGAAATAGTGTTGGCAACAATGGTAGATTCCAGGACTTCCTGAGAAATTGCTTTTAAGGAAAAGACATCTCATAGTATGGTGTTTATCAGTGAAATGAATGGGTTGTTTTGCCTGACTGAAGTTTTTAGATACAGACAAGGTGATTGTATAAAAGGAAAGAGGCCCTACGTAAGCAGCTCGGAGTAGAAATTATATTTATAGTTCAATAACCAACCATCAAGCTTATAATAAACTCAGTCTAAAGTTTTCAAAATGCAAATGATGGCCAAGCAAATGTTCCATATAGAAATACTAAAATAGGCATTTATAGAATAAATATTATGTTAGGGAAGGAAACCTTGAAAATGGGTTTTTAGCTGAATTTTGATTCATGGGAAACGGAAATAAATTTGAAACATTTGAACTACTGTTTTTTTCTTCCTTGAAAGTCCTTGAAATGGGAGATAGGAATGAGGGAACATGTTTTTCATGAGGTTAAAGTCTCCTAATAAAAGGAGTGCAATTGCATATCATGCTGTAATCAACTGCTTATTGCCGGGATGTAGTCAGAGCATATCTGAATGGCCTTACGACCCTTGTCAGGGTTTAGTGCTCGGAATGCTTATAGCTGGGATTCTGGAACTTGACCTGCTGGCAAAGAAATTTAATAGCGTGCTGTGTTAACAATGCCCGTACTAATAAAATCAAGCTAAAAAGAGGATCCGGGCCTAGATAGGGTCTCATGCATCAACTTTTTCACCTAATCATAAATGCGTGGCCATCGACATCTAATGAATGAGACCATGTAATCCTGTTTAATAAAGTTTTGTTTGATAGTCTCTCAAATGCCTTGGGGAGGGTTTGTAGCAGACCTGTTCATCTGGCTAAACCCGTTCTTGGGTAATCATAGAGCATTGGGGTTGTTTTCTCCTCATTTCTGGTTTCTAGACAGTGTCTTTTAAAATTACCTGTGCTCTCTCATTGCATCCTCCCTGCCTTGCCTGTTGTTTTTTAATGAATGTATCTGAAGCCAGAAGATTCTTGTTTTGTTTTGCTTTTTTTTGTTTTCCTTTTAAGGCCCGGGCATTTATAAATAACTTCTTTTATATAATACCTTTTCTGGTTGTTTTTTTTTTTTTTTTTTTTTTGTTACATGACTCCTCCCCCCCTCCCCTCCCAGACCCAGCCCTGGACAGTTTGTTAGATATTTCAAACAATCTATATGGGATAGATCTTGTATTTGACATAAAAGTTACTTTTTAAATGATTGCCATTTTGCAGGCAGAATGTGAAAAGCACCCTAGCATTTCTTTGGAATATAATTGTAATTGCTTTAAAATGTCAAGTTACCTTATGTTGTAAAAATGATTTAAGCAATTAAAACAAACTACATCTGAGTTCTGTTTAATTACTTATTTTGGATTTTTAGACCATAAATGCTTCTTGACTTGCAAATTGAACATAAGGAAAGGGTCTTTCCAAAACAAGAACTTAAAAAAAAAAAATTAGGATGAAAGTAGAAGATACCAGCAAAGACCCACAGCATTCAAGTGTTTCTGAGTCACACACTTTGATTTCTGTATTCATAAAGAATATACAAGTAATACAGAGGTCCATCTTTGCATAGTCACACAGTACCTGAAATGTACTTTGCCCGCATTCTAGGAAATAGTTCTATTTCACTTAAAAACATGTTATATACACATGTGATAACCTACTTCTAGGTCTATAGAGGTGCCCCTCACGGGGTTTGTGTTAGTTGTAATGTGTGTATATGCATAGCGTGCCTCTGGTTAGAAATGATCATGGCTGCTTCTAGGCAGCCGTGTCCAGTGGTATATTGTACTTTTAAACAAAAGCCTTTAAATGTGAGCATCGTACTGAAATTTGTTATGCCTTTTGATGTATGCAAGGGGCTATACCCATTGCCATCATTTAAAAGTTGCTCCTGACCCCCTTTTAAGGCAAAGATTCACATATCCCTTTGCCCTTACAAATCGGCATGATTGTTTACCTGATTCTCGAATCAGATAGAATAATCTATAACCAGCAGGATAGTTGTTTCTGCTCATATATTTTGCCATCTTTAATTTCATAATGAAGATTTAAAGTAATTCTGAGCACAGGCTTGGGGCCAAAAAAGGCAAAATGTAATAGGAAAAAAAAACTAAGGCTGTATATACAAAGAAAAATGTGCAAGAAATTGAAAATTTTTCTTGTCACTGCTACTGGTTTCTTGATGTTCCTGTGAATATTGCTTTTACATCAAGTTTGGAAATTTCTTTGAAAATGGTGTTTATGGTTTAGTAAAAAGTGCTATTCTCCAAAGAAAAAGTTCTGAAAAATTGTGAACTCAATACAGATGTTTGAAATCCTAGTGGTTTTAGTCACATGTGTGGCTATGTACTTAACCCTAACGAATATGCTCAAGTGGTTGGGAAATTAGGGTATGGTAACATTTTTTTAGATCATTTATCAGTCTCAGCTATCTGGACCAGGACAGAAAATGAGCAGTTGTACAGAGAAAGTCTGTGAGCAGCACATAGGCTTGGCTCAGGTATCCATTAGACGGAAACTGTATGCATAGGCCATGACGTGGGCACTAAATCCCAGAACAGGCTTGCCAAGAGTTGACAAGAAGAAAAGGACAATTGGAAACACCCCACAGAGGAAAATGGAAACCTACAATAACATAGGAACACAAAATGGACTCAGTGACGCACTATACTGTTAGTGCTACATTTTACAGTGGGCTGTGTTTGGGATGCTGTGTTAAATTAAGAGAATTCCACAGTTAAGTTTTGGAAAGATTTTTAGCCCAAGCCTCATTTTAAGGGGGTAAATTCCCATGTTGTGTCTTACCTGCGTATGTAGAACACATTATTTCCTAATGACGTTTATATTAAGATGTTACAGTGTATACTTTAAAATGTATAATCTTGGCCAGAGATGATTTTAGTTTCAGTTTAGGTTCTAAAACCCTGATGTATAATTTTCTATCTGGGTCTTTATTCTACACTTATTATCCATTTGACATATTAGGTATAGATTTGCATCTAAAAATACTGACAATGTTAACAATAAAAGAGATTTTCATTCGTGGTAGTCTGCCACTAAAAGAAGCATTCAAAATGTTCCAAACATGAGTTACTCCCTTTTTTTTTTTTTTTGTGGAATTGTGGAGGGAGTAAAAGGCTTAAAAAAAAATATATGTATATATATGAACAATTTCACTTCCTTAGAAAATTATTTAGAGCTAAAATCAGCATTAAGACTCTCTCCCTCTCCCTCTAGATAGCTAGGTAGATCTGATAGATGGCCTTAATCCACATCATACAGTTTGGATCTAGATATCAGTACATTGGTGTGTAACCTGGTAACCTGTATTGTTTGGTAGAGGTGGAAAAGTTGTGCAGGATGAGATTATTTAGTATTGAATGGTTTTTTTTAGTCTGTATTTGAAAAATATGCAGGAAAAAGTATCACATTTAGCTTGTGTCAGATGTTACTAGTTAAAATTCCTAAATTATTTTTATTTGCAGCTTTGAGATTTTATTTTCTATATTGATGATTTCAAGCTTATGAAAGAAAAGTAGTGGTTTAAGAGGCTTGCTAGTTTAGACCCCTGGAAAGGTATTTAAGTGAAAGCTTAGAAACAATTTCTTTTTAATGACTCACTCACTGGGAAAATTAAACTTTGCTTCTAGGACTTGTTCTTTCATCTGAAAAACATTTACATAGGAAATTGATTAAGCATTGTTTTGAGATGATAAAGCTTATCAAAGGTTAAGAAATATAATTTGATTAAGCAAACATTTTGACTGATCTTGTGGAGAATCCAAAGAGAATCTTTTCACTTTTGTTCTTATAAACTAGTGGGAGAAGATAGTTCATAAGCAGATTAAATGGAATTGCTGAAGCTGTGATAGAAATAATCAGCTATGAAGGTGGAATGTAATTTTTAAAAAAAAGTAATAATTTAATCATCCAAGATTTTTACACCAGTAGATGTTTTTAGTTCTATAGAATGTAGTAGCTGTTTACTTGATGACCTACATTTTTTTCTGGTGGAAGATTAGGAACAAACTATTGTCCTCCTTTAGTTAGTAAAAGTATCACTGTAGCAGCATTCCTATTCTGTCAGCTTGTATTGTTTATATTCAAGGATCTTTAACTCTGATTAGGGGGAGTTACTGTTTTAGAAGTAGATCTAAGGTGACTTTCATTAAAAAATATCTAGGCAGAAGAGTGTTTTGTTTTGACTACTTTATAAATATAAACCTTTAAGAGCTGGGAGAATTCTTAAGGTAGCCACAGTGCAAATTAGAGGAAAGAATACTACTCATTCAGTGCTAGAGAAATGAAAATACTAAAGTTTTCTATTTTGGTTGAAAAAGAAAAGGTAAAATCTTTCACACATTTAAAAAAAATTCAGTTTGGGTTCTTAATACAAGAAAGTGAATCTGAGTGTTGTCTTTTTGTCAAACTCAAGACCTGGTATTTCATTAAACACTATTAATGAGCAAGGGTTTTTCCATTGTTTTTGTCAGGAACCCTTAGGAGAAGTGGCAGAAACTTAGGAGCCTAGAGATTCACTCAGTGAGGAGATAAGACTGCAGATGTGTCCCCACCTGTCCCCCTTTGGGTTTGGCAGGTCACTCACTATTCTTTGGCCCCAGTAGTCCCTTTGCTGTTTTTTGACCTGCAGTAGGAGCTTAAGAACTCCTTAGTTTTTCATCAAATCTAGTCCAATTCTGTAAAAGAAAACTTGTTTACATAGTATGTTTATCCTTGTACACTTTATAAGATGGGTAAATGGACTCTGTGCTAAGTGGATTCTGAAAATATGTCCTACCTAAAAGCATGGTTCTCACCTAAGCATACATTTAGTGAGATGATCTTCAGTGGCCCGAGGCAGAACAGAACCAGGAGAAGCCCTGCTGCAAGGTGGGGAAAAGAGACAATCTGGTAGACTCACACCATATCCTCTCCTGTCTCTTATGCCTTCCCTCCTTTTTATTAATGGAAATATCAGAGTTGATCAGACTTGGGCCAAACGTGATTGTTTCAAAGATGCCTTATGAGAAGTGTGGCATTGCAGCTGGAAGAGAAAGGGGGTCTCGGCCCTAGAGGAACTTCCAAAGCTGGTTTAGGAGGCAAAACACGGCTGTTTGAACTCCTACACCACCAATAGATGTACAAGTGCAGATCAGTCATTCAAAACAAATGTTAAGTGGTGATGAGGATACAGAGAAGTGGAGTGATCTCTCCTAGACTGCAGAGAGGTTTTCTGGAAGGGGTAAGATGAATCAGATTATAAAGAAAGGGTAAATGTATGAACTGACCACAAATTGGCAGGGGGAAAAAAGAGTTTCTTAATATTAATACATCCTTTTAATTAGTTTCCTAAAAGTGTGTACATCATTGACAGGGATACTATATCTAGTAAACATTAGATGCATTTTGCAAATACGAATAATACTAATCTTTGAAGTGAACTGTTTACCCTTCTGTTCCGAGTGTAGGAGATGCGCTACAATGAGCTTTCATAAAAGATTTTTAAATGGAAAGTTACTGGCATAGATGTATAAAAATATGAAATAACAAGCCCAAATCATCCTACCTTATCTTTTTCAGATATTTAATATTTCCCCATGAATTTATTTAATATTGTGATTGTTTCCTCTTTTAACTTTTATTAGAAAATACATAGACTGTTTCAGACTAAATTCATTACGTGTCTAAAAATATTAAATTGCATAAAAACATTTTCCTTCTGAAGTAGGAGCTGATTTGAGCTTTAAGGACTTAAATTCTAAGAATTAAGATTAGGTACTAACTATTGAAATGATTTATTCCACTTTGCATTGTTTTGTTTCTCAAATGGGAAATGGATTTTGAGATCAGAGACTAAGTTGTTGGTTTTGTTTCTGTTGTTGTTTTTTAACAGGAGAAAATCAAAAGATTAAGTCCTAATCGTTGTGTTTTTCAAGTCATTTAGTACAGATTACATTCTCTTTTACTAAACATTGATTTTAATCCTGATGGGTTGTAGTCTTTATCAGATATAGTTGATTGAATTATTTTTAGTTATCAGGAGGGAGACCAGGTGTGCAAATTTGCTGTAATAAGCTTTTTAAAAAGTTACCTAAAGTAGCCATTCTGAGAAATATTTCCATCTATGATACTTTTGTTAGAAGAGTCTTTGTGGAACATTGTAGGGAAAGGGCTTGGTATGAATCTATTGAATATGTTCAGCAGAGCAGAGAAACCTCCCCTTCTGTTGTGGTAGGTTCAAAAGTCCTATTTTATCTGTTTATCAGAGGGAAAAAATAAGAATTTTTTAGCCCATCCCTGAAGATTTCAAGTACACTGTAAACATACTCTGCTAACCCCTTGAAATTCATTTAGCCTGGGGGGAAGGGAAACCATCGTTAGGTGATATCTGGGAATTGTCAGAACAGTTTGCAGGACCCCACTGGTCCTAAAAGGTGGGCCTCCATTGAGGGCTGGCTCAGGCAGAGTATGCCCTGTGCCTTCCCATCTGCAGCTTAAGGCCTGTTCTGAGTCCATTAAGCTAGTCCTTAACTGACCTTCTCAAGTGGCTCTGGAATCTTTAAATAAATTTGAACAATATGTATTCCTTAAATTGTTCTTATAGAGTATATTGTTGTTTGCTAATAGAGGATTTAAGTACGGCAGTAAGGAAAAGTGGTAGGCCCAGATTCTTAATCTGGAGCGCATTGTGTGACTTCTCACCTCATGGAGTTATTGGGAGGATTGAGTGAAATAATGAGAAATAGCTGACTCTGGAGTTTGTACTCAAGGGATGTTTGTGCCTGCTCCCTAGTTGTACTGGTAATGCTTTTGCTTAAAACATTTTTATGAAAGATATTAATTGGCTTCATCAGTACAGATAGAGTATGCATGTTCAACTTGAACAATTTTTAAGAAGTTTAGGGATTCCTAGCAAAGCACTCCTAGGTAGTTTTAAAACAGAATGAGAAGATACTGTTTTTTGAGATAAACTTGAAGCTTGTTTTCCATCCTGCTCAAACTTGTCACTTTTTTTCTTTTTGCCTTTGGAAAGTTTCACATTAGCAGCATGACAACTTAAAAATACAGTTGATGTTGAAAGAGCTTAACTAAATATTTTAAATTGGTGGTATTGGAAAGAGATTCTGTAAAAATCCAATTAAACTTTTGAAAGCTCTATCCTGTTGAAATAACTTAAAGGAAGTCAGTTTGGTTTCCCAGAAGTACTGTGCATAGTGTTTCTGGCTGAGGAAGAAAGCCCCGAATCTGCTATTTGGCCAGAAATTGGGTACCAGCTTCCTCTATGATGTTTGACTTGAGCGGTGTTGACATTTGAACAAATCCCATTGAAACTGCCCCAAGTGGGGAATAGTTGTCCTTGCTTTTATAGTAAAGACTTGGCCCCATAACTAATGTCCCAGACACTGGCAGTATTCTTGGCTGAATAATCTATAGATGTGCATACATTGAAAGCAAAACCCCAAATGTTTTAGGAACTTTAATGGCTACCGTTTTTCAACCAATCAGTAAAGTAAACTTTAAAAAATATTGGTGCAGTTTATTGCTTCATAGCCAATAAAAATAGTGAACAAAAAGAGTCTAGTGTCCCTTGTTTCTTAAATAAACTCTGAAAATTCAGTTCTCTTGCTATTTAATTATTAAATGCAAAAGACTAGAATGATTTCTTTTAAAATTAGGGCACTTGAGGAATTTTTTCCCTTGCCTCAGACATCAGAAGTCACTTTCTCTTTCCATTAAATGACAGTGAAGTATTTAGCCAACATGTTTGTTTTTGTGATTTGTTTTTCATGAGGAACAAAAACAAACGCTTGTGCAAAAAAGTTATTTTTTTCTGTTTGATTTATATCTACAAGAGTGATAGCTAGATTTACTCCTAGTATTAAAACATTTTTGTTTTATACAGGATATATGTGAATGGAAGTTGAGAGAAAAGTGGTTTATTATGTTACTTAAAAGGTTTGAGTGTATCAGATTAAGTTCTTAGAATTTATACTGAGAAAAAACTTTAGGAATTGGGACTTGTATTTTTTAAACGGATGTAAACAAAAAAGGGAATTCAGCTACGTATTTGGGCCTTGGTTCAGAGGAGAGGAGAGAGGAAAAGAGGTTTGGGGATGTATACCATAGGACTTTCAAGAAAAATCTCCTGTGAAATAGGTACAAATTTCAAAGGACTATTTTGGCCCTTTCTTTGTCCTTAGGATTTGAGTCAGAGTAGTTATCAGGACAGCAAAAATATATTAACCACAAGCTGTAGAAATCTCAGTTGATGCGGACAATGTCTTTTAAAATTTGGACTCAGTTGAGTAATCTTACAACTTCCTGAATGTGATACTGCTAAATCAAGACAGAAAAGGTTGTTGGGTTTCACTGTGGTACTGAGTGTTCAAAGTGACTGAGGTTCTTCCCTTTCACAAGAAAAACATGTTTTAAGGAATTGAGGAGTTTTAACTATTCAGAGTTTTAGAAGGTATCCATATAAAACTGAGCCGTAAGCCAACAATAGTACTTTTAATAAACAAATTTATCTCACAAACTCTGATCTTAAACTAGCAAATTCCTAGAAAATTCCAACAAAATAAAGCATAAATACAGGAACTTACTAGTTAATGCTCAGTGAAACATTCTTAGTTTTGGGGTCTTTAGGAGAATACATGATCTCAGTTAAATAAAGTTAATTCTTAACCTGGGAGTTAGGACTGCATTATCAATATTAAGTGGATTTGAAAGATTAACAACTAACAAACTTCAGACAACATTAAGAATATTAACAAATTGCCATGGGATTGTGGCTTATGTATCAGTTTACTAAAGAGCGCTGTGAAAGAATAGGTAGATTGAATGTTTAGAGACTTAAAATATGTATCATGAATGTAAGCTCCATGAGGCCAGGCATTTTTGTTTTGTTGACCATTATATCCGAGACAGGACAGTGCCTGGCATACAACAGACACTTGGCAGACACATGCATATATCAGCAAATGTTAGAATTACCACAATTGTTTCGTGATTCTTCACCAAAGGGAAGTTAGAGGTATCAGATTTTCTGATCTGGTTGAAGAATTTATTAAATATCAAATGCATAAAGCTTCAACACCATTCAACTTCAGTATTATTTTTCTAGCTCTGTTTTGCCTTAATCTGACAAAAACAGGAAGGCGTGAACGTGTGTGTGCTAGAGTGAATTTCCCCAGAGTGAGTGCCCATTAACCACCCATTTTGGAGGCCCCGTGTTCAAAGGAGCTAACTAGTTTATGTGAAGTTCATTCAGGGCTAATTTAGAAACATTTAGGACCCGGCTTGAAGTAAAAGATCACAGATGTAGTACATTTAGTTCGTTGTATTGGTGGTTTGAGGAGCTTTGGAATTTATTCCTCCCTCGGCCCATCTTACAGCCATTAGTTCTGTACAAATTTAATTTGGGTTTGTTGGCATAGAAATTGTATTCCCACAGCAATGATACAGCCATCTGAGCTCATCTTGTCATTTCGTGGATTTACATGTGCGGGCACAGTACAGATAAATGAGCACGCAGCCGTTGTGCACGCGTAGAGTCGCCATTTCCCCATTCCTCAGAGGTGCTGCACATACTTTCAGCTTTGTGCAATTAGATTGACTACTACCTGGGGAACAGTGACTCTCTTCACTCGATTCTTTGAGGAAATGTAGGTCATGATGCAATTCATGAACTTTACCTCTGTTGGGCCATGATTTTTAAAAGCAGTTCCCTCTCGGGCAGTGTCTGCGATGTTTGTCTTGCAAGCAGGCCACCTCACCTCCTCTTGGTCCCCTGTCACAGGTGAAAAGCCGTACAAGTGCACCTGGGAGGGCTGTGACTGGAGGTTCGCGCGCTCGGACGAGCTGACCCGCCACTACCGGAAGCACACCGGGGCCAAGCCGTTCCAGTGCGGGGTGTGCAACCGCAGCTTCTCGCGCTCCGACCACCTGGCCCTGCACATGAAGAGGCACCAGAACTGAGCCCGCCGCGGCCCGCCGTGCCTATGCAATCCACACTGACGCGCTGCAGTTCGTTTGGCAAAGTTTTAAACTACAAACTTAACTATATATATAAAAAGAAAAAGAAAACAAAAAACTGGAAATGTATATTTTGTATATTTGACAAAACAGGGAATACATTGTATGAATACCAAAGTGTTTGGTCCTTTTAAGAATCTGGAATGCTTGCTGTAATGTATATGGCTTTACTCAAGCAGCTCTCATCTCATGACAGGCAGCCACATCTCAGCGTGGGTAGGGGTGTGGGGGTGCAGGGTGTGTTTGCAGTGTTTTTACCTAAGCACCATCATTTAATGTGACAGTGTTTAGTAAACAAGTCAGTGGGCAGGCACAGGAAGAAGGCTGGGTTGTATGTCAAGATTTTACTTGACATCGAGTAGCTTTTTTTTTTTTTTTTTCAATATTAGGTAATTCCTTAGAGGTGTGCAGCGTACCTGGTGATTCACAAATGGCCATTGAACAAATGTGGTTTTTTTTGTTTGTTTTTATATGAGTTGCCTATATTTGCTATTCAAAATTTTGTAAATATGCAAATCAGCTTTATAGGTTTATTACAAGTTTTCTAAGATTCTTTTGGGGGAAAAATCATTAATTCTGTTTGAAAATAACCATGAGTACATTTACAGTTAGAATTTGTGGTAAGATACCTCTTTAAACCTTACCAAATTCATTTCTTTTGGAAGAAATAATCATTCAAATGAACTTAAAGCAGATTCCATGCACTGATTAAAATAGGGTTGTTTATTTTAAATATAAAAGACATTTTATATGAATTGTGAACTTGAGCTCAAAGATATGATACACAAAAGTTAAACCTCTTACAATAAGCTAAACACAGTATCATTTTAGAAAAAGAAGGACTTATGTAGCTCTCAACATGGCATTGTTGAATTTATGATGCAGTTTTCATATACTGAGATGTTTGCTCATGCAGTACTGTGGTTAAATGCCAATTTATATGGATTTTTGCATGTAATATACAGTGAGACACAGTAATTTTACCTAAATTACAGTGCAGTTTAGTTAATCATTGTTAATACTGACTCAGTGTCTGCCTTTAATTATAAGTGACATGTTGCAAACTTAAGGAAACAAGTGCTACACATATGCAATATAATAGTAACGTGATGCCGATGCTGTTAACCAAAGGGCAGAATAAATAAGCAAAATGCCAAAAGGGGTCTTAATTGAAATGAAAATTTAATTTTGTTTTTAAAATATTGTTTATCTTTATTTATTTTGTGGTAATATAGTAAGTTTTTTTAGAAGATTTTCATAACTTGATAAATTATAGTTTTGTTTGTTAGAAGAGTTGCTCTTAAAACGTGTAAATAGATGACAAACGGTGTAAATATTTTGTAAGGCTTCAAAATGTTTATACGTGGAAACATGCCTACATAAAAAGCATAAATTGGTTGCTGTTTTGCTTCTTTTCCCCTCTTATTTTTGTATTGTGGTCATTTCCTATGCAAATAATGGAGCAAACAGCTGTATAGTTGTAGAATTTTTTGAGAGAATGAGATGTTTATATATTAACGACAATTTTTTTTGGAAAATAAAAAGTGCCTAAAAGATTCACGTGGCGCCTTCCTTCTTCACCTGTAATAGCAAAAACAGCAGATTCCATTCCCAAAACTATTGACAAGGGTCTGTCTTATCAAGGCAATAAAATACCAATAAAAACCCCATCCCCACATAGAACCCAAGCTACCTTTGTTTAAGAAAAAAGAAAGGGATTTGTTTTAAAAGTATGATTACGTAAAGGGAGATAAGGGTCATGAATGCTGATTTTTTTTTTTTTTTGGTCACTACACAGACGCATGCTGCATTAATCTTTTCAAGATCAGTAGCTAAAAATAGTAGAGGTAACTTGCATGTGCTGGCTTTATTGTCAGAGGGAAATAAAACAAGAATGGGGCTCTTAAGCTTTTTTTTTCCTTTTTAGAAGAGAAAAGGATCGCTGGAAGTTTATTTAATCCCGTAGCAACAAGCACAGATATGGCTTGGTTTTTAATACCGTTCTTCGGATAAAAAAAAAGAATGGGGCTTCTTAGAAATGGCAGAGTCTAGGACTAGGTTAGGAAATGGACCACATATGCCTAGAGCATCTTCCAGCACCAGAAAGTAAGGTAGTCCTTGAAATCCCACGGTGATGGAGGTGTGTCAGAGCAACCCTATAAAATAGGGATGGATGAGTTATAACCCAAAGGATAAAATAGCCATGAGCTCATACTGAGATAAATGGTTAATTAAATCGGAAAAAAGACAAATTTGCAGAATTCCAATCAGTTTTTGTAGATACTTTACCCTCAGAGGTAGAGCGTAACTCCCCACTCCTGAAGCGTGTGTTGCACTGGAGGCAGTGTGGCCTAGAGAGGAGAGGGAATCCTACCGAGCAGAAACCTGCCCATCCCCCTCAGGCTGGTGGTCAAGGTCCACATCAACAGTGATACATCATGTTGATAGTACATACCCTTGATTTGATGTGATGAGAATGGAACTTTGCCTCTGCTGTTTTCCTCCTAAAAACATGTAACCCCCGTCCAATACAGACAAAGCCCAACTGAGGGGCGGTGTACTTAAAATACCAATATTCAGTGTTGTCAGGGTCTTGAAAAATGGAATATGAGAAATTATCATAGCCAAAAGAAGCCTGAGGAGGCATGACTTAAGTGTAATGTAAAGTAACTGGGATTCTGGAACAGAAAAAGGACATTAGGCAAAAACTGAAGGAAATCTGAATGAAGTATAGAATTTAATGTATCAGTGATATTGGTTCATTATGACAAAGTGTATCCTACTAATGGAAGCTATTAACAAGGGGAACCTGGTGGTGGGGTACATGGAAATTCTGTTATCTTTGCAGTAATTCTATACATCTAAAACTTCTTGAATAAAAATTTTATTTTTAGAAAAGTGAAGGAAAGAATGCTTGTGACGGTTACATATGTTCAGCAAATGGGAAAATCCCTGATGTTGTCGGAGCTATAGTGAAAATTGTAGTTATGTAGTTTGGCATCATAAGTTTATTCAGCCTCTCATCATTTGACTTCTCATTCTTCCCTGCCATTCAAGTATTATCTAGCTCAGGGACACTGCACAATTCATTCACTAGCCAGAACTTTTCATTCTTTCATGAGGGAAAACGCAATTTGTTTGGCTTAGGTTTATTTCCAGAAATTGAGATAGAAAGTGAGGCTGCAGGCGTCTTGAAGCAGAGACGACTCTGTACGTCCAGTAACAAATCAGAGATGTCTCCATCTCCAGCTGTAATTGAGAATTGTATAAATGCAGAAGTTTTCTTGTAAGTAGAAACCAGTCTTGCTTTGGCTCCCAGCACTTCCATTGTATTTAGCTTCCTAACACAGAGCGAGGCTGTTTCCAGTTCACTTTTCCTCTCTGAACTTTTTCTACCTTTTGTAGTCTGCCGTCTCCCCTCTTAGGCCTGCTACCTGTTCCAAGTCATTGTCTGCCAAAGCAGAGTTCGGACCCTTCAGTCTTTATTAGCCACGCTCCCTGGAACTTTTTTATTTGGAAACATTGCGATACTTCAGCATTTGAATTTTTTTTCCGACCTCTATCGTATGTTTCTCTTCCTGATTGTCAAATCCTTGGAAGAAACACCATGTCCTAGATTGCCTTTGTCTTACTGCTCTTATTGACTGATAAATCAGATGTCAAAAAATAACTTTATGGTGCTGTGTGAATTGTCTTAAGCCCTGAGTATTTGAATCAATCTAGTGTTCGCCAGATTTCCTTTTTGTGTTGCACTGTTGGTATAGCATTGGTGCTGGATTTTTGATAAGATGTGGGACTGTGAAGTTGTGATTACAGTGTGAGCAAAGAGGTAAATGCCTTGTGAATTTTTTAACATTACGAGTGAGTTTTCAGGGAGAATTATTTTAGATAATGACGCTTAACACGCTTTTCAAAGCTGCAAATAATTTAATTGCTGATCATTAGCATGTCCATTACGCAAATCTCTGGTTTCAGACATATTCTGGCCAGTCTCTTGGTAAACATGCTACCCCAACTAGACCAGAATTGAGTAGGGCACCCAGTTCCAAGTGGCCAGAATGCAATTATGTAATTTGATTTCAAGTTAGTAATGCACCGAGTTTTAACTGCAGTTAGTTTTTATTCTCTCCACCTCTAACCCCAAGTTATCTTGTTTGGTTTTGCTTCATTTTGTCTTCATTCCTATGTTGTGGCTTGTGTAAAGTGCATCTCTTCATGGCATCCAATTAGAGAATCCTTAGATAAGCATGACCTGGCCTGCCTACATAAAAATGTTCTTCAAAATCTAACTAGATTCCTTTTCCTATCTTCAACTAAGCCCACCAGAGCTCTTTGGATTAACTCATGGGCCATAACATAACAAAGAAGGGGTTTATTCTCCATTACTAAATCTGGTTTCTACTTTGAAGTTTACCAAATTCCTTCTTTGGTTATATTCTTCACTGTAGTGTTAAGCTAATCAATAGGAGACCTTTAAATTTTATTTATTTTTTTACTCATACTGCAGTTATAGGTGACAAAACCTGGCAATTGTGTAATACTCATTTTAACAGTGACTATTAAGGGGGAAAAAGCATAATAAATCACATAGAGCTCTGTGTGATTGGAAGGGTTTGTTCTATGAGAACTTGGAATTTTCCTTTTTCTTACAAACCGGAAAACTTTATCTATTCCTCTCAGTGCATATCACTTCATAAAACTATTTGGGGTCTTGGAAATGGTAGTATTCTTGAATCAAAAGTAAAAGTGTAATGCTACTTGGTCACTGAGGATATTTGAATGATGATATATATGTAAGGAATTTAATGGGAATCCAAGACGCTCATATAGACTTCTAGGTAAAAATGGTAGATTACATACGCATCTCATTTTGCAGCCTCCTAAACCCCACTAAAATGAAGGCCTTTTTTCCTCGAAGGAGAAACTTACGAGAAAAACAGGAAAGTAGAGACACTAACAATCCTGTGGGAGCTGGAAAGAACGAAGTAGAAGAGGCAACAAACAGCCGAACTGAAAGGGCTAAATCTTAAAGTAATGGAGAAAACCAGGAGCTAACCCATTTCCAACCCCCACAAAAATCCCAAAAGATTTCAGGAATTCATCGCATTGAGGACTTCGTGAAGTAAAACTAAAATGATTGTTAACAATTTGTCTAAGAAGCCGTTAATTCCTTGGTCTCTCCCCCTACACCTCCACTCCAACATACACTCTGAATTGGGAATAACCACCTAGTCTCCTCCCCAGCAGAAGTATGGAGGTTTCTGTGCTTATTCACTGGAGAGAGTAAAGACAGAGGGTCTCTCAATTAGTAGACAACAGGCTGGGCTGAGGATAGGAATGTCAAACAGAAAAAGGGAGACTTGAATGAATGTGCATATTGGTTGCTGGAACCTGTTCCTCTTCTCTTCCCCATTTGGTTCCCAGGATGTTGGAGACAGGCCTTTATCTTCCAGGCAGGAGGCTGGAAAAGCCTTCAGAATGGACCAACCTAGGAAGAAAGATCTGAATATGCTGAAAATTCCAAGTTCTCCAATAAAATGGCTCAGTCAGATCACTCAGAGAAACCCACAGAAACTTCACCCACTTGCTCAGAGCTTCCAATCTTTGGTCCCTCACTATAAAATACTAGCAGACAACCAAGAATTACCAGATATCTGAGGAAACCATCTAATAGGAAAGATAGAGATAAAACAGAGAAGAGCAACTTGGACAAGAATATGTAATGTGGGTGACATATTAAAAAGAAGAGCTAGTGTTAATAGCCTCAGGGATAGAAGACAGTAGAGCGCTGAAACAGGTTGTTCTAAATAACAAAGTAATTTCTGTATCCAACATGGGGCTGGGACTCACAACCCTGAGACCAAGAGCTATATGCTCCACTGACTGAGCCAGCCAGGCACCCTGAGAAACTATTTTTAATCTAGGATTTTATACCCAGCCACACTATCAAGTGTGATGAAAGAATAAAACTTCTTTTTTTTGACATGTGAGGTCTCAAAAATTTTACTTTTTTACTGCTCAGAATGTCTTCACTTCACTTCAAATGAGGGAGTAAACCAAGAAAGAGAGACCATGGGGTAATGGAAATGGGATTGTGCACAGATAAGAGGGGAAGAGAACCCTCAGGATGAGGTGAGAGGAGAGCAAAGGATCCTGAATGTATAATAGACAAATGGCAACCAGGCAGGTTAGAACAAGTGAAAAAAACCTCTGGAAGAATCTTCTCTAAGATTATGAAATTAAATAGAATGTTGGATACATCTGAGTGCCTTTTAAAGAGATTTAGGCCATGGGGTGGCAAACTACAGCCTGAAGTCCAAATCCAACTTCAGACCTAATTGCTTTTTTTTCCTGCCTGTGGGCTACAATGGGGTTTTTACATTTTTAAAGGGTTGGGGGAAAAATATGCAACAGAAACTGTATGCGAACAACAAAGCCTAAAGTAGTTATAGTCTGTCTCTTTTACAGAAGTTTGGTGACTCCTGATTGAAACAACTGGTGCAGATTTGGGATTTTAATTAGACATCTGTATATAGGAAACCAAACACAAACCACACACACACACACACACACACACACACACACACACACACACTAATTCCATGTAAAACAAAAAGTTGTATAACTGAAGAGATGGCAGTGCACACGTTACATTGAGGATCAACTGAACATGGTTGAATGTGGATGCCTCCAGGGATGAGGTAATGGCCAAAGAAAGGAGGGTGGGATTATTGATTTTTCATATTGAACGTTTAGAACACTACTTGTGCATAATTTTGATAAAGATAAACGGGAGCAGAGGAGGAAAAGTAGGGAATGGAGGACGGTAAACTGATAAGAAAGGATTACATGCATACTCCATGGTTCCTTTGGAAATGGCTCAGTAATTCAGAATGGTGGACTGTACCTCCCCTAGCATCAAGCCCACATTTAGTAGTTTTTTTTTATTTTTTTAATGTTTATTTATTTTTGAGAGAGGCAGAGACAGTGCAAGCAGGGGAGGTGCAAAGAGAGGGAGAGGGAGACACAAAATCCAAAACAGGCTCCAGGCTCTGAGCTGTCAGCACAGAGCCCGATGCGGGGCTTGAACTCACGAACTGCAAGATCATGACCTAAGCTGAAGTGGGATACTTAACCAACTGAGCCAACCAGGTGCCCCCACCTTTGGTAGTTTTTATGAAAGGCTCAGTTTCTAACATGAAGCTCAACATACAATACAAAAGAAAACTGAAGGAGTGTAGTTCAGAAGGACTTACATATAATATTTGGAGGTTAATTTATTACACAAAATGGTTCAAAGCAGTCTGCGTTGAGGCAGTCATGTTGGGGTCTATCACTTATAAAGCACAGAGATGTACAGGAAGATGTTATCTTGAGAAAAGGCACAGGGAAGAGTAATTTTTCCCTATGTTACTGAATTTTCCACGTTGGGGTTGGCACATGGTAAATGCTCATTAAATATATATTGACTAAATAAAGGTATCTAAAAATACTTCCTAAATACAAAAGAAGTATTAAGTATGTTAGACTAAAAAAATTGGGGTGATCTAAATCTAAGTAAAAAATATAAATACTGGTCATGAATTCTCACCAGAAATTATTAAAAAGCTCTTATTCTGTGTTACAGTAGGAAATGTCTTGAATTAGTATGAGAGCATTTTAAAGTTTGAATATTATAAATTGCAGTATTTGACAATATCGCTCTGCTGAATAATGGATATGTGAGGATCTACATAATAGGATTCAAGGCCACCTTTGAAATCTGTTGGATGTAAATTTATCTTAAGTACATCAATTACTTGCTCGAAAGATAACAAAGATAAAAAATTATGAGGTGATATTTATTCCTCTTTGACCCTAAAGTGAGCAAAGAGAATAATACACTCTGTGTTTACATAGAAAATTTTACCTGAGAAATCACAAATCTGGAAACAATGATTAATCACCACCACACCAGTGTGAATTAGATTGGTATCTTGTTTTAGATCTACCTGTGGAGACATCTAAATGAAAGCATGAAAATAATGCTGCTGTCTATGTGGGTGAGAGGTATGCAACTCACTTTTGAAGAAAAGCATGCTCAATTGCACTGCAAAAAAAGTCACCTTTTATTTAAAGACACTGTTCAAACCTTAAGGTTTAAAATAAAGAAATGACTTCCACAAAAATTAAACCATGACAATATTCTAAATTCTTGGAGGGCTGTATTTTATCTGTCTTTGTTTTCTTTTTTTCCTTTTTATGTTTATTTTTGAGGGGGGAGAGGGGCAGAGAGAGGCAAACAGAATCTGAAACAGGGTCCAGGCTCTGAGCTGTCAGCACACAGCCCAATGTGAGGCTCAAACCAACGAGCTGTGAGATCATGACCTGAGCAGGAGTTGGACACTTAACCAACTGAGCCACCCAGGCACCCCTTTCTTTGTTTTATTTTATAACGCTGTCAGGAGTGAAGGGGGCAGGCTCTCTAGTTCTCATCTTAGAATATCTGTCTGAAGATGACAACAACTAAGACCTATGTATATTCCTGTGCCAGAAGATTATGGTTCCTTTATTCTTCAGAGAAAGTTTTTCCTCCTATCCCTCTAAAAAAAGTCATGAAACAAACAAAACTCCTAAAACAACCATAATTTTCTGTCAAACACAAAGGCTTTGCAAATGTAACTTACTGTTGGAAATGCTACCGATGCTTCTTGGAATTTTAATGGCTTCTAGGTTGTGAACTGACTCACACTCACACTCCTCCAGGTGAATGGTGAAGCTGGAAAGCCTGGGGTACTGCGGCAGCTTTTCCAGTTTTACCCTTCCCAGGGCTCACGGGAGGTGGTGGGGAAGCAGAGATCTTACGGGATTTCAGTACCAAATTACACATGCCATCATTGTAACAGGGGCTGGGCAAGATAATCCCCATCCTGCTTCCCCACCAGATTTCGTAAATTCTGCACAAGTATAAATAGGAGCTCTAACTGGCTACATTTACAACTGGAGGTAGCGTCCTTGGAGAGACACTCTGGATGTCTTGAATGCCGTTTTGGCCATTATAAACATTTCCACCAAATGAGCAGATTATTATAAAACCGAAAGGGCCAATAGCACTTCAAAGATGTTCCCCCTTAAGGCTTACCTATCAGAATGTGAAGTATTTATTTGTTGAAAGATGTGCTAAGGTTCCTGCCTTGACAATGTGATTGTTCTGAAATTGCTGGCAATGCTAATGTTTTGGCCCAAAGTGAAACAAATGGGGAGATTTTGTCTAATGTTTTGTTTTTTCAAACTGCTTATAATCCTGGGGTGGCATCAGATAAGCCCTGTCTGAAAAACTAAAAATTGAAAATAAAGCCAGATGCTTGGGGATAATAAGAAAGCACAGAATATTGTGATATGTCAGGTATAAAGTACTTAGATCTTCTAGGCAGTTTACTATTTTCCTTTGAGAAAATTAGAGATGTTTTACAAATGTACTTTTTCCCTGCTCATTTATTTAAGTTTTGCAAGTGTTTAAAGCAAAAATGAGGAATGCTTGGGTGGCTCAGTCAGTTAAGCGTCTGACTTGGGCTCATGTCATGATCTTGCAGTTCGTGAGTTCCAGCCCCACATTGGGCTCTGTGCTGACAGCCGAGTGCCTGGAGCCTGCTCCAGATTCTATGTCTCCCTCTCTCTGTCCCTCCCCTGCTCACTCTCTGTCTCTGTCTCTCAAAAATAAATAAACATAAAAAAAAACTTTTTAAAAAAATGATCGCAGTGTCTTCTGGGGCTTAAACATACATGTAATACGTTTGACAAATATAGCAAAAAGCAGGGGCATGGTAAATGGACTCATATGGTTGCAAAGTTTCTGTATTGTACATGAAATAGTACAATAGTAACTCTAGACCGTGAAATGTTAAAGATGGATAGTGTCATCCCTAGAATAACCACTAAGAAAATACCAAGAGATATAACTGAAAAGAAGGCAGGCAAGTAGGAAGACAGGAACACAACAAAAAACGCTAGGGGGGACACACAGAAAACAAATAGTAAAATGATGGACCTGCAACATAACATATTAGTGGTTCCATGAGATGTTAATGGACTAACAAGCTACAAACAGACTTTTTTCTTTAAGAGTTAAAGATTTAAATTCATTTTTGGAGCTAGTTATTATTTTTAGGGAAAATAAAAAACCCAAGCCAACAACTCTGGAAAGCCCCTTTAGTTACATGAATGTAAAGCAAGGATCTACCTATTGTTCTGGAGGTAAATTTTGGATGTAGCTTGTTATTGATCATCTGATCCTGGATCTCAGTAAGGGGCTTCTTGCCTTATTGCCACCAGTAAGAGCTTAACCAGAGAAGAGCTGGAACACTTGGGACTCCATATATTTGTCTCAGGTTTCCCTGGACAGAGGGCTAACACAAAGGAGAGTGACATTGTCTTTCTTTTTGAAAAATCAACACTTTGATTTCCAGAACTACATCTCTATAAGTACTCTATGAGGTGTAGCCACCAAACCATGACGATAGGCAATAGTGAATCAAAGATAACACAGTAACAGTGACCAGGAGAACTGAGATTTGTTGAAACCAGAAGGGACCAATTTTTGGACGGTGGTGGTCAAAATGAATCTGGGCTCAGGTGATTAGACACAATCTTGTAAGTTTGGTGGACAACCAAAGAGTGTGTTGAAAACTAGGTAGTTTGGGGCACCTGGATGGCTCAGTTGGTTGAGCGTCTTGACACTTGATTTCAGCTCAGGTCATGATCTCAGGGTTGTGAGGAGCCTGACTGTGCCTTGGGCCAGCAGTGCAGGATCGGAGCTGCCATGTATAGGAACAGACCCCAGAGCTTGTATGCACCTCGAGGGAATGCTCTGTCCACTGACTTGAGAAAACTTCATCCAAGCCAAATAATACAAGTCACTGTAGGAACAGAATGACAAGCGCATTCCATGAGATTATACCTAAAAGGGAAGCAAGAATAAAGGGAAAGTGGGGGGTGTTCCCAGGTCTTTGATCTTGTCTACCTGCCACAGGCCTCTCCTCCCCCTCCAAGAAACTTCCTGAGGCAGGAAATGGTGACATCACCCTGTGTTTGTCAGCACTCTCTAGTTCTGAGTCATCAGGATTGTTGGCATGGTTTTCCAGAAGATTTCCAAGTAGATGATTTACTCCCCTTTTAGGGGCTTGGCATTGTGTTGGGCAACTGTCACTCAATGAACTGCCAGACTTCCATTCAGTGTGGGATTTCCTCCTTGGAATGTCATTCAGGAGGCTTAAAAGCAGTATCTTCTCTTTTTTTTTTTTAACATTACCTTTATATTAACTAACTCTAAGTTGGGTGGAGGTGGTAATAAAAATAGAATAGGGTTTTCAATTATTGGTTATTCCAAACAATGTCACAGGAGACCCCTTTTTACATAAACGTGTGCAATGTGGATGAGTGTTTCTTTTTTCTTTTTCTTTTTTTTTTTAATGTTTATTTTTGAGGGTGAGAGAGACAGAGTGTGAGTGGGGGAGGGGCAGAGAGAGAGGAAAACACAGAATCTGAAGCAGGCTCCAGGGTCAGAGCTGTCAGCACAGAGCCTAACTTGGGGGCTCTAACTCACCAACCGTGAGATCATGACCTAAGCCAAAATCGATGCTTAACTGACTGAGCCACCCAGGTGCCCAGGGATGAGTGTTTCTGTAGGACAGATATTTAGATGTAAAACTGAGGGGTCACGGGTAAAAGCATTGACTTTTAAAAAACCTTTTTATTATGGAAATTTGAAAGCAAATCTAAATGGAGAGAGAACAGTATAATGAACACTAATTTAACCCTTTATGTAGCTTTCATAAGTTATGTAGCTTTCACAATTCACCGCCAACTTTAATTTCTTTATCCTCTTGCCTTTTTCCTTGTCTTCCCTCGCCTTGAGGGGATAATCGCCTTGATTATCTTAAAGCAAACCTCAGACATCATATGATTTCATTTGTAACCATTTCAATATGCATGACTTAAAGATTATTCCTTTTTATTTACTTATTTTTAAGATTTTATTTTTAAGTAATCTCTACACCCTACATTGGGCTCAAACTCACAACCCTGAGATCACTAGTCGCATGTTCTACCGCTGAGCCAGCCAGACGCCCCAAAGGCTATTCCTTTTTTAAACAAACAGAACAACACCTTTTTCACACTTCAGAAAGTAATGATTTCTTAATATTGTCCTGATATGTCATTTTATGTCTGAGTAGGTTCTCAAAAATTGTCCTTCAAAAAAAAAAAAGAATTAATTTATCCTTCTACCAACAGTGCTCTTCTTGGGCACAGAATTCTGGAGGGAAAGGCAGGGTACAAGGGAAGGAACTTGCATTAGCCAATGTTGAAATGTAGAGAACGACACCAAGAAATGGCACTGTAGCAAGAGCGGAAGTTGAACCCACCAGTGCTTCTGTGAGCTCTCATACACTTAACCCCCCTAAAGAACAGTCTTGAATAACAGACAACATCAAAAGGCAGCTGTGCTTTTCTCAGAATAAAACAGCTGAGCCAAACAACCAAAACCAAACAGCTGTACTGCCTTTGGATTTAGTGTTACATTAAAATTAGATGGTTTCTTTCTCCAGCCTTTTTTTTTTTTTTTGGCAGAAAGAAACAATTGAAGAGTTTTATTTCAGACATAAATGTTATGTTCGAATCATTTGCACACAGCCCACAATAAAATGTTAGTTATTATGGAAATTTGACTGATCGCATTGTCACTCATAAGTATAGACCCTCTCTGTAGTGTTTTCATTATTCATACTACTTAATTATTTAGAATTTGCCTGTGTACAGTGAACATTTATGATCCAGAAGTAGAAGTTCAGCTGTAAATTTTTCAGATATTTTATTTGTAAAAAATATGAAAACACTCTGTTGGATTAAAACAACTTAAACTTGATTTTAAGCAAGTACTAATTCTTTTCTTTTATAGAAAAGTTAATTATTATCCATCACTCTAAACTGAATGGAACCAGGCAGGCAAAGAACAATACAAGACATTGTCCTAATTCTCCCAGTAAGCCAATAACCTTCCCCCTAAAAGGTAATACAATGCATTAAATTTTTACATTATAAAATATTACATGTCCATTGTGGAAAACATAGTTAGGCTGAAAAGAGAATATAAAGATTCCTATTATTTCACCATTTCTTCTTCAGATATTAACCTGCTACTCCATGCTAGACATAGCCACTCTCCAGATCCTGCCATTTGTAAATCCATTTTTCAAATTCTAGGTTTCTACTCTACATTCTCTCCTATAATCTCCTTTGTTTTCTATATATGTCAGGATGATTTTTCCATGTCATTCAACTTTTTTCACAATGTAATTAACATAGTTCCACAAAGGCATTTTAAACCTTATTCTTCATATTGTGTACACTTTGGGTGTGAGAAGATCCAGAAGCAGGCAGGAGAAGATGAACTTCAGACCAATACTTCTCAAATGATCTGTGCAGAATGACCAGTTTTTAAAATTTCCAATGCATTGTGGACTGATAATTCTGAAAAATAAGATAAAAATAAGAAAGGTGAAATACTAACAGAAAAAAACATTTTCAAGAAAATGTTTAAAAATTAATGAAAACTGAGATACAGGTAGACAGAGTACCAGCCCACATCTTTTTATTATTAGAAGCGATAGATATAAAATTCCTCTGTGAAATTGTTACATACGTTTCTGAGTGTTTATTCTCAGTATTGATATTGATATCACAGCCCAGTGACAGACTACACTTTGATTACACTGCTTTATACTTTACTACAAACACTAAATAAATGTTTCTCTTTGTAGACAGTCATGAATGGAAAGGCTAAATAATACTATCAATTTGCTACTTGAGATAAAAACCAGCAACTTTCCACTTTCCACAAGAAGGCCCAGACTCCAAGTATGATTCTAGACTACTCTCTGGATGGGCCAACCAATAAAGAAGGCCAACACAGATCTTAACTTTTGCTGTGATTGATTCTTTTAAGCAGCTTTCTTGAGGTATAATTGACATACAATAAACTGCACATATTGAAAGTATTGAATTTGATAAGTTTTGACATATATATATATATACACACACCTATAAAACCATCTCCACGCTAAAGATAATGAGCATATACATCAACCTAAAAACTCTCTTACCCCCTTATAATTCCCTTCTCTTTCTCCCCCCCAGAACCCCCCCCTTTTGCAGGCAACCACAGATTTGCCTTCAGTCACTGTAATTTATTGTGAATTTTTAAGAGTTTATATAAATGAAATCATATATTATGTAATCTTTTGTTGTCTAGCTTCTTTTAATTATTTTGAGTATATATTATATAAATACTTTGGTATTTGTTCACATTGTATGTATCAATATTTTATTCCTTTTATTACTCAGTAGTAGCCCATTATATGGAGAGACCACAGTTTCTTTATCCATTCAGCTGTTGATAGACATTTGAATGGTTCTAGTTTTTGTTGATTATAGATAAAGCTGCAATGAACATGTGGGTAGAAATCTTTGCACTGACATAAACTTTCTTTTCTCCTGGGTAAATACCTAGGTGTGAAATGGCTCGATCATATGCTAAATGCATCTTAACTTAGTCTTTTTTTTTTTTAATGTTTATTTTTATTTTTGAGAGAGAAAGAGGGAGGGTAGGGAGGGAGACAGAGGATCCCAAGCAGGCTCTGCGCTGACAGCAGAGAGACCGATGACAGGATTGAACTCATGAACCTTGAGATCATGACCTAAGCTGAAGTTAGATGCTTAACTGACTGAACCACCCAGTGTCCCGCTAAGTGCATCTCAAACTTTTTAAGAAACCGCTAACCTATTTTGCAAAGGGTTTATATCATTTTAAATCCCTGCCAGCAGTGAATGAGAATTTCAGTTACTCCATATCCTTTCCAACACTTGTTCGGTCAGTCTTTTAAATTTTAGCTATTCTATTAGATGAGAAGTGGCATCTCACAGTGGTTTTAATTTGCATTTCCCTGATGATTAATGATGTTGAGCATCTTCTCATGTGCTTATTTGCTGTCATCAGTACATCTTCTTTGATGAAGTGTCTGTTTAAATCTTTTGCCCATTTAAAAAATTGTTAGTTTCTTCTTCTAAGATTTCTTAATATAGTCTAGATACAAGTCATATTTATCAGATATGCACTTTGTAAATTTCTCTCCCAATCAGTGCCTTTTCTCTTCATTCTTCTAACATGTCTTTCAAACAATAGATTTAAAAAAATTTTTTTTACATTTTTTTTTTTTTGAGAGACAGAGCATGAGTGGGGAAGGGGCAGAGAGAGAAGGAGACACAGAATACAAAGCAGGCTCGAGGCTCTGAGCAAGCCATCGGCACAGAGCCCGACGTGGAGCTTGAACCCAGGAACCGTGAGACCATGACCTGAGCTGAAGTTGGACACTTAACCGACAGAGCCACCCAGGTGCCCCAAGAATAGATGTTTTTAATTTTGATGATGAATTTTGAAAGTTGTAACTGGTCCTAGCAGACTTGCCACCACTCGAAGAGAAGCTGAGTTCTAGAATGAAAAAATAAGAACAAAATAATTCAGGAAGTACCTGGTGCTGTGAAGTCTCGCCACCAACCACAGATGAGTGAACAGTCAGGGCAGCTGTTTTCTACTGACAGGGAACAGAGAGAATCTGTCTCAAGGTCAGAAACTGCAACCTCAACCCCTCCACTGGCTGTCTCATATTACTTGATATTAACCTTTGTAGACAACTTATGAGACTGTAGAGATTTTACCTGGTTAAAGCAGCAGTTTGGAAATGAAGAATGCCTGAAAATACTCCTAGATTTGGTTTATATGGTTGAGGATGACCATAAAAGCCACTGTATTAGTTTGTTAGGCTGCCATAATAAATAACACAAAGTGGCTAAAACAAAAAAAAATTATTGTCTCACAGTTCTGGAGGCTGGCAATCTGAGAGCAAGGTTGGTTTCTTCTGATGCCTCCCCCCTTGGAATGTCGATGGCCACCTTCATCTTCACATGCTCTTCCCTCTGTGTATGTCTGCACCTTAACCTCTTAACCTTAACCTTAACACCTTAACCTTGTTAACAGAACAACTGTCATACTGGATTAGGCATCACCCTAATGACCTCATTTAACTGTAATTATTGCTTTAAAAACTCTATCTCCGTGGCACCTGGGTGGCTCAGTCGGTTGAACTTCGACTTCAGCTCAGGGCATGATCTCGCAGTTTGTGAGTTCAAGTCCCACGTCGGGCTCTGTGCTGACAGCTCAGAGCTTGGAGCCTGCTTCAGATTCTGTATCTCCCCTCTCTCTGCTCATGCCCTGTCTCTCTCTCTCTCTCTCTCTTCTCTCTCTCTCTCTCTCTCTCTCTTTCTCTCTCTCAAAATAAATAAATGTTAAAAAAAAAAAAAGACCTTCTCTCCAAATACAGCCTCAGTTTGAGGATTTCAATATATGAATTTGGAGGGAACATAATTTAGCCCATAATACCCACGTAAATGAAAGGTGAAACATTTATTCAGAAGGACTGTATATTTTTTTGGTTTTTGTTTTTGTTTTGTTTTAAAGATTTTTATTATTTTAAGTAATCTCTATACCCAATGTGGGGCTAGAACTTACAACCCCGAGATCTAGGGTCGCATACTCCAAGGACTGAGCCAGCCAGACACCGCTGAAGGACTGTATTTTGAATCCATTCAGCACTGGTATGGGATGAAAGTGAGTAGACTTCCTGAAGGACCCCAAGAATGTGCAACCCAGGTGGAATTAAGTAGTAATTATTTGTAAGCAGATCTGTATAACAACGTAGATGAATAGTCTCTTAGTAACTTGCCCTGAACTTTTATTTTAAGGGAGTGTATATTGTGTATAAATTTGTATTCACACTCTTTCCAGGCAACTGAACAGGGGAGCGTGTGAGTTGGAATTAACCAGCCACTTTTACCTACATCAGGTTTTCTCTACCTCGACACTACTGACATTATATTTATTTTTTATTTTTTAAAATTTGTTTATTTATTTTAAGTAGGCTCTATGCCCAGTGTGGGGCTTGAACTCACAACTTTGAGATCGAGGGTTGCATGCTCTACGGAGTGAGCCAGCCAGGTGCCCCGACACTATTGACATTTTAGGCAGGACAATTCTTTGTTATGGACAATTTCTATGTTATGTTTTGTTATGTATATCATAGGATGTTTCTCTGCCTCCCTGGCCTCTATTCACTAGATAGTAGTATCATTTTCCCAGTTGTAACAACCAAAAATGTCTCCAGACAGACATTGCCAAATGTCTTGTGGGAGACAAATTGTCCCAACTCAGAACTGATCTAGATAATTTTTTTCTAGATTCTGAAAGAGAGTAACTCAGCACTGAACAATATATATATAAAAAAAAGTGATATTATGTGTGAACTGAAGCAGAAGTGTCTAGTTTGGGCCCGGCATACAACATTTTGCAAAGCCTTTTCTATCTCTTCTAATCCAGCAACATTAGCCGCTCAGTGTCTCATTGCTTTCCTCAACCCTACTTTTCTCCAAGTCTAGAGTATATAAAGATTTACCAAACAGGCTTTCTGCCCAAGATCTTCTTTGCAGTGTCCCCTCTTTCTTGGGACCTGTCCCTTTGGATCAGTTGTCTAAATCCATTAGCTAAAGCTGGAAAGAATTATAGACGCTAAAGTGTTAAAATCTGTCAAAAATTACAAGGCTAAATTTGCAAGTTGTGTTTGTGTTTTTAAAAAGGGTAGTTCTTTAGCAACTCAGTGGAAGATTCTTTAAGTGAACTTCAAGTAAGATGACATGTGTGTAGAACATGAAATCTTCTCTCTAGGGTTTCAAATTGCATGACATTGGCCATGGTGTAACCTCACCAGTGGGTAAGCCTTTCCAGAAGACACCTCTTTGTGAATTGTGAGTCATTCTCCCCCCTTTGTTAGCTGCTGGGCACTGAAGAAGTTAAGCAACACATTACAGGCTGTAAAGTGGAGATAATAATAGTACTTGCCTTATAAGGTTATTATGAAGATTCAAAGAGATAATCCACATAAAGCCCTTAGAAGAGTGCCTAGCACTTACTGAGGGCCCAAAAATGTTAGCAATTGTTATTTATTCATTAAATATATAGTGAATTCTGGCTTTGAACTAAGCATTGTGCAAGGTGATGTGGCAGAGTCAAAGATCAGTCATGGATTCAATATCAAAGAAATGATTAATGTATCAGTAGTATTAATAGCTACCATTTACTGAGCACCTCCTGTGTGTCAGCTTCTATGCTATGTGCCTTATATTCATTGTTTTGTTTATTCTTCAAAAAGATCTTGCAAAATAGACCTTACTTATCCTATTTTATAGATGAGGAACCTGAAACTCCTTGGGGTAAGCAAAGTACCATAAATCAGCTATTTAGTCATGGATGTGAGATTTACGTAAGACCTGGCTGATGCCTGAGTTCTGCACTCTCCGCTGTGAGTCCACGGGCATAGAAGAGACACTGCACACACATCAAGGAGTATACCACCAAGGAAAAAGTGCTCTGTGCCTTAGGAGAGATATCGATGAATTGTTACAGGGATTAGAGTAGGAAGAGATTTTTCCCTTCAGGGTTTTAGAGACAGGGGAGATATAATTTGGGCTGAATTTGCACGTGTGGAATTGGCAGGGTTGAGGTGGGTGGGAACATTCCTGAATATAAGAACAAAACCATACAACAGGAAATTGTGGTTTTTAAATGAGGAACAAGAAGGAGTTTGGTTTGACTAGAATTATGAAGGAAACACTAATCAGCTCTAGCTGGAACTATTGCCCCTTTGTTCTCCCTCTGACTTGCCCTCTGTGTCGTCCTTCTGAGGACTTAGTCCTCCATAAATTGTCTGCACTACTAGGAAAGGGACGATCTTTCTAAATGTGATCATGTTGCTCTACTGCACAGAATTCTTCAGTGTCTCCCCATTAGCAACACGATAAATATCTAAATTTTAGAGTATTCATAATGCGCCTCCAACCTTCTGCCTGGTCATACCAGCTTATATTTTCCCTCTTCCAAGTTATGCCCTGCAACACTGAACGCCCATCTGGTAGTTACGGGGTTCCCTGACACTGCCCTTGTCTTTATACCTGTGCTTTTTCCTTTTCCTTTCTTGTACACTGAAAATTCTACCTTCATGCTTTCGTTTCAGCTCTTAAATTACTTTCCTTGAAGGCTTCCCAGACATCTTCTATCTCCATCTCGAGGCAGACTTGGCCTATCATTTTAAGCACTCACTACATTGGGTATATGATCAGTAAGTGATTATTTAATTATTATAATTAAATAGTTTTAATATGATTATTTAATTATGACTGATATGTTCTTCCATTTTTTACCTTTTTGAGGACAAAAGCCATGTCTTATTTTCTCTTCTGCATTCTCAAGCCTCCATGCATAGCAAGAGTCCAATAAATAGCCCTTGAATCAATGAATGAATGAACGCATGACTGAATACTGGGAGAGTATTAGCAAGGAATTTTGAGGCTCTATCTTTGGGGATCTAGATGGCAACCTGAACTAACTCAGTTCTTTTTATATGCTTTATTTTGTTCTGCATTGGGGAGCCAGGAAACATTTTTGAACAAGGGCCATTAATTTTGGATTAGTACATAAAGCCTATAGGAAAAGGCCAAAGTTAGAGAGACCAGGAGGCTATAATAAATCCATGGGAGAAAGATAATGAAGACCTGAATTGGAGTAGTATTAGAAAAACATTTCACTTTACCTTTTTTTTTTTTAAAGGTTTTATTTTTAAGTAATCTCTACACCCAGCTTGGAGCTTGAACTTACAACCCTGAGATCAAGAGTCGCATGCTGTACTGACTGAGCCAGCCGGCAACCCCACTTTACCTTTTTGATCAAGAAAAATGTTATGGGGAAATGAAGTGGGCTTTCCATTTATCAATTTTTTTAATGTTTATTTATTTTATTTTTGAGAGAGAGAAAGAGAGCACGCATATGTGAGCGTGCACGGGGATGAGCGAGAGAGGGGCAGAGAAAGAGGGAGAGAGAGTCCCGAGCAGGCTCCCACTGTTGGTGTGGAGCCCGACACTGGGCTCCCTTTCACAACCTGTGAGATCAGGACCTGAGCCAAAATCAAGAGTTGGTTGCTCAACTGACTGAACACCCCAGGCGCCCCTCCATTTATCAAACTTTTAACAAATACCCCAGAGCTTAAATAAGAAATTCCTAGATGCTCCATTCTTCATGTTCATCTGTAAAATGAGATTGGCATTGATGTATTTCAATGCCTTGTGGCTGATATGAGAAGATTTCACTGAGTTATGCTCCTTCAAGACGGGGACTTTGAGCCCGGGGCACCTGCAGAACCTTCAACAGAGCTTGGCAGAAGCTTTTGTCGAAAGAATGCCTTCTGGTGTTGTCTTGTTCAGTTTAATGGCTCTGCTGTAATTGCTCCCATTTTCTCTCTTGTCCTCTCCATTCAGAGAAACGAATCCTTTGTTTCTTTTTTTTTAAATGCTTATTTATTTTTGAGATAGAGAGAAACAAAGAGAGAGAGAGAGAGAGAGAGAGAGAGAGAGCACTCATGCCTGAGCTTGCCCATGAATGGGGAAGGGGCAGAGAGAGAGAGACCACAGAATTGAAAGCAGGCTCCAGGCTTCGAGCTGTCAGTACAGACCCTGATGCAGGGCTCGAACTCACAAACCTTGAGATCATGACCTGAGCTGAAGTCGGATGCTTAACCGACTGAGCCACCCACGCACCCCAAAACCTTTGTTTCTGATGCTTACTCTTTGATGGTGCTATTTCTGCAGCCTGTGTTGGCCTCTTTTGTCTCACCAAATCATACTATATATTCTTTAAAACAAACAAAAAGCCCATTAGCTTTTCCCAGCTGAGTTCAATGGCCTACTTTTCTCTGCTCTTTTCTGACTACACTACTGAACACACGGACTTGGGAGTCAAGAGGTAAATCAGGCGCTTGAAATCCACTTACTGGCAGGTTGTGAAATCCTTGAAAAAAGTCTTGGCCTTTTTAGTGAATCTTGCCCTAGGTCCTTGGTTCCTGTATCTGGCCAGGTGTCATCATCAGAACTAGTTAAACATCTACATTCCTGGTGCCATTCCAGATTTACTGTCTTGGAATTTAGGATGGGATAGGGCCTGAGGAGGAGAGCAGGAAGCCCAGGAATCAAAATTTTAGTAAGTGTCCAGGTAATTCTGACATCCAGACAGGTAGCCAGAACACTTGGTGTAAATGTCTTCCCAGGGTAAGCAAAGGGCTGAGGGGGAAGGGTATGTTCAAACTTTGGTGGAGACTGGTAGAGGACTGGCAGAGGAGAGGAGAGAACCTAGGCTTTGCTTAGTCTGACTCTGCTTTTCAAGGTTATCTATGCATTTAAAATTTTATGTCTACATTCTACATTTTCTTTCATGCTTTTCATGGCCCACACGCACAGAGTCTGGAGGCCCCGGGACTTGCTACTACATTTGTTTTAAAGGTAGGGATTTCCATAAAAACTAACAGATCTGAATTCTTTTATCATACAATCCTAGAAATGTTAGGAATCTTAAAGGTCTTTTAGTGGGACATGCAAATTTCTAAGACTACCTTAGATACCCGAAGGACAAGCAATGACATCAAGATTAGCAATGCACATAATTGTGGTGAGCAACCCAAGTCAAGCTTTACCTGAGGCTTCCTGCCCCAGGCATTGCTTGTGGAGAGATCTGGGAGCCTCACACTGAAAGCGGAAGGGGGCTAGCTAGATCTGGATGGTGCACACAGGAAAATGAAAGGAAGCCAGGAGTGTATAGGGGAACAGAAGGAGTGGAACAGGAGTATGGGTAGACACAATCCTTCAGTGCACTCACACGCAAAGGAATTCATTCACTCCTTCACCAAACATTTATTAGGCATCTATTTGGAGCCTGATCTGATACTAGCCACAGTTCCTGCCCTCAACGAGCTCTCAATCTAGGAGATAGACAAATATACATGACAATAGAGGTGATGAGTCTTAACAATACAGGCAGATACAAGTAGTAAGGTAAGGATATGCTAAAATACTACAGCCCAAATATCTCTTTCCCACTTTTTTTTTTTTTAAATGCCGACTTTCTTTTGTGTTTCTTTTCTTTAAAGGGGCATTTCACTCTGTGGGGGTGATGTCACAAATGAATACACTTTGCCTGTATCTCCCTCTTCTACTCTCCCCTGTAATCGCAAAGCTATTGCTGGATGCTATGGACCAAAGGTATTTTCTTGGTGTGATATAAAATGGCAACTGTGTGAATGTAGCTTTTGAGATATTTCAGGGATGTATTGGCTAGAAGCAAAAAATTAAGAAACAGGTTGAAGGTGCCCCGGACTGGTATCAGGGCAGGGAAGTTCAGGGACAGGAGGAAGGAATTAATTGGAGTATGAGAAAGAAAAAACATTATTTTTTTGGGCTGCAATCAGGAAATATCAGGCAATATAGTTTAACCTGCATAGTGGAAGGTAAGCGTTTACCGATTAGCAAGGGGGTGGGAATATATCTCAATCATTTAATAAAGAACCACGTGAATAAGAAGAGCTGCAGGAAATGTTAAGGATACCAGGAAAGATGTTAGACTGTTAAAATCTACTGTTATAATTGTTAGGTTAATTGAAAATTAATAATCAAATTGGTATAATCAGTGGTAAATTTAGTCTGAATGATACCCAATGATTAAATTTACTATGCTACTATAATTTAGTGAGTTAATGCCAAATTCAAATAACATTTAAATAATAAATAGCTTCAAATGAAATGTAAAAGATGGTCCTGTTTTTTTCCCCCAAAGATTATATAAGATTTTTATTGCATTGGAATCCTAAATCATTTTATATAGCTTTTCATTTCTAACAGCTAGGTTGACTCTGTGCTACACAGATTTAGTTATTATTAGACATCTTGTAATTCAGCCCTTTCCACTGAAGTCAGTGCTTCCTTTTTGATTTCTTTCTGCTCCTGCTGCAAGACAGGCACATGCTAGGCATTCAAAAAATAATCACTGACTGCTGAAAACCTTGACTAGATAGGCACAGACTCAGTTTCTACTTTTGATCTGTTACAGAAAAGAATGAAACATGGACTCAGGAATCCATAGCCACTTCAAATATTCTTCCTCCCACCCTCCCACCCCAAGTACATATCAGGAAAATATTTGTACTTTCTGGACACATTTCTTCCGATAAGATTGAGATCAAATTCAGTGTGCTTATTCAGATTATCGGAGAGCCTGCCTGTAACTCAGAATCCACTCCACAGGGACTTTCTGCTGGAGAAGCTGCAGAATGGCCTCAATTCTCCCACATACTTCCCTGTTGCAGTAGTCAGTCACCTGGACGATCAAGTGTGGCCTGGTTGCCATGGGCAGACTTGTTAGCATGCAAAAGATAGCACCTGTGACTGTACATATTGAAAATGCAATTGCAGGTGTATTTGCAAATTGGATTTTGAGGGGGAAGTTTAAGCAAATCCTTTTGAAGGTGAATCCCTCCAAGGTGTGAGTAATGAAAAAAACAAGAAGAAAAGTGACAATCAAAAACCTATTAAAATCTAGTTTCCAGAGAAGAATCTGACTGCCTAATGACATTTATGCTTTCATAGCCAGGCATTTAGCAGTCATTTTGTGTCGGTTGTTTCCTTTACAAATGCACATGACAAATTTTTCAGTTCTCTGTTTCTGAGACCCTAATCCCTGCCACTCTTCGGTGCTTGAAATGAGCTGATGGGCCTACCTACGAGACGAGACGAGGTTCTCTATCTCTTTGAATTTCTCCACAGGAAATTACAATGGCACCTCAGTCACCAATACATGAAGCTAATCACTCATCCAATCCATTCATTACATTCATTCTTGCTTGCTTTTATTCAGTCTTCAAAATTCAGGGTAAATTATTACGGAAGAAAGAAAAAAAAAAAGACCAAACCAACCAAGCCAAAATAAAGGCCAATGTTAGAAAACTTTAGAATTTGGGATAGCAATGGATTTCTGTGTCTAAACTAAAGAAAGAAATCATTGTCACCAGAATCATCACTGCTACTTTTTGTTTCCATTCCTGTTTTGCCTCCCCAGTTGTTTGCTTTCACAAAAAGGGCACTGCACTCCCCCAAAAGTTTTAGTCTATCTGTTCTGTTTGGTACCCAGACTCTGTTTGCTGCTGCTATGATCTCTCTCTGGGACAAATGGAATGGTTTTGAAGGGAGGAACAGGGATGAGGAATCAGAAGCGATAGGAACCTAGATCTGACACTTTAGTCAGATTGTAAATGTGTGATGAGAGCCGTGTACGCTCAGCCTTTCACTCTTACCCTTTAGCTCTCCCGTTGACATTGGTTCTCTTGCGGGTTGGGGGGGTGGGGGAGGCTGCACAGAATGGCAGACTCAGAATCCAAATCTCTCCCTTTCCCTTCAAGGTAAAAGAATATTATTCTAGTTGGGAAAAGAAGATGAAATTCTCAAGTTTTAATACATCAACCAGTTTAGAAGATAATCGTCACTGGTCTGGCATGAATGTATTTAAAAAGTGATTGGGATTTCATTTGATCTCTGTTGGATTCTATGGATTATGGTACTAGACCGTTAAAAATAAATGCCACATAGGAAAATGTTTTCTGAAAGCAAAACTTGATGTTTGCAAGACTTATAGGCTCATGGGTTTTTGATTGGGAGAGTGCACTCAGACCCCTCCAATGTAAATACATACATTTTAAATTTACCTGAGCGCTTTAAGCAGCTCTTAACATCATATGACAAGGAGAACATTTGTTAATCAGAAAAATTACAACCTATTCATACTTATTGTTTGATTATTTCTTTGCTGACCTCTGAGGTCCCATTGTTGATTGAATTAGTTATAGTAACTCATATTTATTTTAGCAACTAGCTATTATGAATGCAAACTCTTCTTATCGCCAGATGATTGATAGGCGCATTAAGAAGTTGTTCAACAGGTTGCTTGGTTTGAAGAAATGCTTAAATCCTGATCGGTTACTTTTTTATCAGTGAAGAGTGGGAATTAGCACAGATAAGCCCTTAGTAACAGAAATTTTATTTTCAGAGTGGAATGTTGGCCGTTTCTTTTAAGCAGCAGATTCTTCAAGTTCCCTTTTATAGATTTCATGTATAAATTTTGGTAGGTTGAAAAACGTTCTGACATAAATCATCTTCCTAGTCTTGGCTGGACAAGGTATGCAATGAGGAAAGTTGTCAAGCTGCTGAAGGTGATGAAGTATCTATCCGTACTAATCATCTGGACTTCTTTCTTCTTTTAAGAAATTATTATTCTTTCTGTTTTGTTTAGTTATTGCATAAGGGCCTCTATTTTATAAAGGCACTTAAAACTGGGCTCACAAATGCCTACCACTTTTTTTGTTGGTAAAAGTATTGTTTCGAATCTTTTTTTAAATGGAGACATGAGCACAATAGAGTAAGGTAAATTCGCCATGGCTATCTGATAGGTGAATGACAGGGTTAAAGTTCATAGGTCTTCATCTTTAATGTAGTCTGTGGTTTGCAGGCCTAGCTGGGCTTCTCCATCAGATTGGCTGTCCCTTTGTCTCATTATGAAATCTCTTCATGAGGACCAGGCATTGTGGTGATAAGTGATGGTGATAAGGCCTTAATATGGACATAATGGGTAGGTCCGAACAAAAGACTGAAAATTTCTTCTTGAATGGCAACTGAGTGACGGTGCTAGAAAATTCTGTCCCGTAACACTTCAGCTTCAAAAAAGGTGTCTGATGGCTCATCAGGGCCTTTTGTATGACCTCAGTTTCTGATGGTGACTTTTTTATATAGAATTGTTTGGATTATCCTACCAGTGTTGTGAAGGCAGATATGCAGGTGCAATATCATATACAATTATGGGTAGGGCAATTTGAAATAAAAAATGACCAAAGGAATATGAAGATTGATGGCATGGAATTCCTGAAATTGAAACCGGCCTGGTGTCATCTGGTCAGGATCTGCTGGCTCTCTGGTCGGGGGCGGGGGGGGGGGGGGTGGTCTCTGCTGTGGACACTGTGAGCACTTTATCTGCCGGCATATTCGTGGATGATGTGGAGAGTGACAAAACGGCAGAGTGTCTAATGATTAAACAAATCACAGGCTCATGTCTTGCTCCCCTCCTCCACTGGTTTCCTTGGAGACACATTTCCTTGTCAATTTTTTGAATTACATTAATATTAAACTATGACTTTGAATCGGGAAGAATGCGAGGTATCTGAAGAGTAATATTTATATCTTCCATGTGACATTTGCATCACATGGATCAACGTTTAAAATGTTCTTGAGAACACTGAAAAATAAGGAAATAGAGTTCAAAAATAAAGTATAGAACTTGTTAGACTAGTTTCTGTTTAAAACTTGGTGGATTATACCTCTTTGTTTTAAACCATTAGAACAGCAATGATTAAATATCAGATTCCTTAAAGAGTCACTAGTTCCTTTTGGAAAGTTTTGATTAAAGCATTGTATTTGTTAAACTGTTCTACCCACACATCTTTCCTTCAAGATGTTGTTTTTCCCACGTCTGCTGTTTTATTACATGACAGTTATTGAAAGGTTAGATGCAGTTTACTTTCCCAAGGTTTATTTTTATATCATATAAATCATACTTTTTTTTTTTACACCTCACAAGAAGCAGTGTGGTCTGTTCAAACTGGGCGTCAGGAGACCTGGGTTCTATTTCCGACTCTGACATGTGACCGTGGGTAGGTTAATGAATGCATGTGTGTCTCAGTCTCGCTGGATGCATAATGGAGATAATAATATCTCCTTCTACCTACTTCACAGAGGTGGGTTTTTTTTTTTTTGAGGATTAATTAGTTAATGTTTGCAAACCACTCTGAGCTCCTTTGATAAAACACAAAGAACCATTATTTATGACAATAATAATAGTGTCTTGGACCTGCAGGCTTGCTTTCATCCAAGGATCCCAAAGTACTTTACCACTGGGATTGTAACTTTACAGAGGTTTACTGTGTGGTGGCTGGCTCTCCTTGAAGAAACAGATGGTAACAAGGAGTCTGGGTTTTCACTAGAGAGTAATTAAGTCTCCCACCAACCTCTTGCGTCATTTGCATAAACTTCCCAAGAGAGCTCCCAAAGGAGAGCCCAGTCTGACTCCTTATCCCTCATCGCTATTTATAAACAAGCCCCAGGGGATTTGGAATTTGGAATATCAATGTTTTCAACTCCCAAATCTATTTGTTGAGAATTAGGTAAAGCATGGGAATGTTTACACGGCAGGTAAATTAGTTTCAACAAAAACAAAAATGTAACAAGTGGGGGTTACCTGCAGGTCTTTGAGGTTGTGTACCCCAATGATGGACGAGTCCTGTGATCTCTCCTTGGCAGTCTGGTTAGCCTAACTTTGGGTTAATTGACAAAGATGAATTGGATGCCTAACTCATGTGCATGTCTGGAGTTATTAAGGAGAAAAGTGTACGAAATGGTCCCTGCCCTCAAGTTGTTTACAACTATTGAGAAGATGAAACTAAGATACAGGAAACAATTAGTGGACCATGGAAGACAGCATGTAATGAAAGGCTAAATTGTGTGGAACAGACCACAGGAAGTAGGAAAAAAAGGAGCGATCAATATGGACCAGCGTAGTTCAGGGAAGGTTTGCTGAAGAGGTCAGTGTAAAGGAGCGTGTCTTCTACAGGACCCGTATGACAAAAGCAATGTATGTAGTGCATGTACGGACTAGGTGTGCCTGTTGGGAGACTGGGTGTATGCGGCAGATTCTGCCCAGAGAACTGAGGAGGGCCGGGAGCAGGGCGGGGGGAGCCCTTTGGAGCAAGCAAGGAGGAGGAAGCTCCCAGGGAATGGGGAACTTTGAACTTAATTTAAGTCACTTAAAAAAAAAAGGCTTCAGAAATCTGGGGACCTGGTAAAAGCAGTATTTTTGCCATGATTCTTTGGCAATGGCATTCAGGGATCACTGGAGCAGGAAAGAGACCTAAAACTGGGAGTGTGGCTGGAATCGGATACCATAACCCAGAGGGGCGGAGCATTATGTGGAAGGGTTGTTGTGGAAATAGAATTCGTTAAAAATAGAGCTTTTAATGAGACTTTAGCATGCGCTGGGAATGTGTCTTCTCACAACAACCCAAGGTGATATTAATATTAACTCACTTTAGCCTCGATTTCCTGATACGGAAACTGTGGCTGAGATTGCTGAGGGACTTGCTCAAAGTCACAGGAGCTGGAATGCTGAGGGCTCAGGTGTGTGCCCAGTGTGAATCCTTTCAGGGATTAATATGGGAGAAGAGCTGTCCAGTGTATAGCAAAATGCTGGGTTAAATAAAGCTAAAAACCAGTCATTTCCCCTGCTTAATGGCTGCGATCTCTTAGAGCCTCAGCTGTGCTCCTTTCAGCTCCTTGTGAACCTGCAGGAGAATGGAGTCTGAGGAGCACTGGCGTTGGCATCAGGCAGAAAACACTTGGGAAATGCTGGCTTGGAATCTTCCCCCATAGCCACGGTAAGCTCCAGGACTGAGAATCTGGGGGAATCCTTCAAGGCTTGGAGTGGGGAGGCATCCCAGTCACTGGGAGAGAGCCACAAGTTTGGATCGGGATTAAGAAAAGCAGGAAGCAAGAAGAGAGGCAGACGCAGGAGGCTGCTCTCAGGATGCCAAGTGAGGTTCAGGGATCTGGGAATTCAAAGTGCAAAGGCTTAGATCACAGGCAAATTAGTTACAGAGAGAACCTAGGGCAAGCTCAGTGCCCAGGGTACCTGACTCTGGGTCCTCTCCCCTGCCTCCCCTGGTCAGACGACCAGCTGAACCTGTCTCCACTTCAAAGTGTCTCCAAGTGTTAAGGCCAGCAGCTGATGCTCTTGATGCGGGATTGAAGCGAGGTAAGTAGGTTTTCCCGGTGGGAAACGGTTTTAGAGAGTTAGATGGCAGGCAGCAGTAGATTCGGCTGACATCCTGGAAGCCCAGGATTATAAAATTTGACTTTGACTCACGATGAAACTGGGAAAAGTTCTAATCAGATAAGAAGGTTCTTGGAAAAGAATGTTCCTGCTGCTGACTCGTGAGGTGTTGAAAGGGGAAAAGGTTAAAACAAAACTATAGCTGACTCTAAAACCCCAAGAAACCTTAAACATTGGCTAGCTTTGCAATTCTCCTGCAAATGATCAGAGCATTAGCCATTATTTCTAAAGCTTGCAATTTGATTTACGAATCTACCCACTGATTGTTACATTTTGGATACATTTGGCAGCCCAAGTAAAGCAGGAAATCATTATTGGATAAAAAGGGCCACACAGGAGGAAGTTTTTATTGGCAAATACCAGCTTATATATTCGCAAAATCCTATCATCTTAGTACAGGAAGTCTATCTCCTGCCTCCTGGAGGTCTTTGCTAAAATGTGTCCAAAGAGAGAACAATCTCTCTTTTCCTGTTTCATGTGTCCCCCTAGCCTGCCCCAGCACATTGGGGCCCAACTCTCTGAAATGCATTCCAGCCTCTAATGCTGCTATCACCAAGGCCCCATATCAGTTTGATGTTGTTGTCAACTCTTCTGTGAACATGGAAAATAGTTATCGTTTCTTTCAAAACTTGTCATATACTAGAAGGCTATAATTATGTTTTCCTTGGTTTTCTCAGCTTTAAATGCAATAATATACATGAATAAGTCTGACATTTGACTGTTGGTGGTGTGCAGGACACTGAGCATATCACACAAATGATCTTATTTACTTCTGACAAAATCCTGTGAATCGGGCATTTTTATCCCCATTTGAAAGATAAAGAGACTGACACTTGAGGTTCAGAGGTTAATAACACCTTTCAAATAGTTGGTAAAAAGAAGAGCCAGGATTGAAAAACTGCCATTCTTATTGGGAACTCATGGATTGAATTGTGCAATCTTTTGAGTCAACTTTCCTGCAATGACCTTCCATTTCTTTGATTTCTTTGCTTTTCTTCACGGCCTGGTTGTCCTCGACCCTTTTTTCTTTCCTCCATACTTTCTTGGACTATTTGAGGCCTCAGTGTTCTTTTCTTTAGTTATCATTTTTTAATATATTATACATATACATTATTTGCAATTTTTATAATATTTATACATTATTTATCCTCCCCCCATTCTGTCGAAAGTGGAAGGTCCTTGCAAGTTGGAACCATGCCTTCTAATACAAGCCTTCTCAGCCAAAGCATTGTACTTCGAGTGGATATTGTTCTATTATGGAATGGGCAACAAAAAGATCAAATTAGGAGGACCATAGAGACCTCTACAGGGCCAGACCATTCCTCTTTCCTCTGTGCTCAGAAAGCATTTTGCACAAATGCAGCCAAATATGGCAAAGAGAAGGTGATGCAGGGGTCAGAGGACTTGGGTTAGAATCCTAGCTCTGAAATCTACTACCTGTTTGATCTTGGGAAAGTTACTATAACTTTCTAAGGTCATATTTTCTTCTTATAAAATGGGACTGGTAATACCACTCTTCGAAGGTTCTTGTGAGGGTTAGAGATGGGATGAGGTGGGCACTTTGCACAGAGCTGGGTACATGGTAGCTGTTACAACTGCAGCTTTTAGAATTTGACTGTATCCCAATCTTGTATATTTCTCACAGAAATCACTTTCTTACTAGATAGTAAATTCCTCAAGGGCAGAGAATATCCTTCATTTAAAAAAAATTTTCCTTAAGTAATCTCTACGCCCAATGTGAGGCTCAAACTCACAACGCCAAGATCAAGAGTTGCATGCTCTGACTGAGCCAGCCAGGCGCCCCTGTCCTTCATTTTTTTACCCTCCCCCTCCCCACTGCCCCCGGAAGCTCAGTACATGTCACACAGTAACATTTAACAACAATTTTTTTTTAATGATTATATGAGAAGGAACTCTAGTGAAGGGTCCAGATTGGAAGATTTCTGTAAAAGACTCCTTAAAGCTGAATGCAGCCAGGTTCTGTAAACTGTGTTTTTACTGGACCCTAGCAGTGGACCCTGGGGCTCTATCCACAAAAAGGGTGCTCAAGAAGTATTGTTTACTTACTTGAATTTATCCCAGTGAATGCATTTTTGTTTCCAGTATTTCATTTAGATCATTTTCAAATATGGATATTCTTTTTTCATAATGTCCTGTCCTTGCCTTATGGATTTTATTCTTTCTTTAGCAATTTACACATTTTAAACACACTTAATGTCCCTTTAAGATTGTTCTATTACTCCTACTATATTGTAAATTCTTTATTTTTTGGATGTGGTGTATCCTTTTCACGGTAGTTGGTTTTCCTCTTGTGTTGTCATTTTTGAGAGTGAGCTCATTGTCAGTGGGTTTTGTTGTCTGAAAGTGTTCAGCCATGCTCTGGATTGTGGCAGTATCCAGTAGGATGGGTTTCCATTTGTTTCTGTTGTGATCCTCAAGAGAAAATAGACATACCACAGTTTTTATTACTAACAATAAGGCCTAGAGCACAGATCCAAGAGAGAGACCTACAGATCAATTCTTCCATGGCTTTCTAGTCTATTTTGACAACCAGTGTATGGTTATAGTCATGTACCTATACATTCTAAAATATTGATAAGGGCTTTGTAAAGGTTCCCCTTTTTCTTATTCTTCCAGAACTGTTACTCTGATGTGGAAACTAGATGATCTGGACAGGATTAGTTATTAGGAACCATTTTGATTATTATTCAGTACTGAGTTTTCTTAGTGTTTATTAAATTGATTGGGTAGTGATTTTTTTCCCCCTTGAGTGTAGAATTGAAACTCATGGGTAGATATGTTTCTACTCATATTATATTATATTATATTATATTATATTATATTTACTTTTGGTGAATACAGAGAGTTTATTTTCTTTATACTTTTTAATATTTTCCAAATTGTCTACAACACATATATTTTAATGCCTTATTTCATTTTATTTATTTATGTATTTATTTATGTATTTATGTATTTATTTATTAGTTGGCCAAGGGTTGGGGGCAGAGAGAGAGGGAGAGAATCTTAAGCAATTTCTGCACTCAATGCAGAGCCTACTGAGGGGCTCAATCTCACAACCCTGAGATCATGACCTGACCTGAAATCAAGAGTTGGACGCTTAACCTACTGAGCCACTCAGCTGCCCCTACAATAAATATTTTTAATTAAAAATAATTTTAAGTACCTCTCTTCAAATTCCAGTTGTATTAGATTTCTCAAATCTGCAGTCTACTTTTCAACTTGCTCAAGATTTCCCAAGCACGCTAGTGGGCTCCATTTTTCATGGTTCGTGATCTCTCTCTTTCTAAATTCCCATTAAGATTTTGTAGACTTAGGAAACTGTATATCTGAAATCTACCAAAAGAGTGCAATTTGACTCTCATACTTGTAAAATCAGTATTTATCAGAAAGTGTGGTTATTGTATTTACAGGGTTTCTCAGCTTTTCCTAGGCCACTGTCCCCCACCTCTCTAATTTTATCTGTATCTTCTCTTTAGAGTCTTACTTATTCAATAGCTTAAAGAAAATTTTATAGTTTTTATTGCACAGAAGTAATAACTATGTTTAGTGTTATGTTCATACACAGAGTTTACTATGCTTTTTTTTTCCCCCCTAACACATGAGCACCTCCTTAGATGCTATGGAATTCCTGGAAGGTGATGGTGAGTAGTCCTTTGATGGTGATAGCTGATTGTTATCACAGACTGGACCCAAAACATTGGAGATATTGGTGTCTCAAGGGGGAATAAGACATTGATTTTTCCATCAAAGAGTTTAAAATCTAGAAGCGATATATACATCTAAGGCAATGACAATGGCACCATAGAACAAAGTACTGACTTGGAGGTAAGTGTAAAGAGCTATGGGAATGAAAAATGTAAGAGTAATTAACTCTGCCATGGGAAAAAGAATAAGGGGAAACTAGAGAAAGAGGGTGACCTTCTGGCTGTTCTTGGGATGAGGATTTCACAAGGAAGGCAAGACTGGAGGGTATCTGTGACAGAAGAAATAGCTTGAACAAAGACAAGTGTGACTCCATGATGCTTGGATGCAAGAAACAATACAACCTTTTGGTTTTTTTTTTTAATAAACTGAAACCTGATTCAGGATTCCTACTCACCTCTTGTCAGGAAGTACAATGAGTCATTTTTTGAGGGTGGGGAACACCAGTAGGTAGTGTATAGACTATACACATTGGGGGATGAATGTCTGGTCTTGGGGGCATCTTGGTTGCCACTGGGATGTTTGTTGTTTGAGGTTCTGGAGGCCATATGAAGGGTGCTCACTGTGCCTACTGCTCCTGAATGCTCGTCTTTGACAAAAGTAGAGATTTTCGTGGGGGGTTGCAGATTTCCTGGGAGGTGGCTGAGATCACACGGCTCTGTATGCAGTTATTCTTAGCAGTTATTCTTAGTGCCCCTATTTTCTGTTCAACCCCTCATCCCTGCCCTATGCCACACCTACTGCCTCAAGTTCAGACATCTCCAGCCTGGTTCAGTGACTTCAGAGAAGAAAGCTCTTGCTTCCTTAGAGTATAGGGGAGGACAGAGTGCAGAGTGTAGGGTAGCGGTCTGAGGTCCAAAAACTCTTTGTGCGGACTTTCGGTCAAGCCCTCTCTTTTCAGCACCTCCTCTCTGTTACCATCTTTTGTGGCTGACACTTCCAACACTGGAGCCTGAGGCCCAAAGTAGCTGGCTTCTGGTCGGTATCCCTGTGCACATTGTTAGGTCTTACCCTCCCCCACAGGACCAAATTGCCTCTCCACTTTGTCTTCACATTTTATTGTTTGGGGCCACAGATATGTTCTAGTTTCACTGATGAGGAAGTTTTTATTGCGTCTTGTCCTTCTTGTTGGTTTTGGATGATATCGAGAAGAGGATTACTCCACCATCTTTGAAGATTGCATTCTTCAAGTTAATTTTTTCTTTCCCTTATTTGCTAACTTTCTGACACTTTATGAGATTTTTTTTCTTCCCCTTCTTGGGCCAAAAGGCTTTCATTTACTTTTCCTTTATTGACGGTGAGAATCCACCCTAATATTGTCTAATGTTTAAAATTTAAAATTAAAAAAATTTTTTAAAATGTTTTTATTTATTTTTGAGAGAGAGAGAGACAGCGTGAGCAGGGAAGGGTCAGGGAGAGAGGGAGGCACAGAATCCGAAGACAGGCGCCAGGCTCTGAGCTAGCTGTCAGCACAGAGCCTGACGCGGGGCTTGAACCCACGAACCATGAGATCATGACCTGAGCCAAAGTCAGATGCTTAACCAACTGAGCCATCCAGCTGCCCCTAAAATTTAAATTTTATTTTTTATCAGTTATTAATGCACATAGGCACATAGGTTAAAGACTGCATTAGTCCTGTAAGGCTTATTTATGAAAATCAGCAGTTATCTGCCTGCCACTGCCCTCCATCCTCCGTTTTCCAGCTTTTTAGAAGCTTCCTCTATCAAAGATTACATTTGATTCTTATATCTATATCACTAAGCAACTGGCTTATAGTGCTGTATCTTGATTTTTCAGTTAAGGTATTGTCTATTTACTTCCCGCCATGGAAGGTGAGAATTTAGCTCTTGTTTACACCCCCCCCCCTTCTGAAACCCACACACCATCCCCTCATCTTCCCCACAGAGATGTGTCATGATTTTGTTTAGATTAATCTTCAGCATTTATAAGATTTAGAACTCTTTGTAAGATTATGACTTTATATCTATGTGCCTACTATTTACACATGAACTATTTGGTATTCTATGATTGTTCTTCTATTCTTGAACCATTTTGAAAATTTTGTTGAAGTACATAATTGTCTTATTCCTTAGTTTTCTTTTTTATCCTTTTTCTTTTTTTCCTTTGATCATTTCTAAATTCCCCTCTGCATGTACTTGAGTCCCTCAGGCATTCTATCAGTTTCATCTTGGACACACCCCTCTTAAAAGCTTCTTGACCTCTAATCTTAACTGTGTCCTTTGTCCCTGGTGCACACCTGCCATCTTCAACTTCTCTTTCACTATCATTCTGGGCTCCCTTCACCTCTGTCTTGAATTGGTTCCACTAGTTTTTGGATCCCATGTCTTCCTTTTTCTTGGTTTTCTGCCTTGTTATTGTGAAGCACCTCTTCCAGCAGCTTCCTAACTAAGAGTGCATAGGAGGTAAACTTTATAAGCATGTCTTTAAGTGCTCTCACACATAATTTATATTTTGGCTAAGTGAATAATTCTAAGTTGGAAATAATTTCCCCCAGACTTTGAAGGCATTGTTCAATTGTTTTCTAATTCTAATCTTAGAGGTTGACAAATCTGGAAGTGTTTTGTCTCTTGACTCACTGTATATATTTTCTCTCTCAAAGCTTTTAGAATCTTTTCTTTATACCCGTTTTCTGTAATTTTATGAGGACATATCTTGGTATAGCCCTATTTTTATCTATTGTGTTAGGCACTCAATTGGTCTTTCCCATCTGGAAACCCATTTCTTTGGGAATTTTATTAAATTACTCTTTGATTTCTTCCTCTCCATTTATTTTTTTTTTCTCTCTTTCCGGAATGCCTGTTATTTGGATGTGGTGCAATCTGTATTAATGTTCTACTTTTCTAATTTTAAAACATTTTCCATTTTTTATCTCTTTGTCTCTTGCCCTACTTCCAGGGGTTTTTGTTTTGAACTATATTTTTGACCCCTTATTGAGTTTTTCATTTTTGCTGTGATATTCTTGATCTCTATACACTCATTTCATCCTCTGTTCGTTTTTTAAAAGTTATCCTATTCTTATTTTATGGAGATAGCATATTTTTCTATCTCAGGATAGCTGATCAGCTTTTTTTTTTTAGCGTTTATATTTTATTTTTTAGTATGGTCTGTTTCTTTCACGTTGCCTCTGATTATTTGTTTGTTCTCTTTTACGGTAGAGATTTTTCTCACATCCTTGGTAATCATGTTTCACATTGGGCACTAAAAAGCTTCCCAGAAATGCTGAGCTTATGGGTGGACTTTTGGATTGTAGGCTTCATTATAGGGAGATCTGGCTGGGTCATTCTGTGGGGGCTAATGACCCTGATGTCCCTATCTTCTGGTTTTTCCTTGACGGTTTTACAGACAAGAGTGTAATCTCCTGTGAGAGCCAGGCTGCTCAAACTTCAATGTCTAAACGGGTCACCTGAGCTATGGTTGAAATGCAGATTCTGATGCAGTAGGTTTGGCATGGCTCTGAGATTCTGCATTTCTAAATGTTGCTGCTATCCATGGACTGTATCTTGAATAACAGGGAAGAGGGACTCGGATCCTGGCTGCCAGTTCTGGGAGTCATTGTTGGAGAAAAGGACTGTGAGGTATCAACATTCAATATGTGATGTTTGCCTCTTTTGCACAGGCATCACTTGATCCCCTTGTTTTTAGTATGCTCTCGACTGGCGCCCCCATCCACAGAGGCTGTGCTTCAACCTCACCAGAGGAGGGAGTTTTACTATGTTGTGGAGGGGGAAGGGCAGGAGAAGCAGTTGCTCGGTCAAAAGGGGGAGAGGGGAGAGGGGTAGAGGTGGGTGTCTGCATTCTTTTCTCCCATTCTTTTTTGCTCTTATTTTTGTCCCTGCTTCTAGAGGTCCCTGGTTCTGTCAATTTTTGAGGATTAAAGGAAATACTCTATGTCAAGCAAATCAGGTTGCCACTAGACTCCCTTGGCTGCTGATTTTAGGATTTCACTTTCTTGGACTCCCTACTTTATTTTAGCAGCATTTGTCCTTTTGCTTTCCAACCTCTGTTTTAAATTTTAAAAAGTGTTTTGCTATTGTGTCTCTTCTCCCACTGCTCTTGGGAGTGGTGCTCTTAACGAAAGACTCTTTACTATAGTTTTAGGGACTTTCAGGAGAGAGGGAGAAGATGAACCTGTCTGCTTAGTCCACCATCTTTAACTACAAACCCTCCCTAATTTGTTTTTTGCTTTAACCTTCTGACCGTTGTCTCCAGAGTCCTTGAAAATATAGTTCATGATATGCAGTTTATGGGATTTATTTCCCAGTTGAGGTTGACTTGTTTTCCTTTCTAAGGTTGAGTAATCTGGGTTCATAAATTTTGACGTATAGTCTTAAAGTCTCTGTATGCAGATGAGACAAACATAACTCTTTTATTGACCCATTTCCAATATTTCCTCTCGTCTGGGGCTCCTAAGCATCATTATTCTTTCTCTATGTCTGGGAACAACTCTAAGAGCATAATTCAATTAATATGAGCTCCTTCTTGTCTTAAAACCAATTTATTTGTAGCCGAAGAGAGAGCAGATTTTACATTACTATCTGGAACTCTTAATTATGCTTGTTCCCCTCCCCCCTTTTCCAAATAAATATGCAGATAAAGGGACTATCACCAAGAGATGTTCCTTGAGAATCCAAACCTCTTGTCTCCATTTTCTTTTCCTTCCCTGCTAAAAAACCCAACAGGGAGCTGAGCCTAGATACTTAATATAAGTAGTAGTTTGATGTTGAGGGACTTAAAATATGGTAGGAGGAGTGACCACCTTGAGATCCATGGTTCTGTGAGAAGATACATTTCTGAAGGTATATCCCTGAATGAGTGTGGGGTGTGTTTTTTGTTGTTGTTGTTGTCGAATCTGATGGTATGAGGAAGTAGGGAATAGTGGCAAAGAATATACATCTAGCCTTTGGAGTCACATAGACTTGAGTTCAATCCATTTACTAATGGGAGTGACTTGCACAAGATACTTAATCTTTATAAGCTCCTGTTTCCTCGCTTGTAGAGTAGTTGCCTGCCCTACAGGTTATTGTAAAGATCAAATGTGATAATGTATGTAAAGCACGTAGGACAGTGACTGGCCCTCAGGATGTACTTACTGTTCGTGGTTGTTTTCGGGTATTACCAGTGCGTTTTCCTGCCTTTCAAAATAAAGACTCTAACATCATCTGCAAATCAAAGAGTTCAAGTATTTTCTATTTGTATTAGACACCAGAACACCTTTGAGTCACACCTGTAATGATAATATTTGGCAACCCTTAAAAAGTAAATTTACAAGGGAACCTGGCTGGCTCATTCAGTGGAACATGAGACTCTTGATCTTGAGGTTGTGAGTTTGAGCTCCACGTTGGGTATAGAGATTACTTAAAAATAAAACCTTTAAAAAAGAAAAAGAAAAAAATGTTAATTTATAACATGGACTTTAAAAAATCTTCTAAAAGATCCAGAATCCCCTGATTCTTAAAAAAAAAAAATTAAAGAGCTGAAAAAAAATGTCTAGCTATTTTGGCTCTAAGAAACCCATTAAGATAAAGATGTAGAATTAGATTTTTTTTTTAATAAAAAATTCTAGTGCGGAGTGCCAGACAAGTTCTGAAGGGCGTAAGGTTAAACTGTAGCTTCTCAGGTCACCTTTAGAATTCAAATTATTGTTTGATGTATTTATTTTTATGACATATTACATGAGAGATCATTGAACAGGCGCTGGAATGGATATATGTATACAAGCTGGCTTTTTCCTTCTTCTTCAAGATAGAAGAGTGATTGGTATATTCCATTACTTTGTTTTTCCTTGCCATCCTTCTTTTTTGTTCCTTTTCTTTCTTTCATTTTTATTTTTCCAAGGCGGAGACAAGATGGAAGACTCTAATAGCTGAATTAGATAGGATGGAAATACTCTACTGTCCTGGTTTGCTGACTGCGCTGTACAGCTGGGACCTAGAAATACCTGTCCTGTTACTTAATCTGTCTTTTAAGGCAGTCTCAAATGGTTTAGTGTGATTTAATCACTCATTCTCTTTCTCTCTCAATGACTTAACTATTCGGTCATTATCATGACTTCTTATCAATATGGGACACCAATTAATGCTTTTGAATTCTTATTGCTTTGGAAATACTTGGCTTTGGGTCTAGTTGCCTGTAGATTGAATGCCCCACCTTCATCTTTTTACACATTTCCTACAGGCAATGTTTCCTCAGTGTTCTAGCCTGATTCCAACTTGCAGGTGACGTTTCCACCATGAGTCTTTGGCTTTATGAACCTTGAGTTCCAGCAGGTCCAGCCATCTGGGAAGGGAAAGAGATGCAATGAAGATGAGGCAACCCTTACAACAGCCCAGGGCTCTGCCTGGAAGGCATGATTTGAAAGTAATATCCCTTCTATATCCATTCTACTAGGATCATTTGTGGCACCAAGCAGGCTTGGGACTGTGCCTATCTTTGGTCTTGTAACTGCTTTGTCAAATTTGCACCATGACATTAGTTTTTGGGTCAACCTGGAATAGATTATATGATTTCCTAAAGCTTAACAATTAGAAGAAAAAGGCTGAGAATTTAAGTTTCTATTTTTTTAAAGTTTATTTATTTTTAGAGAGGGAGTGTTTGTGCATGACTGGGAAGGGGTAGAGTGAGTTAGGGAGAGAGAGAGAGAGAGACAGAGAGACAGAGAGACAATCCTAAACAGGTTCCATGCTGTCAGCACAGAAGCCCGACTTGGGGCTCAATCTCACGACCTGTGAGATAATGACCTGAGCCAAAATCAAGAGTCGGATGCTTAACTGACTGAGCCTCTCAGGTACCCCTATAAGTTTCTATTTTTAATTTTTTATCGATGGAGGAGAAAACACTAGTATTTAGGATTATATATATTCACAGCTGATAATAAAACTGCTTTGAGGGGTGCCTGGGTGGCTCAGTTGGTTAAGCAACCGACTTCGGCTCAGGTCATGAGCTCACGGTTCGTGGGTTCAAGCCCCGCATTGGGCTCTTTGCTGACAGCTAGCTCAGAGCCTGGAGACTGTCTTTGGATTCTGTGCCTCCCTTTCTCTCTGACCCTCCCCTGCTCACGCTGTCTCTCTCTCTCTCTCTCTCTCTCTCTCTCTCTCTCAAATAAATAAAAAACATTTAAAAAAAGAGTTAAAAAAAAACTGCTTTGAAGCACAAAAATTTATTATGAAAAAGCCACTTTTTACTTTTCCCTAAATTGGATCATCACAGTGTTGTCTTCCTAATTTTATTGTTTTCCTGGAGTGTTGTTAATGTAGAAAGTAATTTCTTAGTATTTTTTTTTAAATCACATGATTTAGTATTTGAAAATATCTTGGTTCGATCGCCTTAAAACCTTTCTCCTGATTATCAATGAAACCTTTCAGGGTTTGGGGACCTAGCTTCTTTCCTTTCAAGTGTGCTTGGAATCAGCAGCTCTTACATCTCAGAATTTAATTTTAGGGTCGTATGAACGATTCAGCATCCCAGGTTTGAAATTTGATGCCAGCTTCTAGTCACTGTGCATCTTTTCTGCTTTTCTCCCTCACTTCTACATCCCTACTCACTGACCTCTCCCAAGACCTCAAAAGGAGCCCTACTTTGAAAGGGCAAAAATCACACTCACAGGACATTCTGCCGTTAGTCTTTCAAATTTAAATTGTGATTCTATTTTATAAAGGCCGTGGTTCCTTTTCTGTTTTTCTTAGAACCCAACTCATTTTTGAATTGTAACAAATGGGAAAAAATGCTGAGAAGAAATTCGTTAAATATTATATTGGAAAATGCCTAGGAAAGGTTTAAAAATTATTATTACGATCCCTGGTTTATCTCAAGTCATTTTCTTGTTTTAATAGCATTGCTTAGTTGTAACTTTTTTTTAGTGGTAACTTTTTAATTATTTTTTATTTTTTCTTTCTTTATTTATTTTGAGAGAGAGAGAGAGAAAGAAAGAGAGAGAGAGAAAATGCATGTGAGTGGCAGAAGGGCAGAGAGGGGGGGAGAAAGAATCCCAAGCAGGCTCCATGCTGACGCAGGGCTCAAACTCATGAACTGAGAGATCATGACCTGAGCTGAAACCAAGAGTGGGACACTTAACTGACTGAGCCACCCAGGTGCCCCTGTAACTTTTTTTTAAAGCACAGAACTTATATGAATTATAAGTCCAACCTAAATCACTAAGTCACATTTAAGAATTAATGTTACTTTGTACTTCTACATTAAAAAGCAGTTCTTAGGTTCATAATTTAAGAAAAAACATCAAACAGAGATTTAGATAAATGTATCCTGGATGACCTTATTGATCTTGGAAAGAGAATAAATGAGAAATAGTCACAGTGTAAGTAGTGGAAAAGGGCATGCATTCTGGACACTGAAGGAGAAGAATCATGGAAAATTTGGAGGGAGGGAGAGAGAGAGAGGAGAGAAGAGAGCGAGAGCGAGAGCGAGAGAGAGAGAGAGAGAGAGAGTGTGTGTGTGTGTGTGTTTGTGTGTGTATGGTGATTGAGACCTTCTCTATTTTTTACCCTTTCCCTACATCTAGGTGCAGCAAGTGCTAGAAATACAGAGACTTAAGCTCTTGTTCATTCATGTATTCAACAGGTTATGTATCTTTGGTCAGGAGACTACTTTGCCCCGATAACCCTCAGATTTTTCATCTCTTAAATAAGGAGTAGATTCCCTGTCCATCTGTCTTTTCTTGGGTCACCTTTTCATGCTAATCTTTGGAAGTATTACAAAGAAAGTATCTTCGCATTAATTTCAGCCCATGTTTTTTTGTTCCTGTTCTTGGACCATTGGTTGGTTTCTTTGGAGACAGTTTCTGACTGTTATGCCAATTGTTACAAAGTTGTGAATATCAAATTACAACCTATAGTTAATATTCAGCATTATTAGAATATTTTAAAGCAAAATCCACCAGAAACAGAGTTTGTGGAGAGAGAATCCAGCGTTGCCTTTCTCCCTGTAGTCCTTCAGGAAAATCTGCTTTTATGGAGCTAAAATTTAAAGTGTCTACAATCAATGATGGCATTTTTTTTTTTACTGCAGTAACTACTGTAAGAAGAAGAAATTCTCTAGTATTAAAAATTGAGAATTAAAAAAATTTGAGAATTTAAATTTGAATGATTATAAGTGAACTGGTATAAGAAATATACTTCCAAAGTAATAAAGAAACTTATATGAATGCCACCCAGTTTGTAATTGCAGCAGTGCAAAAATCACAGAACGATTTTATCAAGAACTTTTATTGATAAAATGGGACTATCATGTGAGTTCTGTATTAAAAAAAATTGAGTGTGGGACACCCAACTGGCTCAGTTGGTAAAGCATGTGACTCCTGATCTCAGAGTTGTGAGTTCAAGCCCCACACTGGGTGTAGAGCTTACTTAAAATAACCAACTGACTGACTGACTGAATGACAGAATGATGAATAATTGAGTTTGGTTCTGTCTGATCTTATGGAATAAATGTATTCTTTAAATGTGATGCTGCAGTGATATCAGAACTGTCTGCTTATATCTAACTGAACTTTGTATATGTGTATAAAGATTTTAAAATGAAAAAGATATACTCTTCTATTTAGCTTCTGATAGAAATAAAATAAAAATTTGATCTATTTCTTTATAGAAGTAACTCTAAAAAATAGAAAATAAAAGCTGTTTGGTATTAAGACAGGTGACTTGATTCTCTTGGATAATATTTGTCAATTTTCAAAATTTGAAAGCTCCGAGAAGACAGAGGTCTTATCTGTTTTGTTTATTGCTGTATGACCAGTTTCATATTTGGTGTATGCTTCCATACTTGTTTAGTTGTTGGCTACGTATATATATTTCCACTGAAAATCTTCCTTTATATTCTTTCACTCAATGATTGTAGATCATCATATATTAAAATTATTTGATTCATAACTTTTGGGCTTTACGGCTTATTTTGACTAAGGTATTATTCATAGGACTGACTTGACCATAGGTAAAGTAGTCTTGCCTAGCTTTTTTTTTTTTTTTAAACTCTTTTGCCATTTTTTTCTTCAGTAATTAAAAAATGTTTCCAAATTTGTTGCTCTGTTCCAGACTCAAAGTGATTTAGACATATATTCACATTTGGGCACTTCTTGAATTGTCTGCCTCAGGCACTAGGAGAGTTTTCTCTCTGTGAGATTGAGAACTGACATCTGACACCTTGTTAAAATAACTATGTGGAAAGAATATGTGGATTTTGTATTTAGGAATGATAACTAATCAATGAGCAAGGGCTCGGTGTTTGGTAAACCACTGATAGCCCTAGTAAAGGGCATTTTTTGACTTAATTTAATTATATATATATTAGATTTTAAATAATAGCTGTAGTTAGATGGAAATAGAAAGTCTTTGACTATTTATAAAATGGTTGTATATTTATTTAGAACCCATGCAAATTCATTATCTGAGCATTGGATTCTCAGTGTCTCACTTCTTTAGGTGTTTGATGGTGTTCTGCTCATTGAAACCCTCTCTTCAGATGAATTTTGAATAAGAAATCAAAGACAATGGCACTCCCATTTGCGTGGCCTACCCTTCTCTTACTTCCTAGGTGAGGGACCAAGTTTTAGAATTGAGCTGAATTGCTTGGCCTACTGATGAGATTGGTTTCATGACCAAGTTGAGCCTTTTGGCTTCTCCATTCCGCCTCACAACGTACATTCCACACTTGCAAATATGCTCACACAGGAGTCTTCATGAAACAGCAGCCAGTGTTTTTTGCGCAGTCTTGCAATTTGAAGATAAGCAGTGCCAAATTTAACCAGATGGTGAATATAGAGTTACTTACAGATAAACGTAACTTGATGCCAATGGTTTTACATACATCCAACAACTAATTAATTTAAAAATGCTTTCCCCAAAAAAGCATACAAAACCATATCCATTTGGCATTAATAACATGAGATAAAGACATTAAAAATGATCAGTGTTGTCGTCTTTCCTTTTCCCTGTTTAATGTGATATGCTGGTCAGTACAAATTTAGTTCCTGCTTTTCAAATGCCTCATGCTTCTTCAAACACTTACTTTATCATTTATCATGCAAAAACAATATTACCCTGTAAAAATTCAACTTACATAAAAGTATACAATATATATGAAATTCCCCTTTCCTAAAATGCCACTCCCTACCCTGAACACCATATCTCACTTCCCTCCCAGAAATAACCACTGATAAGATTTTGTTATATTTTTTCCTTGACCTTTATTCTCTGCATAAGAATAAATAATTCTATCTGCTTTGAGTTTCATATGTAGAATCATATCACACATATTGTTCCATAATCTCATATTTTCACCTGCATTTTTTTCATATCAGTACACAGAGATCCAGCTCTTTTTTTTTTTTTTAATGCTGCAGCATAAATATCAATAGAATAACAGTGCACCTTTTTTGGGTTTTACCATTTCTCTATTTTTTTAAGTTTATTTATTTATTTGAGAGAGAGGGAGAGAGAGAGCACAGTGGGAGAGGGGCAGAGAGAGAGGGAGACAGAGAATCCCAAGCAGGCTCCACTCTGCCAGCATGGAGCCCAACATGGGGCTCGAACGCACAAACCGTGAGATCATGACCAGAGCTAAAACCAAGAGATGAACACTTAACCGACTGGGCCACCAGGTGCCCCACTATTTCTTTATTAATAAATCATTCAAGGGGCGCCTGGGTGGCTCAGTCGGTTAAGCGTCCGACTTTAGCTCAGGTCATGATCTCACGGTGACAGCTCAGAGCCTGGAGCCTGCTTCAGGTTCTGTGTCTCCCTCTCTGCCCCTCCCCCACTCGCTCTCTGTCTCTGTCTCTCAAAATAAAATAAAAGATAAAAAAAATTTAAAAAGAATCATTCAGGTTCTGTTCTCTCCCCAAATTTTCAGTTACAAAAAAGTTGTAGTGAATTTTCTTGTACACATTTTCTCAAGTGCTTCCTTTTATTTATTTATTTATTTAGTTAGTTAGTTTTATTTTTAATGAATTGCTTTAGTAGATTCATTCTGCATTGTTGGCTTGTGTATCTCATGCAAAAGTTGGAATGTGAAATGCCGAGGTACTATTTTGCCTTTTCCGAAGTTTTACATTTGAATTCCCGTTTCCACTGAGATTGCCCCTGAACTCCAGGGAGGGGAGAACACGGTAATGGCAGGAAAGTTGGAGATCAACCTGTTGATTCATCCACTAATTAGCTCTTGTTTTCAAAATAAACAACTCAAAACCTTTCTCAACAGTCCATACCTCTGTATTTATGGCTTCTCATTGCAACTTTCTCTCCACATTGCAGTCAAACTTCACTACAGAGGAATCTTGGCTTGTTCTGAGTGCTCACTACATATTCAGCTCTCCACCGACTGCAGTCTGGGCTCTGTCCCACCTCAGCTACCATCACGGAAACTGCTCCCTTAGTGACCTGTCACTAGGTTCTTGCACGCATTTTGGGGCCTCCTTCACCTGGCCTCTAGGCACCGCTCAAGACTCTTGAGCACTTCTTGCTGAAGTTCCCACCTCGTTTGTTTTCTGTGACACAAGTGGATCTGTCTGTTAGTTCTGCTTTAGAAGAAAGTAGCAGAAAACTCAACCTAAACTGGTTTAAGCAATAAGGAGATTCATAGGTAGTTCACAGAAATGGAAGTCCGGGTATCAGGGTTGGCTCCAGCTCCGTGTCTCTGTGATTCTTTTGGCTTGCTTTTCTTCCTTCGGTTGGTTTCTTTCTCAGACTAGCAGGGAACGAGGGCTGCAGCAAGCCTGGGTTTCATAGTTACTAAGGATGACTTCTGCAGGAAGGGAAAGTATTGCTTCTGGAAGTTCTTCTTTTTATTTTTTATTTATTTTTTATTGTTTTTAATGTTTATTTATTTTTGAGACAGAGAGAGAGATAGAGCACAAGCGGGGAAGGGGCGGAGGGAGAGGGAGATACAGAATCTGAAGCAGGCTCCAGGCTCTGAGCTGTCAGCACAGAACCTGACGCAGGGCTCGAAACCACAAACTGCGAGATCATGACCTGAGCGGAAGTCAGACGCTTAACTGACCGAGCCACCCAGGCACCCCAACTTCTAGAAGTTCTTCTAAGAGAATCATGAAGAATTTCTCTGGAGTCCCATTAAACATTTTTTTTTCTTTCTTAAAATCTATTTTTCAGTTTTATTAAAATAATTGATATATAACATGGTATAAGTTTCATATGTACAACATGACCTGATAATATGTATATATTGTGAGATGATGACTACAGCAAGTTTAGTTAACATCCATCACTTGGTTATAACTTTTTTCTTGTGATGAGAACTTTTTTTATTGTTTTAAATGTTTTAATTTAATTTTTTAAAATGTTTATTTATTTATTTATTTTGAGAGTGAGAGAGAGAGTAAGTGAGTGGGGGAGAGGTAGGGAGAGCAAATCCCAAGCAGGCTCTGTGCCGACAGTGTGGAGCTCTATGCGGGGCTCAATCTCATAAACTGTGAGATCTTGACCTGAGCCAAAGTCAAGAGTCAGATGCTTAACTTATTGAGCCACCCAGGCCCGCCTAAAAGCTTTTATTTAAATCCCAGTGAGTTAACATACAATGTAATATTAGTTTCAGGTATACAATTTAGTGATTCAACACTTCCATACAACACCTGGTGCTCATCACAAAAGGTGCACTCCTTTTTAAAAAAAATGTTTTCTAAAGTTTATTTCACTTTTTTTGAGAGAAGGAAGAGAGAGAGAGAGAGAGAGAGAGAGAGAGAGAAAGAGAGAGAGAGAGAGTGCACAGGAAGGGCAGACAGAGAGGGAGAGAGAGAATCCTAAACGGGCTCTGTACTGTCAGTGTGGAGCCCAGTATGGGGCTTGAACTCAGGAACTTGAGCTGATGTCAAGAGTCAGTGACTTAACCCACTGAGCCACCCAGGCACCCCAACAGGTTCACTCCTTAATCCCCACCACCTCTTTCACCCATCTCCCTACCTACCTCCTCTCTGGTAACCACCTATTTATTCTCTAGAGTTAAGAGTTGATGAGAACTTTTATTGTATTTTTTTATTTTTAATGTTTTAATGTTTTATTTATTTTTGAGAGAGAGAGAGAGAGAATGAGAATGAGTGGGGGTGGGGCAGAGAGAGAGGGAGACACAGAATCTGAGGCAGGCTCCAGGCTCTGAGCTGTCAGCACAGACCCTGACGCGGGGCTTGAACTCGTGAACCACAAGATCATGATGTGAGCTGAAGTTGGACACCTAACAGCCTGAGCCACCCAGGTGCTCTGATGATAACTTTTAATAACTACTCTCTTAGCAGCTTTCAAATATACAATACAGTACTTTTTTGTTCTTTGTTTGTTTTAACAATACAGTATTATTAACTATAGTCACCATCCACATTACATCACCTGTACCTACTTATCTTATAGCTGGAAGTTTGTATCTTTTGACCACCTTCACTCCTTCCATCAACCTTTTCTTGAATCTCATCAGGTTACTTGTTCCCCACAGTCCTCAGTAAAGGGAGTGAGATTATCTTTAGACTAGTTAGCTCTACCCTTGGAACTGAGACCTTCAACCTTTTTAAAGTCCCATGGACTTCTTGGAGGGAGGAATTATGTGAAGAACAGCAAGAAATGGATACTTGTCAGGAAACCAACAATGTCCACCATGATGTCTGCTCCCTGGTTTTGGTTTTAGTTTTCTTGTTTTGTTTTGCTTTAAATCTCAGGTTTCTCTTCTTGGTGCCCAAATGATTTCCTCTTCTGCTCAGCCCTTTAATGTGATGATGCCCGGAGTATCTCTCTTGCTTTCTTCTCTTCTCACTGTTCATGTTATCCCTAGGACAATTCATTCACTTCCAAGGCTGTGTATGCTGATGACTTCCAAATGTACCACTCCAGGCCATGGACTTCCTATAATTGGTAGACTCTTTTATCCTGTTGTGTATTGTACATCTCCAGTTCATTTCAACTTCAACATGTTAATCTGAGTTAATCTCCTAAGTTAATCACCATAGCCCAAGACCAATACAGCCTTCTGTATTCCCAGTCTCAGTCAAGGGCCTCATCACACACTATTCCCAAAGTCATTGTAGACCCCTTTTACTTCCTGACATTGAAGCAGTCACAAAGCCTTGTTGATCTAGCCACCAAAATTTAACAGGGCCACAGACTATGAGAAATCCTTCCTCTATTATCCTTTATCTCCATTTGGGTTATGTTCTTGTCTTATGTGCTCTTAGGGCATTTCATGTATCACTCTATATGGACACGAATGTGGTTCCCTACCTGCTGGACTACAGGTACCACATCTTATTCATTTTAATGTCCCTGTTCTCAGCAGATAAACATTGGAGGTGTTCGGGAAACATTTAGATGATTATTGAATGAGGTTAGTCTTTAAATTCATATTAGGCCACTATTATTTTCAGACACTCTTCCAAACTTTGAATGTCTGATGCTCTTCATTGACAGACTTGGTCCTTCTCTGTGGTTGGAGTGGGTGGAGTCGGTGGAAAAATGCCAGAAGCCGTGTCCTAAGGCAGTGAATGCCAGGCCAGGGCCAGTGTAAACAATCTGAAACTAGGTCAGAGATCGAAATAAGGCTAGATGAATCTAGGAAGCTAAGGCAGGAAGCCAGTTGGGTTGGTGTCTGAGTTTTTGAAGAGACTAATGGGACGAAAATCTTAGAATTAATCCCACGTCCATGAGAGATGTCTATGGCAGCTTTTTCTCCAGTTTAAGATGCTCAGAGTGTCATAGTCTTTCGATACAATCATAAATAGGAAATGATTCCTAACCTAGTAGGAACTTATGGTTAAGTGGGAAAACAGATATGTAACAAAAACTTACACTTTAATGTAAGAAGTGATATAGTAAAACATATGTATTAAGTATTAAGGAATCTAGAAGGAGTTAATGCAGGTGCTTAGGAATTGTGATGACCATGAGGGGATCTTTGTTAAGTGATTTTTTAAAAGATAACACCTCAGGGGTGCCTGGGTGGCTCAGTTAGTTAAGCGTCTACCTTTGGCTCAGGTCATGATCTCACAGTTCATAGGTTCGAGCCCCGTGTCAGGCTCTGTGCCAACAGATCAGAGGCAGAGCTTTGAGCCTGCTTTGGATTCCATCTCCCTCTCTCTCTGCCCCTCCCCTGCTTGTGTGTGTGTGTGTGTATGTCTGTGTGTCTGTGTGTGTCTGTGTGTGTGTGTGTGTGTGTACACACGTGTGTGCATCCTTTCTCAAAAATAAACATTTAAAAATAAAAAAAACAAAAATAAAGATAACACCTCAAATTTAGCATTTAACTCCATACATTTCCCAAGGATAAATCACTTCCTTTAATACATAGGCAAAAGTTTGTTCCACTGTATCTATATGTCATAATGTTTTTCTAGGGCTCATAGGGACTGCCATTACATGGAAATCTTTTCAATAGCTTGGTACTCAAACTATAAATATGAGAGTTTTTATTTTTATTTATTTATTTAAAAGGTTTATTTATTTATCGTGAGAGAGACAGAGACAGTGTGAATGGGTAGGGGCAGATAGAGAAGGGGAGAAAGAGAATCCTAAGCAGGCTATGTGCTGCCAGCACAGAGCCCAATGTGGGGCTCAAACCCATGAAACTGTGAGGTCATGACCTGAGCTGAAACCAAGAGTCAACTAGGCACCCTGAGAGTTTTGATTTTAAATATGACAATGGTTTTTATGCAGAAAAAAGATTCAGAGTTTACTTTAGATATATAAAAATTAATATGTAATAGATTACATTTATCAGCGATACATTTAAATTATGAATTGTAAATAATTCGTTCTTCCGTATGCTTTTAAATTTAGCTTGTAAATCTTACTATTCTACTTAAAATTGTAGCAAATTTTAACATCACTTTATAGGAATTTAAATAATGTTTGTAAAATAAAAGCCCTTAAACATTTAAAACTGCATTTTTAAATGTAATATATGTGACTTTCCTATGATTTCACAAATAAAATCTTAAGGTTTAAAATAACTCTTCTAAATCTAATCGAACACAAATGTAGATTATCTTAAATATTCTAATGTTATGTATACAGTTAGATTTCAACAAATCTAAATGTGTTATACAATTATATACATTGAACATTTACAAGGTTGACCCTTTATTCTAATAGGTCAAATTTTCTTTCATATCATGAATACTTGAAATAACCAAGTATGCTCAGATTTTTTTTTTAACTTCTGCTGTTTACTTATTTAGGAGATACAGGACTCAGGTGGGGGCAAAAGAGACAGGGTCCAGCTGGGGTACATGGCGTAATCTTGCTCTGGATCAGAATGGTTGTTTTGACCTGCTGTGTTTTTCTACCTGGACTGGTTCACCCCTCCTCAGGCAACCTGTTGGTCCCCCCTCTGGGGAGGTCACCTTAGTGATGCCAAACTTAGTGTGGACACCTGACACACATAGCGCACCACGGCCCAGAACTCCTGGGTCTAAGGGATCCTCATGTCACAGCCTCCCAGGTAGCTGGGACTAGAGGCACATGCCATGCCTGGTTAGATTTTTAAACATAGAAGTATTAATCGTAGGAGTTTGGTTTTCTTAACCATTTCTCTGCTTAATTGGAAACTCTTCTAAGGCTGGGAGATGCTTACTCTATATAGACAAGATTATATCTCAATTTTTTTTTTGCCCTTCATGCAGTTGCATTCTTAGAGACCCTGGGACACCCTGAGTTTATTTGTACTTGGGGTGGTTTCAGGTTCCTACATGCTGGATTTGAGAGATATATTTCCCAATAATCCCATCTATTCATCACTTCTGCAATCCCTGCCTGGCCTGCTTTCATCACTTGATTGAATTTTGCATTTCTTTGACTCTTAAGATATTTAAATGTCTTGCCATCTACTGGATCTAATGACTATTGTACTTGTGAATTTTTTGCATTCTTTTTGTATCCTTACTTTCTGTTATGCTGAAGCACTCCCATAATATAAGGTCAGCCCACTGAAATCTGGCTATCCTCAAAGACTTTGCCTTAGTAAAGTCACAGTTTTGAAGGTCATCCTGACTTAGGCCAGACAGGATCTTCTACTGTGTTTGCTGATCATCTCTCAAAGCCTAGTTGGCTCATTCTCATTAATTTAGGTCTTGGTTTAAATGTACCCACTCAGTTTCTCTCTTGGGTTGCTCTTTTTTAGAGAGCACTCCTTTACTATTTTATATAACAGCACTTCTCAAAAAATGTTTTTCGCACCACACACACACGAAAATCTCAAGGAAGAATAACAAAGCTGGAGGTATCACAATCCCAGATTTCAAGATATACTATAGAGCTGTAGTAATCCAAGCAGTATAGGACTGGCACAAAAATAGACACGTAGATCCGTGGAACAGACTAGAGAGCCCAGAAATAAACCCATGCTTATATGGTCAATTAATCTACAACAAAGGAGGCAGCAATATGCAATGGGGAAAAGACCTCTCTTCAAATGAAGAGGGGGAAAAGATCCCCTCTTCAAATGGGGAAAGCTGGACAGCTATATATATGCAAAAGAATGAATCCGGACCACTTTCTTACACCATTTACAAAAATAAACTCAAATGGATTCAAGACCTAAATATGTCACCTGAACTTCTAGAAGAAAACATAGACAATCATTTCTTCGACATCGGTTATGGAAACATTTTTCTAGATATGTCTCTTGAGGCAAGAGAAACAAAAGCAAAAACAAACTATTGGGACCATACCAAAACGAAACACTTGCACAGTGAAGAAAATCTTCAACAAAGTGAAAAGACAACCTACCGAATGGGAGAAGATATTTTCAGATGACATATCTGATAAAGGGTAAATATCCACAATATATAAATGATTTATACAACTCAACACCCAACAAGCAAATAATCTGATTAAAAAAATGGGCAGAGGACCTGAATAGATATTTTTCCAAAAAAGACATACAAAATGCCAACAGATACATGAAAAGATGCTCAGCATCACTAATCATTAGGGAAATGTAAATCAAAACCACAATAGGATATCCCTTCACATCTGTTAGAATGGCTAGAATCAAGAAGACAAGAAATAAAAAATGTTGGTGAGGATGTAGAGAAAAAGGAACACTTGTGCCCTATTGGTAGGAATGCAGATTGGTACAGCTATATGGAAAACAGTATGGAGGTTCCTCAAAAAATTAGAAATATAATTTTTTTATGATCCAGTAATTTCACTAGTGGGTATTTACACCCCCCCAAAAAAAACCCCAAAAACACTAATCAAAAAGATATTTACATCCCTGTGTTTATTGCAGCATTATCTACAATAGCTAAGGTATAGAAGCAATGGGAGTTTCCAACAGTAGATGAATGAATAAGAAAGATGTGGTGTGCACGAGCGCGCGCGTGCGCGCGCACACACACACACACACACACACACACACACAGAGGAATATTATTGAGCCATAAGAAAGAATGAGACCTTGTCATTTGCAACAACATGGATGGACTGGATATCATGCTAAGTGAAATAAGTCAGAGAAAGACAAGTACCATATGATTTAACTTACATGTGGAATTTAAGAAATAAATGAACAAAGAAAAAAGACAAAAAATAGACTCTTAAATACAGAGAAGAAACGGATGGTTACCAGAGGGGAGGTGGGTGAGGGATGGGTGAAATAGGCGAAGGGAATTAAGAATATACTTACTGTGATGAGCAATGAGTAATGTATGGAATTCGTGAATTATTATAATGTACACCTGAAACTAATATAACCCTGTATGTTAATTATACTTCAATAAAAATAAATAAACATAAAAATCTGTGATTATTAATTAATCTGCTTGTTAGTTATCTGTCCCACTATAGAGCAAGCTCCATGTAAAGGCTAATCTTTTTTTTAACCTTTTTTAAAAGTTTATTTATTTATTTATTTAGAGAGAAACAGAGCACACAGTGGGGGAAGGGCAGAAAGAGAGGGAGAGAGAGAGAATCCCAAGCAGGCTATGCTGTCAGTTCAGAGCCCGATGTGGGGCTCTAACCCACGAACTGTGAGCTCAGGACCTGAGCCAAAGCCAAGAGCCAGATGTTTAACCGTCTGAGCCCCCCCGCACCCCAGGTCTTTTTTTTCCCTTCCAATTAAACATTTTATTTTGAAGTAATTTACGGTCATGAGAAATTGAAAAGATAACAAAGAATTCTATGAACTCTTCATCTAGCTTCCACAAAGACTATGTTCTTATTGAACTATAAGTACAGTATCAAAACCAGGAATCTGCCACTGCTACAATACTATTGTCTAGACTTACAGAATTCCAGTTTACATACACTCATATGTATGTGTGTGCATATGCACATGTGTGTGGTCTATGAAATTTTATCCCATACGTAAATTCATGTAACCTACCACAACCTACCATCACTACAAAGACACTCTCTCTTCCTATCCCTGTAGAAGGACTGTCTGTCTTCACTTTTGTCCCACCAGTGCCCTGTGTAGTGTCAGGTAAGTGATGACGTCCCATAAATATTTATTGAATATACCAGAACATGGCTAGAAATTACTGGGGGAAATTTGCCTAATTTGGTTGGATAAAGATGTATTACTCTGTTGGATTTCAGTTACTAAGAGGATATCTGAGGAGAAAAATGTTATCAAACTCCATCTCATAATGATTAATTTACAAAGAACACAAAAATCCGTGGCTACCAAATCTCACAGAAATGTTGCATCACTAATTAATCCAAATCTTGTAATCAAGGCTTTGCCAATGTGAAAAGGTTGTAGGTCTTGAGAGGAGGCTTCAATAGACTCCATATACACGTACATATATATGTCTCTGATGAATTATGTGGAACGTCATTTCGACATCATCTGGAATCCAGACTAGAAGATGGTGACCCGACCGGAGTGCAGAGCTCCAGTGCTGTGAGGGCCTCACTTCCTCCTGTTTCCGATTACTACTACCATCCCAGAGTAAATAGAAACATGACTCTCCATTAACGCGCTTTAGACTGACTACAATAAAATTTCCCCTAATGGTACTAGGGGGAAATCGACTACTTCTGAAAGATATTTGCACATTGTTGGAGTTTCTTGACCTTAAGATATCTTTTTGGAAGCATTTAAAGAACTAAAGAAAGAAATTGCCCTTTAAGGAGACCTTGTGACAGGAGGAGGTGGGAGAATAATTAGGCTGCATACCAGACCTTACCTTTGCTCAGAATAACTACATGACAAATGTTAAAGCAAACATGCTGTAAGAATGCCCCAATATTCATTCACCTCTTTTCTGATAAGAAAGGTGTATGAATTTTTATATCTTGAAAACCTTTGTTTTGCAGGCTTTGCTTTAGCAGGTTGCCTCTTACTCAGTGTGTGAAGATTGAATCACTTTGGAATCCATTTTTATTTAGTTACTGGAGGTGTAGCGTTGAGTGTATTTTGTGTTGGAAACCGCAGGTAGGACCTGTTTCTGTAAATGATTTATTTCCATGGATCTGTTCCTTTAATTGATTTGATATTTACTTAAGAAAGTTCTTTCTTTGCTTGCCTTGTCAGCCCCCTTGGAGAGCTTTTGTAAAGTATGTCGCCATCATAAATAGGCTGATTCCTTCCCAGACCAGTTGTTGCTCTGAGGTTTATGCATCCTTAAATGGATTCTGGACACCATTTCCTAAGGATTTTTCTTGAAGTTCTCTTTTGGGATAAAACCCGTGTCTTGAGGAAGCTTTAACCTGGACCTCGGTTAACACTATGGACTATTGAAGTAGCCGCAATCCTACTTGGATCTGAAATAAAAAGCATCTTTAGAAACCTTTGCTAGTTTCATTGATCTTAAAATTCAATCTAAATGCAAACAAGGTGATTGTGATGTATACTCAGCTTTAAAACAAGTCCTGTGTCAGTCCTCCAAACCACACAGCCAGCCTTAAGCTATTCTAGAGTGGCCACTGGATACGTAAGCTGTGATGCGAAGTCCTTTAGCTGGGAGGCCGGTAAGTCTGGACTGCCTCAGTGTCTTTCACCTCTCTGGGTAATAGGGGTTCCAAGGTCCTAAGAGGATTTGTGTGTATTTCATCTCAGTCCCCTTTCATATTGTGATAGTAAGGCAGGTATGGAGGGAGCATGCTTTTCAAGTTGAAGTTTTGAGCTCCATGGAGCTGGCTGTGGAGGAGTCCAGGCCTAGGGAACAGGGCGTGAAGAAGGGATGTCCCCATTCCACACCTCGCCCCCTTTGCTCAACAGCAGCTGCATCCTCTTCAGTCCGTTGTCACCTCCCTTTCTCTTCCTGTAAATAGAAAAATACTGCCTTTCTGCAAAACGATATTTCAAGAAGCATCTATGGTGTGTGTCTCAAGCTCACTTAAAAGGAAGACTGTCTTTTGTAGGGACAGGAAAACTAAAGGCCAAGGTCACCAGACCTAAAGAGAGCTGAGAAAGAAAACCGCCTTCCAAAGCATCCAGCCGTTCCCAGCCACTGAGTCATATTGGTATCCAAAGTTAACGGTGCAAGTGATTTCAACCCAGAGCTCCTGGCTGCAGTCTTGGAGTTGGCCCCATGAACTCCAGGGAGTCATTGAATTTCAGCTTTGCTTAGGGAAGTCCACTACACGGGGGAAACCATGTTCAGCCTTCCAGGGAACTTCCAGAGTTAAGGACTCGTGTATGACTTGGTCAATTAGGTATACTTTCCAGACAGCAGTGCTTCATTTTGCCCTTATCAACATAAATACTTTGCCAAATGTTGCTTTCTGCTTTACCCTTTTCCCTGAGAAGGAGAGTATTGTCAATGGAGAGGGCAGACTAAGGGCAGGGAATTGCTCATTTTTCTGCATCATGGAAAACATAGGATGTGCAGAAAACACATCCTTTCAACTGGCCTAATCCTTCAGTGAGGCTCATTTCAATGAGCTCCATTGTGTTCTGTCCTTATTCGAACGTGATAAAAATAGAACACTCAGAGTGCCCTGTCGGTAGAACCAGAGTGAAATGGAGAGTTGAGGTAATTGCCCAGATAATCCAAGCAAAAACAAAACAAAGCAAACAAAATAAAACCAACCACTGTTGAGAAAAAAGCAGCTGTAGGAGTTTGAATGATCCCTCCTGGTTCTCTACATTGTTCAAATTCATCAGTTCTGCCTCTCTATTTACTTTTTCTACATAGACTGAGCCAAAGTTATGTTGAAGAGTTTTCTTTCCCCAATTTTATCTCAAGTAGCACCTCAAAAAATGCTTTTGCTTTAGAGTATCCCTCTCTGCCGTATTTCCCAGTAAGAGAGAAGGTACATCTCACAATAGATTTATACATGGTTTTAATATAAGACAGTGGTGTAAAAAAATAGGTGGCTCTGGAGTTTGGAGAGATTTCTTTTTCATATGTTTCTGTGAGTTCCCCTTAGCAGGTTGCTAAATGCTGGAGATGGTTTATCTACACACTCACATGTTTTAGACCTGTTGCTTTATGCTTGGCTAAGTGCCTGTCATGTGTGTTGGTTGCCAGCCCAACAGCTTGGCTCATTTAGAAAATCAGGGAACCCAATTTCCTCTGAGATAGCAGCTGGTAATATTCCACTGGGTGCTAGTGAGACACTACCTGAATTGGAGATGTCGTCCTGGCCAGAGTTCTTCTTAGACTGGCTTCCCACGTTGAGACGTTGGGACTGTGACTTGTCTCTCAGATTACACTCCCTGACCTTGTTGTTTTCAAGGCACTGCTTCTCCCAACATCCCTCTCACATGGACTCAAACCTGTTCATTCATTCTTCTGATTTTTCCCTTCTGCCTCTTTCCCAACATAACCAGCCACCAAGTTCTACGGATTCTTCTTTCCCAAAAGTTTCCGTTATTCTAACCTATAATTTGATTCCCATTCCTTGAGTTTCAGTTCTTATTTTCTTATCTTTCTCAGTAATTTCCTGCTTTTTTCAGTCTCACCTGTTTCTAATCTGTCCTAAGCACATGCCAGAACAAACTTCCTTAAAGCTCTCCTTAATTGAGTTGTAATTCCTTGAAAAAAAAAAAAGAAAAGAAAAAAAGAATTCCTTCCTTGATGGTTTCTTGCTGCCTAAAAGATTTTGCTTAAATCCCTCACCCTGGCATTGACAGCTTTTTACTGTTTGATTCTGACGACTTTGGACCCTCATGTGAAAAGTCACCTCCAGCAAGTCAAGCTTATTGTCCTTCTACATGACATGGCCTTTCTTCTCTTGCTCATCTATCAAAATCCTGACCATCTTCCAAGTCTAGACTGGATAGCCTACTTGTTCGACAAAGATTTTTCTAACCACATTGGAAGGAAGTGACCATTTTTGAACTGGAGTCACAGAATCTTAGAGGTTGAAGGCATCTTGGGAGATGCTGAGTCCAACTTTCTACCCTTTGATCTTTGCTGGAAGATGTCCAGGATGGGGAATACATATACATGGCAGCTCACTGCATTTATTGGTAAGGATGTCTTTCTTTGCTTGCTTCCTTCCTTCCTTTCTTCCTTCCTTCCTTTCTTCCTTCCTTCCTTCCCTCCCTCCCTCCCTCTTTCTTTCTTTCTTTCTTTCTTTCTTTCTTTCTTTCTTTCTTTCTTTCTTTCTTTCCTTCCTTCCTTCCTTCCTTCCTTCCTCCTGCTCCCCCTCCCACTCTCTTTCTTTTTTTCTCTCTCTCTGTCTCTGTCTCTCTAATTTTGAGATAATTTCTGACTCCCTGGGCATTACTTGTTTTTGGTGTATCCTCAGGAGGAATACAGAAGAATTATCATTCATCTTTTATATAAAAGCCCCTCAAATATTTGATGAATGCTACCATAGCTACCTAGACCAATTCAAATACAACCCTTATTCTTCAGTTATTTCTTCATTCAAAATTGTTTCTAAATCATTCTCCATCTTGGCTATTTTACCTGGAAGTGCTCCAGGTGTTAACAATGACCTTAAAATACAGATATCAGAAAAAACCACAACTCTCCTGATTTACAGTATTCATTCCAGAGAACATGATATATTTGTACCACTCATTTGGCTCATTATGTACTGTAGTATTTACAGGTTTTTTTGGCTACCGAAGAGGGAGGGGATATTTCTGGTGCCTTTGCAATTTTGCTTGTAAACTACATGATTAGCCCCTGGAAAGCAGCAACTCAGATCTGAAAATCTCTGTGTCCTTTAAAGAAGCCCCTGCATCTAGTAGGCATTCAATACTTTGATTTTGAAAAACTAATCTCAAGTGATGAACTTTGCCGAATCTACTGTTCTTGTCTTATATTATTTGATCTCTTGGCAGCATTGACACTGTCGACCACTTTTTTCTTCTGGTGGAAACTCTTCCTTTCATTTCCATGACAGTGTAGCCTGCAGATTGTCTATCTAACTCTCCCCACTTCTCAATCTACTTTGTAATTTCTTTTTAACATTGGGTTTCTGCAGGACTCTTTCTAATGCCTTATCCCCTTCTCCTTCCACGTCATCCTCCCTATTCCTTCCTTAGTCTGGTGTCCATCTTCTCAGACACAGATTACTATAATAATCTCCTGTAATCAGATTTTTAGAATTTTGTGAATGCTTAAAAATAGTTCAGCTTTCCTTTCCTAGGAAGAAAGACTGGGGGAAGAAGACAATTGAAGACATTTGAGAGCTGTTTAGGAAGTAGAATTGTATGCACCTAGTGATGTACTGGATTCTGTGGTGGGAAAGGGAAAGGAAGAAGAGGGAGGAGCAATAGGTAACCGAGCACTGCCGGTGAGGCGGCAGATGTACACCGGGAAGGAAGAGTGTGGGGCATCCACTGCATGCTCTATTTCCCATTAGAGTACTTCTGCGTTCATTGTAATTGCCTATCTGCCGGTACGTGCCCTGCAGTGGACCTGCCCTGCTGGTTCTGGGAAGGCAAGAGTTACCATGTGTCCTCTGTGCTCATGGTTGTATCCCCCTGCCATGCACCACACACATTGTGATGGTTTTTATTTTTTATTACTATTTTTAATCACACTGTATTATCTTTAATTAAGTATGAAGACTTCCAATCACATCATCTGAAACCTTTTTACCCACCACTCTGTTTGGCTGCCAGTCTCTTGTCTCTCTCCCCAGCAATGGTGAGGCAGGTACCCTTTCTGTAGGGAAGAGAAATCCATGGTTTGGTGCCTTTGCCAATAGCAAAAATGGTAGAGAGCCAGGTAGCAAAGCTGTTGCCATTGGCATCTTTCATGCGAACTACACAAAAGACCAGGGCGTCTCTCTGTTGCTGATTACATCAATTCATTCCATGTTAGGACCTCTGGTCACTACATACAGATTACTAGTATCAAGCTTGATGAAATCAGTAATCTTCCCAGCCTCCAAATTAATCTGAGTGGTGTCGTTCACCTTGATGAGAGGATCTGAATAGCAGGTGATATGAGCATCATGGGTCACCAGATTCCTTTCGTCCCCACAAAGATCTTTCTCATTTTGCACAACTTATAAGTGGCCTCCTTAGATGTAATATGATGAACAGCAAAGCAACCCTTGGTGTCACAGATCAAGCAGAAATTGTCCCCAGTCTTGTAAATGCTGATGATGTCCATAAAACCAGCAGGGTAGTTTATATCAGTTCAGACCTTGCAATCAATCTTTTTTTAAAAATTTATTTATCTATTTTGAGAGAGAGAGGAAGCATGAATCTGGGAGAGGCAGAGAGAGAGAGAGGGAGGGAGAGAGAGAATCCCAAGCAGGCTCCGCACTGTCAGTGCAGATGCAGGGCTTGATCTCATGAACCATGAGATCATGACCTGAGCCCAAGTTGGATGCTTAACCAATGAGCCACCCAGGTGCCCCAAGACCTTGCCATCAATCTTAATAAAACACTACATATAGATCTTCTTTACTTCATCTCCTGTTTGGCCATGCTTAAGTCTTTTCCTTAAGAAAATGATGAGAGGGAGACATTCTCTCTGCTTTGGGGACCAGTAGATGGATGAGAGGCAAACACACCAGCCAGTTTATCCAGCAGTTAATGCTTTGGAGCTGCTACACGCTTCAGATTCTTCTTGGACCATGAACCGTAGCTGTGCTAGGCCCCAAAAGAGGACTGCCTCCTTCTCGCATGAGAAAAGAGAACTAAAAATATTTTTTTCAGAAAAACGTTTGGTAGGGACAGTTGAAGATTGTTCAGGGAAGAATGTACTATCATATCTTACTGCATTTGACTGGAGCTATACAGCATAAATAAAAAAAAGACAAAAATTGGAACTTTAAAATGTACTGTGGGGGCGCCTGGGTGGCTCAGCTGGTTGTGTCCCACTTTGGCTCAGGTCATGATCTTGTGGTTCATTGGTTTGAGCCCCATGTGGGGCTCTGTGCTGACAGCTCAGAGCCTGGAGCCTGTTTCGGATTCTGTGTCTCCCTCTCTCTCTCTGCCCCTCCCCCACTTGCACTCTGTCTGATTCTCTCAAAAATAAATAAACTTAAAAAAATTTTTTTTTAAATGTACTGTAGCATTAACATCAGGAAAATGACACAACATGTTGGACCCAATCAGTGAAGTCATATGTACTGAGCATCTGTTGCAGACAGGCCTCTGTGTTAAGGTCTTTGCGTAATCATATAAGGTTTGCTCAACAAGGGCTTGCTAAGAGGAGGCTTGGTTTATGCCCGTTGTCCCAGCTGAATTATTAAAAGTTCTCTCCTGTGGTCTAACATGTTCTTATCTGGACGGTATATTAAGTGATCACACTACCCCTGAGGGATATGAATAATTTCAATTCAAATCAAGAAAGGAGATTGTTCTTGATATTGGGTTAGATAGGGGTCAGAGAGTCAGCGGCCACACATGGGTGGGGGAGAATTTAGGGCTGTTATGAGGAAATTCAGCCATGAAAATTACTGGGAGAAAGAAGCAAACAAAAAACTCCAAGCAGCATCAAGAAATCTCTAAAAGGAGATCTGATGGCTGATTTCTACAGGAGTGTAAAGTGGCATCATTTTCAAGATGTTGCCATCCCTTCTTGGTTTGAAATTTCCACTGTAAGAGTTATCTCCTTGGTTTCTACAAGAAAAACAGTGGGGAAGGGGTAGAATCTTGTCTTCAGAATGTCAACTATTAAAAAAACAGAGACCTCCCCTCCCATTCTTGGAAAGCCTTTCCTCACTGGCCGATGAGCAACAGTTGGAACAATTGAAGACTCCTTGGTTTTCCCCTGAGCAGGGGACAGGGAAAACAAGAAGGCATAGATCCTGGGGAAGCTTGATAAAAACTGACAATCGCCAGGACCTAGTGGGGGGCTTGAAAGGAGAGATACGTCCTGTACGGCATCGCTGAAAGAGCTGAGACATTGTAACTGGAGAGAGGTGGCCATGAGAGAGAAATCAGAATGAAATCAAGTGTAATGATGTGGAGGACTTGTTTTTTTCCATAAGAATTCAAGGGGCTGGCCCTCTTGATAAAAATTAAGATTGCCACACATGGTGATGAACGGGGGAACTGCACCTCCGAGGAGCAGAGGAGTGCTGGACCAGTGCGGAGAGAGGGCAAAAGCTTTATTGGATGTTGTGAGTGGGAAGTCAAGGGAGAGGCAGAGAGGTGTCTCAAGTGGATTTTAAAGATCATTTACTGTGTATGGTTTGTAAAAACACTTTTCTTGATCTATGGGAGTTGCATAGGCATTATCAGCTTTACCCAATGGTGTGGACTCGGGCAGGGGTCTGGGGACCTCCAGGTATGCCAAGCACATAAGATGTATGGGTGTTTTTGACAGAATAAAGATTGTAGATGTAATTAATAAGGTACAAGTGATCAAACGCATTACTGAAGTCACAGTGACTTCTTGTTATATATAGCTCCCCATGAATAGATAATAAGAGAGATTTTTGTGTGGGAGTGTAAAGAATAGTCTTGAAAGGTTTCAGAAGGAGACAGGAGACACACACAGGTCTAGGGACAACCTCAATTCTTTATTAATCCCCTTCTGTCTTTACTGCTTTATTCATCAGCATATAGTGTCGAACTTTCTTATAGAAATGGCATATGGTTTTTGCCCTTAATAAAAACCTGAAGGCTATTTCTGACATAGGAATTTAATGTCTTCCATGGGTTTTCTCTTGGAGGATAAGATAAGAAAGAGGCAGACGCATGCTTAAAGCATGTCTTGGATATTTTCTTTGACTATGACAGTGTTAAAAATGCAGATGGGCAAAAGAAAACAGGCTTATCTCTGAATGGACTGTTTATTTCTGTGGTGATTAACTCATAGTGTTGTGTTCTGGCACATGAGCCTTGCGTTCCCTCTCATAGCGGTCCTCTCCCGTCTGGCGCGCTCTGCGGTACGCACGTACTACTGAGGCCATACTTTCTGCTCACTGGTGGCATCGAAGGATTGTAGTGTTGCCTACAACGTGCATGTGTACTTCTGTTCCAGCCTCTGTCGCTTAACGTAGTGAGCGATAATTTTCCCACATGATTCAGATATTCATTTAAAATCACTGTTTTCCCAGATTCCCATATGTACACTCTATAATTCACGCTAGGTTTTTACCATTACAAACAATGCTGTGGTTTCCAGTATGGTGGGACCATGTGACTCGCCCCTTCCCCCAATTATTCTTCTGAGAGCGGCAGCCCGATGTTCTCTGGGCCCCCATTCTCACGCTCTCAGCCTTGCACTCCAGAGGAGCTTCGGACTTGAACATAAGGCCTCTGTCTAATCACAGGATTCCCCTGCCCACAGCAGTTGGCTCTGCGATTGGCTGGTGATCCAAACGGAGCAACTAGAAGCAGTGAGTCTTTGGCTGTGACTTCTGAGAGACTCACACTTTTTCCTCAAAGGATTTACAAAGGAGAGGCCATGAAACAGATACTGGTAAGCCTGCCTTGCACCATGGGGCATCTCACAATGATGCCCATGAGGAAAGCAGGGTGGAACCAGAAGACAAAAACAACAGAAAACAGAAACAAACAACAAACAAAACCTGAGTTTTGATAAGGATTTAAATGCTGACTTCAGCCTGTTCTGCACCTGGACTTTTCATCTGTTGAACTGATAAATCCTGCAGCTACACCCCCCCACCCCCCAACACACACACACACACACACACACACACACACCTTATTTTTAAATCTGATTGCACTGAGAGCTTGGGCTCTCGATGAGAAAGCCCTGTTGTAACGTTTTTGTTCACCTGTCATTGACTTCACAGCAAATTGTGTCCTTTAGATAGTAAGAGCTAACAGGTACTCAAGGGTCACCCTGTATCAGGCATCATGTTAAAGACTTTACATTCATTATCATATTTAGGCCCAATAGCCATTGGAAGTAGCAACTCTTATAATCTTCATTTTACACATTGGACATCAAGGCTCAGAGAAAATACCAGAAGAAAACATTAGTGCAGAGTTGCAGGCCAGCAAGTGGCAGGGCCAGGATTGTATCCTAGGCCTGTTTCCATAGCCAGAGCTACATCACAATCTGCCCCCTCTTTTTCTCCTCATTCCCTTTATTTATTCCCTAAGAACAAAATGAATTTCGTGAACAGAGCAAGTGAAGTCCCTTTATTTATTTTTATTTTTTTAAATTTTCAGGGAGTCCTGTATTTTTTTAAAAAATTTTTTATATTTATTTATTATTGAGACAGAAACAGAGCATGAGTAGGGGAGGGGCAGAGAGAGAAGGAGACACAGAATCCAAAGCAGGATCCAGGCTCTGAGCTGTCAGCAGAGCCTGACACAGGGCTCAAACCCATGGACCGTGAGATCATGACCTGAGCTGAAGTCGGACAGCTAACGGGCAGAGCCACCCAGGCACCCCACATGAAGTCCCTTTAAAAAGCAGTGTGGTTAAAGGTTTTGGTCTTGGAGCAAGATACAAGAAACTAAAAGACTGGATTTTAGAAGGAACATTAAGAAAGGGAAGGGTAGGGGGATGGGTTAAATGGGCGATGAGCATTAAGGAGGATACTTTTAGGGATGAAGCACTTGGGGGTCATATGTAAGAGATGAATCACTGGGTTCTACTCCTGAAGTCAAGACTATACTGTATGTTCACTAACAAATTTAAATTAAAAAAAAGGAGAAGGGTCTGAGAAAATCCTCATATGTGAGATTGACAGTGATTGTGTGCATGTGAGTGTGTGTGTGTGTGTGTGTGTGTGTGTGTACACGATAGAGTGATGTTAGGATTCTTTCCCATCACAGAGTCTCGGATTCAAAGAAGTCTAGTCTATCCAGAGTTAGAGGACGTGTGGAAACATAAGTGAGGAGATTAGATCAGATTTTGAATCCTACTTTATTTTCAAAAAATGTTTATTTAGTTTTGAAAGAGAGAGAGCAAGCATGCAAGTGAAGGAGGGACAGAGAGAGGGAGACAGAGGATCTGAAGCAGACTCCGCACTGACAGCAATGAACCTGAGGTGAGGCTTGAACTCATGAACTGTGAGATCATGACCTGAGCTGAAGTTGGATGCTTAACCAACTGAGCCATCCAGGCACCCCTGACTCCTAGTTTAAAAAGCCTAATTGTGATATTATGCACACTAGAGAGCCCTCAGTTCCTCCTGCAGGCGTGGTGGACTATGTCCTTGATGGCCTGCAATGAACCATGCATCCTAGATTCAAGCCCTGTGTACTTCCCTCCACATCGATTTAAGCTTGGCCATTTAACGAGCCTTGGCCACTATGACATTAGCAGACGCAATGCAAAAGGAAGCTCAATAAGCGTTTGCATATATGGGTTTTTTCTCTTAGAAGGCTCTTTCTTGGAACCCAGCTGTCACCTGTGAAGAAGCCCAAGCAGCCACAGAGAAAAGTCCATGGAGGAGAAGTGAGGCCACCTGGCTGACAGCGCTAGCTGTACTCCCCCTTGGCATCCTCTACCCCTTGATAGCCATTTGAAATGAGGCCATTTCGATGTCCCCATTATCCTAGTGTTAGTGTCCTAGTCACCACAACATCAGCCCAGCCAGCCCTTAGAATGGTGAAAAAGAAGAAATTGTTGTTTGGAGCCACTAAGTTAGAGGCAATTTGTGATATAATAATAGATCATTGAAAGGGTAGGAAATGGTCTTCCTCCCATTCTACCTTCTGGCAAATATAATGGGCTCTTTGGGCAATGCAAAGATTCTGTCCTGATTCTTGCACCTCTGCCCCCAACCTGCATGTTTTTGAGCTTCAGACATTTATTTACATCTGTCTATCAATATTTTCCAAGCAGAATTCATTTTCTTGGACTTCAAAACTCCCCTCCTCCATTTTGGTTATTGATATGGCCCTGTATACATATAGCCAAGTTAGAAATCTCAGATTCATTTGATTCTCCCTTCACTCTCCTCCCCACATTGAACAGCTCCTACTGCTCACTCATGGTAACACGGCTGCCAGGCTGTACTGGCACTGGAAGGAGGGGTGACGGATGCCAGGAGAGCTAATAGAGCTGTAGTAGAAGGTCTAGTCCGGGGAGTGTTACAACTACAACACTGATCTGTTCTTGAAAAAAAAAGGGGGGGGGGAGTGGCTAGGACTCTAGCCAAGATGGAAAAATCCTTCTTCTGGCAGTTGTACCTCCAGAGTGATTAAGTGTCGGTTTTTGTCCCCTCTCCCCACCTCCAGTGTTAGTTGGATGAAGGATCAATGGCAGTTGGGGCAGATTAGACACAAAGGAGACTGCACTCCCTTATAATTTTAGAAGACTTACCCTGGCATCCTTCTTTGTGCAAAACTTGGACTACTTGCACACATTTTCCAAAAAGTGTTTTTAAAAAATCCAAAACATATTTAATTAATATGGAGTTGAATCAACTGCGCTACATTTAGAGTGTGTTATGTTATAATGAGAATGAAGTATCCTGGCACATTTTTACCCAAGCAATCTGGTTACATTGCCTTCTTCTTGGTATACAATAATATCCCAGATATTAGAAGCCACATATAATTCTTGGTTTCCTTTTTCCATATTTCAAAGACAACTTATCCTTCCTATTCAGCACTAGATGAGGAGTCAAGAGACTTGGTCTCAAAGCTGCTGCTGGTCTGTACGGTGCCAATGCCATAGGGCATGTTAGAAGAAAGGGTCTTCTGTGAGTGGCAGCGGCTATGGACTGATGGTGCCCCTTCTTCTGGATGGGTGCTACTCCCATCCCAATGCATAGAGCTTGGCTGAGAGAGGACAGGCTGGATTCTAGTCTCCACTTGGCTCCTTGGCCATAGGCCTTCGCACAATGCACAGAGTATACACCTCTTCTTCTACCCCTCTTGGACTCTGGTGCGGCACTGCCATCAGCAAGTTGTGTGACTTCGTGTTTCTGGATCTGGGTTTTCTCAGTGTGGATAAAGCATGCATCTGGGGCACAGATACCTGGGTTGTAGTCTTAACTCTTCTTTTTAGTCACAACATGACCTTGACCAAGTCCTTGATCTCAGTGGGTCCTAATTTTCTGGTTTGGAAAGTGGAGGTAGGGAAATTAGAGAATTTCCAAGATCTCCTCCTGAATTAAAAAAAAAAAAACTTAGATACTAACATGTTGCAGAAAGGCAGGCAAGTATTCAAAATCTTCAAGTTTCATGACAGGACTTGCTTTTAATAGTCTACTGCCATCTTCCTCCCCTTATGGCAACTCAGTCAATTAGTCAATTTCTCTGCATTTTAGTTTTGCTCTATTTGTCAAATGGAGATAATAAGAGATGCCTTGGAGGGATTCAGGGAGGATAAACCAATTAATGGTCATAAGGTCCTAGTGGCCGTGTGCCTGCTAAGTGATCATGATTCTAAACAGATCTGTATAGTTCCTTGGCTGCTCACGGCCTGAGCGTCAGACAGCACCATTTATAACATGATGTTCTTTTTTACCAAAACAGACACACTGAGACATTGAGAGGAAGCATCTTGAAGCAAAGGCCAGCATACTGACTAGGACGGAGGTGGAGGAGGGTAGGAAGTGTGAGTTGAGGGAGGAAGAAATCTGTGAATGGAAGGAATTGCTGTTGCAGTTGAGATTTTTGGGGGCTCTGGGTATTCCAGGGAGGTTTCTCTCATGGGGAGGACTAGGGGACAGCGGAAAGGATGGCACCATGATCGGCAGAAGCATATTCTGGCTCTGTATCTGTTGTTGGAGCTCTTGACTTTGGGTTCCACATTCTCCTTATTTGTCTTGGTTATGGGGGATGGGGAAGACAAGGAAGAAGCTGTAAGGAAGGCAGAATCCACTTCCTTAAGAGTTAATCTTGCTATGGCACTCAAGATCCTAGCCAGCTCATTCAAAATACCAGTATGGTTTTTAACTTTTTGATCTTAGTTATGTTCTGGACAGGTTGACACTTCAGAAAGTAGAAAGCATATTTCAGAGCAGAACATAAACATGAGCCATTGTCTATGTCTCCATTTTAATTCTTCCCGAAAGCTTTTTCAGTTGAAATTAATTTCTTCTTCCTAACATTTCCATATTGCTTTTTGGACCGCCATATATTATAGGTATTTATGTAACTCCTTGAGAGTAAAGAACATATTATTCACCTGTGAGTTTTTATAGTGTCTAGACTGCCACTTTCAACACAGAACATTTGTAAAAGCTACTTGTTAACCTAGGTTGTGGTATGTTATATGAAGAAAGAACATTGAAGAATTACATGACAAAATTTTAGAATTTCAGGATTTAAAATTTTTCTGGATTGATCAATCAGGTAAATTCCATCATTTTTGTCCCCCCAATTTAATATTCTCTGTGAGGCTGGAATTCTCCTTTTGATGTAATAACACAGGATTAGTTTATTTGGTAATTAATCATATCACATTAAAAACAGGGGACAGTGATCTAAGGGAAAAATGAGATGAAATTAATTTTGTTGGGGGCAAATGATGGGGGGGTATATCTAGAATGGAAGAGGATAGATAACATGAGAAAATAACAAAGAAAAAGAGCAAAAGCAAAGATCTCTCTAAGTTGGCCTTTGGGCAGATTTTATTTTATTTACATAACCTCTCACTCAGATGGGTCCTCTCTGTGAGTCCCTTGATATGGAACAACGGAAGTCCTTGGTTGCCCTATGTCACCAAGAGCATTAAATGAAGTAAACACTGATTCTGTCTTATGATTTGGTTGAACTTTGGATAATGATGTATGTTGTCAGCAGATTCTCGGCTATAATTCTTACTACATAATTTGCAAGGAATATTTACCTTTGTACTCAATGTATCTAGAAAGCAGAGGTATAAGGTTATATTTCCATGCTCTTTGTTGGCAAAAGAAAAGTTTACTGACCCCTAAGTCGTATATTTTCACCTTAAGTAGGAAAATATATGGAATCAAAGAATGAAAGTGTTTTAGATATGCCTTTGCATCAAGAAGTTATCTGGTTCTGAGGCGCCTGGGTGGCTCTGTCAGTTAAGCGCCTGACTCCTGATTTTGGCTCAGGTCATGATCTCACAGTTCATGAGATCGAGCCCTGTGTTGGGCTCTGCACTTGTCAGCAGAGCTTGGAATTCTTTCTCTCTTTCTCTCTCTCTTTCTCTCTCTCTCTCCCTCCCCCTCACCTGCTCATGCACTCTGTCTTTCTCTCTCTCTCTCAAAATAAAATAAACATTAAAAAAAAAGAAAAATTATCTAGTCCCTTCTCTCATTTCACAAATGAGGTTACTGAGACTCAGAAAGCTTAAATGATATGCCCAAGGCAGGAAGACTGGGATCAGAACACCAGTTTCTGACTCTGAGTTGTGGATACTATTGCTATTTTTACCCCCTGTGTTGATATTGTCTGGCTTGAATTCATAGAAGTGATTATTTTTGTTGATCTTTTATTTTGGTTCATTCAGTGTATCATGTACAGTTCAACGCATTGCCTTCTGTGTGGGCTGGTCACCAGGATTTGCCCTTCTCTGGCACTGGAGTCTTTATGGTAAGGATGTTAGTTAGGCTCCTCCTACCCCGGAGCCCATATGACCTCCTAGAGGCTTAACTTAATATATGTAGAAGCCAGCAAAGGATTTCTTAGAATGATTGAATCCGTACTATGTAATGCAAACCATTTATTGTTACTACTGTATTAGTAAGGAATGCTTTATGCTGCAAGTATGTTGACTAACTGGCTAAAGATATTTAATTATCTCACATACAAGTGGGTGAGCAGAGGTTCAACAATGTCTTCAGAGTCTAAGAACCTAACTTTCTTCTCCACCATCCTCAATGTATTGGCATGCTTTCTTGTTGTCTCAACATTGCTGAATTGTTTCTAGGCATCACATTTTTATGGCAGCAACAAGGGGAATGGGTCAGTACTGGTGATCTTTTTTCCTTTTCTTAAAGAAAATAAATGTTTCTTAGAAGTCTGTCCACCCCTGACTTGTAGACTTCCTACTTCTCATTGGGAAGAACTGTGTCATATGTTCACTCTTGTTTGAAAAGGGGCTGGCAAAGAGTTACTTAGTTGTTTTTTTTTTTTACCTCTGTGGTGGGTAAGAGAGGTATTCTAGATATAACTGTTGATTTAGCCAAATTTCAATATAAAATAGCCCAGAAATAAATATGTATAACTATAAGTAATATTCTATATCAACTTCTTTTTCTTAATACACTTTTTTTAAAAAGTTTATTTTCTTTTAGTAATCTCTGTATCCAATGTGGGGTTCAAACACACAACCCTGAGATCAAGAGTCACAAGTTTTTCCAACTGAGCCAGCCAGGAGCTCTCCTAAATCAATTTTTAATTCTGCTTCATTGTTTGGTCCATCTTCCTTCATAGAGAAGTCAGAAGATAAGTTTCTTTGTTGGGTTAGGTTCAAGAGAGCTTACTTGGGGTGCCACATATGCTCAAACTGAGAGACATGGAAAATTAAAGTTTCGGTAGGTAGGCTGGGATCAAGATGTGAGTAAAAATAGGCCATTTATTTTCTTAATGTTTATTTATTTGTAAATGTTTATTTATTATTCTTTATTTTGAGAGAAAGAGAGAGAAGTAGAGAGAGGAAATCCCAAGCAGGCTCTGTGCCATCAGTGCAGAGCCTGATGCAGGGCTTGATCTTTCAAACCACGAGATCATGACCTGAGCCAAAATCAAGAGTTGAACACTTAACTGACTGAACCACTAGGCACCCCAAAATCAGGTCATTTAAAGGAGAGAAAGTAGGGGCTCCTAGGTGGCTCTGTTGGTTAAGCATCTGACTTCAGCTCAGGTCATGATCTCACAGTTCGTGGATTTGAGTCCCACATCAGGCTTTGTGCTGACAGCTCAGAGCCTGGAGCTGTCTTGGATTCTGTGTCTCCTTCTCGCTCTGTCCTTCCCCTGCTCGTACTCTGTCTCTGTCTGTCTCTCTCTGTCTGTCTCTCTCTGTCTGTCTCTCTCTGTCTCTCTCTCTCTCAAAAATAAATAAAACACTAAAAAATTTTTTAAAAAATAAAGAGAGAAAGTAGATCAAAGTGGTTAAAGTTATGGGCTCTTGTTCTGGGTTTAAGTTCTAGCTCTGTCACTTCCTAACTATGTGACTTTACCAAGTTACATCACATCTCCAAGCCTCAGTTTCCTCCTGAGTTTAATGAGGAGAATACTAATACCTTTTCATTAGGTTGTTGTGAGGAGTTATATTTATAAGTCCCTGAGCACAGTCTGGCTCATAGTAAGTACTCAGTGTCATCACCATCATCATCATCATGGTCATCATTCAAACAGGGGGATTGTGAATAACAGGCATCGGGAATTGGTGTATAGAATGAAGAACTCTCAGAGCCTGAGGCATGAGAGGAGGTTAAATGGAAAAGCAAAAGAACGAAGTCAGGCAATACATCTTCCCTGCAGTGAGGGTGGGCTGCCTCCATTAAAAGGATTCCCTGTTGCAGGATAATATGAATGACTCATACGTGGGGATATAACTCTTATCTTGTGGCTTAGACATATCTCCTGAAAGGTGGTGCACTGCATAGGATTCCAGAGTCCAGAAATGGGATGGCCGAGGGAAGAAATGCTGGCCATAGAGCTCCAAGGAGCAGGAGTAGCGTGGGAATCTTCTGGTTAGGGGACCTCTGCCAAGAGCGCCACAGGCCTCTAAGAACCATTTAGTATAGAAGCCGTAAAGCATTAGTTTCTCCCTTTGATCTTCTAGCCCTGCTTTGATTGATTGATTGATTGATTGATTGTGTGGGAGTGCATGTGTGTTTGTGTGTGTGTGTTTGATGAGTCACTGGGGATGCCCATTTGCAGTGCCTACTTAACATAGCAGCACCTTTAGGCAGGGTGGGCATTTGGGCTCATTGGAAAGTAGCTGGCTTCACAGACCTGTGTGATGGGTCTAAGTCCATCATTACTGGCTAGGAGCTAGGCTGAGGTGGAGATGCAAGGCAAAGTTTAGGTGGTTTCCACTCTCCTCTGAGGCTGGACAACGTCTAACTACCAAACAGATAGGCTGTTTATCTGTCTCAACAACTGTGACTAGTCAGTTACATGGCTTTCCTCCCCTTCCAGTAAAGACCTGATGTATATGATAACTTTCAACATGTATGGTAAACACTTTTATCTATGTTAACTAACTTAATCTACAAAACAACCCTGTGAGGTAGTTATAATGATTACCCTGATTTTTATGGATTAAAAAAAAAACTGAGGTCAAATAACTATAAAGATCATAAAGGCATCTGGAAACTTTGGGAAAAAACTTGTTTGGAAAGCAGATGCGGTTAGCTCTAAACCTGCACTTTATGCTCAGACCCATACTTCAGTAAGGCTAGGAAAACTGGTCCATGGTTGTTCGTAAAAAATGGTTTTATTCTACAATAAACTATAAAGTTAAAAAAAATGGTTTTATTCTAACTTTTGCAGAAAGAAGTGGAGTTTAATAGAGCATTGATCCAAACCCTGTGCACTATGACAGAAATAGTAAAAAGAGAAGAGCCCACGTTCTGGGCTTTTCCTGACATATTTTGGCCAATGACTTGTGCAAGGCTCCTCTTTGTCCTCAAAACATACACACACACAGTGAAATGCCTGGGAGCTGGGGTTTTGCCCTACAGTTTCTGGGGTGGCAGATTTTAGGAGCGTAGCCTTGATTGGAGAGGTTTGAAGAAGGTTGTTGAGGAAAAGATGATAAAGACTGAGCTGGGGTTTATGAGGGATGAAAGGAAGATGATCAGGCAGGAAATTCCTAGCGTGAGCAAAGATATGGAAGCAGAAAAAAAAATATGGGGCTTAAACATAAGCAAGTCATTTGGACTGAGATATAGAGCATATGAAGAGGAACGTTTAGAAGTAGGGTGGGTGGGAGATAGATCAATGAAGACTTTAAATACCAGCCAAGGAGCATGAATTCTACCCAGTAGGCAATGGGGAACCTATTAAATAAGATCTAGGTAAAAATTTGGGCCCTGGAGAGAGGACAACTTTTTTTTTTTTTGAGAGAGAGTGAGGGAGCGAGAATGAGAGCGAGAGCGAGAGCGAGAGAGAGAGAGAGAGAGAGAGAGCATGAGCAGGGGAGGGGCAGAGGGGGGGGGGGGGACAAAAGATCTGAAGCAGGTTCCGCACTGACAGCAGCAAGCCCTATGTGTGGCTTGAATCCACCAACCGTGAGATCATGACCTGAGCCAAAGTCTGACCAACTCAGACTCGACCAACTGAGCCACCCAGGTGCCCCAAAAGGACAGCTTTTATTTCACTTAGACCTCTGTATAAACTCAACCTGGGCTATCACAGTCACTGCCAGACTTGTGACTTCAGATCACAGGCTGTGGCAGCACATGTCACCCCTCACTATGCAGCAGTTCCTGACGGCTACCACATGTCTGGGAGTAAGACAGAGGCAAAGAATCGTTAGGTAGATGTAACTAGGATTTGTGTTTTCTGGTTTTCCAATCATTTAACACATATTTTTGAGCATCTTTTTAGGTACAGCAGATACAATCATTGTTTAGGAAAAATGGTCATGCCCAAACTTAATCTACTGCATAGCTTATTGGCTCAATCTTCAAATTGTTGGATCTGCCCCTTTTATATGGTTCCTGTGGAGTGCCTAGATCTGAGATGCCATTGTCTCTTGCCCAACTCCATTTGTAGCCTCTTAACAGAGTCTCATGGCTTTTATTCTCAAGACTGAATACACACACAGCAGCCAGGGCGATACCATGAAAGCGGAAGTCAGATCTTGCCACTCACCTTCATAAAATCCTTCAATGGCTGCCATTACACTTAGATTAAAATCCAAACATCTAGCCATACCTCACACATCCTTGTATAAACACCCCCTGCCAAGACTTCTGATCTTACCTTTCACCTCTCTCCCTTGCTTACTATGCTCACTGGCCTCTTGCTATTTCTTAAACAGTCATAGTGTATTCCTGCCTCAGGACCTTTACTCTTGCTGGTCACTCTGCTTGGAACGTTCTTCTCCCAGATTCCAGCATGGCTGCATGCCTCCCCCCAACCCCCGCCCCCATCCCATGCCATTCAAATCTCTATTTAAATATCAATTCCTCAGAGAGCCCTTCTCTGATGATCTATCTTGTTATATTTATGGCACCTAGCACTACCTGAAATCATACTTTTGTTTGTCTATTTGTTTACGGTGTTTATTGCTCACTAGAATGTATGCTCTGTGAAGAGAGTATTTTGTTTACTTGCTCACTGTGGTATCCTCGGCACCTAGAACAGGGCCTGGCCCATGAGCACACAGTAAAAAGTATTGAATGAATGAATGATTATTACTGGGACTTCTTTCACAGCTTTGAGGGAAGTTGTTTTATCCCTAAAAAACTTAACATCTCTCTTTCTGTTTTCCTCACATATCACAGCTCCAAATCTGCTCCTCTTGCCTCTGGCCTGAATAAGTGACATCCATTTTGGGCATGCTAATGGGCAGTCTGCAAGTAGTTGAGTGCATTTCTGATTTTAATTCTCTTGGCTGCTTTGAATAGTTTTTCTCTGGTTGTTAGTAATTAAAACAAACAAGCAGAAAGACTCATATTAGTCTAGCTCATTGCCAAATTGGATATTGCTCAACTCAAAATTAAACGTACACACACCCATAAAACTAGCCAAACTGGCTATTACAATTACATAAAGATTCTTGTGTCCATTAGCAGTGTTGCCTTTCAAGGGTTTATCCTGTTTGGCATATACATCAAAGTAACAGTCATAAAGACTTCTACAAAAATTTGGAACATGTAGATGTGGAAAAAATTTTAAGATTTTTTTAAAAAAAGATTTTGTTTCCAGCTAAACTGCAAGGCATAGAATAAAGCAATTCAGTGTTTTGTCAAAACCTTGGTTCTTTAAGACCACTGTCATAGTCGCCTCCCCCCCCCAAAATGGCGGATATGATTCAGCTTTGTATTCTGCATCTTGGGAATTAGTGTCAGAATACCAGCCCTGATCTCTTTAGTGAATGATTCATTCGCTAACGTGATTAACGATTCTGAGAGCCAGCAATGTTGGCCACTAATGTCAGATTTTTAGAAGCTGCCTAGTTTATGTTCGTCTGTACTTGGCAGGGACAAGGGGGTCCTGAATCTGCTGTTGTGATTTTTAATGTTTTTATTTGAACCAGGAGAATGAGCTTCTTAGGAGTTCTACAGCTGTCCTTTCTTCTTCTCCTTTTTTTTTTTTTTTTTTTTTTAAATGGGTAGGACCTATCCATGAGACAAACAGAAGAATAACAATTCAGGAGAATTAAGAGTAGAAAAGAGTGCCAAACCCTCATCAAGAAAACCTTGCAGATTAAGTTCCTAGTGGTGTGAGGAGTATGTTGAGTAAAAAATATTCAGCCTCGATTCATTGTTTGACTCAAAGGCCCATGGCTCTGTACCTTTTTGAATATAAGGAATTCAGAAAAATTGGGGCAGAGGGTCAGATTGAGATTATCGTTATGTGATTATGTGTTTACATGTCTTATGAGTTGACTGTAAGCCCCTTGAAGTTAGAAGCTTATTCATCTTTGTTTCCCATTGTCTGGCCTGGGAAGTTGTGTAGCTTAAAAACAAGGATGATTATGATGATGCTGGTAATGGCCAACATCACTCAGCTCACTGTACACCAGACACCATGCTTCTTTGCATACTTTACCTTATTTAATTCTTATAACAACATATTCTGTCCATATTTTATGAAGAAATTAAGGCTTAGAGATGTTCATAAATTTGTCCAAGTCTCAGAACTAGTAAAGTGATGAGCCTGGGATGTGAAACCATTTCTTTTCTTTGTCGTAACAACATATTAATCTCTACACTATCCTTGTTTCCTGAGAGTGTGGTTAACCAAGGCCACCCTTCTCAACCTGGCCTCATGACTCAGTCAAGAATTAAAATGTGACAAACAGAATCAGACAATACTAATGTCCTGGAACTAATCACGGTTTCACCAACCAGGAAGAGAAGAGAAAGCTTCAGTGTGGGTAACAAGAGATGGAGGGATTAACCATGTCAGGGATTAGCTCCAATGTGAGGAGGACAGTGGACTTGAGAAAAAGGCGAGAGAAAAGAAAAGTGCCCCAAAAGAGAAACCAGGTAGGAATTTCTTTTAAACAGAAGGTAGATTTTCATTCCGGGAAGTTGCCAAAGTGTTGCTTTTGAGCCACCATCTTGTTCAGATTCCTGCTGGTATGCATGGGGCCTGAGACAAGAAAGCAAGTGGAAAGGTTTGAGCATGCCTCTGTACATGGCACTCCTCACCCCCTCCCGGTAATATGTGCTTTGGAAGCAAATGGGTGGAAAGTTTTGCCCACTTTGGCTTCCCTTACTTTTGTGCGTGGGCGGAGGTTTGTGTGCCCGGCTCTTCCACGAGGAGTTCAGGTTGCTTTACCTGCTACAGAGTCTTGACAGGGTGAGACATGTGCCTGTGGTTGCAGGCCTGTCCCAGGAAAACTTGTCATACCGGATATGGAAATCGGTGGAGCAAAGTGGAAGGCCGGGTTGTCTTATTTTCATAAGACACTTGGGTTGCTCTCCCCTGGCCCAGCCAGAGCACCGCATCACAGAGCGAGTGGGACCAAGAAGAAATCATTTGCATATGACGCTCACCAGGCAGTTCTGGATATTTTAGCCAAAAGTGTCATTTGCACAGACGACAGACATGATGTCCCCATCAGAAAACAAAGGAAAAAAACAACAACAGGCTTTTATAGCCCTTATTATTTCTCCTTGCTCTGGACCTCACAATCCTGATGGCTCTCAATGTTTTCTTTTCTTTTCTTTTTTTTTTTATTTTTATTTTTTTGAGAGACACATACAGCATGAGCTGGGGAGGGTCAGAGAGAGAGGGAGACACAGAATCAGAAGCGGGCTCCAGGCTCTGAGCTGTCAGCACAGAGCCCGACGCGGGGCTCGAACCCATGAACCGTGAGATCATCACCTGAGCCGAAGTCGGCCGCTTAACCAACTGAGTCACCCAGGCGCCCCTCTCAAGGTTTTCAAACTGATCCTTTTCAGGTTTCTTTCTTTGGTCTTTCTTTGATTCTCTGTCAGGACTGTCCTCTGGCTTCTATTTGCCCAATGGGTTTTGAAGAACTGATTTAAGCATCAGTCTTAGCGTGCTGCAGACATGCTAGAGGAAAAGGTAGCCTGGGTTCATAAAGCCAGCATCAGCAGCCACTGATGGAAGGTATTCTTCTCCTAATGGGATTACATAAAAATTAATGATGGGTAAACATCAATGTTAAGAGATTTAATTTGGATAAAGCTTATAAAGCTTGCCTGCTTAATTGGAGTTTATCTGATCCTTTCTGTTTTATTTTTTTTTTCTTTGTTCTGCAAAATTTCCAAAAAAGCCAGTTACCAGTGTGATACTCTCCCTGCTTCCTTCCCTAGGGCAGATAGGAACTTTGTGAGACCTGACATTTTTCTGGTACTTTGTTAACTTCCACTTCAGGGGAAGCGTACAGAGGTGTGCGGATGCAAAACAGAGGGAGATGTCTGCAGAGCTTATTAAAAATGCCTCCTCCGAAGGGTTCCAGGGAGAACAAGCAGCACATTGGAGGAATTTAGATATTTTCCCCATCTTGGTTTACTCTTTCCTTGCAGGTAGCCATGGATCTGAGAGTTGCTTGCTTTTAAGAGCTCCTACCCAGAGGACAAAGAGTGTTGTCTGGGGCCAATCTCTTCCTTCAGCTTTCAGGTTTGTCTTCCTTCCTTCCTTCCTTCCTTCCTCCCTTCTTTTCTTTCTTTTCTTTTCTTTTCTTTTCTTTTCTGTTCTTTCTTCTTTCTTTCTTTCTTTCTTTCTTACTTTCTTTCTCTCTCTCTCTTTCTTTCTTCTTTCTTTCTTTCAACATTTATTTTTAAGAGAGAATGAGAAGGAAAGTGAGCATGAACAGGGGAGGGGCAGGGACAGAGGATCGGAAGGGAGCTCTGTGCTGACAGCAGAGAGCTTGGAGCTCAGACTCACAAACCATGAGATCATGGGTTTTGAGCCGAAGTCAGACACCCAACTGACTGAACCACCCAGGTACCCCAGCTCTCAGGTCTTTCTGAATCCATGTTTGATTTCTTGAAATGTACATGGGCCAACCGTAATCCATATCTAAGGGATAGCTAATTTATATGCATCTTTCTCAAGGAGAATGAGAGAGTCATTGTTTCCAATCTCCCAATGTGATTTTCCCCCCTATGACAGAACCTAATTCCTTGTATCTTTTCATGTTCACTTTGATTTGTCATCTCATGCTTCCGCTTATACAAAAAGGCCCATCAGGTAGCTGAACCATAAACAGGCAGAGGAAATGGGGCTTTTTGAGGAAAGGAAATGGTTTGGTGGCAGTGCTTAATTTTTTGCTTTTTAACTGCAGTGAATACTTTTTAAAGACGATTTGTCCTATTGGGACTATTGGAAGAAGCGTTACATTCACTTTATAGTCTCTGCTTTTTGGGTACTTATTTTATCCAAAAAAGAAAGAAAGACAATTCCATGTTCCAGGAATCCATCTGCTGTTAAATTTTGCGAGAACTAAAATGCACTGAAAAATATGGCCAAACACACTTTGTTCATGTTTTCTCCACCTTTGGACTGATACCAGTCATAAAACTCCCATCTTGTATAGACAATCTGTTAAAATAAGTTACTAAGAAACCCAAACAGGTGTAAAGGTCATTCTTAGTGTGAGTGGGCTTTCTTTTTGCTGTGGTTACAGCCAAACCCAAGCTCGAGATGGTGTTTTATAGATGATATTTTAAGCTGTAAACCACATTATATGATTGGAGAACCGCACCCAACAGGGTCAGTTTTCCTGTTTCGGAACTGTCGGTGCGACTCAGTGCATAATTCATGTTCATTCCTCATGTTCTCACTTTGTTCAGACCTGGAGCTTATAAGCAGGTTGCTCCGTTGCATTTTAAACATGTCAGGTCTCCCAAGGTGTATTTTTAAAAATACATGGGCAACAAAAAGGAAGGAAGAAGTGTCCTTAGTATGAATAACAAAGGATGTTGTTTTCTAGAGCTTTTTTTTCCCCCCTCTAGAAAAGCTCTCTAGGCTTTTCTAGAGAGCTTAAGGAAAAGTGATCAACTATGGGAAGGGCATATAGATTTGAGAGCAAAAGCAAATGCATTTGAAGCAAAGAGACTACTCTTCTCTGCCATTTTCTGAGCACCTATTAGATAATAGTCATTTTGTTAAGCACTTCAGGTACATTATCTCATTAATATCCTTGATAAGCTTTTGTGAAATATCAAGGGCATGGGTTAAGAAAGGTGAATGACTTGCTCAAGTGCTCATAGCCAGGAAGGAGTGTATATACCAGTGCAGCCCAGTGTGGTTTAACTCTTGCTCATTCTATGTCCCGAGGCCATGTCTACATGAAGTCCCTGTGGTAGTTACCATGTGTCTGCTCTCATGGGTTGTAACATTGCAAGGTCAGAAGAGTAGAAATGTCTTTTTGGATTTGGCCTGGGTTTTCAATGAGAAGATAATGAATGGCCGGCAATAATGGTGAAAATGTAGATGCTTAGCCAAACTGAAGAGCTTCTATGCTCATCTGGATAGAAAGGAAATAATGTGGGATATATAGACTTATCTTGCTTTTCTCTAAGTGGGAGCAATGGTGAGTCATTACATCTAATAAAGTCAAAGCAGATCTTTTTTCTTTCTTTTTCGCAGAAAAATCTATTGTTTTTTACAACCCACTCCTAAGTCTAAATGAATCTGTTAAATTGTCTACATTTTAAGTGAAACTTTTCAAATTCCTTTACCTACCAGAGGCAGGAATGTTTCTTTTCTCCTTCAGTCTTGCCTAAGGAAAAAGAACTCTTTCAGAACCTGGTGTGTGAAGTTGCCTTCCTTCCTTCCTAGAAATTTCTAGACCAATGCTCTTTATTTTTTATTTTTATTTTTATTTAAATCAAAGTTAGTTAACATAGAGTGTAATAATGATTTCAGTAATAGAATTGAGTGATTCATCACTTACATATAACACCCAGTACTCATCCCAACAAGTGTCCTTCTTAATGCCCATCGCCCATTTAGCCCATCCCTCTACCCAACACCCTGCCAGCAACCCTCAGTTTTTTCTCTGTATTTAAAAGTCTCTTATGGTTTGTCTCCCTCTCTGTTTTTTATCTTATTTTTGCTTCCCTTCCCCTATGTTCATCTGTTTTGTATCTTAAATTCCACATGAGTGAAATCATATGACATTTGTCTTTCTCTGACTTATTTTGCTTAGCATAATACCCTCTAGTTCCATCCACATAGTTGCAAATGGCAAGCTTTCATTCTTTTCGATCTGCAAGCTTTCAATTCTTTTTGATCTCTGCGTAGTATTCCATTGTATATACATACCATATCTTCTTTATCCATTCATCTGTTAATGGACATTTTAGACCAATGCTCTTTTTCCCCCCCGAAGATAACACATTTATAGCAATAATTATTTTTTATCACTATAATTATTCTGAAATGTAGTATCACTTTCCTCCATTTATCTGTGCTAGAGGATCGGGTAACTTTGAGTCAAATAAGATTAAGAAAAAAGTGCCCATATTCTTCCTAATTAGAAATTGGACCTCAAGGAACTTATAATTCAGTTGAGGAGTCACAAAAAACAGTAACACTTAAATTACCAAGGGAGGGACGGAGTAGCTATTGTAGAAGTGTGTTTTGGTTGGGGCTAGGCTGGAGGGGTGGCTTATCACTGCTGCCCAGAATAGTTGAAATAAATGCATGACTCAGCATTTGAGTGAGATCTTGAGGGAGCGGTTGAATATGGTTAGGTGAAAATGAGCAAGAAGAAGAAATTGCCATGCAGCAAGTGAAACATGAAAAGACAAAAATACACATTGGTTATGGACAGGATGACACAAAACATTGGGAAAGATAAAAGATATATGTTTGCCATACAATTACTAGACCAGATTCTTTGCTTTCTTCTATGGTTTTCTAGACCCATGTAGAGAGAAAAATGAACCCTGGGAAGACCTCTAGCTGGCTACAGCAAGATATGGGAGGAAGATTTAATTCCTTTATTTTTTCTTATTTTCCACATCTTAATCAATGACAGGCATAAAACTTTCTTAGGGCTATTGCTGCAGAGACAGTAAATGGAAGAATAATATGGCATGTATTATAAGGACCAAGTGGTTAAAATAAAGACTGTCTATAGTAGTCTTCTCAATCTCAGTGCTATTGACATTTTGGGCTGGATAATTCTTTGTCTTGGGGGATGGGGACTATCCTGTGCAATGTAGCACATCCCTGCTTCTATCCATTTGATGCCAGTAGCACCTCTACCCACTGCCCCAGCTGCAAAAACCAAAAATGTCTTCAGACATTGCCCCATGTCCCTTGGGGAGGTTGCAAATCATCTCTAGTTGAGACTTATGCTTTATAGTAGATAGAAGACATAGCAATAGGCATGGTTTCTGTATGCCTGGAAACTTGCTGAGCCAAGGTGAAGATTTATGATCTGAGAAAAGGCAACCATAGCAGGCATGGAGCTGGAGGGAAATAGTGTCTCTGCCCTGAAAGGACCTCAGGGTCGAGAATGTGTCTTGTTCATCTTTGAATCCTCTCCCTGGGACCTAACACAGTTCCTACAACCTAGAAAATGGCCCATAAATGTTGGTCGAATAAATGGGATGTTTGCTTAGAGTCTCAGAGAAGAAATCATAGAGACAAACAGCTACTTGTATCTACTTATTGGCTTATTGTGTTCTATTTGAGGGTCTCTCAAATGTTGCACAAGTAACCAAGGATACCAGTATGATCACATGCAGCAAACATAGGGGAAAAAGAATTGAGTGACAAATGTCACAAGGCCTGTTTTTCAGGTTTATTGCCAGAGAATGTGGGGTTTGGAAGAGACTATATAGAAGAAGTAGGGCAAGAGCCCTACCATCTTCCAGTCTCCATTATATTAGAGATATTTATGGTTGCTAGTTACTAGTTTCAAATCTCTCGCCTTTGAATTTTGCTTTTTGTCTGAACCAGGGGTTTCTGTATCTTCCTTTCACGAGAGCAGGTGAGAGTTCCTGAGTCCTGACTTGTGGAACCTCTCAAAGAGTTTGCCTAGTGAAAAGGAAAGGGAAGTGTGGCAGAGAGCCCAGTGATGGGAGATGAGCTCCATGTGGCAAAGACGTGTATGTCCATGCTCCTGTCAGCCAATAAAGTCTGAAAACAGCCAACTCACTTTTTCTTCTCCCAGGACTCTTGATTTCCCCCTTCATTCACATCTTTCATTTTTGAGTGACATGTTATTTTGTATTTAACATATTCCTTATTACTAATGACTAGCAGGTGTGGGAACTTCTAGGGATTCTAGGGAACTTCTCTTTGGAAGACTTTCATGTGAAAAACTTCAGATTGGGCACCTCTAATGCAGGCAGCTTGGACTGATCTTCGGAGGAGGCCATGGTAGGCATCCTTTTCATCTTTTCCTTGATACTCCATCAATGTTGGCACCTTCTGAATCCAGATGCATCTGCTCAAATGCCTAGTTAGCATCTTCACTTGGGTATCTTGTAGACATCTCAAATGAATGATTTCCTGCCTCACCTCCCAACCTGCTTCTGTGTCCTTATCCATCTCATTCAAAGGCAATCTGACCTTGCTGTGGCTTAGGTCAAAATCCTTGGAGCCATCCTTGACTCTCCTCCTTGTCTCACGCCCCATCGTCTCACTTCAACAAATTTTGTTGGCTTTGCTTTCAAAGTATATCTATGATCTGAACATTTCTCACCACCTGCTTTTCCACCATTCTAGTCTCAGCTACCAAAAGCTCAACACAGTGGCCAGGATGAGAGTTTGAAATTGGAAGGTTGATCCTGCCACCTTTTTGCTCAAAACCTTTCAATGCTTCCCTATCTCAGAGCTAAAAACAAATTCTTTGCATGGTTCTACAACTCCCCACCCCTTTATCTCTCACAGCTCATCTCTTTCTTCTCTCCTATCATGCGCACACCAGCTTGCCACGTACCTGCTGTTTCTTAAGTGCATGAAACATGCCCCACCAGTTCCCTCAGCCTGGAACGCTCTTCCCTCAGGGATCCATGTGTTTACATTTGGCCCTTTTGAATCTTTGCTTAAATATCACTTTGCAATGAGATATGCTCCTTAAACTATAACCTGTTTTCCAGCCCCTGTCCAATACCTTATCCTTAAGTACTTTTTTTGTGAAATAGCACTTACCAACTTTTAATATGCTATATCATTTGTTTATTTACCACATTTACTTGTCTCCTACGCTAAAATGGAATACTTACAAGGGCAGGGACCTTTGTTTATCTCAAACACCTCAAACGATGTGTCACACATAGCAAGTGCTCATCAATGTTTTTGGTTGAATAAATATCTCTTTTAAAGCACATATTAGCTCTTTATTTAGTCTTTCTTCCCACCCAGACTGTGAACTGTTTTGGGGAGAGTGATCAATAGAATGCCCTCTATTGCAGCAGCTAATATGGTTAATTCTTTTCCTTAAAGGGTGCTTCTCAAATTATGTAAGCCTTAGGCCACACAAAATCTGGCCAGTCCCTGTACCAATCTCATAGGGTTAGTATGGGAATTAAAAACGTAATACGTACATATAACTTAGAAAAGTGCCTGGCACTTTAAGGTTAAAGACTGTCTTACATTTTGCATACCTCCCTCCTCCCCTGTCCCCCCATTATGACTAGCTCAGTGGCTGAAACAGAGGTGGGAGCAAAAGAATCATCTCTGCTAATAAACAGAACTATTTGGGGCATCTGGGTGGTTGAGTCAGTTGAGCATCTGACTCTTGATTTTGACTCAGGTCATGATCCCAAGGTTGTGGGATGGAGCCCTGTGCTGTACTTCACACTGAGCATGGGATCTGCTTGGAATTTTCTCTCTCTCCCTCCCTTTCCCTCTCCCTCTGTCCTCTCTCTTGCCCACTCATGCTCTCTCTCTCTCTCTTTCAGATTAAAAAACAAAAACAAGAACAAGAACAATTCAACTGAATGAATATATTTTGACATGATAGTTCAACTATCTCCTTAGGTTTTTACTTCCAACTGCTGCCCTTCTTCCCTTTTTTTAAAACTTTTTTTTTTGAACAGTTTGAGCTACACAGCCAAGTTGGGAGGAAATGAGAGATTTCCCATGTACCCCCTACCCTTACATGGATAGCTTCCTCCATTATCAACATCCCTGACAAGGGTGGTACATTTGCTACAATTGAGGAGCCTACACTGCACATTATAATCACTCAAAGCCCATAGTTTACATTAGGGCTCACTCTTGGAGTCGCATACTCTGTGGGTTTGGACAAGTGTATGTATCCATCATTATATGATCACAGAGAGTGGATTTCCTCTCCTAAAAGTTCTCTGTGCTCCAGCTATTCATCCCTTCCTCCAATAACTCCTGGCAACCAGTGACATTTTCACTTTCTCCATAGTTTTGCATTTTCCAGAATCCCTTATAGTTGGAATCAAACAGTATGTACCCTTTTCAGAGTGGCTTCTTTCGCTTAGTAATATGCATTTAAGTTTCCTTCATTTTTTCCCCATGGCTTGATAGCTCATTTCTGTTTAGTACTGAACAATATTCCATTGTCTGGATGTAACACAGTTTATTTTTTCATTCACTGCCTCCTTCCTTTTCAAAGTTAGTTTTAATACTTAGGAACTTATCAAAAGATTCATATAAAAGTTAATGTATGATTGCTTACATCTTATTATTTTTTTAACTTTTTTAAAGTTTATTTATTTTGAGAGAGACAGAAACAGTGTGAGTTGGGGAGGAGCAGAAAGACAGGGAGACAGAGAATACTTAGCAGGCTCCACACTGCCAGCACAGAGCCCGATGTGGGGCTCAAACTCATAAAGTGCAAGATCATGACCTGCGCCAAAACCAAGAGTAGGATGCTTAACTGACTGAACCACCCAGGTGCCCCAATTGCTTATATTTTATTATGTACCTATCACGATAGTATCAGAATGGTATTACTTGACATTTTTAATGACATTTTTAGTAAGACTAAGGGTTAGAATCATTTATTTTTTCAACAGTCCTGAACTTAATGCGGTGCTAAAATATATAGTAGGCGTATACACATGATAATGGCAATGAAATTGAAATGAGACTTTTAAAAATAGCCCCTTTCTTATTTTGTTATGCCCCTATGTTAACATGATTTGAATTTACATAAGGTTCTTACCTTCTGTCTTCTCTTTTCTATCATATTGATCTCTTGTACCCACCATGGTTATATTTAACCCACTAGCTGGATAAATATATTTTAAATATCTGTGTTGTTAATATTTAAATATCGGCTGTTTCTATAGAGAAAGGGAAGTTTTCTGAAAGAAATCTCATAGAAATCTGGCTTCTGGCTTCACCATTGACTGAAGCTGATTTTTCAGTGGTTCACAGTTAGCTCCTAACTGACAAATTGCCTTCTAATGAACTCTCCTTTGGTTTTGGTGTCAGCCACAGTTTGTAATCTTGTCTCTTTTCTTGAAACAGCCTCTGAACTTGGATTCTGTGGGAAGTTTTGTTCTCTTCTTCCTTCCTGGTTCTTAGTATCCTGCCTGGGCTCTTCAGTTCTTTCCATTGAAAGGACATCTTAATGTCTTAGAAGGGTTTGGTGGTGAAAAAGTTCTGGCAGAAAAATCACTGAAGGGAAGACACCATGATTTTAAAAAACACTTCCAATGGTAAAAAAGTAAGAGTGTTTGAATATGGAGCAATAAGAGATAGAAAACTAACTCTAGAATTATGTATTTACTCACTGAGACAGAGAATGAACCTAAATGCTCTTAAGAATTTGACCTTATAGCCTAGACTTTTCTTTTAGAGTTGTTCCTCATATTTTCTCAATTATGTGAAGGGAGATGTGAAACAAAGAATACTTCTAAAAAATGTGGGGTTTTTGTTGTTGTTGTTGTTGTTGTTGTTATTTTTACTCTACTTCAAAATATGTGCACCTGTTGTTCTTCTATGGGCTGCATCTAGATCAGTATTTGCCAAATAAAGTTTGTCTGCAGTTTAGTAAACATCTAATTCTCCACTTCAGTGCTCAGGAGGGAGGAAGAGGAGAGAGAGCCCCACTGAGGAAGGGGGTGAGGGAGAACAAGGGCGATAAATGCTGCTTTGCTCATTTACACTGAGTGTCAGGACACCAGAGGAAAAGGTGAGAAATCCAGTCCATCACCAGGGTAAAGCTAAATTTCCATGTATTTGGAAACTTCTGGCATTGTGTGAAGCAAACAGACCACAGAATTTTCCTGCATTATACATGTTGTATAGAAATGACCTCATTCCTTGTAGTATTGTTCTAGATCACTTAACACTGAGTGATTTAGCATAGACAGAATGTAATTTTTTTCTAAAATTCATGCACCATTGAAGAAAGAATCTTCCTCATCTACCAGTTATTCAGTGTGCTGTGGATTTTCTGGTTCATGTCTTGATAAGGGCAAGAAAAAGAAAAGGAAAAAAAAAAGTTATGTATCTTTTTCCACCTATGGGGTTAGCTTCTGCAGCCTCACTCTACATAAATGCTGTTCTATCATTCAGAGATATGTGGCTTGTTAATGTCATTCCTAATTTTTTTATTTTTGAGTGAGAGAGAGACAGAGCACGAGCTGGAGAGGGGCAGAGAGAGAGAGGGAGACACAGAATCCAAAGCAGGCTCTAGGCTCTGTCCGCACAGAGCCCAACATGGGACTCGAACTCACGAACTTTGGGATCATGACCTGAGCTGAAGTTGGATGCTTAACCGACTGAGCCACCCAGGCGCCCCCATGTCATTCCTCACTCATATTTTGCTATCAAATCACACCAGGTATTCTGCTCACTCTGTTCTTAAATTTTAAATGTCACCACTCTCTTGTCTCCACAATCCTTAGCCCTCTAAAAAGCAAAAGCAAAAGACATGCACAAGTTTTAGATCTCCCTGTAAAGTAGGAGAATGTCTTCACATCATTTAAATGTTTATAGTAGAACTGAAAGTAAAACACAAGGTTGAAAGTAAAATGCAGAACTGAAAGTAAAATATTTATGAAGTTGTCTGAAATCTTTTCTGGAGCAAAGCAGTTGTACATACATAAACAGGCATCAGAGAAGACAATGTAAAAATCCCTGACATAAAGTCTTGTTCATACATCCACTGTGATGGATGACAATGTGTTATATCCAAGAGTTAGTAAAATGAATGTTTACTGTGAAATACAGGTGATGTGGAAGGTTGAATATTTTATGTACTTATGCTATTAGGACATTATTATCCTATGTTAAGTACTAGTAACATTAATAAAAGTCAAATATCCATAAGTTTAAAAAAACCAAATTAATCAAGAGTCTATAATATACAGGGAAGTGTTCCCTGTGCTGGCCGTAGAGCTGTGAACAAAACAATATAGATCTGTGCCTTCATTGGACATGGTTAACGCAGAGTACTTATTAACTGCCAGACACCGATTTAAGTCTTTTACATCTATTAACTCTTAAAATTTTCAATTAACCTCATAAAATGCTATTATTATCCCATTTTGCAGATGAGGAAATAGAGACACAGAAATGTTAACTATTTGTCCATGAGCCATATTGGTAGGTAGTGGTAGAGCCAGTGTGCATACACAACCAGTCTGTTCTAGAAATGAAAACCTAGGGGTGCCTGGGTGGCTCAGTCAGTTGAGCATCTGACTTTAGCTCAGGTCATGATCTCACGGTTTGCAAGTTCGAGCCCCACCTTGGGCTCACTGCCGTCAGCGCAGAGCCTGCTTTGGACCCTCTGTTCTCCTATCTATGCCTCTGCCCCACTTGCACACTCTCTCTCTATCAAAAATAAACAGAACATTAAAAAAAATTAGAGGGGCGCCTGGGTGGCTCAGTCGGTTAAGCGTCCGGCTTCGGCTCAGGTCATGATCTCACGGTTCGTGGGTTCGAGCCCCGCGTCGGGCTCTGTGCTGACAGCTCAGAGCCTGGAGCCTGTCTTCAGATTCTGTGTCTCCCTCTCACTCTGACCCTCCCCTGCTCGCGCTGTCTCTGTCTCTCAAAAATAAATAAAAAACATAAAAAAAAATTAAAAAAAAAATTAGAAACGAAAACCTGGGAGCACCTGGGTGGCCCAGTCAGTTGAGCATCTGACTCTTAGTTTCTCTTAGTTTCAGCTCAGGTCATGATCCCAGGGTTGTGAGATTTATATACATACATATATAAATAAAAGAAATGAAAATCTAGGCATGATCAATAACTAATTAATTCCTATCAACTCTTGGATGGTTCCCAGCTGTGATTTATATCCCAAGTTGCATTGCTTTTGAAGAACATTTAAATGCACAGAGTGAAAATAAGCACTATCATTAGTCTATCATACTTCTTGACCAGCTTTTCTGTAAATACCAAAATAACAAATGTATTCTCTCAGATATTCTTGGTCTTAGAAATATCCATTATTTTAGGTTAGGGAGATACAATAAAGTCTCTAGAAAACATATTCAAAGGGAATAATAAATGTTTTCCACCTAAATGCTCATGTCTCTGGATAGGTTCTTCTATTAAAGCAAAGCAAAATATGTCGTGGCTTGATTGAACTTCAGACCAGCATGTAGAAGCCTGGTGACATGACTTGTCACGAGGGAATGCCTCAAAAAACAAGTCTTGATAATAATGTTTACACTGCTGTGCTTTGAAGGAGACATGTCACTTGTGTTGTACACCAAAAGTGCTTTCAAATGAGAATCAGTTTCACATGTAACCTTAAGGAGAACACAACCTAATCCAAGCCTGAACAACTCAGTTGTTGAGAGGGTAGAGCAGATGAGGTCACCACAGGCCAGTCAGTCTTACTCTATGCTGTGACCTGAGACCGCACCTCTGAGCCGGGCCAACCAGGAGAGACAGTGTGGAGGATCAGTGAAAATCTATGACATGACTATAAAAACAGCTCAAATACAAGTCGTAGTGATGAATCGAGCTTTGTCTTTATATATGGAAGACTGTAGCAGGAAGCTTTTAAACTTACATGGTTTGTAAGGGAAAAAAAAGACAGAAAAGAAAAAAGAATATAAAAAGCTTTTTTGATATATTTTTTAAGTAGGCTCTTTTGTTATACCAAAGCCAGACAGGTAGATTTAATGGACTATAAGTAGAGGCATGATGAAGTTCAACACAATGTCATGGGTGTGATTCTTTAGACACATTCTTATTTTTTAATGTATTTTTTAAAATATTTATTTTTAAGAGAGAGAGAGAGAGAACAAGTGGAAGAGGGCAGAGAGAGAGGGAGACACAGAATCTGAAGCAGGCTCCAGGCTCCAGGCTGTCAGCACAGAGGCCGACCTGGGGCTCAAACTCATGGACTATAAGATCATGACCTGAGCTGAAGTCAGATGCTTAACTGACTGAGCCACCCAGGCACCCCTCATGGGTGTGATTATTAAACTTCAGGTTACTATAACATTGTAGGATATATGGTTATTAGTATTAGCAAAGTATAGTTAGAATTTTTTTGAAATCAGCTTCTCCCTCATTCTAGTTCTAATTGGTCAGTCTTTTAGGTGGAAGCCAAAATGTGTGTGTGTGTGTGTGTGTGTGTGTGTGAGGTTTCCCAGAGACTCTTATTAATGGTATTAGTAAGTAGAGAATATGTGAATTGTATCCAAAAAAGAATATCAGGTTGGGGGCACCTGGGTGGCTCAGTCAGTTAAACCTCTGACTCTGGATTTCGGCTCAGGTCATGATCTTGCAGTTTGTGAGATCAAGCCCCGTATCAGGCTCTGCACTGACAGCATGGAACCTGCTTGGGATTCTCTCTTTCTCCCTCTCTCTCTGTCTCTACCCTGCTCATGTACATACTCTCTAAATAAATAAATAGACTTTAAAAAAATAATTTAAAAAAATTAAGATTCTACTGATGTAGTATTGCTATGGATTGAGTTGTGTCTTCCAAAAGGTTATGTTCAAGTCCTAACCTCTGGTACCTGCAAATGTGACCTTATTTGGAAATAGGGCCTTTGTAATGTGAGTGAGTTAAGATGAGGTCATATTGGAGCAAGATGGGCCCTAAATCCAGTGTAACTGGTGACCTTGTAAGAAGCGTGAAAGAGACACAGGCAGAGAAGAGAATGTCATGTACACACACACACGGAAGAAGGCTGATGATGGAGAAAGAGATAGAAGAGAAGCAGCTCCAAGCCAAGGGGCACATGGGCTGCTGGCAACGACCAGGAGATAAGCGGAAGCAAAGAAAGATCTTCCTCTAGAGCCTTCAGAGAGAGCGTGGCCCTGTACCTACCTTCATTTTGTGCTTTTAGCCTCCAGTCTGTTTCTGGAAGCAGACTGAGTGAATTGGTGTGTGAGATGTTTATTAGGAATTAATACTTGAGGAAGGAAAGTGCAGAAAGCAAGAATGGGCAGAGGAAGAGGTCAAATTGGAATATAGATCTAATTAAACCTCGGCCATCCCAACAGGGAGCTCTAGAATGAATCATAGTTGTTTCATGTTGGGTCCAAATGACTGCATCTTTATATCCTGGCCTTTTTGAGTCAATACATGTAGGCTTTCATGGGAAGGGCCTGACCTCAGTCAAAGGCATTTTCTGCAGGAAGAGTTTATAGTTGTCTGTCTGCTGATCACATCCCTGTGGCTGGACAGCAAATCCTTACTTGAAAAGAGATTGGGTGGTGCGGTGCGTCTCTGTGTCTTCTGCAGATAGTAGCCCACTTGGATCCTGAAGGGAAACTGAAGTGTTGGTGGTGTTGGGACTTGTGGGGGAAGTTATAAGGGAGTATTCTGGGTAAAGAATATGGAAGATTGGTAGGTAGATTGGTCATGCTGGGTATAGGAGATGTAAATACAGAGTTTTTCTTCTAGAACTTTTTTGATGTGCACCATCTGGTTATCTTGGATGGTGGACAGTGGACAGATGGAGGAAGCATTGAACAGCCCCTACAGCAGTCAGTATATAAATTGGGAGATCAGATTAGTAATGAGGTGACTAAATGTATAGAGGCAGAAGATCTTTTTGTAAAACAAGGTAATAGAGAGTTGTAGATAGGGAACACAGTATTGAGGAAGAAATGTCCATTGTAGGATGCATTGTGGTCAAAAGAGAGGAAGATAATAAGGTTGCCTGGGTGGCTCAGTCAGTTAAACATCAGACTTCGGCTCAGGTCATGGTTTGTGGGTTCAAGCCCCAAATCGGGCTCTGTGCTGACAGGTACTTCAGATTCTGTGTCTCCCTCTCTCTCTGCTGCTCCCCCATTCATATTCTGTCTGTCTGTCTCTCTCTCAAAAATAAAGAAACATTAAAAAAATTAAAAAAAAAGAGAGGAAGATGACATTCTTTCATATATTCATAAGATGAGTCTTGAAGGGTATATGATGATTAGCCAAGTAAAAAGGGAGAAGAAGAGAATTCTAAGCAGAGGGCCCCATGGCACAGGATCCTGCATCTATGTCTTGGCCTTCCAGGTCTTCCGTGTTCTCCAGGTCTTCCATTTTCTTTCCATTTGCTGAAGAGAGCAACAGAAACCTCCCTAGAGAGCAAGTGGCCAAGCTGAGTACAGAGGCTGTGTCCTGATGGAACAACTGAAATAAGTTGGTGCACAGAACAGGAGGGCACATGCAGTGCTAGGTGAGGCCAGAGGTGAAGCAGGGTTCACAGGGTGGAGGCCCTTTTAAAAAAATTTTTTTTTAATGTTTATTATTTATTTTTGAGAAAGAAAGAGAGAGAATGAATGGAGGAGGTGCAGAGAGAGAGGGAGACACAAAATCCAGAGCAGTTTCCAGGCTCTGAGCTGTCAGCACAGAGCCCGATGTGGGGCTTGAACTCATGAACTGAGAGATCATGACCTGAACTGAAGTCGGACGCTTAACTGACTGAGCCACCCAGGTGTCCCTGGAGACCCTTATATACCACTTGAGGAGATGTACACTACTCCTTCTAAGGGCAAAGTGACATTTTTGGACAGCTTAAAGAAGAGAGCAAATTTGCACTCTCGAAAGGTCTCGGAAGTAGAGTGAAAAATGAGTTGGAGGCCTTGAAGTGATTCAGCAAAGACGTAAGTGAGTAGAACTGAAAGTAAGTTAAAAACAATTGGTGATAGATTGGATTTTGAGGATTAAGAACAGGAAGGGTCAAGGATGGACATGGTTTCTGATAGAGGAACTTGGATAAAATAAGCTCATCAAATGTTTGTAAACTTTATACTTGGTTCCATTCTTTCCACCATGACAGGGATGATGATAAAGCATGATTTGAAAAAAAAGAGTCTCTGAAATGAAGCAGTGTAGAAGTATGGGGTATAAAGTTAGCAGATTTGGATCACATGGGCAAGTCACATGCCTTTGAGTCTCAGTTTCCTTTTTGGTAAAATGGGAATAATACTACCTACATCCCTACACTGTTGTAATGGTTAATTGAAAGAATTATTAAGGTATATGAAAGCTTTTAGCCAGTGCCTGATATAGAACTGACATTTAGATCTCTATTAATTCATTTGTGTAATAATATAGTCTTTTAAAATATACTGCTAATGTTCATCCGATTTTAGCTCAGGTCATGATCTCGCCGTTCACGAGTTGGAGCCTTGTGTTGGGCTCTGTGCTGACAGCTCAGAGCCTGGAGCCTGCCTCAAATTTTGTGTCTCCCTCTCTGCCCCTTCCCTGCTCATGCTGTCTCTCTCTCTCAAAAATAAATAATCATTAAAAAAAAAGATTCTAAAATATATTGCTAATGTTAACATCATATCACAAACAAACATTTATAAACACCTACAATCTACAAGGCACTGTGGGGGGTAAACAACTTGAGGACGTTATTATTTTTTTAAGTTTATTTATTTATTTTGAGAGAGAGAGAGTGCAAGCACACCTGTGTGAGTGGGGGAGGGGCAGAGAGACAGGGACAGAGAAAGAATCCTAAGCAGGTTCCATATTGTCAGAGCAGAGCCCTACATGGGGCTTGATCTCACAGTTCATGAGATCATGACCTGAGCTGAAATCAAGGGTCGGATGCTTAACCGGCTGAACCACCCACTCACTCAAAGACATTGTTTCTGTTCTTAAGGATTTTGTAGTCTGTTTAGAAAGATAGGATTTATATATATAATAAAAGTGTAAAACCGGTAAAATAGCTAAACCATTTTTTGGGGAGGGTGTTCATACAATAACAGAAATAATGAGATAGGATTATAATGACAGTTGCCAGCTGAATTGATTAGATGTATTTACTTGGAGAAGGAAGATATCCCTCGAATCTGGGGTCCTTAAAGAAGGCTTTGAGAAGGAGGTCGGATTTGAGCTAGATTTTAAAGATGGGTTGGATTTTGTTGTGCAGATCAGGGGCTGACAATCTACTGTCCAGCCTGCTGCCTATTTCAGTATGGACCTATGCGCTAAGAATGGTGTTTTAAATGGTTGGAAAAAAAATTTTGAGAAACAATATCATTTTGTAATACCTAAAAATTATATAAAATTTAAATTCTAATGTCCATAAATAAAATTTTATTAGAACACAGATACACCCAGTCCTTTACATATCGTCTGTGCAGCTTTGGAGATACAATGGAGTTAGTTGAGTACTTGTGGCAGAGACCTGATGGCCCACGAGGTGTAAAATATTTATTATCTGGTCCTTTATGGAAAGTTTGCTGAAATCTGGTGTAGAGGATGGAGGGAGACATTCGGGGGACACAGAATGCACAGAGTGAGAATGACTCCTTTGAAGGAAAACAGAATGGATGGTCACAAAGGAAGAGGGAATGTTCAGGAGTCTCATGGAAGAAACCAAGAGAAGGAAGGGCCTGTCTCAAGGGATACCAAGAAAGTATAGAAAGGCACCCAAGCAGAGGACGTGGATTTTTGCATTGTTGCCATAGCTTGTGAGTTTTGAATCCCATAGGAGGAGCGGAGCAGGAGAGCGAGAGGTGAGGGAACAGAAGCAGAGCGTCGGAAGTCAGGAGGAATCAGGAAGATTTGGTAGAGAAATACCTGTGTGGTTTAAGTCCAGTATAGAATAGAGGAGACCTGTGCATATTTATATGCAGAAGGGGAAAAGCGATGTAAGAGGGAGGTTTTGAACAGACTCTGTAGGGAAGAGCTCTTTGAAGCAGTGAGGTTGGGGAAACATTGAGCCAACTTTTTAAATTTTTTTCTTTGACAAGCTTAAGTCATCTTGCTACAGAAAAGTACCATCAGAGTTTTTTCAGCTACGTGTTCCTGTACTCCAAGTTGGGTGACACCTGATGGACTTGGGGAGTCAACAGTCTAGAGTTTTGATCTATCCCAACTTCCGCCAAATTATTAGCTGTTGGCCTTGGGAAAGTTGCATAGCATCTTTGCTCCATTTGCTTATCTGGGAACAGTGGATAATAGTATATTCATCAGGGGCACCTGGGTGGCTCAGTCGGTTAAGTGTTCGACTTCGGCTCAGGTCATGATCTTGCAGTCCGTGAGTTCGAGCCCCGCATCGGGCTCTGTGCTGACAGCTTGGAGCCTGGAGCCTGCTTCAGATTCTGTGTCTCCCTCTCTCTGCCCCTCCCCTGCTTACACTCTGTCTCTCTCTCTCTCACTTTCAAAAATAAATAAACATTTAAAAATAATATATTCATCAGAAGATTATTATGAGAAATAGTGAGATAATTCTGTTGGGAAAATGTCAAAAGCATGGGGACTCGCAATTTGTGGGTTCTCAATAACAAAATAATATTAGTACCATCTAAGTTAAACAGTAATAACTAATAATGAAAGTCACTGTGTTAGGGGACATTTACTTTCTACCTCAGAGATGGCACATATCACGCATATGTCACCTCTTCCCATTTCTGTGACTGCAGTACATTGTTGGTTGATCATAGTGCTCCAACACTGACACTAGATGTGGTCTCAGAATTTTTTCAGTAAGGTGCTCTAGAAACTACAAACAGTTAGTTGGAGTTGGCACGTAACTTGAAACACGTTTTATATGCTGACCTAATGCATATTTAGTTATCTACAACACATGCTTGGAATTCTTCCTGGAATTTTGCCGTTGGGATCAATAGATCTAGACTTGTAGCTTGGAAGTTAAAAAAATGTGAATCTCCTGCATAGGCTCCTACTAGCCAGTACTGTCCTTTATCTTATGAAATAAGGACCATGTTGTCATATTTGCCCTCTAGCTAAGTTTTTTAAAAATGTTATCTTTTAGAGGTATCAGTGGCTTGAAATTTCTGAATGAAATTGGAATGAAGAGTAACTTAAAATAATACTTTCCTATTTCCTCCAAACTTCAGGGAACATTTATACTTCATTTGTGAAGACTGAATTCCAAACCTTGGTTAAAGATATGGGGCAAGTTTTCATCTCATTTGAATACATGTGCCATTAATTGAAATCAAACACATGCATATGACTGAGGAGAGAAATTTATATTCTCGCACCCTGCGGATAAGAGATTTATGCACAAAGCAGATTGCTATTCTTTGCTTTTCAGATCTTTGTGTCTGTTATGGAAAAATTTTGTTTGTGCTGTGTATGAAGAAAATGCACACTACGCTGGAGTGTGATGATAAGATCCTGTATGTGTGGTATCGTTTTTTTCCCGAGTATTTCAGTATTTTAAGATGCTATCTTCTTAGCTTTCACAGCATGCTAGGAAGAAGGAAAGACATGTTGTTCTCACCTAACAGTGAAATTGATGTAAGCAGTTACCCTATTGCATAAGTGACTGAGCTGGGGAGGCGATACGAAACCAAATTCTATTCACCAGTCTGTCAAGACCCTCCAGCATTTCTAGTCAATCCACTAATCCCATTTTCTTTTTGTTAGTTGATGACTACAAAGTTGATCCTTGCCTATGTGTTCTGGGGAAAAAGGGAAAAACAGGACATAATCTCAAATGGTGGATGATACAAAAATAATTTGGATTTGGCGACAGAATATGTTTTTGTACTTGCATTGGAACCTGGGCGTGTCTGGTGTTTTGGAAATTTATGGCATTCCAATCTGAGTGAATTAACTATCCAAGGAGAGACCCAGGGTGGGGATAGTCTCAAGTGCACCTAGTTTGTCTCTTTTCATTGCCAGCCTACCTGCTTTACCCATTTTGCTGTATTCTGGACACACAGCCTCGTAGCAGACTGATGCATTGAACCAGCTGAAGTAAATCTGCCTTGTCTTTTTATCTAAATCCCATTATGAGACATTTGTCTCATCCCTTCCCTGGGGTTGGGAGGAAGTGGTATCTTGAATTAGAAATTGTTAATCATTTCTTAAAGCAGTTGTTGTTGTTTTAATGTAAAGGCACTGAGAATGTAGGAAATTTAAAGTAAGATTCTTGTGAATATGTAACAATAAGAAGAATGTAAGAAAGAAATTAAAGCAGTACGAGTGCCAGATAATGACAAGTGAATGAGAGACCTCATGGGAAAGTGAAAATAACGTTTTACTATAAATTTTGTGACTGATGAGAATATTTTCTTTTATGACATTTATTCTCATGTTCATTCAAAAAACAAACATTGCTTAATATCTACTCTGTGCCAGGAACTATTAGTGACTGAATTGATGATAGGAATTTGCTCATAAACAAATACTAGAAGTTGAAAGTTAAAAGAGTTTGATGGTAGTTTTGTAAATTCTTTTTTGATTCATTATTTATTTATCCATAAATTCAGTAGATTCATTTATTGAATAAATCTCTAATGGATCTATTTCTGATATTAATGAAAATAAATATTAATATTTATCTTTAATCGATTATTTGTCCATAAAAATATTTAAGTACCTCCACCCTCTCAAATAGTCAATCAGGAAGATCATACCTTCTAGTTCTGGATCATTTTCTTAAATTATTTTATTGATTATTTAATTCCACCCATTACTTCTGTCCTTTCATTCCAGAACTTTATCATTTGGAAAAAGAACTTGCTGAATAAACCCTCTGATTTGGACCTAATGTCCTAACTTTCCATCACTGCCTTTTTGCTTTTCTTTAGGGAATATTTTCTCAAGATGACCTTCCAATCTTCTTTCGAGTTTTTTTATTTCTGCTATTTTAGTTTTGAATTTCCAAAGCCTCTTTATTTCTTGATTTGTTGTTGTTGTTAATTTACCTCTGTTAGGATGTTAATGGTACTTTTTGGTAATGTTTCTGCTCATTGCGTTCTTTCTCCCACACTATTTTGTTTTTTAATTTTTTTTTAATTTTAGTGAGAAAAAAAGGGAGAGCCTGTGAGTTGGGGAGGGGGCAGTGGGAGAGAGAGAGAGAATCCGAACTGTGCTCCACTCTCAGTGCAGAGCCCGACATGGGGCTCAGTCCCTGGACCTTGGGATCATGACCTGAGCTGAAAGCAAAAGTTGGAAACTCAATCAACTGAGCCACCCAGGCACCCTCACTTTTTTTAATGTTTATTTTTTAAGTTATTTGTCTTGAGAGAGAGAGAGAGTAGGGGAGGGGCAGAGAGAGGGAGAGAGAGAATCCCAAGCAGGCTTCATGCTGTCAGCACAGAGCCCTGTGTGGGGCTCAATTTCATGAATTGTGAGATTGTGACCTGAGCTGAAATCAGGAGTTGGATGCTTAACCCACTGAGCCACCCAGGTGCCCCTTTTTCCACACTGTTTTTTGCATTAGATACCTTCTCAAATGTCTGGTGATCCTTGGTTGTGTGTCTGTATTTAAGAGTGGGCACTAAAAGCTATTTGGAATCTCTTGGCATGGAGGTAGGCTTTTCCCACTGTCTGCTTCACTGGACATTTTATTGGAGAATCCATAATGTTAGCATCTTCAATTCTTTTACCTAAGCCTGGTTATATTCTCCCAAACAAATCGAGGCTAATCTCTTTCCTGAGGAATATAATCCTGGCTGTCAGCATTTTAGGAGCTGGTGGGAGAAGAATGCTCAGGGTTTCAGCATTCAGTTTGTACACTTTCACTTAATCCCTTTGTTTTCAGAATGGTCCCAGTGCCCTTGACTTAGCTTGGTGTCCTCTGAGCCACAGACTTTCTCTACCGTCTCCAGAGAGTAAGCCTTCAGTTCTCTCTTGGAGTAGGGCAGGAATATGGGAATTTGAATTGCTTCTTAATCACACTTCCAACCAGTCCTCTTGGCTTTTAGTGCTACTTTCATCCCTGGTTTGAGAATACTCAGTGTTGTCCATTTCCAAAGTTTTGGGGTTCTGTAGTATAATCTCATCAATCCTTGGCTTCCCCACTGTTTTCTTTCTGAGATCTGCTAAGTTATTTACCACTAATCTTTCTGCTCTTCAGTTTCTAAACTTTAGTGGCTGTCATCATATCTCTCATTTTCTTTGTCTTTGGAGTTTATGCCTTAACAAATCCCTTTTCTGTTGTTTTGGTAAAGTTTGCAAGACAGTGGAGGCATATCTCTATGTCTAAATGGATTTTTAAAATTATTAAGAGCTTTTATTAAATACTCATCTGCATCATGTGGTCCTGCATTCTATAATGAAGATTATTACAGAGAGTCTTCAAGGAATATACGCTTACTCCAGTCAGTACTAGAGGAGTGCAGAAGGAAGATGTGGTAGTGAAGTTATTGACTGACGTCCATGTTCAGAGCACCATATTAAAACTGGTACCCGTGGACTAAGCAGTGTTGTCTAGCCTACACAGCATTTAAAATTTTTAACAAGAGCCTTATTCTAGAAATTTATTTATTTATTTAATAAACCTGCATTTCCAGCTTCTTTTCAAAATCAGGCAATCTGTCAATACTGGGTCTGTATTTCCATATGCAGCAATCCGCTGGAACTGAGAAGATAAAGCATGCCATGTTTGGGCAAGTCCCTTCTGTTTCCAACTCCCACCCAGCTTGCTTTGCATTTGCATTACCTGCCTCGCCCTTGCAGGCAATCCAGACCTGGAGGGTAGGAGCACACTGGACATCATCTTCCTTGGAGGCGAGCAGCCAAAGAGAGAGGACAACACTGAAAACCAGATGCAAAGGCAGCAATGAAAGGGATCCCGGTCTTGTTAGCCTCCACTTTGTCTTAGAGGAATCGTCCAATGGTCCGACGGTATCAAGAAGCACTTTGGTGGATATGGGTTCAGAGCAAGGGAATGGCTCATGTGAACCAAAAGAATAGTGTACTCCTTGAGAGAAATTCATATGTGTTTATCTTCCAGGAGGACTCCATATTTATGTTGTCTTGTCTGGGACCAGCTGAACTACAGCTCTCTGATTAAACCCTCTTCTGATAAACGTAGTATTTCTCTAGATATATGATATCTAAACTTCTGGTCAAGTCTTGTTCTGGCCTTAAAGCAGTTTTACTCTTAGATCATGACACTAGTGATAAGAATAATAACAACTGCAACAACACATCTTTACTGGACATTTACTGGTCCCGTCAACTGCCATATATGTTCTATCAAGGAATTCCTACTAATATGAAAAATAAGTGCTATCTCTTCTCATTTGGGACTTAAGCTGAAATTTGAGTAGTTTATCCAAGGTCATGTGTTACTGAGTGAGAGTCAGAATTTGAACCCAGGTCTGTCTGATTCCAAAGCCTACAATGAATACCTGGATTCTGAATTGGTATGTCTTTACTTTTATCCTGAATTTTCAGGACTCTTGGTTGCTCTGATAGAAGCCAACTTTGGCTTAAACAACAAAAGGAAAGGTACTGACAAATGTAACCAACTGAAAGGGCAAGGGTCTCACCACCGTAAGCGATGACCAAAGGGGAGATGGCAATAATGTCAGGTCTCTATTTACCTGTCTTATCTCTGCTTCCCTCTGAAGCCAGCTCCATTTTCTTCCATGGGAGACTGGCTCTCGCCATGATGGAGGGGGTGGGGGAAATGGTGACATGTCCATAGACAATCTTTAATTTAGTGACTTGAGAAACAAGCGATTCCTGACTTGGTATCCCTAGTAAAGAAGTCCTGGGAAGACTTTCAGTAGTTCTATTTCATTCATGTGCCCATCCCTGGACCAGTTGCTGTGTCAGGAAGGATTAAGACTCCAAACTGAGTTGTGTAAAACCCCTTTGTAAGGTTGGTAGTATCTGTTAACATAAGAAGGAGAAGGAAAGAGGGGTGGATACACAAAATAATAGCTACTATGCCCCCTTTTGTGTTGATTTTTAAATATGGGATCTAGTTTTACAATAATTTTATTCATTTTATCAGGAAAAAGTAAAAAAAAAACCTGCAAGGCAAAAAATATCAAAGTATTCACAGGATAATCTTTTTTTTTTTAATTTTATTTATTTATTTATTTATTTATTTATTAATTATTTACTTTTTTGAGAGACAGAGAAAGAGCGTGAACAGAGAGAGAAAGAGACACAGAATCTGAAGCAGGCTCCAGGCTCTGAGCTAGCAGTCAGCACAGAGCCCTACGCGGGCTGGAACCCTTGAACTGTGAGATCATGACCTGAGCTGAAGTCAGACGCTCAACCAACTGAGCCACCCAGGCGCCCCTCACAGGATAATCTTAATGTTCTTGTTCAAAATTCTTAGAGAACACTTCACTGTTGCTGGCCCCATATTCCATTTTAGGGCCTTTCTAGAAACTGATAGACCGGTTCACTAGGTCACACATTACTGATAATCAGTTATATACACTTGCACCTGAAAGGGGAGAAGTCTTGATTTGGATATTCCCAAGAATGCCAAGTTTATTAAAGAATTTTTTTCAAGATTTTTTTTTTTTTAAGTAATCTCTACATCCAATGTGGAGTTTGAACTCACAACCCTGAGGTCGAGAGTTGCATGCTACACTGACTGAGCCAGCCAGGCACCCCAAAAGTAAGCCAAATTTTACACAAAGAAAAGGATAAGTGGATTTAATGGATTGATGAGCTAAGAGGGAACCACTAAGGAATGATCACCTGGGGGAAAATCTCTTCTTTTTGACATGTGGCAGAAAGATTCCCAGAGGCTATCGAATGATAGTGTTTTTGGAAAGAAGAGAGAGGAAGCCTGTGAGAACAAAATTCCCTGGAAGTTTGAGCTACTTTAAAGAGACTTGAAAATAGAAGAAATGAAAGTGCTCTCAGTTGGCAAGTTTAAGTCCTTCCTATTCTCTTCTCTTACTGTATAAAATGAGGATGCATGAAGAACATTAAAGAAGATAAAGAAGCTGCATTTTATTTGCATGTGAATGGATTAATTTGCAATATTGCTAATGTCAGATTTTAGAAAGATGATTCTGGCTTTGGTTTTAAGAATGCATTGGGGAGGGACTCCTGGGTGGCTCAGTTAGTTGAGCATCTGACTTTGGTTCAGGTCATGATCTCACAGTTAGTGAGTTTCAGCCCCACATCAGGCTTGCTGCTGTCAGCCCAGAGCCCACTTTGGATCCTCTGTCCACCCCCCTCTCTGCCCCTCCCCTGCTCACACTCTCTCTCTCTCTAAAATAAAAATAAGCTTAAAAAGAAAAAAAAGAATGCACTGGGGAGGAGTAGGGATGAATGACTGGAGACTGTTCAGGAGTCTTGTGATAATCCAGACAAGAGCTGATGGTGGCCTGGACCAGGGTAAAAATAGCAGAAAGTGAGAGAGAAGGGAGTAGATTTGAAAAATAATAGAGGAACGTTAAGGCGTGGATATCACTTGGAGATGGGGTGTGAGAAAGGAAAGCAGAGGATTGCCACCATTCTCCATCTAGGTTTCTGGTTTGGATAACTGGAGGGATGAGGTACTATTTACTGAGAAAAAGAAACAGAAGGAGGGAGATTCTGAGCTCAGTTCTGGACATGTTGAGATTGGAAGTTTGTAGTTATATTTACATATACACCTAAGAGGTGTTTCAAATTAGTCAACAGGCAAATCCTGTGGATTCTGTCTTTGACTTTTTTTCAAAGCTGTTTTCTCTTTTCTATTTTTTTCTTCCACCTCCATAATTTAGATTCCCATCACCTCACATCTGGAAAGTTGAAAAATATTTTACCCTATACTTCTCCTAATAGTCATCCCATGTAGGGCTGTACTGTTAACTTGCTCAGAAACTGGTTTGCTGTCATCTCTCATCCTAGAGCATTTCAGTGGTTTCCTCCCGCCAACATAATACTTTCAAAATCGCTTACAAATTGGCTCCGAACGACTCCAATCTTATCCCACTCTTCCCTTAGAGTTTGCCTCCATTTGGTCAAACTTAAGTTTCACATATAATATACTCCTTCCTGTCTCTGCAAGTGTGGTCATGCCGTCGCGGTAGCGTGGGCTGAGCTTGCTTCTCCTCTCCACCCCAGCCCTTCAAACTCAGCCCTGAAGGCTCACATCTTCCTGGAGACCATCAGTTCACTCCACTCCAACTCCATCTGAGACCTGTTCTAAAAGACTACAGGGGCACCTGGGGGGCTCGGTTGGTTGAGTGTCTTACTCTTGATTTCAGCTCAGGTCATGATCTCATTGTTCATGAGTTCAAGCCCCACATTGAGCTCTATGCTGGCAGTGCGGACCCTGCTTGGGATTCCCTCTCTCTCTCTCTCTCTCTCTCTTTGTCCCTCCCTCATGCTCTCTCATGCTCTCTCTCAAAATAAATAAATAAACTAAAAAAAAAAAAAAGAATGTAAAAGACTGCAAATTGCTGTCTATGCCTCCTCCACTGGCACATAATCACATATTGCATTATTTTGCAACTCCATGTCCATTTAATCTCTCTACACAAGACTGAGAACAGAGATCGGGTATCATACTACTTGTGTTTTCTCCAGAGCACCTAGCATAGTTCTTTGTACAAAATAGGCACTTAAGTATTTGTCGACTTGAAATATTAAGGTACATTTTTTTCTTTCCCACTAGTCTTATCTCTGCCTGAGTAAATGAATTTGATATGTGAAAGCAGTTGAGATTAAGCAGGTTAAGTGGAAGAATAAACAGGAGGCAGAGGAGATTTTAATGAAACTTTATGATCTTAAAGAAAAATCATCACTCGCTATTAAATATACTTTTTAAGCTTTTAAAGTATTCAGATCTCCCCTCTCATCCTCTTAACAATTTGATGTATACTTGAGTAGTAAAAGGCACACAGATGCTAAAAAGTAGAATAATTATTTTTAAAATGTTTGACAGCAACAAAAACACTTGTTTTAGTCAAAAAGTGCTTGTGATTTTTTTCCCCCAAAAGACTTCATAGCAACCTCATTGAATTTTAGTGTAGGTCACCTATTTGACTCGAAGTTGACTTTGGATGGAAAAATTCTCATTTCTTAAAAAAATTAATGGTAACTAAAATACTGAAACCAAGTTTGTTGGCATAAATGGTAATTATATATAGTTCTAGATCTAAGCCTTCCATAAATATCAGTCTAGAGTTAAAAATTACCAAAATATGCAATAGGACAAAACACTCAACCATGCTTCAATGGGAACATTTCCCATAAAACAAGCTTTGCTATTTTTATTGCAGAATTAGAGAAGTCAACTTAAAGCATATTTAAGTCAACAGAAACTGTTCTAGGTAAATGAATTTAATCTTCATGGTCACTGACACACAATATAATCTTGTTTCTCTCAGGGTTTTATTCTTTAAGTAACTAAGTGACTCAGAAAATATTTTCTGGTACAGGTAAGTCTGAGCTTAGCATGAAATATTCTGAATATTTCTTCTCCTCTTCAGATGAGTATTACAAAAATAACAGCTCCTTCCTGGAAGGTGCAATTGGCTTTTGGTTAGGAATGTCTAAAAATGAGTGTCCTTTTGTGGAATGTATTTTAGGAGAAACTAGAATATACTTTTCCTTTCTCCATCTATCAAAATCCTACCAACACTTTAGGGTTTAGTTCAAATGCCACCTCTTTTACACAACTTTGCTTTAGTTTTAGGCAGAATTAATCACCCATTGAACCTTTTTGAGGAAGAGGGGTAACATCTCATAATATTTATTTCAATTTACCAGGTCCCATCGTTGATGTGTCTATTTGGTTTCACCTCATAGAAACTATAAATTATTCAGCTTTGTATCTCTCTTTGTACTGTAGCATAGTGCTTTACAAGTGATAAGTGATCAATAAGCAAATATATTTTACATTTGGGGCGCCTGGGTGGCTCAGTCGGCTAAGTATCTGACTCTTGATTTCACCTCAGGTCATGATCTCACAGCTGTGAGACAGCCCAGTGTCAGTCTCCCAGCTGGGCATGAAACCTCCTTGGGATTCTCTCTCTTCCTCTCCCTCTGCCCCTCCACCTTCCCCTCTCTCTTTCTCAAAATAAAAATATTTTTTAATGTATTTTTTTAAATTTACATCCAAGTTAGTTAGCATATTGTGCAACAATGGTTAAATTTATATCCAAGTCAGTTAGCATATAGTGCAACCATCCCCCTTCCCACAACCCCTCCAGTAACCCTCTGTTTGTTTTCCATATTTAAGAGTCTTTTATGTTTTGTCCCCTCCCTGTTTTTATATTATTTTTGCTTCCCTTCCCTTATGTTCGTCTGTTCTGTGTCTTAAAGTCTTCATATGAGTGAAGTCATATGATGATTTCTTTTTCTCTGACTAATTTCACTTAACATAATACCCTCTAGTTCCATCCAACTAGTTGCAAAAGGAAAATGTATTTTATTTTTAAATATTAAGCAGTTTGAATCAAAATAATATATAATAATGGTTTCAAAAAACCCATAAAGGATTTATGATGAAAAAAGCAATAGCCCGTTCCCCACCTTTACCGCTGAACTTGCTTACCAGAGGAAACCACATTTAATGTTTAATTGTTTTTGATTTAAGTTCTTCTAACAGTTACCTTCATTTCACCAAGTAATATACTTAGCTCCCTATTTCTTTTTTGTTTTAGACATTTTCTACTCATTTTCTGTTATGGGAAGTGCCTATTACGGGAGATGAGGATATTTTAAACTTACATCTTTATTTACCTTTATCTCATGCTAAAGTTGCTTTTCTTTCGCGAAGGTGGCATCCAGTCCCTGGAATAGAGGGAATATTTTTGGATACCTTCCAGGAGCCTCTGGCCTCTTGTTGTAGTCTGGATTGTTGTCTCCTCCTCCCTTCCCCCCAAGGCTGTTACACAGCTGGCATTTGGGACTTCTTTCTTTTATTCCTACTTGGTTGAATTTACTGTTGTCTAAGTCTCTTATCTTCTTACTTTTTGTTTTTTTTTAATCCACATTTTGTGGGAGTGCATCTTTAGGAAACTTCCTATTATAGGACATATGGGAGGGAAATGTTCTTAGTCTTCCTTAATTTTCATTTGATTTGTAGTTTGGTTTGATAAAAGATTCTGTATTGAAAATCATCTTCCCTCCTACCACTGAAAGCAGTGTCCAAAGTCTTCTGGTGTCCAGAGCTGCCGATGAGACATCTTTTACCAGGATTTTGGTAATAATGATTCTTATTCCTTTGTAGATGAAAATCTGCAAGATGTTAGAATCTTGCCATTATCCTCGGGGTTTGGAAACTTCCCGGTGATATATTTAGGTGAGGGCATTTTTTTGTTTGTTTGTTCTTCAGCTTGGAGATAGTCTCTGGATTATATGCTTGATGATTTTATATCCTTATCTCTATATCTTTATTGAAATACAATTCACATACCATACAATTCACCCAGTTGAAGTGAACGATTCAGTGGCTTTTAGTATATTCACAGAATTGTGCTACCAAAACAACTATGGAGATTTGGAATATTTTCAGCACCCCAAAGGGAACCCTGTACCCATTAGCAGTCACTCCTCATTTCCCTCTCTCCCCAGTTCCTGGAACATACTAATCTGCTTTCTGTCTCTATGGATTTACCTGTTCTGGAAATTTTATGTAAATAGAATCACACACTATGTGGCCTTTTGTGTCTGGCTTCTTTCACCTAATAGTGAAAGATTTCAAGATTTATCTGCATTGTAAGGTGTATCAGTACTTCATCTCTATTATGGTTGAATAATATTCCATTGTACGGTCGTATCACATTTGTTTATCCATTCATCAGGTGATGGACATTTGGGTTGTCTCCGTTATTTTTAATAATATGAACTTTGATATGAACTTTCATATCCGAATTTTAGTGTGAACACATGTTTTCATTTCTCTTGGATATATGTCTATGACTGGAATTGTTGGATTGTATGATTGATGGTTATATTTTGATTTCTGAGACTTTGCTCATATTTTCTTAGTTTTCACTTTCCATAGTATCCTGTTATTTTATGATTAAAAAAATTTTTTTTTGGTTTATTTATTTTTGAGACAGAGAGAGACAGAGCACGAGCGGGGGAGGGGCAGAGAGAGAGAGAGAGAGGGAGACACAGAATCTGAAACAGGCTCCAGGCTCTGAGCTGTCAGCCCAGAACCCGAGGCGGGGCTCGAACCCATGGACTGCAAGATCATGACCTGAGCCGAAGTTGGACACTTAGCTGACTGAGCCACCCAGGTGCCCCTATTTTATGATTTTAATATATACTTGAACCTGTCTGAGAAAATCAGTGAGCTGCATTGGTTACCATTGCTATGCCTGTAATCTCCCATAAATTTGTTAAACTCTTCTATTTATTGATGCTTTCTCTCTTTCCCCCAATTCCTTTTGTGGTTTTAGGTTTTAAATCTGTACATCTGTTTAGCAAAATGTTACTGTGGTATTGTTAATCCACTGTCTTGAATTCAAATCAGTAAATATTTGCTTAAATGGTTATTCAACTTCCCCTGAAACTGGTGGCTAGTAGATTCTTTACATATGGTCTATTTGCTTACCTTCATATGATAGTCATGGAGTACTTCATAAAAATCTGAACTGGGGAAAACTGACCTTATAGACAGAGAGAATACTATTATAGCAATACATTTGGCCCTAACATCTAAGAGATTATGACCATGATTTAGACTTTTTCTTACATCCAAAAGAGTGGAAGTAAAACTTTACTGATATATTTTTACTTACATAGAGTTTGCTATTCATATACATTATGACCAAAGACAAGTTACTTCTCTTTTTTTCCTTGTCTACCAAGTAGAATTTATAATCTCTTCAGAGTGTTATGCCATGAAATCATTGACTACTGAGACATATTAAATGAAACAAGTTTCCTGTGTTTAAACAAATCATCTCAAATAGTATCAAGTTGGACTCCATTTTCACTTAGAGAAGGATGCCAGTCTGCCCCCTGGTCAGGCTCAATCCTCTATCCTTTCCTGGGAGAATGTGCAACTTTTAGGAAATGAGTAGACAGTCAAGTGGTAATTCATATTGGTTTCCACAAAGAGAAAGAATTGCATTGCTTTCGAGTTTGCCCACTGATTCTTTTATGGAGTTTCATGGCCAGAGTGACTGGTCAGGAGCATTGGAGCTCCACTCCGTAACTCCCAGCTCTTCCATTTTTGAGAAAGATTTCCTTGTGAGCAGGTACGGCCAGGTTATTTGGTGGCTGGATGGCCAACACTTGCTTAATACTCTGGTGGGATGTGCATACCAAGAATTTTGCAGTGAATGGATAAATGAGTCTGACAAATGCTAGGTGATTTCTTCCTTTCCAAGGCTGGGCTTGGTTTCTGCAGGAAAACTACATGTTTCTATGTGTGGTCTTGAGAGGGCTTTCATTATTCATCTTGATTTCCTCATTGGCAAATAGGGATCCTATGATGGTTTGACGAAATAACCACTGTGGTCTAATCACAAGGAACCTCAGAAAATGAATGCTCCATATGGCCTCATTTGTCAATACTACTATATTCATGGATGGAACACACACATGCGCATGCACACATACACACACCCAGAATTAGTAGCGTGAGGCTTTATTCCTTTGCCAGCCTTAGCATCTATCATTGCATTCCAGATTTAATATGATTTAAATTGATAATGAGTTACAGGTTTAAAATTATATGCTATGGGATGACTCATTATGCATAGACATACTTCTATCTTCCAAGTGGCTTCTTTTAATTAAAGGACTAGGAAACTTGTAGAATATGGATCTATTAGTCTACACTGTGGAAGAATTATCTTTTCCTCGGTAAGCCCTGAGTTGTGTTGCCTGTGTTGTGGTTTCCTCCAATGAATCTCATTTCCTTCTTTTTTAGTTTCTAGCTGGTTTTGGCTTGATGTTGCTGGTATTTAAAACTTAAACAATCCTAAGCTACACTGACTTCTAGAAGGGCACATCTGAGTTAGGATTTCCACAAATGCCTTTCCATCCAGGACTTGGGTGTGATATCTGAAGCTTCAAGTGTGTCTGTCCTGGAGACTAAATTCCTTTGGCCATCTTTCTTCTCTGATTTTTTTCTATTTCTCCCACGGCTGCCTTTATTCTCTCCTCTTTCTTCTCCTTCAAACTGCCACCACGGTGGCTTTTAAATGTATTTAAACCTCAAGAAATGTATTTAAACCACTTTGTAGTTCGTAGCGCTAATGTCCTGTCTGTGAACTGAGACCAGGTCATCTCTGCTTTAAAACTTGTGTGGTTTTCTATGGGAAAGGTATATTCTGTGTTGAATAAAGAGCCCCACTGCACGATGTCTAAGAACCATTGCACCTAAGGGGTCCTGGGGTTGTGAAAAATGAAGTGATTGATCATATGACCTGGTGAGGAAAAAATATAGCAAAAAGTCTTAAATTATGTATTTGTTCATGAAAAGGCTCAGAGCTCTGAACCACATTCAGTCCCTTAATTCCACACATATGCCTCTCATTGAAAATAACAGCTACTGAGGTATCTCGACTGAAGTCTTTGGAGAACATACAGAATGTGTTGATAGTTCGTATTATACCACAATGTAACTTGGGCGCTTGGCAGGAAAGCATACTTCTCTCTTTAGAAAAAAATTAATATTTGCTTGATTCCCTGATAAAAGGAATACTACAAAAGAATATTGCAAAATCTTGAAGGTTTGGCAGGGTTTCCCATGTGGGTGGAAAAATGTTGTTCTGAAGCCAAATTGGAATTGCTCATGAAAATATAACATAAAAAATATGTAAAAAAGAAAGAACCTCAACCATGGAAAAAAAAAGACATATATAAATGTATGAAACAACAAAGCTATGGGCTTCACCAGCATTATTATATAAACACAATGATATAATTGTAATGTTATGAAATGGCAAATCTCTGATATTAAAGATAATTAGAATCTCTTTACTACGCTAATTTTAACTCTTATCACATTGCCACTGTGTTTGGATCTATGTCTGTTGGGTGTTGATATGTTTATATCTTGCTTCTACCCCCATCCACCTCTACCTTTGTTATATAGCATAGCTCTCTTGGATCTTAGAAGGGAAGGCTACTTAAAATGGTAAGACCTGTTAGGCTTATCTTTATTCTTTCTGGGTTTATAAAACATTTAAGCATCCATTGGAATGTCCCAAGTCTAGAGGCAAAATTTCTTCTTCTTCAGCTTCACTCTTTGAACTCCTAATGTAACTGATTTCTGTTTGCCCCCCTTTTACCCACCCATAACCCCTTACAAAAGCCTCAGCATACTCATGCCTTTTCTCTTATGCCACATGATAAATATGTGGGACAAGGGAGGGTGAACAGAGCCATAAAAGACTAGTGGGTTGGACAAAAGTTTAGTGTTTTCAATTAATGATTTTACTTATTTATTTTTTGTGTTTTCATTGAGAGGACATCTATTGAAGTGTTTTTCCTAAGCATCATTCCAGAGGTATTTATCAGTCTTTCCATCTATGACTATCTGTTCTTTCTATAGAACACAACAAATAAAAGGGGTGTGATTTCAGGAATTCCCCGTGAAAGAATGACGGCTAATATAAATTGCTATTTTTATCCTATTTCATAGATTCTGGGACTGTGCATATTAATGGTGCTTCTTTGTTAGATGGCATATAGTCGATTTCTCCTAAATTAGAGAAACTGTTTCTTGCTAAATGATGGAATGGAAAGAGAATACTTCACAGAGCAGGTTGGGGATTTTTCCAAACAAAGGGTATACTATAAGTTAGCAGAAGGAGTGGGAGAAACAGATAATGAACTTTCCTGAATAGTAGTTAGTGAGTAATCAATGAAGCATTTATTGAGTCCTTCCTAAGTTCCCCAAAGTGACATAGGTAGTATGAGAATCTGTGATGTCTCTGACATGATATTTTGCCTTAAAGGAGCTTATGATCTGGTTAGGTAATACGTATTTGACTTATCACATGAAAGCACTACATTCTTTAGAAGTGTCTAAAGACAATGCATAAAGCATTCAGAGAAGAGAGACATTAGTGATGCACAGAGAAGCCAGAACAAGATGAAGAAAGCTTACAGATGGTCACTGAAGACACTTAGGTGGGCCCTTAGACTCCTGTCCCAAGAGAGGAGCGTTAGTGCTCACATTTCAAATATGTTGAGGAGATGAGCATTGATGTATTTATGGAAAATTAGTTTGAAGACCCTGATCAGTGGAGGCAGATGAGTTTAACCTTGATGAGAAGGGAAACCTTTAGTGGGTTCTTAGTGAGAGTGGTGTTCCAGGCAGATAAATCTGTCAGCAGGGGATAGTGTGGAATGGAATAGGAAGGTATTGGAGGCTGATGAACTTGATAGAAAGCTAAAAAAAAAGATATTGACGTGCAATTCACAAAGCATAAAATTAACTATTTTAAAGTGAACAATTCAGTGGCATTTAGTACATTCACAATGTTGTACAACTACCATCTCTATCTAGTTCCAAAACATTTCTATCATTCCAAAGCAAAAGTCCTTATCTATTAAAAGCAGTTTCTCCCCTTTTTCTGGACTCTGGTGACTACCAGTCTGTATTCTGTGTCTATGGATTTATTGATTCTAGATATTTCATAAAATGGAATTGTATCATTTGTGACACAGTGTGTCTGACTTCTTTCATCCACCTTGTTGCATGTATCGGTACTTCATTCCTTTTTATAATAATATTCTGGAAGTCTATTCTGACTAGTGTTGGAGGAAGGTGGCTGAAATGGCTATTGAAAATATGTTTTGAAACTCTACAGTTCCCTTTGGTCTACATGAAAGAAGAGTATATGTTTTCTGGGAGAATGGAGATATCACCTCACTGACAGAAATAAAATAGCTGAAGGGAGATTACTTTTAGGGAGTGAGGCCGGGAATTAAGAATAAGAGTGAAATTAGTAAGTAGAGATAGCTCACCAAGATCTGAAAATGCAGGAAAGAATTGAGAGTCTAGAGTAAAAAATTTGATCATCATTTTTAAGTTTAAACTGATAGCGCTAAGTTAGAAAATAGCCCAGGAATAAGAATTGAATAGTCCACAGACCATTAAGGATAAAGTTTATTTTGGCCAAGTGTTTTGCTCTGCCTGTAATGGGACAGAGTGGAGAGCTGGACATAGAATTTGTGGAGACAAGGAGACATGCTGAAGAAGTACTGCCCAGGCTTGCGCCAGCTAGCATGGTGGTGGGAATACATGATAATAAGAAGTTTGTGGTGTTTAGATGCCAAGCCCACAGAGACCAGAAAGTTCGGTGGAGTGCCAAAAAGACAATGAGAGCTTAAGTCAAATAGACTAGGCTTCAGATTTGGGCTCTGGGTTATTACCTCAATGCACTTAGACACAACATTTAACTTTTCAGAGCTGAGGGATGGATTAATGAGATAACATTTGTGAAGGGGACAGGGACATAGAACTCTGGCAGGAAGTTACATGTATAAATATATATTTGGAGGGGCAAGGTAGGCAGAGGAGAATGCAGAAAAATCCAGGTAGAGCTCATGTTTTGGGGAAGGTGAATTGCTGAATTCTGAAAAATAAACATAAAGGTATCTATCTATCTACCTATCTGTCTATCATCTATTTTTATTCACTTATTTATTTTTCTTCATCTTATTCCTGAAAGGCTTTATGAGGATAGTTTGCAAAGATGCATATCATATAAGGCTAGTTTGTGAAGGCACATATATTATCTGATCAAAATAAGTAACAATTTAGGTTTAAGAAAAATGAGTCAAAGGGAAAGTAAGAAAATAGGAAAGGAGAAGCCTCAAGTGGTGTTAGAACATAAATGGAGTACTATGAATTTTTTATCCTTGCTAGATACTGCCTGTAAATTGGCTTGAAAATTTATATATTGTTGTTTCATTTGATATAGAGACATCTAAGAGGAAATATCCTGCTGGTCAGAGGCTGAGAGAAGGTAGCCGGCCAGGAGGCTGACATTGTAGTTAACTGCAGATAGCGAATGGTTTTCTTCAGATGAATATTCCACTTTATTGCCACAAGCACATCTTGCTGTCATGTCTTTTACCAACTTAAGTAAAACTTTGCTTCATTTGTTTTTCAGGGAGCATGCTCATGGAGGTAAGGATTTTGTGAAGCTTTCATGCTGTTCCTCTATTACTTTGCATCTCTTTAGGTGGTTTTTTATTTGAAACCTACATATTGAAGCTGTCTGAAGGAGCCCTGGAGAAAACGTAGGTGTGCTTGGTGGTGAATGATAGTGGAGATTGGGTTGTTCATTCCCAGGATGGACTGGTTGCAGAGAGAAGTTGCATAGGAGGGGGTCAGAAAGAAGAGATTGGGGATCTTAGCCCCTTCAGGATTGGATCTTCAGTTTGGGATCAGTATTTTGTTTGAATGAAATTGGAAGGGTATTAGACATACCCATATTTAAATATAAACATGCTTCACAAATACATTTCTAAGTCGACTATGCATTATGTTTTGATTATTTGATCAGTCACCTACATCTTAGTTCTATTTCTATTAGCAGTGGATGATAGTCAGCATTAACTCACCAAAAGTAAGCCTTATGTTTGTGCTACTTTAAACATTTAAAGTCTTGGGGTGTCTGGGCAGCTCAGTTGGTTGAGCGTCCTACTCTTGGTTTCTGCTCATGGCTTTGCGGGGTCAAGTCCCGCACCGGGTTCTGAGCTGACAGTGCCAAGTCTACTTGGGATTCTCTCTCTTTACTTCTCTCTCTGCCCCTACCCCACTCATGCTGTCTCTGTCTCTCCTATATAAATAAACTTTAAAAAAGCACTTTAAAATGTGTTTTTAAAGTTTTTCACATCACCTGCTACAGTCTGAGTTTGTCCCCCACCCCCACCTTCATATATTAAAGTCTAACCCCGAAGGTGATGGTATTAGGAGGTGGGAACTTGAGGAGATGATTAGGTCATGAGGACAGAGACCTTACTTGTGGGATTAGGACTCTTTTAAAAGACACCCTTGCCCACTTCTGCCATTTGAGGATACAACAGATTTCTGACCTGGAAGAAGGCTCTCTCAACCATGCTGGCTGGCACCCTGATCTTGGACATCTGTCCTCCCAAACTGTGAGACATAAATTTCTGTTGTTTCCAAGCCACCCGGTATCTATACTCTACATTTACAATTCTCACAAAAATACTCTGAACAAAGGAGAGCTGATACTATGATTATTCGCATTTCATGAATGAAGAAACATCTTCAGAGTGTTTAATTTTAGTCCTAAATTCAGGTTTCTGGAGAATTGCCAACCTAGAGTGAGATCTTAGTGCTCTGCTTTTCCTATGGGAACTATGGAAGCCTGTCGGATCCCGAAACAGAAAAAAAAAAAAAAACAAAAAAAACAAAGAAAACACATTGGTTTAAAAATTGGTGAAATCTGAATTAAATCTGTAGTTGAGTTTATAGTAATATACTAATGTTGGTTCTTAGTTTTAACACACTTGTACCATGGTCATGACTCTAAAATCAAAGGGGGACAATCTGAGCAATTACTATTTTAGGTAATACAGGATAGTATTCCTGGGTAGTACAGGGAGCATAAGGAAGAATTTTAGAAAAAAATACTGAATAAATGGTCAGAGAATTGTGGGGAAAAAATAGAAATAATATCACCGAAAAGCATTAAGGTTAGAAAGAACTGAAGAAAAGGCAGTAGGGTCAGATGCAATATCCCGTTGCCCATGTTATCTAGCTAAACATCAAGCATCTCTTGCTTCCCACACCTGCTGTACATTTGGGGTTCCCTTGCTATCTGAATGGCATTACCATCCCCAGTTTGCTAAGTAAGCCAGAACCCAAAGACTCTTCCCTTTTCCTGAGCCCTATGTTCAGTCACTGCAGCCTACGGACTCCATTTACAGAATTTGTTCCATTTTTTCATTGCCAAGTTCAGGCCTTCTGCGTCTCCCATATCTGAACTGTTTACTGCTCTAGTCTCTTGCAGGGTACTGCTGTTTCCCCTCTTGTCCTCCTCCTTCCCATTTTCTAGGATTTGTTTTCCTTCTCTCTTTTTTTAAATTTACCTTTTCTCACTTTTAGAACTTTTAAAGATAGAGAAAAATCCAAGGGAAGAGAATAACAGTCATCCATATTCTAATCACCCAGAATTAATCACTGTTGACATATTATTTATTTGCTGCCAGTTTTTCTTTTGAAAGAAAAATCAGTCTTTTGTTTTATAAAAGTAAAATGACCTGCATTCCATATAAAGCATTGAAATGAGATAAAAGCATTACAAAGATGAAAGTTTAGAAGTCAACTCCAGTCTCATTTGGCAGAAATTATCATCACTAAATTAGGAAGCAACATTCTTGTTTTGTCTAGATACATAGAGTGATCTTTCTATTTTTTTAATGTTTATTTATTTTTGAGAGAGAGAGACAGAGAGAAACAAAGCACAAGCAGGGGAGGGGCAGAGAGACAGGGAGACACAGAATCCGAAGCAGGCTCCAGGCTCTGAGCTGTCAACACAGAGCCCGATGCAAGGCTCAAACCCGCAAACCATGAGATCATGACCTGAGCCGAAGTTGGACACTTAACTGACTGAGCTACCCAAGCGCCCCTAGAGTGATCTTTCTAAATGAAAACTGAGCCAGTGTTTTCCCCATTCTTAACATCCTTTAATGTGCCAATATAATCATGAGGACAACATCATGCAAACCCAAGTTGAGAGACAATCTACAAAACATCTGACTACTCCTCCTCAAAACTGTCAACATCATTAAGAACAATAAAAAATTGAAACTTCTCAGCTAAAAGGTGCCTAAGGAGATGAGATTACAAACATAATAATGTGCTATCCTGGATGAGATCCTTGAACAGAAGAAGGACGTTAGTTTAAACACAGGTGAAACCTGTAGAAAATCTGGAGTTTAGTGGGTAGTAATGTTCCAATGTTGGTTTCTTAGCTTTGACAAAGATACCATGATTATGTAAGATATTAGTGTTAGGGAAAACGGGGTCAGGGGTACACAGGAAGTCTCTGTGCGCTACCTTTGTAAATTTTATATAAATCTAAAATTACTCCAAACAATTTTTAAATGTTTGTTTATTTATTTTGAGAGAGTCCCCCAGCGCTAACAGCATGGGGCCACACATGGAGCCCAGGCCCACAAACCATGAGATCATGACCTAAGCTGAAATCGACTTGGACGCTTAACTGACTGAGCCACTCAGGAGCCCCCCCAAATTCCTTCAAAATTTAAAACATTATATAAAAAATCAAGTTACACAGTAAAAGAAATCATTTGATGGCATCTCTTAGCTTTTGAGAGGAACTTAACAGAACAAGCCTTTCATGGATTGGGACCTGCCTTCGTCTCTCGAACTCCATCTCCCATACATCTGCCCACACCATTATACACTCTTCACCCTTTATATTGAACCACATGATGATGACATGCACTCCATTGCAAATATGCTTCTCTTCCTGTGTGTGTGCGTGTGTGTATGTGTGTGTGTGTGTGTGTGTGTGAGAGAGAGAGAGAGAGAGAGAGAGAGAGACCTCCTAATATTTTTGCCTCCTATATATTTCTTCAAATCTGCCTACTTTCTTCTCATGCTACCACCTTCATGGAAGCCACCATCACATCCTACTGGTATAACTAAAATAGCTTTCCAGGTAGTTTCCTTCTACTCACTCTTGTTCCCATCCAATGCATTTTCTATTTAGCAGCTCCAGTGATCTCTTAAAATATATCCTTCTTAAAACTTTTCACTGGGTTCCCTTTGCTCTTAGAGTAAAAATCCAAAAAGTTCTGCAGCCTCATTGCTATGACTTCAGGGGCGACATTTCTCTAACAGACTCAGAGGTGGGGTGCAGTGGTCAGAGAAGGGGTTTACTTCTCCAAAGCTATACTTTTGGCACCCATTTGTCCCATCTCCTTATCTGTCTTGGTCCTGCTAATTATTCAGGACTGAGATAATCATTTCATAAAAACTTTCCCCGAAATTTCCACCCTTTCCCTGTCACCTCACACACATACTACTGGTTTCAGTCTGGTCTGAGAGGAGAGGCTACTATCTTCTTTCATGGTTAGGAGTCTGAGTTTGAATTTGGCTCTATCTCTTAATAGCTACATGTTCATGAGCAAGCAACTTGGCCTTTCTGAGTCTGTTTCCTCATTGGTTGTTCTGAGAAATAGTTATAATAAGTAAAGCACTTAGAACATCACCTGGCAACAGAGTGGGATTCAGAAATAGCCGTCGCTATGCTATAACCTGTTCTTTGTCTTCACGGCCCTGGACACAAATATAATTAATGCATTATATTGTCACCACTGGGTTTCTAGTGCCTAGCACAAGTCTTTGTTGAGTAACTGTTATTTCCTTTGTCTGGAATGCAACTTTGCTCTTTCTTCTCACCCTTTTCCATGCTGTCAATCCATGCATGCGTTTTGTTCCCACCTCAGCTCGGGTCCAATTCCACCAAAAGCCTCTCCTGCACATGACACTCTCCTCTGGAAGAGAGCTTCCTCCTCTGGTGGCATAGCTCCTATTGTATCTACTTTGTTAGAAGTGCTTGTCTCTCCCGTTAGACTATCAACCCTACCAATACTGTAATCTCAGAATAAAAAGCTCCTGAAGATGTCGAATGAATGAATGCATGAATGAATGAATGGATACATAACTCCAGAACCATGTGCTGGTGTGAAGATAAGATGGTAAGTTCTCAGTAATTTTCCTACCAGAAAAGTCAACCTAAGTGTCTTAAGAACAGTGAAAAAAGTCAAGACTCGCTGACATAATATTGGCAGTTGGTAAAGACTTAGAAGTCAGTGATGATATCAAAGCTCTTGGGCAGAGGAAAACAGAAAGTTGTTTGATAACTTGTAGGTGAAGTGTAGGCCACCAATAAAGCTGGGGAAACTTAGGAGGCATGTACTCATGTTGTGTATATATGAATAAAATTGCCCTGAAAACAGAGAGTAAGCTTCTCAAAGACATTCTCTTTTTAAATAACTCAAGACATTCTCTGCATTGTTTGCACAATAAATGCCTCGTGGATGAACATAAACCCATTATAAAAGATTAGAGCCAGAAAGAATCTTAGAGACATCTTGTCCACCTTCACGATGAACGAAACAACAATGGTTAGAAGGTTTCCAAATGGAAGTGTCTGGGTGTCTCAGTGGATTAAATGTCTTACTTTGGCTCAGGTCATGATCTCACAGTTCGTGGGTTTGAGCCCTGCATCAGGCTCTGTACTGGCAGTGTGGAGCCTGCTTGGGATTCTCTCTCTCTCTCCCTCTCTCTCTGCCCTTTCCCTGTGTGTGCATGCTTTCTCTCTCTCTCTCTCTCTCTCTCTCTCTCTCTCTCTCTCTCTCTCTCTCTCTCAAATAAATAAACTTAAAAAAAAACTTTAGAAGTTTCCCAAGTGAAGGATAAAAATGTTCATGTTTCAGGGATATTGTTAAAAAGTTAACTAGGATTTAACTTTAACAGTGGGAGGAGATCACAGCCTGGCAATTGGAACCATTAGTGGCCACGCCCGACATTGCCCAGACCTTTGTGTGATCTGGGTGGATGCCCATGCTGACATCAATACCCCCCTCACCACTTCATCTGGAAATCTCCATGGACAGCCAGTTTCATTTCTTCTCAGAGAACTACAGGACAAGGTACCACGACTCCCAGGATTTTCTTGGATCAAACCTTGTATCTCTTCCCCAAGTATCGTGTATATTGGTCTAAGAGATGTGGACCCTCCTGAGCATTTTATTTTAAAGAAATATGATATCCAGTATTTTTCCATGAGAGACATAGATCAACTTGGTATCCAGAAGGTTATGGAACAGACATTTGCTCTGCTAATTGGCAAAAGACAAAGGCCAATCCATCTGAGTTTTGATATTGATGCATTTGACCCTACACTGGCTCCAGCCACAGGAACCCCTGTTGTAGGAGGCATGTATATTACTGAGGAAATACACAATACAGGATTGCTGTCAGCACTGGATCTTGTTGAAGTCAATCCTCAGTTGGCTGCTTCTGAGGAAGAAGCCAAGGCTACAGCAGGCCTAGCAGTGGATGTGATTGCTTCAAGCTTTGGTCAGACAAGGGAGGGAGGGCACATTGTCTATGACCAACTTCCTACTCCCAGTTCACCAGATGAATCAGAACGTGAAGAGCGTGT
>CM053574.1:100528663-100640428 GCA_028646485.1 Cryptoprocta ferox
AAAGGTCAATTTTGGGGTTTTCTTCGTAAGTGGAGAATGGTATTATTATATTCCAACTTTAGTGTATGTGCTGCCAAAGTGAGCACTGGTATTGTTATATTCCAAGGAACTTGTTCTTCGAATTTTTGTATTGTTCTGAAATGGTCAACTAATCTTAGGTGACAACAGGAAATTCAGTTCACATCTTTCCCCATTGTGGCTAATTCTCAACTTCCTAAGTGGGAGTCTTTGAACATTGACAGTTCTGGTCTATTGGGATTGCCCCAGTGTGAACTTTTCTGCCTATGGGGCAGTTTTGGGGTGACCCGTGATTTATTTCCATTTTTGTTTTCATTCAACAGTAGAGAATAAGATTCAAAGCATATAATGATGGAAGGCCAAAACAATTTATAACCATTTTAACTTGGTTAAAATAGCTACTTCTAGCATAGATTGTATAAATTTAGAGAAAAAAAACAACATGTGAATAAACCCACCACATTTTTGGCCCTGATATACCAAAAGAAGATTAAGAGAATAACTAGATTACTTACTAATTTGTAATATGAATTTGTGTCTTATAACTAAGTCGCTTATGGGGTGCCTGGGTGGCTCAGTTGGTTAAGCATCTGACTTTGGCTCAGGTCATGATCTCATGATTCGTGGGTTCAAGCCTTGTGTCAGGCTCTGTGCTGACAGCTCAGAGCCTGGAGCCTGCTTCTGATTCTGTGTCTCTCTCTCTCTGCCCCTCCCCTGCTCACGCTCTCTCTCTCTCTCTCTCTCTCTCAAAAAATAAACATTAAAAATAATAATAACTAAGTCACTTAGGAGTAAACACTTTTTTGAGAAAATTTTAAAAAATTCAATGTAAAAAAAATCTATCTCAGATAGGAACCAAATATTCAGCACTGAAACTTTGGTCCTTATTTTATTTTATTTTTTTAAAGGAGAAACAGTCTGTTCATTGGAACTTTGATTAACTTCAAACTTGCAGTGTGAGCAATAATGTTTTGATCACAAATGCCATCTCAGTATGGTGTTGTCCATCCATCCTTGTGCTGAGCATACAATCAAAAGTGAACCCTATTCAGGGGCAGAAGACTTAAGGTGTTGTGATTGTCATTTTGGTGCTAGCAGGCAACCTCAGCCAAGTTATAGAGAACTTTCTTCAAAAGTGAGATCAATCTAATCATAAAAGATTATATTACTCTGAGATTTAAAAACACTTTTCATGAAAAGAGACGGAGAAACTGAAATCTGAGAGTGCCAGCTCTCCCAGCAGGACAAGCAGGAGGCCATATGGAGGCTTAATTTTCTTTTGAATACTTTAAATGAGAATTTGGATTTACCTGAGAGATTTAAACCTGAATGACAAAGCCCTTGAGGCGTTCTCAGCTGCAGAAACAAGAAGAGTTAATTGGGCAAGATAATGGAGTCAATTTTGTTAATTCTTCAAGTAGTACAGTTTCTTTTCTTTTTCAGTTTGGGAGGTAATTATAAAAGCAGGAAAAAATCAGATTTATAGGCTATAAGTCTTACCAAATGATTTGAAAGTGATTCCTGGGCAGCATAATGAACCCCAAGATTTAGAGCCACAGTAGTCTATTGAAAATGTCTAAATTCTCTTACATTATTCTCATAAAAAATGGTAACATGTTTAGTTTTGCACAATGTTTAAGAAGTATGTGCTATCCCTGAGCATGACATGAAATTATGGTGAAAATTTATTAATCATCACTGTGGAATTTTGCTCACATGATAAAATAGAAAGTTGATTTATCTTTCATGTTTATAGATAGAGCTCTATTTCATTCATTGTGGGTGTTAATAGGAGATTTTACAAAAGGAACATAGTGGGGAAAATCTACAAATCTAGCAAATAACAAACCAACCATGTATTTGATAATACTGAAGGAAGATTAAAGGAAGAACTATATTGCTTCTTTGTTAGTACTATCAAAATCCAAAACCTGCATTCTTATTGACCCTGTAGAAATATTTGTACATGGGGCACCTGCGTGGCTCAGTCATTTAAGTGTTTGACTCTTGATCTCAGATCAGGTCTTGATCTTAGTGTCGTGAGTTCAAGCTCTGTGTTGGGCTCCACACTGGGTGTGGAGCCTACTGGAAAGGATGGAAGGAAGGAAGGAAGGAAGGAAGGAAGGAAGGAAGGAAGGAAGAAATTTGCACAAAGATGCAAGGGTATCAGAACAAAGTGGTTTGTTTCTGTGTGGTTTACAATGGCAAAAATTGCAAATACCCTGATTGTCCCTCAGTAGGGAATTAATAAGATGTATTATTTGTATCCATATAATTAAATAGTTAAGTGGATCCATAGTATATATATTTAAAAAAGCCAACTGTATATTATTCATTATTTCATTCAAAAGATTTTCTTGGCTGTCAGTGATCTATTAGCTCATGTATTAGGGACAAAGGATATTAAAGATCAGGATAGTCAAGGTAACAGTTCTCATAGAGCAAGTGTATGGAAAGAGAAATGAGAAAATAAACAAGTAAGATTATTTCAAGTAGTTATGATATTGAGAAATAAAACTGGGTGATATGGTAATAGATGGTGATTGGACAGGCTATTTTAGTCAAGGAAGTCCCAGAAAGTGACATGGGAAATGGACTTGGAGCCCAATGTTCTAAGCAAAGAGAAGAGCATATTCAAGGTCTCTCAGGTAGAATAGTTTGGCGTGCTCACAGAGAGGGCCTATGAAGCTGGTATCACCTGGCAGTTGGAGAGGTGTTCAGGAGATAAATCTTAGAGGGCTTTGTAGAGCAAAGAGTTACAGATTCATCGTGCATGCAATGAGAAGGAAGCCATTGAAGGTTCCAAGCAGGGGGTGACACGATCTGAGAAATGGCACATCGGACCTAGAAAAGTCTAAGTGAAAGATGACAACAATATGGGCCATAATGCGGGCCATGGAGATGACCAAAAGTGGATTTGTTTGGATTTTCTTTTGGAAGACGATGTTGTTTAGACCTTCTGCTATATCACTCATTATCTTAAGTCTCTTAACTTGGATCTAGATCAGGGTTCTTACATGGTGTCTCTCTACAGTCTCATTTTTCTCCTCTGAATATGGGAATGGATCATGTCTGTGGTTTCAGGGGGTCATTGTCAAAATTTAATGAGATAAAACCTGTGAAAGCATTTGGCAAACTGTAATAGTGTAAATATCTGGTATTATTGTTATTATTTCAAAGACATTCCAGATGGAAAGCACAACCACAGCTGGGGCTCAGGGCTGCCTCCTTCCTCAGCACCACAGGGATAAGGCGGAGTACAGTGACTTCTTCTAGATCACAGTGTCCCTATGGAAAGTGGATAAAATGCATCTCAGAACCTCAGACGAGGCATAGCAATGAGATGAAGCTGAGGGAGGATAAACTAATTAGTTATTACCAAATAACTGGCTGCTATATAAATGATAAAAATAATAAAATATTTTCCAAAGCATTTCTGACATGCTGGAGTGATTTCATTAAGCCAAGTTTCTCCCAGGGATTAAACTCTTCCTGCTTGTGAATTAGTCCCTTTGGGGGCTACTTTCTCTCTCAGGTATTAGGGGAAAGTTCAGGAAGTTTTGGAGGTCCGGGATTTTAGTAACTTCTAAGTTTCTTAATTGGTAAATGGGAAATGGCTAGAACTTTCAAGGAATGGAATATCATTTCTGCCCAATTTAAGAACTACAGTTTCAGGGGCACCTGTGTGGCTCTGTCGGTTAAGTGTCAGACTCTTGATTTCTGCTCAGGTATGATCTCATGGTTTGTGAGATCAGGCTTCACGCTGATAGCATGGAGGCTGTTTGGGATTCTCTCTCTCCCTCTCTCTGTCCCTCCCCTGCTCATTCTCTTTCTCTTTCTCAAAATAAATAAATAAACTTAAAAAAAAAAAAAAGAACTACAACGTCAGGGAAGCAACAAGAGCTTCAGTCTTAGGTAAAATTGTTGTGACCATAATCCTATGGTATGAAATTTGGACATTAATGAAGACATCCTGTCAATTCACTTAGTTGTTTTTTTTTTTACTGCCTTTGGGCAGTAGATATTAAAGAACATTCAGTTCATGTTTTATAACCAATACAGAAGAAGTATTTGAAAACACTTTCTCTTCCATCCTTCCATCCTTCCTTCCTCCCTCCCTTCCTTCCTTCCTTCCTTCCTTCCTTCCTTCCTCCTCTCCTCCCCTCCCCTCCCCTCCCCACTCCTCTCCTCTCCTCTCCTCTTCTTTTCTCCACCCCCTCTTCCTTTTTCTTTGGAGGGGAGGTCAACTCACATTTCTCAGGGGAGGGTAAGTTTTACATGAAAGGTTAGATGGAGGGAATGGCAGGGAAGACCTCTATGACCAATGATGGTTTTTTAATCCTGAAGCCACACACTATAGTCATTTCTTCTGTAAAAGTCTAATTGACGTCAGTGACTTTGAACATTCATACTCATTGGTTTTGAGTTCAGTCTTATCTTGGTTTCATCATACCACCCACCACCTGCCTCTACCTTCAAACAATGGCCCTATCAAGCCAGTTCTGAGCATGCCCCAGGCTTACTTTCCTAGGGGAAAATTGAACATTACCTCACTTCCTGAAAATGTGTCCAACAGAAACAAAACACTTTTCTTTATGAAAAGCAGACAGCAACATTAACATTTGCTAGTTTGGTTGGTGATTTGCTCAATTCAAGAACCGTAGATTGCTTGTAGTAGGGCTAATGTGTACCAGTTTAGACTTTGGGAGCCTTTTTGTGTGTGTGTGTGTGTGTGCTGTTGTATATATTTTTAGCAAGTGAGAAATAGTGATCTTCTATAATAAAACAGATGTGTGGTTTGCACAAAATTAACATGATTTGGCCTTCGCTAGGCAAAATGAAAGTCATGAGTGATGCCATATTTCAACTCAAATATATTTTATGGAACATTAACATATCAAGCTAGAAGAATGTTCTTTGTAACCAAAAATATTGATTCATTAAAAAAAAACTTGGTGAAATAGAATTGTTCATAAGTTATTATTGCTGTTCCCATAAAAATATTTTCTGTTTAAATTCATAACAAACGTTCTGAGGTGGAGAAATGTCTTTTCTATGTCCCATTTAACAATATAATAACTTTGTTTTCAAAGTCTCATTTTATTCCAGCTGGAAGATATATGATCTTGTTACACAAAACAACCACTTCATCTCTACAGAACGTTATTATTGAAATATATGATTATAATGTTCCACAGAGGGTGTAAGGCATAACCTTTGTCAAGTTGAGACTATATGCCATGAAGCAGAAACCTCATCTTTGGGAGGATTATATAGAAATTACTTCCATAAAGTTATAAACACAGTTTGAATGTTAACATATCTGCAGCATTTGATAGAAAGGTAATCATTTGTATTATTCTGTAAGGAGACTACTAAATAATAGTAATACGTGATCCATCCTAATGGCATCTGTTTAATAAAGAAATGTGAAAAGACAGAATGTGGGATAAAGTTGTGGGTGTGTGCTTTGCAAAGGGAAAGTGTCATTGAGGTGTAAATGCTGAAGCTTGAATGTGTGACCTTTACAAGGGCATGTGACAGGTGATTCCATGGAGACATTTCCTGAGATTCTGCTGATGTTATCACGTGGGAACATTTCAGGACCAAGATACTCCTGCTTCTAAGGTCTTTGAGTTGCCCTTCTCTCTGACCACAATTCTTTTTCTTCCCTTTCCTCTGCCTTCCTCTGACAAAACCCTAGTAATATTTGGGTCTTGCCTTAGGCATCTTTTCTTTTGTGGACTGTCCTGAGTACCCCAGGCCTCTACCCCTGGTGACTAGAGTGGGCTCTCTACTTTGAACTTCCATTACACCCTGAGCTTCTTCATTTGTATTATGTCACATGAAATTTACTACTCTTTATATTCTTCCAACAAGGACAAGTATTTGGTGGTCATGTCAACATTTTAAACCCAGCTCCTAGCACAGAATGTAGTGTATGGTAAATGTTCACTATATGTTTTATTAATTGAACATTTTGCATAGAATGAATCATGGTCCCATTGTCATCAATCCATTAGATATTAATGCAACACTTACTTGTTTAGTTGGAAGATGGATAGTTTAAAGAAAAAAAACCTAGTTTCCTGATTGCATCCCCTTAAACCTTTCCTGGGAGGATATATTTAATAAAGACATTAAGTTGTGAATGACAGAAAAAAATCCACTTGAAATTAAAAAATTTTCCCCCCGCACTTATTTGGGAAGTTCAGGGAGTGAACTTGGCTTTGGAAATGAATGGGTTCAAGAGTTTCTATCATGCACTTAGAAAGCGATCTCTATTTCTCCTCTTTTATCACTGGTTTCTCTGCATTGACTTCATTCTTAGGCAGGATCTCTGTACATGTGGACAAAGTTGGTCACAGGAAGCTTACATTGTTTGTATAGAGCAAAAAAAATCAACACCCCCTAGGGGCCCTCTTTGGCATTGTTTGGGTCACACATCCATCCTGGGATATTTTGCGTAGCCACAGTGGAGTGGAACTTTGGCTATCTGTGGATATGCTCACTTGGTGTGGGAGGAATAGGATTCCCATATAAAGAAGAGTTTGTTACCAGAGAAATGGGAAAGGAGAGTGTGTGGTGGGCAGACAAAAACCTTAGCTACCATGGTTCTCTGCCAAATAAATCCTGGATATCTTGGAAAATCATCAACGTTGGATAAGACTAGGCATCTTAATTTTACTTGATTGGTATGGAGTTGATAGGACAGCCCGTTAAACATTTGGTTCCTTTCATGTATTGACTCATCACACAAAATATTTGTACTAAAGCCTATAGATGCAAGAATGAACAGGACAGTTGCTCTAATGGAATTCACATTCTAAGCAAAGAAGCAAATATAATTAAAAATTGTAATAAAGGCTATAAGGGAAATACACTTGGAGGTCTCCACAGGGTAACTCACTTTCTTTGTCTTTGCCCAGTGTCATCTAATTTAATGAGGCCTACCCTGATCCTCCTATTTAAAATTACAACCTACTCCATCCTGCCTCACTCACTCCCCCTTTCTCTTCCTTTTTTTCTTATATCCTCTAATTTTCTAACATAATATTCTGACCTAACATACTCTGTATTTACTTCAGACTTATGTATTAACTTGTATTTTTTGTTATTATCTGCCATTCCCCTCCTAGAATCTCTCCTAAAGGTAGAGACTCTTTTTTCCTGTTTTGTTCACCAATATATCATCCAGTGCTTCACACACACTAGATGCTTGATAACTATTTATTGAATGACTGAATGAATGAGAAAATATTGAAGATGACAGAGATCTACTTGAGACATGGAAGTTAACAATGGTCCTTGAGGACATGAGATTAAAGCTGAGATGTGAATAATGAACTAACCTTGAAGAGATATGGGGGATGAGTGCTTTAGTCAGAAGAAGCAGCAAATACATAGAAAGGAGCTTGGAGAGTTCGAGAAGCTAAACACAGATCCGTGGGCTAGAGCACAGTGAGCTGAGGGTTGAATAGACTTGGTAATGTTGGAGAGATATGTGGGAGCCAAATTATCTGAGGCCTTGGAGCCCATGGTAAGGAGTTTAGTTTTTTATTCTGGTGTGATGGAAAGCCCTTGAATGGTTTTAAAGCAAAGGAGCTCATGATTTGAATTACATTTTTGTGTAGTATTTCTTGAATCTGTTCGGTTATTTTCCTTGTCCAAGCCACCTTCACCTCTCACCTGAATTCCATTTCATAGGTTTTTCCTCATCCACCCAGGTCCTTCTCTAATCTTTTCCCCACACGGCTGCTCTAGTGGTTAAATCTGAAGCCAGTTTCCTGCTAAAACCTGAATGGCTTCCCAGTACCTGTAAGACAAAGACTCAAGTCTTCTTGAGTCCTACAGGTCCTGATTATCTGCTTCTCCTGCTCTTCTTGCCCTCAACTCCATCTCTTTTGTTCTTTTTTTCACAGCCACATTGGTCTTGCTGTAATTTCTGGAACACACCAAGCTGCTTGTTCCTGGGACCCTCCCTATGAGCTCCTCTCCTGCTCCCTCCATGCCTGGTTAGTGACTCGTCCCATTTCTGGTGTGTCTAAATGTCACTTCCTCTTGGAGATGTTCCTTTCATGCTCCCCAACCCATTACTCCGGTTACATGCTCTTGTTGTACCTTGTACTTTTCTTTGTTAACATTATATAGGTACTTTGATAATTATTTTTTAATGTCCTTTCTCTTAAGACTGTAATCTCCTTGACGGCCAAGATGATGTTTATCTGATTTGCTGTCTAGGACAGAACCCAGTTGTTGGAGTTTAATATGTATGTACTGACTGATATAATGGATTTAATAGAATAGCTTAAACAAAATACAATTAGATTTGCTTTGTAGTTAATTATTTATTTATTTATGTATAGACCTTTTATAATTACACCCTTTAGATCTCATTCTCTCTGCTCCTTTAGCATCTGTGTTTTCAGTTTCACAGTACTTTTTCTTCTTTAGTCTAGTCTAGCAGCCTTTCTTTACCCATTGTCTTTCACAAGAACATGATGTCCTCTCTTAGGAGTTTTCAGGATCACCTCTTTCCACAAGAGCTGACAGGGTAGTCATCTCCACTTCCTCCCTGCTTTGGGAGCAGAGCAGGCTCACTCACTGGGTCTGAGCCATTTCCTCTAACACATATTGCATGGTTCCTATTCCAGAATAGACTGATGGCTTTACAATGGCAAGAAAAGTGACTCCTTCTGGAATTCTTGGTTTTTAACAAAAATCTCCCCCTCCCTGCAGTTAAGGGAGACACTGGACAGTAGGAAGATACTGTGTGAACTTGCTTCTTATTGGGATGGCTCAGGCTGAGGCAGAGAAAGTGTGTGTGAGAATCTCTTCAATGAAAAAACCAGATAGGGAAAATGGGGAGTGCAGTGTAGCATGATAAGGCCAGGGTTATTCTTTCCCAAGGAGAAAAGTGGAAGTCACTTTAACAGGAGGAATAAGTAGTCCTCACAGAAACTAGATTGGAAGTGGCTTTAACTTTAGTAGCCTTGGCAAACAGGTATTAGAGAATCCACCAGCCTCCTTCCTCTTAGTGGGACCTTGACCTGCAAGGTTCCTTCATAAGGAGTCACTAGGAAGTCCATTGGCATCCAGCTCAGGTAAAAGAACGGGCTAGCCAAAAATGGGACCAGGACTGTGAAAAGAGGTGATATGTCCTTCAGCAGGGGACTACTAGATATGTCCTACTAGAGAGGACTCTAGGGGGACACAGAGAGGTTGGAAAAGGAAGGAGTTAGGCTCCCGTGGCTTAGTTCAGTTAGTTATATGAGGCTTAGCCCTCACTGTGAGACTTCTCAACTACCACACCCAACAGGGGATGGGGCTCATCTAGTCTCATGTGATTCTCCCTTTACCCACAAAGCAAGGTTACACATGAAATTTGTGTGGCAAAAAGGGCCAGCTCCGGTTTTTAGTGATGAGCTATTGACAAAGCCGTAAACAGGGTGAATCAGCCCCCCTCAGCTTCTCTTTTCTTCTCCTGGGTAATTTTAATCCTTTTATTTGTTTCTGAGCTAATTTTGTCATTTTTCGATACTTGTCCAAATTAATCCAACCCCCTTAAAAATGTCAAATTAGTTTTGTTAATATTTAATGTTTGAATCGGATATGGATATGTTACAAAAACAGCAACAACATGGCTGACTGTGTGAACCACTGCAAGCTGCCTTTTCTCGGGAAGGGAGGCATGTGGGTCAGGTTCCCTGGAGATCAGTATGTAATTCTGTTTCAGGGGCTTTCTCCATTGTTAGGTTTGAAGTTCTGAATAGAAAATTTGTCTATGAGAAGGTAGTGGTTATAGAAAGAAACCCTTAAAATGATTAAAAATTTCAATGAAAAAATTTTTATTGTATTATCTGAAAAAACTGAAGAAAGTATAGCTAATTGGAGTTCACTGTGTAAGAGGAAAATTAGGATAGAACTATTACCAACAAAAGGCTCTTAATCCATTTCTTATTTATTTCTTTTTGTCTTACATACTTACTTATAGCCATGTGGGGAGTTGATGATTATTTTAAAATACAGTTGGCCCTTGAGCAATGCAGGGGTTAGGGAGACTGACCTCCTGTGTAATAAAAAATCCAGTTTAAGTCCCCCCAAGACTTAACTACAATATCCTACTATTGACCAGAAGCCTTAGGAATAACATAAATAGTCAATAACACATATTTTCCTTTTGTATTATATACTACATTGATACAATAAAGTAAGCTAGAGAAAAGAAAATGCTATTAAGGATATCATAAGGAAGAGAAAATATATTTACAAAACTGTTTTGTATTTGTTGAAAAAAATCTGTGTATAAGTGGGCCCGTGCAGTTTAAACTGTTGAACTGCTGTTCAAGGGTCAACTGTATCTTTAACATAAGTGACTTTTATTTAGCCAAATGTATGGCATACCTTATTTCTGTATTTGAACACACGTTTAAAACTTGGTTTGTGGTAAAATGGAATATTTCCCCTAGTGTTATTTGGCATGGTGGTAGTTGGACACAAAAAGTGAAATTTTGTATTATATTTCAATAGAGGACAAAGAACAATGACTAACTCTCCTTATTTGGAGAACAGGAAGTGGTCTGGGAATGAGATCCAAAAAAATCAAATTTGTTTGATGTTACCAGTGATCTGCCTTCATGTGGCTTCTTCAGATGCAACTAGAACAAAAATTGTGACATTCAGAAGTTGTGGGAGAGTTTGAGGAACATTAGTCAGCCCCTGTTACCTGAATTTCAGCCTCTGAAGTCACTATTCCCAGGGTGAATGAATGGTCTTATAGAATCTCTGCAACTATGACTACCTGGAGTAGACTGAGAGAAAGGTTGTATGAGAAGACCAAGAAGTAATTGGAATGGCATTTTGAGGATTCCTTCTAAGCCATATAAAATTTTTTGTTTGGTTTCTATAGCCACCTCAACACATTTGGGTAGATGTTCTAGTCTTTCTGCTCTTTGACTGAATAAGAGAAGCACAGTTTGTACCTTACTGATGCCTGCATCAAGATTATTTGATGTTTGCTAAACATAGAAGTCCTGGACTCTACACTGACCAGTACAATCCAAGTTTTAGAACTGTGTTTTTAAAAAGCTCCCTATATAACTATACAGTAGAGGAACCAATATATTGAATGTTTTAGATACTGATGTTATTACCTGAATTAGTTTTTAATAAAAACTAGAACTGATTATTTAAGACATTCTTATAGCCAGTAAATAATTCTTTTTTTTAATTATTTTTTCAACATTTATTTATTTTTGAGAGACAGAGAGAGACAGATCATGAGCAGGGGAGGGGCAGAGAGAGAGGGACACACAGAATCGGAAACAGGCTCCAGGATCTGAGCTGTCAGCACAGAGCCCCATGAGGGGCTTGAACCAACGAACCATGAGATCATGATAAGCTGAAGTCGGACGCTCAACCGACTGAGCCACCCAGGCATCCCTAAAGAATTCTTGATAAAAGAAAAAAAATATTTATTTGGCCTCCTCTCTTCTTGAGCTAAAATGTTCTAGACCAATGGTCTCAAACTTAGTACATCAGAATCATTCAGAGATTTTGTTAAAATACAGATTGCTAGGCCTCCTCCCCAGAGTTTCTAGGGTAGGGTGAGCCTGAAGGTTTACATTTCTTACAAGTTCTCCTCTATATTAGACCACTAGGGCTCTGATAGCAAAATTATCATATAGTGGGTGGCTTAAACAATAGAAATGTATTTCTTACAGTTCTAGACTGGAAGTCCAATGTGAAGGTGCTGGCAGGGTTGACTTCTCTGAGGCCTCTCTCCTTGGCTTCCAGACAGCTGCTCTCTTGCTGTCTCTTCATCTGTCACTTCCTCCATGTACGTGCATCCCTAGTGTCTCTGTATGTTCAAATTTCCTCTTCTTATAAGGATACCAGTCAGATTGGATTAGAACCGTAATAGCCTCATTTTTATTTAATTATGTCTTTAAAGGCCCTATCTCCAAATACAGTCACATTCTGAGATGCTGGGAGCTAGGGCTTCAACATATGAAGTCTGGCGGAGACACAACTCAGTCTATAACACGATGTAATGCTGAGGCTGTAGGTCCAGAGATCCACACGTTGAGAACCACTGGACTTGACTCGCGCGATAGGGAAATGACTTCTGTGAAGACATTTCCCAATCTTGTGAGACAGTTCTTGCCTTCCTACTCTTTCTACAAACTTTCTCTTGACAATCTTTTCTATTTCTATGTTTTAATTACTATCTTTGGCAGATAATTTTCCAGTCGGCTGTCTACCGCTCTCTCTTCTCAATGACTTTGTCTTTGTCAGATGCCGACCTGGGTGTCTTGCCAGCAGTGCACACTTATATATTCAGACCAGAGTTTATTTTAGTTTTTACAGTCCTCTCTTCCTCTTGCCTCCTCTGTTTCTGTTCTGGCGTGACCACTGACTATGCCATATACTCTAAATGGACCATGGAGTCATGTCTGACATTTTCCTTTGCTTCTCACGCTTCATCACTAAATTAAGCAGCATCTATCTCTGCATTTGTCTGTCCCCATCTTTCTCATTTTCCTTGCATCCAGCCTTATTTAGGTCTCACCAATTCTTCCTTGAATATGGCAATAGCTTTGTAGCCAGAATCCCTTCTTTTAATCTGTTTTTCCTTCGATGAATACGATTTACTGTTATAGAGTAATCTTCCTGGAGCACGATTCTAATAAAAAACATCAAGTGTTTCCCAGTGCCTGTTCAATAAATGACATGCCTACCTAAATAAAATTCAGGCTTCTGTTACAAAAAGAAGAGGTGGTGAGGAAAAAGCTCTCAGTCTCTCAGTCTCTGTCAGCCTGCTTCACTTACTCCCCAAATATGCATGCACACTTTTCCTCTCATACTTGGAACCCTTCCCCAATGGAGACTGCTCAAAATGCAACACAGTTATAGTCTCCAGCTCAAGGTTAAGGATATCTTCCTGTGTGTAGTCAGCTTCCTCAGAACCCAGGGTGGATCATTATGATCTGGTGCAAAATTTCTGCCCATCATACCCAATATTAAGAACAGAGTAGGAACATAATGTTTGCCGTATAACTTCCATGCTGAAAAGGAGAAAATCAGACACTAGGCCACAAAAACTTTTAAATCATGTTGGCCCAGAATAGTGACAACTCCAGCCCAGGCAGTGGAGTGATGTCCATGGTTATTGTCCTCAATACCCCGTGGCTTTGTGCTCTGGGATGCTCTTCCTGGTCCAGTCTCCTCAATGGTCTTTCCAAGGTAGGCATTAGAGATTAGACCCTTCTTGAGGCCTGTGTTCCTATCCCGCCTTTTGCGGAGGGGGGGGGGGTTAAGTTTGAGGACTCAGAAATTGTTTTAGAGATTGGACTGTCTTAGTACTGTTGGCTAGGCATGGGGTTTCATTAGCAATACAATTCCCTAAATACCCAAGGGGGCTTCCAATTTACTTGCTGCTATTCTAGTCCATGTCTGAGTAATCAGAATCAGAGATCTTGTCTTGACAAGGTTGTTGAGCCTACAGGCTTCTGTGCTTTGCTAACTCCCCCTCCCCCAGATTAACTTGAGAGTATTTGAAAAAATAGGCATGGTGGCCTTTGCAATTAACTGCTTCCACATTTGACAGAAAAAAAGTCTTGAAGGAAGTACTTGAAAAAGGCATGGACCATGGTCTTATCTCCTATGAGGGCTGCTTTTGTTCCTGCTTCTGGTCATGGCTTACAATAGCTTCACTTTGAAGTAAGGAAGTAGTCAGTTTTTCCAGCCTGAAAAGCCTCCAAATTAGACTCTCTGTTAACTTAGTCTGTAAGCTATTGGCTCTTAACACAGCTGTATTCCCTCCCACTCTGCAGGCAGACTGGCTAGCTCTATCCTTTTGTAGGATATTGTTGACAGTGTCAAGAATCAGCCGACATGCGCCACATTCTAAAAATCTCATACAATTTTCAGGGCACCTGGGTGCCTCAGCCGGTTAAGCGTCCGGCTCTTGGTTTTGACTCAGGTCATGATCTCACAGTTCGTGAGTTCAAGCCACACATCAGTGCAGAGTCTGCTTGGAATTCTCTCTCTCCACTCCTGCTTTGCCGATTCCCTGGTTGTGCTCTCTCTCTCAAAATAAATGCATAAACTTAAAATAAAATAAAATAAAATAAAATAAAATAAAATAAAATAAAATAAAATAAAAAAGTCTTGCACAATTTTCATTAATGCCACAACCCTTTGTACCTTCCAACATTCTGCTAGTTACTGTTTTACCAGGATGCCATCTCTCCAGTCTGTAGTAGTTTTGTCCTTGCTAATGCCATTCAACCATCTCTTTTAAATGAATCCCACATTTTAGCTATGCAGTGGCCCCCTTTTGGTATCAACATCTATATTAGTTACGATTATGTTTGGCTGCATGTGTCACTGGCTTAAATGATGCATATTTTTTTTTTTTCCAGTAAAAGCGTTTTGGGGAAGCAGTCTAGAGCTGGTATCAAGGCTCTGTGGTATCACTAGTGTTTCAGGATCTTCTCGCTTTCCTCTTCATTTGCCTAGAGTGAGGGCATTGATCATAACGTCCAAGACAGCTGCTGGAATTCCAGACATCACATCCATTTTTCATACAGAAGGATAGAGGAAGAGGGAGAAAAAGAAAGTACCCTTTCTCTCTCATTGAGATATTCTGGACATTCTATACTACACTATAACTGAATGGTCAAGATTTAGAGATCCAGCTTGAAGAGAGGCTGGGAATTATGGTCTTATGGGGGGGGGGTAAGATGTATCTGGCCATTTATCGAGGTTCTGTTACTAAAGCAAAGGGGAAAGTGAATGTTGGAAAGGAAACTAACATCTTGTATCACTAGTAAGTGTATAAGTAATTATAAAACAGGGTAAACAGTTTCACATGTCTTAAGGTAGCTTCAGGTAGATATCAGCGTGAATTCAGTGGGGAGAGGTGACCTCCAGATACACACGCATTGGGAGGCTTTTGAAAGAAGATAGAACTTGAACTCATTCTTTGAGTAGGAGAAAAGAAGGGCATTCGAGCCGGAGAGGACAAGGCACTCAGTTTCAGGATCTGGCAAATGTGGGACCAGGGCAGAAATTTTGTGCCCTAGTGCCTTGTTTGCCCAACTCTAGCCCCAGCCCTGGACTAGGATAAAAGATACATGAAGGGAACTGGTGGTAAGCAAGGGTGGGATGTTGGCCTTACTCATTTCATGTAAAAAAAACAGAAGACTGCTCCCACATATGCCAAGAAGGAAGCATCGGGGGCCAGCTCCACATGACACTCTGACAATCCTTCAACCAAAGGAAAAGTTTGTTGTCACTAGCAGAATTCTTTCTTATAGATCATGCACCAAAGACAAATCACATTCATTCTGGCATGGTCATTCTGAGATTCTGAGTAGTGTTTTAGCCATTTCATGATTAGACCCGTATCAGATCCTGACAAGAGGAAACATTCAAGACATTGGCTATGATGTTCATATAACCAACGCTGCCCGTAAAGCCACACAAAGTAGGGATTGTGGGAAGGCCCCAGCGTTCTTCCTGTGTGCTTCCTGTGGAGCACACATGCACTGGTCAGTGGGAGTGGCGCTTCACTGTCCCACCTAACCAGGGAGGGAGGACACGGGGGGAGTGTCATGTTCTGAATTACACTAGTCTGAGAGTAGCTTGGCTCTCATGCATTGGGTATGAAAACAAGTGATTACAAAAGCCTTTAATAAAAAAAGTAAGTTGGGAAATGTGAGAAGTTGGTTATGCTGTGTGGTTACAATATCATGAAAGCAGTAAATGCCACGTCACCTCTTACCTAACCTCTGTAATTAAGAAACTGGAGTTCTAGGCTTAGAATTCCTGTAACCACACATTTTTGACCCTGATTCCCCTTCCAAGAGCAGTGAAGGATACTGGAAACTCCATACATTAGTTGATCCACCTGCAGTCTCTGGTAGAGAGGGGTTGGTTAGAGAAAACAAATGAAAACTCATGGATGTAATTTTTGGAGGTACTTTCTAGATGCCGACCTCTTGCCATATATTCTCTCATAAAGCTCTTTGTTCTTACCTCTAATTATAGATAGAAGAAATGGAAGTTTCTAGAAATGTTAATTTTCTTGTTCAGTTGTCATCTTGCTTATGTTGGAAAATGTTCTCAGATGAGAGCTCACTTCCTCTTAAAAGTAACATCTTGGGGCAGCTTTGAGCATAGGAAAGTTATTTTTTTTATGTTTGATTCAAAAGTTAATTCCATGTAACTTCTGCTTACTGGTCCTAATTCTATCCCTGCCACCAAGGGCCTTAAAATATGCAGAAATAGCTATCATGTTTGCAGTTTTTTCTTATCTTTGGATTAAAAATGCAAATTCTTTATGCGGTATGATTTCAAACTTCTTCCTCCCTGGGCATGCTGTTCTCTGTATACATTCCAGTTTGTCTATAAGCTTTAAAGAACTGAACACAGAAGTCCACCTGTGGATTTCCAAATGCATATGCACAGGGGAGCTGTCACCTCCCCCGTTCTAGATGTTATACTTCTGTTAATGGAAGCTAGGAATTTATTTCATTTTCAGGGTGTCTGAGAGGGGACATTAATATTTTATCATTGATTTCCATTTAATACACTTCTGGCAAAGTCTGGATTCTTTTTTTACATTTACTTTTGTTACCCCTTATTACCTCTATTCTCTATTTCTGCAGTTGATTTTATTGGATGCAAACACAAACCTTACATTTGTCACTGTTAAATAACATTTTAAATTCAATCCAGTACTCCAGGTGCTTAAGATCTTTTTGAAGGTTGATCTTGACATCCATTGTACTCACTGTTACTTCTGACTTTAGTTTATCAGCTGATTTGAAAGCCTGTATCTTTTTTTTTAACTTATTTTTTTAAATTTACATCCAAGTTAGTTAGCATATAGTGTAACAATGATTTCAGGAGTAGAATCCAGTGATTCATCCCCTACATATAATACCCATTGCTCATCCCAACAAGTGTCTTCCTTAATACCCCTTACCTATTTAGCCCATCCCCCTACCCACAACACCTCCAGCAACCCTCAGTTTGATATCTGTATTTAAGAGTCTCTTACATTTTGTCCACTTCCCTGTTTTTATATTATTTTTGCTTCCCTTCTCTTATGTTCATCTATTTTGAATCTTAAATTCCACATATGAGTGAAGTCATATGATATTTGTCTATGACTAATTTTGCTTAGCATAATACACTCTACTTCCAATCACGTTGTTACAAATGGCAAGACTTCATTCTTTTTGATTGCCAAATAATATTCCATTGCATATATATATACTTCTACTTTATCCATTCATCAGTCGATGGACATTTGGGCTCTTTCCATACTTTGGCTATTGTCAATAGTGCCACTATAAACATTGGGGTGCATGTGCCCCTTTGAAACAACACTCCTGTATTCTTTGGATAAATACCTATTTGTGCAAATGCTGGGTCATAGGGTAGTTCTATTTTTAATTTTTTGAGGAACCTCCATACTGTTTTCCAGAGTGGTTGCACCAGTTGGCACTCCCACCAGCAGTGCAAAAAGGCTCCCTTTTCTCTGCATCCTCACCAGCATCTGTTGTTGCCTGAATTGTTAATTTTAGCCATTCTGACAGGTGTGAGGTGGTATCTCAGTGTGGTTTTGATTTGTATTTCCCTGATGATGAGTGATGTAGAGCATCTTTTCATGTGTCTATTACCATCTGGATGCCTTCTTTGGAAAAGTGTCTATTCATGTCTTTTGCCCATCTATTCACTGGATTATATGTTTTTTTTTGGGTGTTGAGTTTGATAAGTTCTTTATAGATTTTGGATACTAACCCTTTATGTGATATGTCATTTGCAAATATCTTCTCCCATTCTGTCAGTTGTCTGTTAGTTTTGCTGATTGTTTCCTTCACTGTGCAGAAGTTTTTATCTTGCTGAGGTCCCAATAGTTCATTTTTGCTTTCGTTTCCCTTGCCTCTGGAGACATGTTGAGTAAGAAGTTGCTGTGGCCGAGGTCAAAGAGGCTGTTGCCTGCTTTCTCCTCTAGGATTTTGATGGCTTCCTGTCTTACGTTTAGGTCTTTCAACCATTTTGAGTTTATTTTTGTGTATGGTATAAGAAAGTGGTCCAGGTTCATTCTTCTGCATGTTGCCGTCCAGTTTTTCCAACACCATTTGCTGAAGAGACTGTCTTTATTCCATTGGATATTCTTTCCTGCTTTGTCAAAGATGAGTTGGCCGTACATTTGTGGGTCCATTTCTGGGTTCTCTGTTCTGTTCCACTGATCTATGTGTCTGTTTTTGTGCCAGTACCATACTGTCTTGATGATTATACCTTTGTAATACATCTTGAAGTCTGGAATTGTGATGCCTCCAGCTTTGGTTTTCTTTTTTCAGGATTGGTTTGGCTATTTGGGATCTTTTCTGATTCCATACAAATTTTAGGATTGTTTATTCTAGCTCTGTGAAGAATTCTGCTGTTATTTTAATAGAGATTGCATTGAATATGTAGATTGTGAAAGCTTATGTCTTCTAAGCAAGGACAACTGATACACAGGGTAAAGATCTGACCAGTCATTGGCACTCCCCTCTGGCTGACATTGCTCCATCACTAGGAGACCACCCTCAGCACCCACCATTTAGGCAATCCATTCTTCTTGTGCTCCTTTTTTGCACCCAGATCCATATTTGTAATGTTTCCCCTTCAGCAGTGCCATAAAGTCTTTCATCACTTAATATTTTAAGTTCTATATGCTTTTCAAGATTTGATTCAAATTCCTACATCAAGTCTGCTCTGACCCACTGTGATTTTCCCATTTCAAATTCCCTTTGCCTAGTTTGATTCTTCATATCCAGCCTCCAGTGATTTTCTGTGAATGTAAACTCCATCTTTACCTCTGTTCCATGAAGGCAAGACCACATTGTTTATTATCCTCTAGCATCTGGTTAATACACTGCCAGACTGGGAGTAGCATTCAATTGTTACTTGCTTTTGATTGATTAAGCCAGCACTTCTCAGTAACAGATGGTTTTGTCAACCTCCTCCTCTCTCCCCAGGGAACATTGAGCAATGGCTGGAGACATTTTGGTGGTCCCAATTGGTGATGCTACTGGCATCCAGTGGGTAGAAGCCAGGGATGCTGCTGAACATTGTAAAATGCACTGGACAGCCCCCCACATCAAATTCCCCAGGATGTCAATAGAGCTGATGTTGAATAACCATTAGGCAATTTTCAAAGGCTGTTCCATCTGCCTGCTAATAGGTAGATTTTGGTGGCAGGTAACATGTCTGCTGACCCTTCCTAGAATGAATGATGCCCCCATACAGTCACCTCTGAGCTCAGGCCAGGGCAGTTGGTCCTGGTTACATTACTAAAAACAGATAATTATGGGTGAGTTAACAGGTGTCATTATGAGCATAATGAAACTGATCCCACAAGCTACACCTAAAAATTAGTTTTATTAGTTTCTGGCCCTATTTGAATATCTAGGTTTTTGCTTCCATTTATTTATATGTTGGAATGAGATAATAATAGCTTCCACCCCCCCCCCCAGCTATTTCATAAGAATACTTTGAAAAAAAAAGGAGATAATGTAGGTTTTGAACTCTCTGTATGGAAAAATGGTGCATGGCCAGGCCAAAAATAGTGGATGAGGAACAATAAGAAAATGTTTGCTGATCTTGGTATGCCTGAGTGCTTTTATTATTATTTAAAATTAAAACCTCATTGGATGCAGAAGTTCATCTCTTGATGAACCCAGCTTGTTTCCATGGTGTGTCACATAGCTCAGAAGGATTTTTCAACATACACGAGGAGTTAAAGGACTTCTGAGTGGTGGCAGTATGGCTGGTCCCAAGCATGTGTCCCTTTGGCATGCAGTCTCTAGTCTCCACGACGCCTGCCTGCCTCACCTACTATTTGTCTGTGACTCTGTGGCTGCTGTGTGGTTGGCATCCACCCCCACGCTGGGATGCCAAAGGAGTGAATGAACAATGGGATACCCTGGCACTGACGGGTGTTTTAATAACTGTGGAAAATAAGGAATTTACAGATGCATGATTCAAGTTCCCACTTCAAAGGTCCTCAACCGAAATCCTCCTGAAATTAGAAGCAATACTACTGAACACAATGCAACCTTTTGCATGGCTGCCCAATGTTACTATAAATCTGTGTGTGCAGTGTTTGGGAAAGTTACATTACTGTGAAATAGATGCCTTGCTTTCATCTGGAATTTATGTATAATGTTCAGTAGGTAGGTCTTGCCTGGGAACTATGAGGTATGCGATGGGAAGCAGTTTGCTTTTCACTGGCAGCCAAGACTCAACACGGACCGGGGCTCTTTGAGCAGGGGCTTAACCAGCAACCTTACATGGTTAGATCTTCCCATGTCTGAACTGCTTTCACTCTGAAGGGAGAACATTGTCTCCCACATGGACCTGGTCTGAAACTCCATTGGGAAGGAGGTGAAATAAGTCATCTGTGTCTCACTCTTTTCTCTGTTTACCCCCACTTCATGCTACTTCTCAGTTAATAGCCCGAATGCTTATGATGTGTTTAGCGTGTGCCATTTCTCCCACAATGGCTCCCCATTCAGGCCCATCCTCCTCAGCCAGGCCTGGCTCCACACCCACTCTTTTTCATTTTGTGAATAATCACTACCACTTATCCAGTGCTTAGTGTGTGCCATACTACACAAGTGTTCATTAAACCTCACCTCACCTTGTGAGGTAGCTATTTTTTTTTGCCCCTATTTTGCACATAAGGGAACGGCTTCAAGACACATAACAACTTGCCCAAGGTCACACATCCAACAGAAATTTTAACTCAGGTCTGAAGCTCAAACTCATATATTGTATGAAATTTCTCCTACTTAAAATTTAATTGTAACATTTCCCATTCTTTCAGATTAGTGGCAACACAACTATTTAACTCAAATCTATTTCACAAAACAGTGTGGAGGTTCCTCAAAAAATTAACAGTAGAACTCCCCTATGAACTAGCAATAGCACTGGTAGGAATTTACCTATGGGATATAGGAGTGCTGATGCATAGGGGCACATGTACCCCAATGTTCATAGCAGCACTTTCGACAATAGCCAAATCACGGAAAGAGCCTAAATGTCCATCAATTGATGAATGGATCAAGAAGATGTGATTTATCTATACAATGGAATACACATGGCAATGAGAAAGAATGAAATCCAGCCATTTGTAGCAACGTGGATGGAACTCGAGGGTGTTATGCTAAGTGAAATAAGTCAGTCAGAGAAAGACAGATACCATATGTTTTCATTCACATGTGAAACAGGAGAAACTTAACAGAGGACCATAGGGGAAGGGAAGGGGAAAAAATAGTTAAGGAGAGGGAGGGAGGCAAACCATAAGAGACTCTTAAATACCGAGAACAAACTTAGGGTTCATGGCGGGTGGGGGAGAGGGGAAAATGGGTGATGGGCATGGAGGAGGGCACTTGTTGGGATGCGCACCGGATGTTATAGGGAAACCAACTTGACAATAAACTATAATAAAAAAATCTATTTCACAGAGAGCATTTATATCTCAGCAGGGTCTTCCTAGGCACAATGCCTGAATGCAAGACCCAGTTGTTATTGTTAGATTTTCCCACACTGTGACAAATGTTGAGGGGAGGGTGGAGCCTTTTGATTCTACCAAAAATGCCACCCAAATGGGGAGGCCTGTGGTTGGTTAGCATGATCCATTCATGGTAGAGTTATGAAGCCATCACTACTAGACAAGAGAAGTCCTGGACAGTGTTCTTATGGGCACTGTTGATGTTTGCCTTGATGACTCTCTTTTTTCCCTGCCGATTTCAAGCTGACCAACATTTCAGCTGGTCTCCCTCTGATACCCTAAAACTGTCAATACAGGTTGATGTCAATGTTTTCTAGATATTTCCTTTACGAGGTGTCTCTCTGAGGAAGACATTGGCTGAGAAATAGTTACTACTGTAACTAGTAGCAGTAGCCACTAGACCCTAAGCTATGTTACTTTTATCAGCCATCTTCACCAGAAAATATTTGAGAAATGTAGGCAATTTTAATTTTGAAGGGATTAAATGAAGAAACTGAGGTATTTTAAGTGATTTTTCCAAGACTCATTAATTAGTGACTTTACATTGACAAGGTAATCGAGGCAATGTTAGGAGTTTAGTTATGGCTGATGTGACATACAATTCATTATGTTTTTACTAGCTCCAATATTATAAACTAGATGGTTATGCGTGGTTGACTGTAGTGGAGATTAATGATAGCTCAGTTAAGGATCAAAGAAAAATCATTTTCCCAGTTCTCTACCTATTCATATTGTTTCAAAAAAAAAAATCCTTTCTAGTTTTCCCTCTTTTTTCTCTCCCAGAGTAAAGTGCAAGCCAAGAAACCCTTGGAGTGTGACTTTAGGGCCAGGCTGTGTTTCAGTGTCACATGACACCACACATCATCAATTGGTAGTTCTGAGTCTCCTTGGGTGATGGAACACTCTTATTGGAAGTCTGAATTGGGGGAAGGGAATCTAGAGTGTGGATGAGGCTAATAGTGTTCCATCAAGTTGATACAAAACTTCTTGAAGCTCATTTACTTTTTGCCTTTCTTCTTGTATAATAGAAAATATTCTAAGGCTGTGTATTTCATCTTTAGTTTTTGCTTCAATAACAGTATCTTTGTTCTTCATTCTAAATATTTTTTTAGAAATTCCAATACGATTTCTTCTGCATCCTATGAATTATTTGGGGGATGTGTTTCTGAATTTCCAATTGCATGGATTTTTAACTTGTTTATTTTTGTGTTTAACTTGATTATAGTGTCATCTGGGAATAAGGCCTGTATATACTGATCCTTTGAAATATGTGGAAACAAGTTTTATGACAGTTTTTGGTCAACTTCTCACGTGTGTTTCAGAAAAATATTTATTCTTTAATGGTTTGATCCAAAATTCTGTCTCTGCCTATTAATTCAAATTCACTGATTTTTAAATTTTTAAAAAAACTTACTGTTTTTATTTTTTTTTGAGAAAGAGAGCACAAGTGAGGGAGGGGCACAAAGAGAGTGAGAGAGAGAATCTTAAACCCAGCATGGAGCCCAGCAGGGGACTCAATCTCATGACTGTGAGATCATGACCCGAACCAAAATCAAGAGTTGGACACTTAACTGATTGAGCCACGCAGGTGCCCCTGATTTTGTTTTTGAAATCAATTTGTTTTTAAAAAATTTGTTTGCTTTTTTTGTCAATAATGAGATAGGTGTGTTGAAAGTTGTTATTGAAGTGATAGATATGTTTTGCAATTTATTTTTACTTTATTAATTTTATTAGATACATCTAAATATAGAATTATTATACCATACTGTTTAACTTAATATTTTAAAAAATTATTATGTAGTAAAGACCGCCTTTATCTTTAATAATGCTTTCCACTTTAAAGTCTGCTATTTTGTCATAGGTAAATTTCATGGCCTCAATTGTTGTTGTTATTTTGTTAGTATTTGTCTATATAGGTTTTCTTTCTTTTTGCCCTTGATCTGTCCATGTGTGTGTATTTTGTACATGAATCTTGTGAAGAACATATATCTTTATTTTTGTAATTAATTAACTAATTAATTAATTTTATGAGAGAGAGAGAGAGAGAGAGAGAGAGAGAGGGAGAACAAGCAGGGAAGATGTAGAGAAGGGGAGAGAGAAAGAATCCTAAGTAGGATCCATGCTCTGTGTGAGTCTGACATTGGGCTTGATCTTAAGACTGTGAGATTATGACCTAAGCCAAAGTCAAGAGTTGGTTGCTTAACCAATTGAGCCACTGAGGTGCTCCAGAACGTATATCTTTAAAGAAATAGCAGTCAATCTTTGTTTTTTTTACTGGATAGTTCAGTTCATTTACACGTATTGTGATTTTGGATATATTTTGACTTATTTTTACCATCTTATTTTACCTTACAATTTGTCTTGTTTGTCACACTTCATTTCTATTGTTTTTTTTTTAATTCAAATTTTTTTCATCATGATAAGTGTACTCTTTAATCCCCATCCTCTATTTCCCCCATGCCCTCTCCACCTCTCCTCTGGTAACCCTCAGTCTGTTCTCCTATAGTTAAGAGTCTGTTTCTTGGTTTTGCTCTGTCTCTCTCTCTTTTTTTTTTTTTTTTTTTTTTTGGCTCCTTTGTTTTGCATACGAATGAGATCATATGGTATTTGTCTTTCTCTGACTGACATATTTCACTTAGTGTTTTACTCTTTAGCTCTATCCATGTTGTTTCAAATGGCAAGATTTCATTCTTTTTTATGGCTGAATAATATTCCATTGTGTATATAGACCACATCGTCTCTATCCGTTCCTCTATCAATGGATACTGGGCTATTTCCATAGTTTCACTATTATAAATAATGCCACTATAAGCATAGGGATGCATGTATCTCTTTGAATTAGTGTTTTTCTGTTTTTGAGGCAAATACCCAGTAGTGTGATTCTTGGATCATAGGGTATTTATGTTTCTTATTTTTTGAGTAACCTTCATACTGTTTGCCACAATGGCTATATTCTCACCAGTGGTGCATGAGGGATCCTTTTTCTCCACATCCTCACCAACACTTGTTGTTTTTTGTTTTATTGATTTTAGCCATTCTGACAGGTGTGAGGTGATATTTAATCATAGTTTTGATTTGCATTTGATGATGAGTGATAGTGAGCATCTTTTCATGTATCAGTTGGCCATCTGGATGTTTTCTTTGGAGAAATATCTGTTTATGTTTTCTGCCCATTTTTAATTGGATTATTTATTTTTAGGGTATTGAGTTGTATGAGTTTTTTATATATTTTGGATACTATCCCTTTATCAGATATATCATTTGCAAATATCTTCTCCCATTCCATAGGCTGCCTTTTAGTTTTGTTGATTACTTCCTTCACTGTGCAAAAGCTTGTTATTTTGATGTTCTAGTCCATTGATCTATGTGTCTGTTTTTATGCCAATACCATACTGTTTTAACTACTACCACTTTGTAATATAACTTGAAGTCTGAAATTGTGATATCTCCCATTTTGTTTTTCTTTCTCCAGACTGCTTTGGCTATTTGAGGTCTTTTGTGGTTCTAAATAAATTTTAGGATTGTTTGTTCCACTTCTATTCTTTAATGATAATACTTGCCATTTTTCTATCTTTTCAGAAGATATAATCTTTACATATTAATATGGTGTAATGTGCTACTCTATTCATAAAGCCAAAGCACAGTTGTAAAATTAACAATAACAAAAATACGAAGAAGCGGGGCACCTGGGTGGCTCAGTTGGTTGGGCAGCCGACTTTGGCACAGGTCATGATCCCGTGCTTTGTGGGTTTGAGCCCCATGTGGGGCTCTGTGCTAACAGCTCAGAGCCTGGAGCCTGCTTCGGATTCTGCTTCCCTCTCTCTCTCTGCCCCTCTCCCACTTGCACTCTGTCTCTATTTCTCTCAAAATTAAATAAACATTAAAAAAAAAAAAAGGAGAATCCTTTAAAAAAAATACGAAGAAGCTAGAGGTGGATGGAGGTGGAGGGCCAGAGAGACAGAGATTTTTAAAGTTCATAGAACTTAAACAATCAAAGAGACCAACATCCTCACTATTTTGTTTGTTTGTTTTGCCACATCCTATACTCTTTGATTTCCTGTTTATTTACCTGGTTTTCACATCCTATCAGTTATTCCTAGTCTAAAGAATTCTGTCTTGCAGCTTCTTCAAGAGCTTATTCTGTTCAGTGATGTTATAAAATAGCTCAAATTTTCCATTGCTCAATGAGAAACATTTTTGAAAATTCACTGTGAGAATTGAAAGTTGAAGTTGTGGATGAACAGGAACCATGGGAAAAGAGACTTCGTTTTAGATATTCTTTATAGTATTCAGAGGTTCAAAAAGATCAGCACCAAACTTAAAAATACCATCAAATGTTTCTTTTTGAAATAACAATCCCATAAGACGATATGGTCCTCCCTTGGTAAATTTTAGTGCCAATGTTCCAGATGATCTATCCAGACTTTTTACCTGTCATTGGCTCTTCTCATCTGTCAACTAATGTGTGCTCAAGAAATGTAAATGATGTTTTTTTGCATCTATGCATAGTGCACCTATACTGATAAGGGAAGCAAATTTGCTGGGGAAAAATCCAATGCAGATGACTACTGGTCTTCCTTGTGGTGTATGGTATATGGACTCTGGAACTATCTCCAGTTACTCCATTGGTTTTTGTTGTTTTGGGAACTGAGGGGTAGGGTCCAATAAAAGATTGGAGATCTTTTATTTTATTTTTTAAAAATAGTTTTAGGAGATAAGGATCAAAATTAAATATCCACAACAGGTGCTTGTCTGCAAATGTGCGCATGCATCGGCACATAGCTATGTGAACGTGCAGTGTTTGCCAGCTTGGTAATTGTGGGTGGAATCTGGGCATTAGCTCTGGAAAACACAATCTGCAGTATTTTTATTTTTATTTTTCTCGTCCAAACAGAGACATCCAAAACTCTATGTTTTCTGTGTGAGCGGTAATAATCCAGAAACGAGCACCAAGAAATGAATGTCCATTTGTGAGATAAATGTGTTTACTCTTTGAAAATACCTCTTTCAAATGAAAATCATTATAAAAACATATCACACACCTTGCAATCTTCCATTGTGTAATATACTAGATAGAATATAATCTCATCTAGATCGGTATGGTCATTATTAAAAAACTTAATTTTCATTGCAAGAATGTCTGTGGGGTTATTGAGGTGTATGGAGAGGTAGGCCCCACAGGACATAGTTTTTGAGTTTTTCTTATCTGCTGTCCATTCCTTTTCTATTTCTGTCTTATAGTAAAACACATTCCTGGGGCGCTTAGCTAGCTCAGTCAGTAGAGTATGTGACTCTTGATCTCAGGGTTGTAAGTTCGAGTCCCATGTTGGATATAGAGATTACTTAAAAATAAAAAATCTTAAAAAAAAAAAAACGCTGATATTCCTATTTTTTAATTCCTGCCCTATTAGCCATCCTTGACATATGTTGTTTGGATTGACAGATTATTGGTTATTATTGAAGCTGGGCAATGTCTACTGTAATGCTTACTGTTTTCTCTCTACTTGGGAAATGTTTGCCTATTCCCAAGGTGGATTGGATAGGACAAAGGAGCAGTCAAACTTCAGGTGAGGGCTTGTGGCAGATTGCACTTCCCAAAGATGCCTGCCAACAATCTTCCATACCACATCCACTTCAACACTGTGACTCTGACCCCACTGAGAGATGGGGTTGATGTATCCTATCCCCTTATATCTGGGTAGGTTTGTAACGAGTATGGCAGAAGTGAAACTATATGACTTAAAAAACTAAATCATGAAAGATAATGTACTTTTTTGCCTTGTCACTCACTTTTGGAGTCTTGAGTCATCATATAAGAGATCTGACTTCCATGCTATGAAGAAGCCCAAGTCACATAAAGAGGCCACGTGAAGATAGTACAGTTGTCAACTCTAGCTGGGGTCCAGCTGATCAGCATTGACCTCCAGGCACATGAGTGATTGTGGTGCACACCTCTAGATGATTCCAGCCTTCAACTGCTAAATCCTTCTCCTGAATCCCCTCCCCTTGCCCCCCTTGAATCTTCCTAGCTGAGGCCTGAAACATCATGGAGTAAGCAGAGACAGTTTTCCTTGCGCCCTTTCCAAATTCCCAAACTACAGAGTCCAGAGTGGTTTCTTATGCAGCAATAGTAACTAGAACAAAGCTCGAGGGTTTCTTCTGTAAATAGAGATTAAGAATTTGAGTGCCCAGTCTTTGCAAAAACAGAGTGTAGGGTAGTTGTTAAGATGTTGAGCTCAGGGTTCCCCGGGTTGCTCAGTCAGTTGAGCATCCGACTCTTGATTTCAGCTCAGGTCATGATCTGGAGCCCTGTGGCAGGCTCTGCACTGGGTGTGGAGCTTGCTTGAGATTCTTTCTCCCTCTCCCTCTCCCCCTCCTCCACTTGTGTTTCTCTCTCTCTCTCGTCTCTCTCTCTAAAAAAAGAAAAAAAGATGTTGAGCTCTGGAGTGGGGCAGGTCTGGATTCAAGCCCTAGCTCCATCAGCTGTAACACCCTAGGCAAGCATAATTCTGATCCTCTCAAGTTTCCATTTCCTCACTTATAAACAGGGAAAATACTGTATCCCCTCATGAGGTTTTATGATAAATGAGGTATTTGGTATAAAGCAGTTAGCAAAGTGAATCGCACAGAATATATACTCTGTAACTTTTAGCAGTTTTTTTGTAATGTGTGAAATGTTTGAATTCTCAAAGACTCCCATTACTGTCTTCCTGATTCTCAGCTGTGATCCAGATAATTGAGCTTTCCAGATAAATTAAGATCTACACTATATTGGTATTAAGATTGGCAATGTTATGTTCACAGCCCAAAACTTGGAGAGAAAATAGAAGAATATGTACCCTGAAGCAGATGTTGCTAGATTGTAAGTTTGAGGAGGACAGGGGCCACATCTCTCTTTTTCGTCACTTCATCTCTGGAGCAAGCACAATGAACACATAGAAAATGCTCAATAAATACTGTTTGTATGACTCCACAAAATCCTATTTGTGTAGACTTTGGATTCCACAAAAGATGGAATTACCTCATCATCTTCTTATTTTCAGAATTATCAAAACTAGAGAGGAATTTTCTGAAAAAAATTTACCCAGAGACCTAAAATTTCAATATCTATCACAACTATTTTTAGATGTCTTAATTTTATTTAGGGCCATAGAAGCACAGGGAATACAAAAATAATCCTCTTTGCATACTTGTAAATGGAAAATATTTTCTCTATATTCTTAGATTATGATGCATATTAAACAATTTGTCAAGTAATTAGCCCAATATACTTTTGCATAAATTCTTACAGTTTTGACTTTCATGATTCAGAGGCCAAATTGATATTGTTGAGGCAGTTCTAAGACTTAAATTAACTGTAACCTTAAACTTCCTTCATAATTACAGTCACACTAGGCAAAGGCTTGATTTTCTTATAACAACATGTAGTTAATTAATTAGAGAGAAAATTATGAGTTATGGCAAAGGATTTCACTGTATTCTTGCAACTCATTACTTTTTTCTCTTCAACTTTTTATTTAAATTCCAGTTACTTAACATACAGTGTAACATTAGTTTTAGGTGTAGAACTTAGTGATTCATCACTGACATACAATACCCAGTGATCATCCCATAAAGTGCCCCCCTGAATCCCCATCACCCATTTAGCCCATCCCTGCCCACCTTCCTTCTAGTAACCATCAGTTTGTTCTCTGTAGTTAAGAGTCTGCTTCCTGGTTTGCCCCTCTCTCTTACCCCTCCCAATGTTCATCTGTTTTGTTTCTTGAATCCCACAAGTGAGTGAAATCATTTGATATTTGTCTTTCTCTAACTGACTTATTTCAGTTAGTATAATACTCTCCAGCTCCATCCATGTCATTGCAAATGGAAGATTTCATTCTTTTAAGGATGAGTAATATTCCATTGTGTGTGTGTGTATGTATATATATATATATATATACATATATATACATATATATCACATGTTTTTTTAATGGTATTTTTTAAAGTTTATTTATTTATTTTGAGAGAGACAGAGACAGTGTAAATGGGGGAGGGGTAGAGAGAGGGGGGGGGAGACAGAGAGAGAGAGAGAGAGAGAGAGAGAGAGAATCCTAAGCAGGCTCTGCACTCTCAGCACAGAGCCCAATGAGGGGCTCGAATTTGTGAAACCAAGAGATAGTGATCTGAGTGGAAACCAAGAGTCAGACACTTAACCAACTGGACCACCCAGGCTCCCTATACTACATCTTTTTTATTCATCAGTCAATGGACTTTTGGGTTCTTGCTATAGTTTGGCTATTGTTGATAATGCTGCTATAAACATTGGGATGCATGTATCCCTTCGAATCAGTATTTTTGTATCCTTTGGGTAAATACTGAGTAGTACATTTATTCATGTATTCTGTCCATTTTTTAACTGGATTATTTGTCTCATGGGTGTTCAGTTTTATGAGTTCTCTATATATTTTGGATACTAGCCCTTTATCAGATATGTCATTTGCAAATAATTTTCTATTCCATAGGCTGCCTTTTAGTTTTGTTGATTGTTTCCTTCCCTGTGCAGAAGTTTTTTATTTTGATGAAGTCCCAATAGTTTATTTCTGCTTTTGTTTCCCTTGCCTGAGGAGACGTATCTAGTAAGAAGTTGTTACAGCTTATGTCAAAATGGTTACTGTCTGTGTTCTTCTCTAGGCTTTTGATGGTTTCCTGTCTTACCTTTATGTCTTTCATTCATTTTGAATTTATTTTTGTGTATGGTGTATAAAAGAAGTCCAGTTTCATCTTACAACCATCCATTTTAATGGAACCACTAGATTCTTATTTTTGTTAGATGAAACAGAATATTAGCTTCTCTCTGGGAGTTATTTAATCTTGAAAGCTTTAGCATTTTCTTGATTAGTATAGAAGCAACTTTGCTCCCCAAGGCCTAAAGTTACTGTGTTACCCACATAGTATAAGTTATGCTATAGTGGCAAACAATAAAAAATTTCTTTGTCACACCAAGTCCACTTTGGTTCAGGTGACTCACTAGATGGTGGCCCAACCTTGCAGGCCCTTTGATCTCAGGGTATGTGGATCTCAGTATTTGTGTTCACGATCACTAGGGCTGGGGAAAAGAGCACAGAGAATCTCATCCTGATTCTGGATGCTTCTGCTCAGATGCATATCACCTCCACTTCACAATCTACAGACCAAAACAAGTCAGATGGTCATGTTCAATTTCACTGAGTGGGAAAGAGTCATAAGTTCAGAGATGGGAACAAAATGGGAAACATTGGTGAGTCCTAGTAATGTTCCAGGAAGTGAAGTATTTAGTGGTTGTAAGAATCCAGTCCAACGCTTTTTTTTAGGCAGAGCTTTCTCCTCCATCTGATGAACATTGCATTGAGTATAAATGGAATCTTGCTTTTGTAATGTAATTAGTACAAGTCAAAGTACAATAAAGTATGGCACAATTTACTGCAATGGAATTTGATAGGACAAGGTTCTGTCTTGGATTCCTTCCAAGGGGTGGATATTCCTAGTTCTAAACTGCCAGAGGGACTTCGTAACAGTGTCGCGTTGCTGAGAAGGCAGTTCTGGGGCTGGACCTGGAGGATGATACCATAGTGAGGCTCTCGTTTAATTATCTCCCTCTGGTGCAGGACCCTGAGATAAGACACACCTATTTGAAAAGTAATCACAGGCTACTGCAGTAGAGTATCATTACATTTCAGATAGTTACTAGGTAGATTTAAATATCCACCATTCTTTTTCCTAAGAACCAATGTGACACCACTTCTGTCCCCTACCAGTCATTGCCCTGCTGTCAACTAAAAGAATATATACACATAATGAAGTTCTGATAAGATGTAGTAGGCAAGCTGTATTAGCTGTAATATTTATTTCCCCCCTCTAAAGTAACTGGGGTATGTTATGCATTTTCTGCTTTTGAGGCCAGATATGATTTGCTGTCATGTTATTGCTGCATATGGGCTCTTGGCTTGTGCAAGGAAAGTGTCAATATTTTGAATCTTTTGGCACTTTCTCTAATGACTTTGGCCATTATGAATTTGAGAAGACTTTGTTCCAGTGTGTTGGTGGTACATTTTTGGGTCAACTTTTTATTTATTTATTTATTTATTATTTTCAATATTTATTTCTTTTTGAGAGAGAGAGAAAGAGAGAGAGAGAGAGAGAGAGAGAGAGCAAGCAGGGGAAGGGCAGAGACAGAGAAAGACACAGAATCTGAAGCAGGTTCTGGGCTCTGAGTTGTCAGCATAGAGCCTGATGCGGGGCTTGAACCCACAAACTGGGAGATCATGGCCTGAGCTGAAGTCAGATGCTCAACTGACTGAGCCACCCAGGCGCCCCTATTTATTTATTTTTGAGAGAGAGCGTGTGCATGTGCACACATGAGCACAAGTAGAGGAGCAGCAGAAGGAGAGGTAGAGAGAATGTTAAGCACTCTCTACGCCCAGCTCAGAGCCTGTGTTGGGGCTGGATCCCATGACCATGAGATCATGACCTGAGCCAAAATCAAGAGTCAGATGCTTAACTGACTGGGCCACGCAGGTGCCCCTGGGGCCAACTTTTTAACTGAAATGCATCATGGTGAGCTGTGGGTAAAGAGATGTCAAACATGCGTCTCCCTGCGTGTTTGTTCCATGCCACAAAAGAATCCGTAAGTGTAGCTAATAAAAGAACTTTTATGGTACCCTGTTTCTGTCATATGAACACAGGATTTGCCTGGGAAGTGCACGTGGGGGTCAGGGTGGGGTTGGCAATGTGTTGAAAGTCTGTGAAAATGCTTCTGCAATGTGCCTTTCATAAGAAGTATCTGTCATTTAAGCAGCAAACTCAGAGAATGCACTTGAAGTTTGCCATTTGTCCACATTTTCCATTATTTTATTATTACCACACATGCAACTTTCATTCCTAACCACATTTCGATAGTTTGTCACCTTTTCAACAAAAACAGACCAGTACATTAAAGGATGTTGTCTTGCAACATCCTTTAATGTAAGAATAATACCCATTTACCAGGTACCCAGACAGGATATTGGTACCAATATTTTGAAAAGGAGAATTAGTCCCCTGGCCCTAGGGCAAGAGAACATCCATTCTTTACTGGAGCCCCTTTTAAGAAAGGGAAACAAAAGAAAGCATAATGCAGGAAAAAAAAGAGCTGATCTTTGCAGCTAATGAGAAAGCGGTAAGTGAATATTTTATTTTATTTTGTAATTGGATTTCTTCTCAATATTATCATTTCTCATGAGTTCCTCCAATATATTTCCCTCAAAACACTGTCATATACATGTATGTTGTCATATTTATTCCTTTCTTCATTTAACAATCATATTGATTATTGCTCAGAGCCTAGAGCCTGCTTCAGAGTCTGTGTCTCCCTCTTTCTCTGCCTCTCCCCCGCTCATGCCCTCTCTCTCTTTCTCAAAAATAAAAATAAACATAAAAACAAACAAAGAACCCAATCATATTGATTATCCACTAAGTGACAGGGAAAAGCCAGGTATTAGGGATAAAGAAATATTATTTTAAACCATTAGGTGTCAACTAGGGGAGATAAATAGATTAAGAATTAGAGAAATAGTGTAGAAATGGAAACAAGGTTTTATGGGACCACCAAGAAGGGCCAGTATACGCATCTAGGAGGAAGGGGAAAAGGGAGAAAGATTGTCACAGCTTTCTGCCTGTGAAGGATAGGGATAAGTAGATCAAAGGGGAAGGATTGCTCCAGGCAGAGGGAAGAGCCCTGAGATATTAATCAGCCAAAGGGTTCAGGGAGTGGTAAGTGTCCTGTAAAGGCAGTGTTTAGGGTGAGGAAGGGATTGCGGCAGAGGAGGATGATCAAGTTCTGCAGGCAGGTCTCATAACTCAAGACTTTGGTACCACATCAAGGCATTGAGATGGTACCTGCATTCTGCAGGTGGTGGGGAGCCACTGAATAATTGGAAACAGGGAGGGCTATGATCAGACTTCCATGTTAGAAAGATGATTCTAAAAGGTGGCTGGCTCAGTTGGTTAAGCCTCCAACTCTTGATTTTGGCTCAGGTTATGATCTCACGGTTGGTGAGTTCGAACCCCGCGATGGGTTCCATGCTGACAGTGGGGAGCCCGCTTACGATCCTCTTTCTCTCCCTCTCCCTCTGCCCCTCCCCCACTCATGTTCTCTCTCTGTCAAAATAAACAAATTTTTTTAACTTTATAGTTTATTGTCAGCTTGGTTTCCAATTTTTTTTCAAAATAAACAAATTAAAAAATAAAAAAAGACAATGCAAAGTTTTAATTAGAGGCTGCCATGTTCCAGGCTGGAGTGGCCAGTGGGCATGAAAGAAGAGGAAAGCTGAAGGATATTGAATTCACACTGCAAAATTAAGAGAACTTGTTAAGTGATTGGATGCAGAGGGTTAAGGAGAAGAAAGAATTGGTGATAGTTTCCATATTTCTGGCTTGTGTTATGGCATTAAACAAATAAATACGGAAAAAGAACGTGTTTGAAGGGAACATGAGTTTGAGATGCCTAAAAATTGAAAAATGTCTATCCATTAATGCAATAGTATTGGCTAGCATTTATTGAAAGCCCAGTATATGCCAAATATTGTTGTAAATTGTATATTTTGACTGATATAATCCTCACAACTACCCAAGCAGCTATTGCTAGTTTATTTCATCAAATCTAAGGTGCCATCAATTGTAAAACACATCTTGATATCAAAGATGTTAAATGTCCTTCCTAGAATTGATAAAAATATGCTATTATCCCCATTTTATGGATGAAGAAATCAGGCAGTTTAAATTAAGTAATTTATGCAAAGTAATATATTTAGATCATAGAGGAGCTGGGATTCGACTCTAAAGAGTCTGGCCCCAGAAATTGTTCATTTAATCACTGAGCTATGTCACTACTTTGTACATATGGATTTGGGAAAGAGTGATCTGGCGCGGAGATTGAGTTTTGAGTACCATTAGTAGAAAAACTGTCATATGGCAAAGTGGGGATGGTGTGTACAGTACACAATTCATAAATTTTTTTAGGGGCAGGAGGGACAGAGAGAGAGAGAGAGAGAGAGAGACAGACAGACAGACAGTGTAGAGCCCAACACAGGGCTTGATCCCACAACTGCAAGATCATAACCTGAGCCCAAATCAAGAGTCAGATGTTCAACCCACTGAGCCACCCAGGCATCCCGTCAATTCATAAGTTTGTGATAAAGTAATTTAAAATAAAATGGAAATAACATTGATAATTACAACCAATGCCTCTTTTGATACATTAACACTTCTTAGAACATCTGAGTACACCTATTTTAGGCAAATGTCCTACAAGAGAAATTAAAGATGCAACATCAAAAGAGCTGCACATCAGAATCATCCAAAGGAAAATTGGAAGTTTTCAGAGAGGAGGCAGTAGAGCAGTTGATTTTCTTGACCCATCAGCTTCTAATTTCCCTGAGCATATTGCCATTTCCTCACATGTTTGGTGAAATGACAGCCGAGAGCTGGAGTGAGATGGAAATCTCCTTGAGATGATTGCCAGGCAAGTGCGCAAAATCAAGGCTGTGGATTTGCATGTTAAGCTCATGGTATCTGCAATCCTGGGAATAATTAAATTTCTTACCTGTGGGCAGGTGTGTATTTGGCTACTTGCCTTTACTTATTAGGAAGACAATGTCACTTGGTACAGTGAGTCACTTTTTGGATGCAATCCTTCTGACTCAGTAGTAGCAAATTTGTTTTGCAGGCATGTTGTTGTTTTTTTCTTTCTTCTCTCCCACCCTTCCCTCCCCGGATTATCAGCTCCCAACGGGTGAAGCAGAAGGGTGAATGTATAGGTTGTTGAGTACAGAGACTCAGTTTACAGAATTGCAAGGGAAATCTAAAAGAAAGATTTGGAACCCACTCCTCAAGCCTTAACCAGGCCACGAGGATAAACAGAGAATAGCTCTGAGGAGGAGGGTTGCCAAAAAGCAGTATGTCTGGGTCCTCAGTAGGATCGGGTACAGATAGGCACACTTTGCCTTTTGAAAGAAGACAGTAGACCAGTCCTGGAAAGAGGGCTGCTCCAGGAGACTGCCTTCCAGATGGGGCCAGTGTGAGCAGCCTTCTAGCAGCTGCAGCACAACCCAGACAATTGCACGTGTTTGTAAGTGCCTTTCATCCAACTTGTTGATAGTGTAATGACAATAAACAGAGCAAATGAAGAAGCCACTTTGGTGAGGAATGGGTTTTCAAGAGGAGAAACCATGTTTTGGAGCAGGATTCTAAACTTCTTTTGATTTGCTGTGCTTTGGCTTCTGGAGAAATGGATGGTTTCTTTAACTGGTTGTGGTTATTTAATCCCACTCCCGTTGAACCATCCTCACCAAATGTGTGTGTGTGTGTGTGTGTGTGTGTGTGTGTGTGTGTGTTTAACTCTAAAACATTGTGTATTTGTTTAAAGAAGGGTACTGGGTAGGAGATAATTCTATTTATATCCCTTTGGCTATCACTGGCATAGTACAACTATCTCTGTGTTTTTACTTTTTATTTATTTTCTACCATAGCCTCTCTATCTGCCCACCAACCCATATTAAGTAATCAGATCAGCTAGGTGATAAACTGCCTTATGTAAATCTTTTGAAAAGGAGGTGGCTTATAAATACATTCCAAGATAAATACAAAATAGTGAAAGCACCAAAGTCATCTCTGAGAGGAGAAAAACAATTTATTCACTAGAGAAAAGTTTGGCAAAGGCAAGATTGGAGACTTGGAGGGAAACCATAATAATTCTCTGAAAGGCAGAAGTGGGTGATAGACTGCATGTCTGGTGGCTGCCTGGGTAGGTGGAACCCAGGCAAAGCTTAGGGCAGAAACTTTTCAGAGAGCATATTAGATATTATATTCTGCAGCTGCTAATAGGGACTGTGCAATAGTGTCCTCCACAAGCGGAAGGTTTATGTTGGACTCATTTAATGACAAGTCCAGAGGTAGGCAAGCTGATCTGTTATATGGCAGCTCCTTGATGTCCTCAGGGCCTAGGCTCTCAGTTCTCATTCTCAGGCTTATATAATGGTTGTTAGAGCTCCAGCCATCACATCCATGACTCAGGTAGAAAACAAGAGGAGGGAGAGACTGAGCAAGGGAGATCTGCTAGTTGAGACAGTTCCCATTAAAGAGCTCTTCCTGAAGCCCTACTTACTAACATGCCTATCTTCAAAGGGCCTGAGGAAGGTAGCTTTCTGACCCGAGCACCTGCTTCCTTGCCCCCTGCTTTCCTCCCCCAGTCCTTCTGCTAATAAGGAAATGGAGGAGAATGGGCATTGGGTAGAACCTGGCAGTCATTGCCATAATGGAGGGGGTGAGGGAGCAATAGATTAACGGCAATGAAAGCAAACCACGCTTATTTTATTTATTGACTTTTTAAGTTTATTTATTTTGAGAGGGGGAGAGAGAGAGAGCGTGTGCTTGCACACACATGTGCTTGAGTGGGGGAGGGGCAGAAAGAGAGGGAGAGAGAGAATCCCAAGCAGGTTCCGCATTGTCAGCACAAAGCTCAACCCAGTGCTAGACCTCATGAAATTGTGAGCTGAAGTCAAGAGTCAGAGGCTTAACCAATTGAGCCACCCAGGCACCCCCTTGCTTATTTTATTATTTTAGCTAAGGTCAAATTTTTCATAAGTTGAAGTGCAAATGTTGCCTTTTGGTTAATACTGTTTAGCCCTGGATGTTAGATAGTCAATACTATAACATTTCACTATATCTGGGTTGGGCTGAGTAATTAGGGCCAACAATTACCGAAAATTTGGAGATCACCAAAGAATTGAATATTGATACTGACAGATCACAAAATTCTATAGGACTATACTTCCTGCAAGAAGGTTACTACTATTATTATTATTATGAATGGTGTTTGAGGAGGTGAATGTGAAGCTGGCTCATTTTGTGTAAAGTTATTTTTTCCCAGAGCTTGTAAGTAGCTGAATCTGCCTCCTTGGATCCCATATGATAGAGATGGAATGGCCCTAGGGGATCCAGAATAGAACTTTGTAGTCACTGGAAGTTTTCTAATTGATGTCAATGGTGTAATAAACAGCTTTGCAATTGGTTTGGTATTTATATTCTAAAGACGCTCAAACCCCTGATATCTATCTTGGAATCCTCTGTCCACTGACAGCCATTTATCTCTTCTCACAAAATTCCTAGAGGTACACACGTCCCTCACCCCCACCCCACCCCAGAACACACACACACACACACACACACACACACACACACACACAATGGGATCTAAGGAGCATGTTCATTTCTAAAAAAAAGGTTAAAACAACAAAAAACCTTTTCTTAACTCTAACAACAATGTTATAATTACATCAAATGAAGGTAAGTCGAAGTAGTTGGGAATGTAGGTTCTACCATATTTGAAATGTTTATTTTGTCTTAAAACTGGGATAACCTCATGGAAACAAAAAGGGGGTTTCATGATGGCAATTACTACACATGGCAATAGTAATCTAGAATATACTCCAGAACATTCGGCTGGATTCTGGATCACCAACTGACTCCAGAGAGCCTCTGTGCATGGATTAGCTCCACTGGGCATGAAGCAAGGCACAAAATGGACTGTTCTTTTCTTTTTCTAGAGAACGTCATATGTAGCTACACCCCCGTGTGAAAAATAGAAGTGATTTTTGTTTTTAAATTGGAACCAACTGAACCAACTCAAAAAAAAAATGTGGAAGGAATAAATTCAAGTGTGTGAAAGCATAAGGAGGCAAAAGGAAATAATTCTATTATAATTATTTTTCAACAAGGTCTCACATCTGTTTCTAATTTATACAGATTATTGACACATCTGGATGTTTGGCCTTAGGAATTATAAGTTGCTGTGGTGGCATTTATTTTTTGAATCAACTCTTTAGACCACCCTGGAACTCAGACAACTGGTTTGGAAAGAAGGTTGTGATATTTTAAATAAAGTTACCTTCTGGCATTTCAAAACCAGTGCAAATGGTATTCTGTCATGTTGTGTTTTATAAATTGTGGTTTTGCATTTTTGACACCTGCAGGAAAAATAAGACCAAAGCCAAAGGCCTAATGGCTTGACAATGACAAATTATAATAGCCAGATAAAGCTATCAAGGGGACACTGGAGATGGGTGTAAGGTTAGCCATTCGCATTAACCATGGAGGACCCTACATTTCAGCAGAAACCAAACAGTAACGGAACAAATGACTGATGCCAATGTTGTTTTAACACGGCCTGACAGAAGGATGCATTCCTACACAGAAAATGGGATTGTTAAGAAGTAATGTTGATTAATACTTTACCTCTTGGACTGATTCCTTTTGTAATCAGGAGCTAACTTTTCTCCCTATGTGGTCTGATTGTAGTAATTTATTCCAAGGGTATGAATAATGGGAATCATGGAGCAGACCCTTAAGATTTTAGGAAACAAAAACATGATGAAACACTTATTTCATGGCAAATATTCCTTAAATGGAGTAGCCTGATTTTATTAAAGGGAACAGAAGACCATACATCAAAATCCTAATGTAAACTGGCAGAAATAAAACAAAACCCTCTTATAGCTCTTTAGTCTAAAGGTACAATAGAAATAATTAAGCACACAATATGGTTTGATTAGTTTGGGGAAGAAGGCTCCGGAGTTCTCAGAGTAGTTTTGGTTCTTTGTTTTGCTGTCATAGCAAACCTTAAAATTCTCTCCTGTTGGAGATAAAGTTTCACTAGATAGGCTGATGTCGCACAGCAGATTGACATTTAAAAAAAAGGACATCTGGCTTTAACATTCTTTAGAGTCAATTATTGTGTTCCATTTTAAAAGGAAATGATCATATTTGTAGAATATCTGATATATGCTAAAAACAAACTTATCTGTTGTGCTGATATTCCTGTGTCTTTATATATCATTTTACTGAGTGCTCACAAAACAAAAACACCAAATGCATACCAATGCCTGAGATAAATGATAAAATGTTCCCAAGTAGCAACCTAAAGTCAATATATGATGTGTAATGGAGGTCTACTTTTTACTGCCTTTTTTAAGTAGAGATATCACAGAAAGAATCAGCATCAGTAGGCCCACATCCAAAGACCTTAGCTTGTGTAAGACACCTATGTAATTAGCAATGTTCCTGTCTCCATTTCAGTTCAGTCTTCTATTTTAAAAGGTTAACAGGTGTCCATTGGGATCCATTCATAGTCTCTCAGAATCGTTTCATTGCAACTCAGTAGGGTGGCATTGTAGTATTGTACAGTATTGACTTGAATAGTTTAAAAACCAGTATCGCTTACATTATCACTTACAGTTCTCTCATTTTCAAGCTTCAGACCTCAGGAATGTGTGATTCACAAAGCTAACTTAGAATATTTGCAGTTAATTTTGAGTGTCTAACTCTTAATTAAGCACAAATGGGCCTCTAATAGATGCTTTGATGAGGGAAGACAGAAATGAACATGAATACTGAGTTCTACAGATAACATGAGCATTTCAGTAAGTAAAACTTTGCCTTTCTTCTAAGTAGGGTTGAAGTCACAGCCCTGCTACTGGAAATAATAATAATAGTAGACTGGCTAGAGTTTTAATCTACCCTCCCTTTTCCCTGTTCTACATCAAGTGACACAGGCTATTTGACCAGAGCAGGGGTAGGAGGAAAGATTTTTGAGAAGTTTCCAGCATTTTTACTTTTTTATTTTTATTTTTTTTAATTAAAAAAATTTTTTAATGTTTATTTTATTTTTGGGAGACAGAGAGACAGAATGCAAGCAGGGGAGGGGCAGAAAGAGAGGGGGACACAGAGTCTAAAGCAGGCTCCAGGCTCTGAGCTGTCAGCACAGAGCCTGACACAGAGCTCGAACCCATGAAGCACGGGATCATGACCTGGGCCAAAGTTGGAAGCTCAACTGACTGAGCCACCCAGGCATCCCCTTCAGCATTTTTAATAACAGATTTTTTGAAAATGCTCATGCACACTGACAGCTAAAAGGTGAAGGGTGTCTGGTCAAGTGTAGAAGTGGTGCTTTTCCAAGTAGATCATTGGAATGGGCTGGAATGCCCAGAAGGCACCCATTTCTAGGGAAATCCATTTCTCTCCCAACAAACTTTTCCTTGGCCTCTATTGAAGCTACAAATCAAAGGACAGGAAGGAACAGGACCAGGAAAGAATCAGATGTAGAAAATGCCAGTTCAGAGAGAAGAACAAAGCAAGAGGGAAGAAACAGAGAAGCATAAACGCAGGACTAGGCCAGACCCTGATCTTCAAGGTGCAATTTCTCTGGTGTACTGCACATCCAGACCTCATTCCTCCTCCTGTCTTGCTTCTGCCTGGAAATAGAGAGCTGAGGAAATATGTCTTGAGGCAAATGCCATTGCATACTTAAGACAAGGCAGTCCCAGAATGCTGAAGTTGGAAGGTGACACTGGAGGGCACTGGTCAAATTTCCTTTCCATAAGATTAGGGATCAAGGCTCAGAAAGGTGAAGGGATGAGTGGAAATCTCTAAGCATGACCCAGAGCAAACAAACATCTGACTGGTTTTCGGTACTTGAGTAAGAGGAAATGATAATCAAAAATATTCTAAACATGTAAAAAGCTGTCTCTTAGTATTTACTGAGTCTGTAAAGTATATTCTATACTGACCCTGATGCAGAGAGGAAGAGATAAGGATGGGTTGAACACATTTCCTGACAATTTTGATGCATATAAAGCAAGTATTCGGTGGTATTATAAGCAAGATGAACACAGGTGGCCCCACTATGAAGATGATTGTTCACCATTCAGAGAAAGAAAAGGAACTCTCTCTCCAGGCTTCTAGGGCTCCTGTGTGAACAGGAATCATGTGAAGCCTTTGCCCATGATGAGAGTTTGGCCTATCACATACGGTGGAAAAAGAATCTTCTGGATTTTTTGGTTTGTGGAGGTAGGAGAATTTCTCCCTTCAGCCATTCCAGAGGCCCATTGCTTTGTAAGAGTTGGAATCTTGAAGCAGCTTCTAGTCATTACCTGAATCATCAGGAAGGACTCTTACTATACTCTTCTTCCTTTTCTGTTTTCTCTTCATCAGATGTGGCTCAAGGCTTTTTAGAAGATCTGCTCTGATTTCAGAACCTGTATGCAATCTTTCTCAATGTTTGTTTTTCTCTTTTGACTGGTTAAATTACATTCATCTTTGATCTCTCACCAACCAGAAATTCCTCTTCTTTTGACTCATTCATTTCCTTTACCAGGAAATATGGAAAGGAACCCCTGTATTATCAGGTCTAAACCTTATGTGGCTTTCTGTTTTCTTTTCATCTAACCTTTAAGTTGCTCTCAACTGTATTTTAGATTTACAATGTTTGTTTTAAAACCATTTCCAACAGAAGATGATATTTATTAATTAGTAAGACCTTTTATTCTATATCATAACTTTAACCTTTTAGCACTAATATCTTTTTATTTTTCTGGATTGAGGACTCAGTACTTTATAGTTATCTAGAAATCTATAATTCTTTACTTTTCTTTACAAACTTGTTATAAAAACTCATACAACCATTTCTTATAATTTCTTTTTTTCACTTAAAAAGTCTTTTGGACTATTATGTTTTATAGAGTAACGTTAAATTTGCTGTTGTTGCAGAAAATCTCTAAAGTTCAAATTTTGGACTTCTATGCTTTGACCTCCAGTTTTCCTCATGAGAGAATATACATTCTGTATCCAAAATATCATTCCAAGTCAACCTGTCCTTTGAGATTTGGCTTAAATCCTTTGTCCCATGTGCGGTGAGAGACTCGGTCCTTCTAAACTCTTAGGCAATAGGGGACAGGACACTTCCATTTCTCCTGGCTTCTTCTGGTCCTGGGTTCCTACTTCTGCTGATTGGCTCAGTCCATGGCTAACCCACTTCTGTGTGCTCTTGCTACTTGCACACTCTGTGCCCCACAAAGGACACTGCCCAGGTCCTTCTTCTCTCCATTCCAAGGCTGTGTGTATAGCAGACATTCACTGAAAGTTCATGGCAATTGAGTTGTTTAATTAATGAAAAGAAGTTTAAATAATAGTATCATTAAAGTTAAATATGTAATATTGCAGTGCTCAAAAATCCTTGGTCCTTGGAAATGTTTTACTGTCTACCTGTTTTAGCAGCCTGGTTTGTGATCCTCTTCTCTTTATTCCCCATCTTTCCTCTGGCCACAGCTCTATCCCCTCAAATCCTGTTATTTCTTACTTGAGAGTCTAATTATCTTGGTAACGTCCTGCCTTTCACCAGGGGATCTCTTCAGGATCTCAACTTACAACTTATGTTTCAGCCAGGTCTATTCACAACCAAGACATTTTTTTTTCCCTATAAAGAACTCTGGCATCTGCTGTCAATCTTCCGTGGCAGGACATCCCTCGTCCCTCCTTCCAAATTACATGAATTGATTGATTGATTGACTTTAAGTTTATGTGGAGAGAGAGACCATGCATGCCCACACACGGGCATACACACACATGCATGCATGTGAGCGAGGAGGGGCAGAGAGTGAGGTAGAAAGAGAATCCCAAGTAGGCTCTGAGCTAACAGCGAGAGATTCGATTCCACAAACTGTGAGATCATGACCTGAGCCAAAATCAAGAGTCAGAAGCTCAACCAACTGAGCCACCCAGGTGCCCCAAACTTATGTGAATTTAAAGCAGAGAAAACCATACCTTCTTTGGAACAAACCTTTTGGTATTGTTGTTATTTTAAATGTATTGTCTCATTTTATTTAAAAATATTTTTAATGTTCTACTTTATCTTACATCAAAAAAATCTCATGGGGGAGCCTCGGTGGCTCAGTTGGTTAAGCTTCTGACTTCGGCTCAGGTCATGATCTCGCGGTTCTGATTTTGAGCCCTGCTTCGCGCTTTGTACTGACAGCTCAGAGCCTGGAGCCTGTCTTCAGATTCTGTGTCTCCCTCTCTCTCTGTCCCTCCCCCGCTCATACTCTCTCTCTCAAAAATAAAAACAAACATTAAATCTTTTTTTAAAAATCTCATGAGAAAAAAATCTCATGAGAAAATTATGCAAGTGATATTGTTGTCAAATTTAATACAAGTAAATATAAGTGAAAATGAAAATTGAACTTGCATTATTTCAAAATTGAACATGCTTTACCCCATTGTTGCATTAAACTTTGTTCCTTTCTTTCCTCTCTAGTAATTCAAAGTTATACATTCTATTCTGTTTTCCATGGCTAGGGTAAACTTAAGGGGAAAAAATGTATGTATACATATATATAAGCCTAGTTCTTTTTCATCATTAAGAATGAAAAAGTATGGATTATCCTTGGGCTAAATGAGAAATTTAAAACACCTTGCAATTTCCAGAAATTGTTGAAATAACCTGAAGTTTTAGTTCCAGATTATTATTATATATCAAACACTTTCAATTTCAAGAAGCCCCCTCATCTTTTCAAACAAATGTGTTAAGTCTCGTTTCATTAACAACAATTGTTTAGACTTAGCCATTTGTATCAACTCTATTAGTTACTACTCGTTTATGGGATATCTTTTCCTTTCTTTGAGTTGTTTATGTAGGCAGAACCAGCCCTCCATTCTATGTCTTCCCTGGGCATCTAAAGCACCTAAGTCAACTTCTTCTGCCTTGGCCAGCCCTTCTCTCTACACCCAGAAGTTACAAACCATAAATGATGTCAACCCTTCTCTATTCCTCGAGGACTTTGACACTGGGTCCGAAACTGAAACAGGTCCTGAATTTGTTCCATTGATTTTTGTGGCCTGTTCTGGTCTATCAGCCTGTTCTGATCTAGAGGGTCTAGGTCAGGGTCTGAGGGGAAAGCAGACCTGGTGGGCTTCTTCCCCACTGGTTGGTTGGTATATTATCACTTGCCATCACCTGTGCTGGTATGTGTGTGTGTGTGTGTGTGTGTGTGTGTGTGTGTGTGTAAACAGCTAAACCTTAGTTCTCTATTGTATTATTTTGAGAGAAGTAGAAAGTAACATTCATGTGTTTAGAAATCCAGTAGCGGGGCACCTGGGGGGCTCAGTCAGTTAAGCGTCCGACTTCGGCTCAGGTCATGATCTCATGGTTTGTGGGTTCGAGCCCCGTGTCGGGCTCTGTGCTGACAGCTAGCTCAGAGCCTGGAGCCTGTCTTCAGATTCTGTGTCTCCCTCTCTCTCTGACCCTCCCCTGCTCATGCTGTCTCTCTCTCTTTCTCAAAAATAAATTAAAAAAAAAAAAAAGAATTCCAGTAGCTCTAGGTTTATACATGGAACAGGTATTTGTATCCATCTTTCTGTTTTTCTCCCCAGCATCTTCCACATCTGTCTGATCTCATTCTCCACATATGTTAAAGCACACACATGCATGCATGTGCACACACACATATACTCCCACACTCAACCCAAGGGGGAAGGACATAGTGTAGTAAATAAAATAATATAAAGACAATTCTCCAGGAATCTATACCAGAACAGTCAAAGCAACTACTTAACAAGAATTATATCTCTTATTTTCTGTGCTAAGTCAGGCATGGTCTCTGCCCCCTAGGAGCTCACACTGTTGTCAAGGAGATCCGATGAGCACTTAGGAAACTTAACACAATGGAAAGAAGAAAGGATGTGGAAAAGCTGAGTTCAAATCCCCGTTCCATCACTAGTAGTTGTGTGGGATTGACTAAGTCACTTCATTTCTCAGAGACTTTACTTCTGATTTCTTCTGACAAAACATTCTTTTTATTAAGAGCCACATAGTTTGGCCTCAAGGAAACCAGAAAAAGATAAGAAACAATTAAATCTCTGCTTTCACGGGCTATAACCCCCCAGGGAGGCAAGACAAGCACACGAGATAATGTAAGAACATTGGTGTCCTATGTGAGCAATGACCCTCTGTGGCACTCCTATGAGGTCAGAAAAGACACATGATAGTGGGAGAGGAGAGAGATGTTATTTAACATTAAATGAGCTCAAAAAGACACTGTTTAGCACTTGTGTTGATCTCTGATCTCAGTTTTAATACAGCAGGTGGGACACATAATTGGCAAGAGAGAGAAAGGAAAGTTCTGGAACAGGTGTGGCTGCCTGGGCAGTTGGCTAGAATGTCCCCAAACAGAACATTCTACTATCAGATAGGGTATGTTCCCACCTCATACAATGTCTCCCATATGTCTCAAAATATTGACAGCCTTAAGAAATGATGTAGAAGAGCAAATAAAAAGTGAGGAAGGGAGAGATTACGCAGGACAAACAAGGAGGGTGGAGGCCAGCTGTTCTCCATTCTTCCCAGGGACAAAGAGTTTCGTCCTCAGTTCTGTCCCAGAGCATTATCTTATTGCACTTAGCACTTTCTACCTTGGATTGCAGTTATTTATGCACAAGGCTTATCTTCCCTACTGAACTGCAAGTGTGTGGAGCCCAGAGCCTGCCTCTTTTGCCTTCGGATCCCCTCAGTGCAGGCCTCCTACCTACTAGGAACCTGGTGACTGTGTGTTAAAGGCACAGAAGGGCTGGAAACAGCAGTGGTAGGGATTTCAATCACATCGAGTTAAGGACAACCTTCAAGAGAGCTGTTGAGTCAGGGAATACTTTGCTGAGGGAATGTTACCTGCTTCTCTAGAGGTCTTAAAAAAATAACATAGTCTCATCAATTTGAAATGATTTAAATATGGTCTTGCATGTGGCCAGAGGGAGAGAGCAGCTGAGCTCTCAGGATTCTTTCCGGAGCTTAGAGCTCTGATTCTGTGATGGGAAACAAGAGCTTCTTCTCTCTCCCTCATTCTTTCTCTTCTCTCACCTCCTGGTCAACGACCCAAGAGTGATAAATGAACGGTAGGACTTCTGCCTCTTGTCCCTTTATGAATGTCCCCTCTTACCTGAAAGAGAGCTGTGGGCTTGGGATTACTCACCTGAACAAGGTGCAGCTCTTATCTGAGGCCACAGCAGGTCTGTGTCTGCCTTTTGTGATGGCTGTGTATGCAGGGACAGTGAGGCGGCCTCTCTCAGCTGGCCTGGAAGGGATGGAGGCTGTTAATGATGTGAATGTTTTATTTTTTCTGGACATGTGGTTTTCCGGAAATCTCCCAAATGGGGACTCCAACCTTGGCATAAAGATTTTTTTGAAGGCATCTAAGACCTCTCTGACTGGGATTGGATGTAGCCCTGCCTTCCAGCAATCATATATGATGGTCAGGAAAGCTCTTCCCCTTTCTTGCTCTCAACCTGTAGTGCTAAGTGAGAATAAAGGGATTTCTGAGAAGAGAACTGCAGTCTTCCATTTGACAGGGAAATCATGTTACTCTATTTGAAAGGAACTTTGCCTCGTAGGTCTAATTTTAAAGCAGTTTTGGAATAAGATGTTCAAGGATCATTGAAAATGCATCTTCCTATTTTTGATTTCTCATTTCACTTGGGCTCCAGAGGTTCCTCGTTTGCTTCTATATCTTAGAATTTCCTTTTGAAAAATTATAGTAAGGGGTGGAGAGCTGTTGGTGGTTTGATGAGACCAAGTGCTTTGGGAAAGGGGAGAGTAGTGGCTCAACACTGAACTAACTTGTTTTGAGCCCTCACTCTGGCACCTGGGGATAGTATCTGTATCTCACTGATGACCCTTTAGCTCCAGGTCTCCACCAGAGAAAAGGCAGCAGATTTTTTAGAAGTGGGCCTCCAGATTTCAATAAGCTACTTGGGGCAATCACTTTGGGTCATTGAATGACAGATTATTCAATACACATATTCTGGGAGTTAATTGTATTGACCTCTGCTCTCCAGTATTGTGTCACTAGCTCCATGTGGCTATTGAGCACTTGAAATGGGGCTGGTCTGAACTGAGATGGCCGGTGAATGTAAAATACACACCACAATTTCAAAGGCTTAATACAAAAAAGAATGGAAAATAGCTCAATGATACGTTTCATTGATTATATGATGAGATGATAACATTCTGGATATATTGGATCAAATAAAATATACTACTAAATATACTTAATTTCACCTATTGCTTTTTAGTTTTCTTAATATGGGTACCAGAACATTTAAAAATACATACGTGGCTCAAATTATGTTTCTGTTGGATGGTGCTGCTCTAGCCATGGCATTGGAAAGCAGTGGGGATAGTTCTCCTCACTAGATTTCCTCCTTTACTCTAAATTTTTTGGCAAGTCCTAAAATGACCAAATTTGGGCACAGACGCTGTGTTGCCTTCAAAGGAGTATATAGCGTTCTCCATCTTTCTTGTTTTTCCAATTAGATTGTAAGTATCTTGAGTGGCTTTAAGTCATAGAGTCAACAACACCAGAATTCGTGGTACCTCGTGTTAGGTATGGTACTGGGTTCTGGGATCACGACATTGAATAAGACCTGGCCACTGCCCTGGGAACCTGCTGCTAGAGATAAGGCAGGAAGGAACACAGCTGCTAGAATCAAATTTGAGAAGTGTTACGGTAGAATCTGTCTAGCTCAGGGTATTCCATCGAAGCACCTATTTCTATAATTGCCCCGGCTGTACTCAATCACTTTTACATATTACCTGTTTTTATCACACAAATAAAAGATAGTCATTGTAAAAAAAAAAAAAAAAAAAGAAGAAGAAGAAGAAGAAAAGAAAAAAAGAAAGAACAAGGAAATACAGATAAAGCAAAGACACAAAGTTCATGGTTGCCACTTTTGCCATTTGGATTGTATCCAGCCTCATTCAGTAATAAGGCTCTAAATTGTCAGAACTCAAACTCAGATTAGGCATAGTAGAAAGGGGATTTGTGGCTTTTCAGTGGCTGGATCCACAGATTTAAGCAATTACCAACTGTCTATCTGTCCGTCCCTCTCCATCTTTCATTTGTGGTTTTTCCTGTGCTAACCAGATCTGCCTTTATTCTCTTTGGGGGGCATTTAATGGAGAAGAGATGTCAGTCCTAGGAAGGAGAACGTTTAGAGACCCATGTGGTAGCAGTGGCTGAGAATACTCCCTAGGTGGGAGAGACAATGAGAGAAGAATGAATTCCTTGATCTGCACCCCTTTTCTGCTGAAGGGATTAGTGAGATATACCTTTGGATCAATAAAGGAGAAGTTCTGACATTTCCATATATATAATCTCTGTCACACAGGGACATCAGCAACTCCCCTGTAGACACTTGTCCAGTACTTGGGTTTATTTCATGCTTTTATAATAACTGGCCAGATTCTAACACGGAAGAGCCATGGTGGCAAATACTGATGCTTGAGTGCCCTGACTGGTGACAGGTCTTAGATCAATTCATGGGGCTCCACAAACTGTCTCCATGGCACTTTCAAAAGGCACCTCTCTTGGTCTACTCTAGATCATTCTGACTCCTGAGAAAATATAAGCAACATGTTTAGGCTGCACAAAGGTCAAAGGACACAAATAGTAATGGATATGCATATTGAATAAAGAGCAACCTTTGCCTCGAAAATTGATATATTACCTGTTAATCAGATCATGTAGAACACGGTTCTCAGACTAACATAAGACATGATAAAGCTTGATTTACAGAACGATATGCTTTGTAAAATAACTGATTGTGAAACACTTCGAACATATAAAGTCTTGTATGGACGCTTAATGATCATGACAATTATTTTACAACTTAATTGTAGGAAAATGAAACCAGAGCAGCTTAACGAATTCAAACATTGATCAGACCGTGTACTATGAGGGAGATAAAAGCGAGAGTTTGTAGCTTAGTGTCACATTCTATGATTGTTAAACCTATAGTCAGACTTCTCAGAATTTTTTAAAATGGAGAGAGTTACAAAATGATTTTGGTTATACAGATAATTAGCTTTAAGTGAATTACATTTTATATTCCCTGAGAATAATCTCTTAAAGAAAACAACAAATGGTGCAGGCTGGCGTGGCTTTGGAGATGACAGAGCCGATTAAGTCCATACACGGAGACTTGTGTGTTTGTGATGTCGCTCTTCTCACATGAGTGGAGCCTCGAAGCTGGCCCCAAACTCAGCCCCTGAGCACAAATGAAATTAGGTGGATCTCTCTCTCTCACTCCCTTTTAAAAAAAATCTATATATTGCAATATGATGATGTAAGCTTGGGCTTTAGAGTGAATTTACTAAAAGCAGTAATGCACGTTGCACATTTTGTCAAGGATTACAAAACACTGGACACTTGTTCCCATCCACAAAATTTCCCTGCTGATCTTGAGAGCTGCATGGAGTAAGTTGAGTGCAGATGGAAATTTGAGTTTTATTATATTTGACTACCAAGTCTATTAAAGAAATATCTTATTATGCCCGTTCACTAGACATGCTTTTGGCCTTGGGATTTTTATACCTTTGGTCCTTGGCTACAGGAGTTCATACATAATAAACAGAGATTAAAGTTGTTTCCTATCATGAGATGAATAATATTTAACATAGCTATTCAACGTATCTAACTAGTGACCTTTGGCCAAATCACTGAAATAATTCGATTTTAAAAATCAGATTTCATCCTGCTTTGACGTGAATTGATTCACTGCCTCCAACTAAAGTTTTGAAATAGACATTTAGGCACACATGGCTTTCCTAACCTATAAGGAAGGTCAGTGCCCCAATAATCTTGCATATTTGCAGTTGAGATTTACTCTCTCACAATCATTTTGCAACCCATCTGCACAGGGTTTACACCTTTGAGGTATAATCCCAAGTAATTTATCACTTTTTCTGTTCACTAAAATTAAATGGTTTAATTCTTAGGGGATTAGTTGAGAAAACATTTGCTGTTTCGGCCAAGCCTCTATAATCTATATTTCTCCAAGTTGTTAAAATGTCAAATTCAAAGAGGGTCAAGGAAAGCAACAATAAAGTTCAAAGAGAGTACTATATTCTCTTCAGTTATGACAATTTTTTATCGGTCTCATTGATCCTGGATAATAAACGCACGTTGCTGTAAGTTTCAGAAACTCAAGATGTTAAGACAATCAATTTTATGAATAAATGTATCACTAAAAAGAGGATTTTGCTGGCAAGGTCAAGAGCTGGCTGTTTGTGAAAAAATCCTGGGCTTGCTTTTTCACACAGATCTTTGACGATTTCCGAACATTTAAAATAATGTGTCTGTTAAAAGTGTGCGTGAAAAGCTAATGTCTGTAGTTCCGCAGCACAATTAACAAATTAATGAACTCACTTTCCGTTTACCATTGAATTATAATTGCTAATTGGTTAATCTAAGTAAAGCCTCGGGCCTTTATTGGAAGTGTTCGCATTTGAAACCACTGGCTGCTTGAATTTTCTCAACTAACACTCAAGACTTGTGAAATTTAAACAAACTTGTAAAATCTAGGCACTTTTTTAATGTCCCTCAAAAGCCTATCATCAAGGCCCAAATCTATTAGCAAAATAAATAAACAGCCTTTGGAATTTAAAGGTAAATATAAGAATTCATGAATATACTGATTGCTCTTTGACGTTACAGCTGTTAGCTCAAATGTGGCCCCCAGCAACGAAGAGAAACTGTGTGTGTATGTGTGTGTGTGTGTGTGTGTGTGCGTGTGTGTGCGCGCGTGCAGGCACGCACACGTGTAGATATTACCTCTGGGGAATTCATCCTTTTAATTCTGAAAAAGCATTAACAGCTTTACTTCTATGTGTAATTTGTGTATTTGACACAGGTCCTTTCCCAACCTTATCTGAAAAGTCTTTTTCCTTATTCCTTCTTAGTCATTTCCGTTTCTTCTCTCTGCGCGACCTTGAATACCCCGGCCTTTCCCCAAGTTGCTCCTCTGCCCTCAGGGGAGCGGGTCTCCTCCGGGCGTGGCCCAGCACATCCCGACCAGGGCAGAGCCTGGGCGACAGCCAACGCACAGACAGCTGTTGCCCGCCGAGCAGCGGTGGGGTGGTCATTAGCAAGGAGGGCAGGACTGCTCCGGGGATGTCCTGTTGGTGACCGGGAAACAAATGCCCCTGACGGCCAGTCGGCAGGAGGCTCTGTGTTTCCATTCTCTTTGACCTGACACCCGCCTTGAGCCACTGGTATCTTTAAGAGGCCGAACTGCAAACTGCAGCAGACTCTTCAGAGAGCAGCTGTGAAGTTGCAGGACTCTGGATAGCAAGCTGCGATTGGTGAAGTATAATGTGCATTTATGATTTTCCACGTCTATGAAATAGACATGAAGTAGACACACCAAACTGCCGCCCGAGCGCTGAGCCAGGCGCCGCCGTAGGAACTTTAAGACGAAGATCTCATGTGCTTCCAGGACTCGGCAGGCTAGAGGGGAAGACAGTTACCAGGCCCGGCAGTAAGGCCAGGGTAGAGGGATGCACAGGCTATCAAGGGAGCACCCTGTCTAGGCCCCTTTCTCTTTTTTCGCGGTTGTGTGGTGCGCCTACAGCGGCATTTCGTGAACATGCAGCGGACTGCGATTGCAGGATGGACGGTGTGTGAGCGCAAGGATTCTAGGGTCAGGAACGCCAGCCTGAGGCTACCCAAAGAGTCTCAGGGTTGAGGAGGACCAGGTCTGCGTGAACTTGATGAAAGAGAAAAGAAAAGGAAGGGAAAGGAAGGGAAAGAAAAAAGAAAAGATTAATTACACATATTTTACACACACACATAGGCAGGGTTTTCTCACAAGATAATTCTTTTGAAACGCAAAACTATACAGCCCTGTGATTTTGTGGGGTCTAAAGCTTTTGCCACAGCCTAAGGGGATAAGGGTGGGGGGGTCTCTGCTAATCTGTCCTTTTCTATGTAAATTTAGGCAGTTGAGGGGGAGGCCGAGGACTTTCTGATCTGCTGCATTTTGATTACTTTTAACTTGAAATAATTGTTATGCCAAAGTGGCCCATCTTGGGGCAGTCTGCCCTAGGCCCCTACACTTAGAACATCTTAGGACATATTTCCACTTCTATAAGGCAAAACAACCTTTGGTCTTTTCCTTGGGTGTCACTATATAGGGTCATTAGGTACAGTGGATGTAGTGGGCATTCTTTCTATACAAGAAGAGATGTGACTGTAAATCAAAAAATGAACTCCAAATTCAAATGAAACATAGTCTCCACTCAAGCTCCCCTTAGCCCAGGGTTTCTCAATCATGGCTATATTGACATTTTGAACTAGGTAGTTCTTCGTTGTGAGGTCCTGTCCTATGCATCGTTGGCTGTTTAACAGCATCCCTGGCTTTACCCTGTAGATTCCAATAATATATGTGCAGTGGTGACAACCAAAAGGTCTCCAGACAATCGCAGACATTCCCTGGGGAGCAAAATCACTCTCATTCCCCTTGCCTTTGAGAACCGCTGACTTGGACAGATTTGCTCAAATGTCCATGGCCACTCTAACACTAGCTAACAAGAGGGAACAACAAGGCAGGAATTGTACAACTGCTCACAGCATTAAAGTAGGACAATGCTAACCCAACCGAAAATTTCCTCCTTTTACGTAAAAGTTATTCATTTTAATTTTGTGCCATTCCTTATTCCTAAAAAGCAATCGTCTCCATATCTCTATCTACATAATCCTCATTCTCAAAATCAGGGTTCAAAAATCAGGCATGCTAAAATGTCACTTTATGATCGAATTTGCCAGGTCCCTAAAGCCTACACATCATTGGTTCATTCCATAAAGCCTTATTGAGTGTCTTCTATGTACTAGCCCCAGCAAGTATCAGTGAACAGAACCGACAACTTTCACTGCCCTTATGGTCCTTATGTTATAGTTGATTGATACTAGATTTATTACGGTGAACTTATCAGCATGTTTTATAGTCATAGTAAGTATTTTTGTATTATGAGACACATGATAATTTTTGTTAGGGGGCATATACTTTTCCTTACATAACTTCTGAATTCAGGAAGCATTGAATCAGTCCCAAGTAAGCCTAGATAAGTACTTTCTTCCTTGTTTTAGCCAGCCTCCATCTGAGACAATTATCGTTTTCTCCTTGAGATAGAGCCCATTTTTGGTCAAGAGGCCTTCATCCTCAAAGATTGTACCATCACTAAGGAATTTTAAGTGTTCTGTTGGATACTACTTGAAGAGACACATGTTCATTTCCACAATGCACCTGTTCCTACGGTGGCCTCTCCACTCAACTCAGTTAAGAGCACTACCTAAGCGCTGGTCCTCTCTCCTGCTTCTTCAGAATAGCAAAAATAGCTTATATGTACTGAGGGCTTATCAAGAGCCCAAACTGTCCTGAGCATTTTTATGTGCATTATCTCCTTTCACTGTAAAGCAGTCCTCAGAGGTAAGCAGAAGACAAAACTGAGGCCAAGAGAGATGGAGGTATTTGCCCAATGCCACCCAGTTGGGAAAGAGAGCCCAGATTCAAACCCAGGAAATCTAACTCCAGAGTCTGAATGCTTGACTGCCATTATGAGCACTGTGACTTGTAAGGATTTCTGGGTGAGTTAGGTCCATATGAAAGCAGAGTGAGTTCTGGTGATTGACCTACAAAGGCCTTGATAAATTACCATATGACAGGTAGCAGCACCTCATGGGGACGGCCTGGATAAAAATCACCCAATGACAGCTCCGTGATGAAATACAGTAGAGAATATTGTACCATAGAATTTTTAAACTAGAAAAATGAGTAGGTCATCTATATGACATACGTGTATTTCTGTGTGACATATAGACATACATACATACATATACATGTATGTATGCATGCAGGAGTATCAAAGATTCTTGATTGAAGAATATACTTGATTAGACTTAAAGAACATTCGTTGAACGTGACATCTTCCTGATAAGACATTTAAAGGATGCTCTTAATTTTGCATATTGAGACTCTTTGCAGACTTGTGTGTGTGAGTGCACGCACATTTCCATAAGGCTAGTTCTTTTTCTTGCTGCTGTGGTACAGTCCTCACAAACCCATGATTCACAACAGGAATGTAGCCTGGAACTTCTGCTATGTAAGCAGCTGCAGATACTTCAAATACCATTGTACATGTGATCCAGGACTTGCTATAAATTTGCCCCTAAAAATAAAGTAACAAGTGACTGAGCAGCAATAGGAATTAATCACTGCAGTGCGTGAATGGAATGTGCTAGGCTCTACCTCAAAATCCTTTTATAAAAAGATTGATATAATTAAAACCCCAAAGAACCAACTAAGGATGCTATACTTGAGCAAATGTGCTGCAAAAATTTGGAAGGAAGATTTTTTTTTAAAGGAGAGATGTGGAAAAAAACGGGTTTCCACATCTTCTACATCATTGGAAATAAGATAATATTATTACATCACTGAAGAATTTATCATGCAAAGGAATTTAAATTGGATTCAATCTTAGTACACTGGAATTTTTTGAAGGCTGAGGGGATAATTGAGAATCTCAATTAAGCTGTTTGCGATGATGGGAAATAACAGTTAAACTTCTCCTGTATTTGTAGCAAAGATTACCTTCATGCTTTAGAAATGTGAATAACCATTTGAAAAGCCCAGACGTCTCAAGCTTTCAAAATTAGACTTGAATGGATAAATTCTTTAGGAAATAATAAACCAACCAACCAAAGAAAAAAAATAAAGAATTATGACTTCTTGAAATCTGCCTTTTTCCTATGACTATAACATAGTACCCAAATCCAACAACCCCTATTCAAATCTCTGACCCCCCCCATACTATCTCAAAAAGAAGGAGGAATAGGAAAGGAGGAAGGAAGGAAGGGGAGGAAGGAAGGAAATACTAACCAGAAAAAGAAAAAAGAAAAAAAATAACAATAATCAGCACTTCAAAAAGGTCACTAAACAGACAGTTCATAAAGGCCACAGGTAACAAAGTGTTTATGTCATCTGAAAGAGAATTTGATTGAAAATCCATTTTTGGACATGGGAAAGTGAAAGAGATTTCTTAAACCCACTTGAATTATGGAAGATGAAAGGTTAAAAGCTTTAAAGACCAAAAGCTACATTAGCAACAGAACAGTAAATACCATCAACAGAGACACAGAAGAATTAGCAAAACAAATATTAAATGAAGAGGGGAAAAAGAACTCATTTCAAAAGGCAAAAAAAATTTCTTTTCTTTGTATTCCAAAATTGATTTTGCAGTTTTAGATGAAAGGACTAATGGGTAATTTCTATATAATACTTTCTAAACAAGTGCATGAAATCACTCTCTGCTCCAAAGGGACAGGGATCAAAACAGGTAGATTTCCTTGGACAGTTTTGCCACTGCTCTACACTGTTTTAGAAGCTGTATTTCCACAGTGAAAGATGATGTGTTATGGTCTGCAGCTCTCTTAATCTTACATGAATTAGGCTTAAAACCACACACTATAAGCTTGGTTTCTGTGGCATTCTTTGGCTTCTAGAATTGCAGAGGAAAACTACTATGATGTTGAGAAGCACAGATGGTTACAGCTTATTAATATAACATTAAGAGGACCTTTCCAGGTGGCTGACAAATATTCCTTTTAATAATGAACCTTAGGGGTGCCTGGGTGGCTCAGGTGGTTAAGAGTCTGAGTCTTGATTTCAGCTCAGGTCATGATCTCACTGTTCATATGTTCGAGCCCTTTGTGGAGTTCTGCGCTGATGGTATACAGCCTGCTTGGGATTCTCTCTCTCTCTCTCTCTCTCTCTCTCTGCCCCTCTGCTCTCTCTCTCTCTCAAAATGAATAAATAAACTTAAAAAATATAATGAACCTTAAAAAAATTAACAATTATTGTTAGAAGCTATGTAATTTTATGCCTTCTTAAAGAGGCACTTAAACATAATTTATTTTATTTTATTATTATTTTTGATAACTTAGGGCCATTATTATAGACTTCATTTATTACTGGCATAATAACATGATACCCTCATGTGCTGAAATTTGTTTTCCCTTACAATAAAAATCATTTGGCTCTCCTGACAAAGATACTATAAGAAAAGAAACTACAAACCAGTATTGACACAAACATTCTCAACAAAACATTTAAAGGCAAATTCAACAGCACCTTAAAAGAATTATACAATGAGCAAGTAGGATTTATCCCTGGGGTGCAAAGGTGTTTCAATATACAAAAGCTAATCAATGTGATAAATCACATGAACAAAACAAAGGACAAAATCACATGATTATCTCAATTGATGCAAAAAAGCATTTGACAAAATTCAATGTTTTTTCCTGATAAAAGTGCTCAACAAACTAGGAATGGGAGAAAATTACCTCAACATATTAATAGCCTTAGCATAATATGATGTTAACATTATAGTCAATGGTGAGTAACTGAAAGCTTTTCCTCTGAGATCAGGAACAAAACAAAGATTACTATTCTCTCAATTTTATTCAACATAGTATTGGAAACTTAGCCATTGCAGTTAGGCAAGAAAAAAAGAAAAAAATGGCATCCATATTGAAGAGGAAGAAGTAAAATTATTTCCTTCACAGATGAAATTTCTTACACATAGAAAACTCTAAAAATTCCACAAAGAAACTGTTAAAACTAAGAAATGAATCAGCAGAATTGCAGGATACAAAATCAATGCTCAAAAATCAGTGGTATTTTTATACAAAAACAATAAACAATTCAAAATGAAATTAACAAAACAACTTAATTTATGATAGCATCAAAAAATTGGAAAAAACTTACTCAAGGAAACAAAATACTTGTACATTGAAAACTTCAAAACATTGCTGAAATAAATGAAAGAAGATACAAATAAGTGGAAAGACATACCATGTTTATGGATTGGAAGAATTAATATTGTTGACATGTCTGTACTACCCAAAGCAATCTACAGATCCAATGCAAACCCTATCAAAATACCAATGGAGTTTTTTGCGGAATAGAGAATTATCTTAAATTTTAAATCACAAAAGACTGGGAATATCCAAACAATCTTGAGAGAGAACAGAGCTGGAAGCCTCACGTTTCTTGATTTTTAAAACACATGACAAAGCTACAGTGAACAAAAAGTATGGGGGTGTCTGTGTGGCTCAGTTGGTTAATTGTCCGACTTTGGCTTAGGTCATGATCTCATGGTTTGTGACTTTGGGCCTGACGTCGGGCTCTCTGCTGTCAGCACAGAGCCCTTTTCAGATCTTCTGGCCCCCTGCCTCTCTGCCTCTCCTCTGCTCGCACTCTCTCTGTCTCAAAAATAAACATTAAAAACAAAAAACAGTATGTGAGGCAGGAAACCATCAAAATCCTACAGGAGAAAACAAGCAGCATCCTCTTTGACCTTGGGGTCAGCAACTTCTTACTTGACATGTCTCCAAATGCAAGAGAAATAAAAGCAAAAATGAACTATGGGACCAACAGACACAGGAAAGGATGCTCAACATCACTCATCATCAGGGAAATACAGATCAAAACCACAATGAGATACCACCTCATACCAGTCAGAGTGGCTAAAATTAACAATTCAGGAAACAACAGATGTTGGCAAGAATGTGGAGAAAGGGGAACCCTCCTACACTGCTGGTGGGAATGCAAACTGGTGCAGCCACTCTGGAAAACGGTGTGGAGTTTCCTCAAAAAATTAAAAAATAGAATTACCCTACAACCTAGCAATTACATTACTAGGAATTTATCCAAAGGATACAGAAGTGCTGATTCGAAGAGGTACATGCACCCCAATATTTATAGCAGTACTACCAACAATAGCCAAAGTATGGAAAGAGCCCAATGTCCATCAACAGATGAATGGATTAAGAAGATGTGATACACACACACACACACACACACACACACACACACACCATGGAATACTACTCGGCAATGAAAAAGAATGAAATCTTGCCATTTGCAACAATGTAGATGGAACTGGAGGGTATTAAGCTAAGTGAAATAAATCAGTTAGAGAAAGACAGATATCACATGATTTCACTCATATGTGGAATTTGAGAAACTTAACAGCTGATCATAGGGGAAGGGTAGAAAAAATAAAATAAAAACAGAGAGGGAGGCAAACCATAAGAGACTCTAAAATACAGAGAACAAACTGATGGTTGATGGGGGTGGAGGTGGGTTAAATGGATGATGGGTATTAAGGAGGGCATTTGTTGGGATGAACACTGGGTGCTGAATGTTAAGTGATGAATCACTGCAATCTACTCCTGAGGCCAAGACTACACTGTATGTTAACTAACTTGAGAATAAATAAAATAAATTAAAACCCAGTAAGGTACTGGCATAAAGACAGGCATAAAGCCAATGGAAGCAGAATCTTGAAGCAATATCTGCACCCATGCTCACTGTAGCATTATTTGCAGTAGCCAAGATGTAGAAGCAATTTAAATGTCCATCAGTGGATGACTGGATAAAGAAAATATGGTATATATATATATATATATATATATATATAGAGAGAGAGAGAGAGAGAGAGAGAGAGAGAGAGAGAGACTATTATTCAGCTTAAAAAAAGAAGGACATTCTGGCATGTGCTCCAACATGGACATTATGAGGACATGATGCTAAGTGAAATAAGCCAGTCACATAAAAGACACATACAGCATGATTCTACTTACATGAGTTGTCTAAAATAATCCAACTCACAGAAACAGAAAGTAGAATAGTGATTGTCAGGGGCTGGCAGAAGGGGAAGCGAAGAATTGTTGCTCACTGGGGTAGAATTTCAGTAATGAATGATGAAGAAGTTCTAGAGAGCCATCGGACAGCAATGTGCATATATGAACAATCCTGTACTGTACACTTCAAAATCATTGAGAATAAATGTATATAAACATAATGTTCTTTTTTATGCCACAAAAAACACATTTGACTGCTCTATTTTTATAGATCTGCTAGCTTTTAAGGTATAGTGTCTGTTTCTTCTTGGTACTGTCAGTTCTTCTTACTTGTGGATGTTATAGGTGTATCTAATTTCTAATCTTCTGTGTTAAATAATAAATAATGTTTGAGGTGAACACCTGAATGTGACCCAGTCTCTTATACAGAAGTGTGGGCTCTGCATATAACTGCTTGAGACTCAAAGGTCTATTTCCCCTGCATTCATAAATATGCTTTTTAAAAACTATACATAGTATGTTTTTTAAAAAAAATTACAAATATATAGGGAAAAAACTGCACAAAAGTGTATACAGTGAAAAGTAAGTCTTTTTTTCCATGTCTATTGCCCACCCCCAATGCTTTCTCGTCAGAACCACTTTTTGACAATATCATATTAGCTTCCAGACACACATAACTTAAAAACACACACAAATGGGAGAATACTATAAAACCATTCTGCACTTTACTTTAATTAATTAGTCATTGATGGATATTAAGGTTGTTTTCATATTTTTCTATCACACACTCTAAGAATGCTATTTAAGAAACCCCAAATCTCATGTGTAAACCCAATGTATCTAGCAGGTAATAGAGGTAGTGTGTGAACCTATCATAGATATAAGGCAGATAAATTACAACCATTCAAACCTACCATAGGAGCAAAAACCTTTTATATGCTAAGATATTTATGTGACATGGGGCACCACTGTATTTGATGCCAAGATCGGCACAGAGGCTAATGGGTGATACCTGTGACTCTGGTGGTTGACTCGGGAACACAACAGCTGTTGGTACTATGTTTGTACATAACTGGGCATCTGAAAGTGTGAATTATAAAAATGAAGAATTAACTTACAGTTACATGTACAAATTCAAATACAGGCACAAAAATGTCAGGGAAAGCTTCATTTGTAGGTTTGTGCAGGATAAATTAACATGTTCAAGAGATCTACTGTGTTAAAATTCAGCATTTAGCATTTTTTTCTATGTATTGATTCTATTATAATTTAAAAATATTTAAAAGAATGTAACTTTAACCATGAATTCTCATTTCTCACTTCTGAGATTGGCACATATGATAAAAGTTGATAACTCAAGGTTTGGCAAGGATGTGAGAAATCAGCACTGACTTGCATTGTTTTTGAGTACATATTCTTGTAGGAATTTTGGAGAGAAATTTGGCAGTTTTAATTTAAAAAAATTAAATATGCATATCCTTTGATCCATCAGTTACATGTCTTGGGACTTTCCCCAGATACATATAAAAATATATATGTAAAATGACTTCAATTATAGCACTGTATGCACTCACAAAAATTAGCAACTCTTTAAGTGTCCAAAACTATAGGATTATTTAAATAATTTACCATATGCGTATGCTCTAGATTAATATATAGTTGATTGAAAGAATCAATATATCTGTATATATTGATTAGAAAGATCCCCAAGATATTCTCTTAAATGAACAGAACAAGGTATCGAGAATAGTTGTGTACAAAAACCTCTGTTTTGTGTGTGAGAGATAACAAAAAAAAAAGATACATATCTGTGTGCAATACTCATCTGTTTGAAAAATGTCACAGCAAAGTATTGATACTATTACTTCTGGGGGCTCCTGGGTGGCTCAGTTGGTTGAACGTCTGACTCTTGAGTTCAGTTCAGGTCATGACCCCAGAGTTGTGGGTTTGAGCCCCCATGGGGCTCCGTGCTGAGTGTGGAGTCTGCCTGAGATGCTCTCTCTCTCTCCCTCTCCCTCTGCTCCTCCCTGGCTTGTATATGCACATGTGTGACCTTTCCCTCTCTCTCTCAAAAAAAAAAAAAAATTTACTTCTGGGAGTTGGGTTGGGCTATCTGAGGTGGAAGGCAGACACACACTTCAAATTTTTCTTGTAACATTTAATGAATTTTCTTTATAATCATAAATATGTATTTCAAAATGTAAATTAAAATAAAATATTTACAGAAGCACTACATTGTTTTTGTGAAATAAAATTTGGAAAACATTTCTCAAAGTGTTTTCGCCCTTAGAAGATGGTGGTAAAAATGCAGCCGGGAGCAGTAGCGCTTTCCGGTTCCTTGCTTTCCAAATTAGAAGGTTTCGAAATAGATGAATTTCACAAGATAAATTTTCAAAGATTTCTTCTGATAAGATATCATCAAGAAAAATAAAGATAAGAAGAGCTAAATTCAGAAGGGCCTAAGGTGACTGGGAATTTAGGTACATCGTTAGAGCACTTACTGAAGATTTGGCTTTGGTGGGTGGAGGAGGGAATTTGCAGGAGTTTTTGTGACCCACTCTCACAGAAGCACATGGAGCCCCATTTTTGTAGGTAGTAGATTTCTAACATATGGTGTAATACTCTCTCCCGGATTTGTAGCACCCATGTACAAATTGTGTATGTTTTTGTACTTGAGATGGTAGGAAAATCCCTATGTTTTAATTATTTATTGTTATTTTCTTAGCTTACAAAGATTATTTTCTTATTTTTGCTCTTTGTGAAAAAGCATGAACAATACAGACAGCTCCAGAAAAATAGACAAGAAGTAAAATTTCCACTGTCCAAAGATAACTAACCTTAATATTCAGGTAGATTTTCCTTCCACGGCTTTTTGTTTGTTCACTCATTTAATTTGAGCTTTTATATGGATGTGATCATGTATACAATTTTATTTCCTGTTCAGACAGGCCAAGGGAGTACTCTTCAGGACCCTGCACTATAATAAAGATGCAAGGGGACCTGGATTATTATTATGATTAAACAGCATCAACCCACCAAAACAGTCATAAAACTCATCAGGAAAATATGGTAGCAGGTCATTGAAAGTAGGTTGGAGAGTTGGACTGATAAGGGGTATGGATATAAAAATTAAGTTCAGGGACCAAAAGGGTTTATGGTTTACACTGTGCGACAACTTTTCAACCAGAAAGAAGGGAGACGGATCATGTGTTTCCGTGTTGCACATGTTCTCAGCTACAGCTCTTCCTGGGTGGCAGAGCCACCCAAAGGAGGAAAAGAACATCCGCTAAACCAGCTGTGGTGGACTCAAACCAGGCATGCTCTAATTTCAAGTCACAGAGAACCCAGCTAATAGTTGATTAAACAAATAGGAGTTTAATTTTCTCACATGATATGACTTCTGGAGGCAAGCTGCTACTGGCTTTGATTCAATGAATGGATGACATCGGGGCTGCACTTGGTGATTCCTGCACTTTATGCACACAAGATGGCTGCACTTCAATACACAATGGCTGCTTCTGAGTTAAAAAGATGGGGAAGGTAAGCACTGGCCGAAAGTGTTTCCTTTTATCAGGAAATCAAAGACTATCTCAGAATTCCCACCTTTGCTTATTTTTCACTGGCCGAAACTGTGCCAAATGGCCACCCTGAGCTGTTGGGGAGGCTGGGGAGAAAAGTATGTAGTTGGTCAGTTGGCTACTTCACACAAAATTGGAGTTCTGTTACCATGGAAGAAGTGGGGAATAGGTCTCCCTATGTGCAGACAGACCCTTTGTCAGCCACGGGGGACAAAGGTAATCTGCTTCAAGCTCCCTATTTCCAAGATGTATGCAGAATGAATTTTTCCTTTGCCTGCTGCCCCTGAGGTGACCGCTGTAGAACATGGATGAGAATGGGACTCCAGGCTTGCTGAGAGCCACCTCAGCACTGAGCATGGAGACATGCCCAGAGAGGAATGTGTTTTCTTGCCAGCTGAAGGTCACCCAGAAGATGTAATCGAATTTCAAAAGAGGCCATCACTGTCCAGAGGCATGGCACCACATGTCTTCCTTGAGCCCATGTGGGGCTCCTGTGATAAAGCCCATTCATAAGCTTGACCATTCAAGGAGACCACCCTGCCTCATCATGTGCAGTCATGTGAGAGAGCAGTAGACATTTTCCCCTCCCGACATTAAAAAAAATTTTTTTTAATGTTTATTCATTTTTTGAGAGAGAAAGAGAGTTACACAGAGCATGAACAGGGGAGGAGCAGAGAGAGGGAGACACAAAATCCGAAGCAGGCTCCAGGCTCTGAAGAGAGCCTGATGAGAGGCTTGAACTCATGAACTGTGAGATCATGACCTGAGCCAAAGTCGGACACTTAACCGACTGAGCCACCCAGGCACCCCCATTTTTTTTTAAATGTTTATTTATTTTTGAGAGAGAGTGAGCATGAGAGGGAGAGGGGTAGAGAGAGAAGGAGACAGAATCCCAAGTAGGCTTCATGCTGTCAGTGCAGAGCCCGACGTGGGGCTCGAACCCATGAACCGTGAGATCATGACCTGAGCTGAAACTGAGACAGATGCTCAACTGACTGAGCCACTCAGGTGCCCCTCTCTCCATTTAAAAACGTTTAATTATTAATTTGGGAAAGAGAGAGAGAGAGAGAGAGAGAGAGAGAGAGAATGAATATGAACAGGGGAAGGGAAGAGAGAGAGGAAGAGAACCCCAAGCAATTTCAGCTCTGTCAGCTCAGAGCCTGAGGCGGGGCTAGAACTCACTAATCATGAGATCCTGACCTGTGCTGAAATAAAGAGTTGAATGCTTAATTGAGCCACCCAAGCACTGCACCTCTCCCTCCATTTTAGCCTAATACCAGAGGAGTAAGCTCTGGGGAAAGGAGAGGGTGTGAGAGAACGTAGAGAATGCTCTTGTCTCCTAGACTGCAAGCTGCAGAGTGGACTGAGCTGGGGTGAGAGAGTGAGCTTGGATGACATACAACTACGTGAACTGAACTGGATCTTACAAACCTGAAGGAAACTGAATTGATAAATGTGAGTGCCTGGTAACAATGGAATCAGACATTGTAAGGGAGCTGCTATCCAGTAAAAAAGGAGGATTTGATGGTTTACAGTAAGAGCAGTGGCATGGGTTGAATTGTGCTCCCCCCAAATATCTGTTGAAATCTTACCCTTCAGTACCTGTGAATGTGATCCTATTTGGAAACTGGGTCTTTGCAGATGTAATCAAGTTAAAACGAAGTCTTAGTAGAATTAAGGTGGACCCTAATCCAATATGACTGGGGTCTTTATAAGAAGAGGAGAAATTGGACACACAGACACAGGAAGAATGCCGGGTGAAGACAGAGGCAGAGACTGGAGGGATTTTGGCGCAAGCAATGGAAAGCCAACGACTGACAACCACCATCACAGGCTAGCAAGAGCTGAGGAAGGTCTCCATTCAGTTTCAGAGGCAGCATAGCCCTGCTGACACCTTGATTTTGGACTTCAAGCCTCCAGAACTAGGAGAGAACACATTTCTATTGTTTCAAGCCACCCATTTTGTGGGACTTTGTGGGCCTTCAAAAATGAAATAGCGGTCGATGAGAGAGAAATTGTTTTATATGTATACCACTGATAATGTGAGAAGGTTCATGAAACCAGCAAGACACATTGGTATGGAATGACACCTTTGTCACTGCAATATTTTTAAAAACTACTTAATACCGTCTTCCTTACCTGGGCTAAATAGAAAACATTCTTCAGTTGCCTTGGATTTTTTCCTAAAGCAGAAACTTGTCAATCTGTTCTTGTTTAGAGAATGCATGATGCTTTTGCAATGGTTATTAAGTATATTTCATTAGGACCACACAGCTTATTAAAGAGAAGGCACTTATTGCTTCCCCCTTTTCATAGTATCTGAGGAAGGGTATCTTTAACTCTGTTTCTTCTGTGTCTTCCTTCCTCTTGCTTGTTTCTTTGTATCCCTTTTTGCAAAAAGAGGAACGTTTTATTTTCACGGGCTTGAAACCCTTGTGTCCTTTTATTCTTATTGCAAAACTGTACATGAGGCAAAATGAAGAAGTTCCAACCGTTCTAGTTGCCCAGGGTGGGCTTATTCCAAAACCTCTTGGCTACCATGGCAACAAGGCTTGGCCTTCAGCTATTGTCCTCTGCTAACTAGTAAATGCATTTGCATATCTGCACGGGTAGGGAGAGGTCGGTGAGACGCTAATATTTACGGAGGGTTTAAGGTATTCACAGAGTATCTGTGCTACATGCTTTATTTTATTTGGAGTTTCTTGGTTAACCTCTTTCAGTATTTTGCAACTTGCCTCCCACTTCTTACACAACTTAAAATTTTTTCCTAAACATTTAAAATCATATTTTAACACAATGGAACTTGGCATTGTTAAGTTTACTATGATTTCCTCACATCTTCTTTTTTTGCTGTAGAGAATACTAAATCAAATTTTAGCAAATCGCATTTTGAGCTTCCTGACAAATGCTAATTTTTTAAATGAAAGTGACATGACAATGACACCCCAAATTTTTGGTTTAAAAATTTTTTTTAATTTGGACATTCAATTTGTTTAAAAGTAGAATGTCCATATAATTATGGCACACTAATTCTATTGGGATATTTCTTCATGTTCTAAAGTCTATGTCATGGAAATATATTTGTCATTTTGAGGATGTTTGGGATACTTGTTACTATAGACACATTTTTCATTGGCCAGTATATATACTTCTTGTTAAAACTTTTAATTCTTACAAATTCAAGTTAATATTTAACACATGAAACAACGTAAGAAATAAACGCTTACTGCCAAAGTTCCACCATTAAGAAGTGCTTTTAAGTTTTCTGAACTTCATTTGAACCTTTATTTTCATTTAGGCACCATTAAGGACTCTGAAAGGGGACTGACAGAAACATTGTTTGAAATTTGCCTCTGAAATGACTTCAGCCTTTGAATGCATATTCCAGGGTAGCATTAACAAGCAATAAACCGGGGAGAGAATCAGGAGAGAGAATGATTTCTGGAGCTCCTGTTCATGTCTGGTGTTTCTTCTCTTCCTGCTGTATGAGTAACTGAGGTGTACAAATAAATACCTTGGGGACAGGATGAGTGGTGAGGTCAGTCACCAAGGTGAAGAATACACGAGAAGGAAAATGTAAAGTTTCTGCCCCACTTGCTCTTCCCTTCTCTCATTTTCCTCTGGGCTATTAAGTCTGTCATGAACCGGGGAATGACTTTCATACTTCCTTTTCTCCATCTCTACTCTTAGCAAGTATCCAAGTCTGATGTTTCCTCCCTTGTCTCTTCTCTATCCCTTAGAAACCTTCACAAGGGTAATTACAACAGGTTCCTCACTGGCTTCTCCCCTCCAATCTCCCCGACTTCTCTCCAATCCAAATTTCATGCTGATATTAGAGATATCTCTCACAACCACAAATATGACCATGTTACTTACATGCTTAAAAAGCTTTAAAGGCTTCTCAATGCCTTTAAGATAAACCTTAATTCCTAGAGCTGGTCCTTATCTTCTGACCGAGCCTTATCTTTCACTGTGGGCCCCTTAAACTTTTACTCATATCCAGGGTCACTACATCGGGAGTGGTCACTGGTACAACTTTAAGGGGGTAGCTGTTCACAGGGAGTCTGTGTTACTGATGTTCCCTGTGCCTGAAATGTCTTTCCCTGCCTTGTCCTTCTTTTAAGATGCATTTTTCTTGGATTTCTCCAAGTATTTCCCTTCCTTGAAAACAGAGCCCTTCTTCCTCTTTGTCCTCTCTCTGTACGTATTTCATATTTCTTTCATATTCCCTATAACTCTTCAATATAATGTCCATGCTTTTTCTACCTCCTTCTCTTCTACACCCCCAGTAAGGAGTAAGCCTTTGAAAACAGAGTTTCTTTAATTTGTTTTTATATCCTTAGCACTAAACACTTTGCCTGGTATATGGAGGTACTTAATATTTGGAATAAGGGTACAAGCGAAAGAATAAATGCAATGTAATTAACTTTGGGTTGTTATGGGCAACTCTGGTTGCCCTTTACATTTTTTCTAGGTGCATTTGGAGTGTGTTTCCTTCTCTATTTGAGTTGGATTGTTTTCTAGTTGATTGTTTTCTAGTTGCTTTACCTTTTTCTAGGCGCATTTGGAGTGTGTTTCCTTCTCTATTTGAGTTGGTCCCATCCTAACTATACCTGTCTCTTCTGATTGTTTTCTAGTTGCTTTACCTAAAGCTTCTGTTTCTCCCAGGGTTTGGCTTTCTCCTGGAGCAAGTATTATCTGCCGCCACACACTATCTGCTCCCTTTGGATCATGTTTTCCTTCCTTTGTGGGGACGACCAAAGGCTTACCGTGGCTACACTGCAATTGGCAGCTGTCAGAATCAAAGCTCATTAATAAAAAAATGATAATGCTTCAAAGTACATTACATGACTCCTTCCAAGTCCTTTGTGAACATTATCTTATTAATCATCACAATAGCTCAGGGGAAGATAAACATTGTTGGTTATCTTACCTAGATCATATTTTGAAGGAAATTTTTTTTCTTGTTATTGTTTGATTATGCTATGAAATCTCGATAGTGATTTTCATATTGGCTATTTGGATATCATTTGATATGCTGACGTAAAAATTTCCCTGGATCGGTAACCTGGTTTTTATTTTTATTTTAGATGTCTCACCCGGACTCTTGTCAAATTCTTTCCAGGGAGCTGACAAAGAATAACAAGCAAAAGACTCAGATATTTCTGCTCAAGGACTGGGATTTTCTGGATAGCATGAGACTCATTAAACCATCCTTGGTTCATGCTCTAGAAATCAAAAGATGAATTAGCTGCACGCATAGTAGGTGCTCAGCTGGTTGTCGAATGACTGAATGATGTACTCATTTATAATCTGGATGTTTAGATGAAAGGTTTATGTAGGAAATTAGTATCCCCATCAGGAATTCCACTACTAACTGGTATCAAGTAGCTAAAAGAGTATTCTTTTAGGAAAGGAATTTTACTCAGAAAGCTCATTTTAAAAAAATTTACTCAATAGTTCTTTCCCCATTTCACTTCTAGTATCCTGTATTTCCTCTTCTCATAACACTTTTCACACATTTTATAATATATTTGTTTACAACTTTCATTTCCCTTCTATGGCTGGGACCATATCCCCCTGTGTACCGGACATATACGGTCAATTGAATTGAAAAAAGTTGACTAGAGAAATCTTCTCTGTAAAAAAATTGAAGGGAGGATAGGTTGAATTTCAAAGTTATAGGAAGGGATTGTCTAATAGTTGGGCACTATATTCAGATTGGGCCTCAGTTATTCTCAGTGCTCTTTGGTGAAGAGTTTGAAATCTTCCGATAATTTGACAAATTGCAGTCACTGGAAGATTTTTTTCCTTTAAGAAACAAGCAATGTCACAGATGATACCGGCACTTTCTCCTTTTCTAAGATGGAGTCTTATTTTGTATGGCTGTCCGGGGTGGAATGGCCATCGGTGCAACTATACCTCTGTTTTCTTTTCTTTTTCTTTTTTTTAAATTTTTTGAATGTTTTATTTTTTATTTTTGAGAGAGAGAGACAGCGTGAGGAGGGGGGCGTCAGAGAGAGAGGGAAGACCCAGAATCTGAGGACAGGCTCCAGGCTCTGAGCTAGCTGTCAGCACAGAGCCTGATGCGGGGCTCGAACCCACAAACTGTGAGATCATGATCTGAGCTGAAGTCAGACGCTTAACCAACTGAGCCACCCAGAGGCCCCTACCTCTGTTATCTTTGGGGCTGGGAAAGTGTGTTAGGGTGAGACTTCGTGAGATTTACCTCAAATTTCTTTCTAGTTCAGGCAAACATTTCTGACTTCATAGATCCTGTCAGCTGGGCCCACCCCATCATCATAGACTTAAAACACCAGGCTAAAATCAGGCTTCCGTGGTAATCAAACATCTGCCTTTTTTCCACACAACAGTTTTGTGGAAATGGGGTGTGGAGATGAGTGGAAAGTTGGAACATTTCTCTTGTCTTGTAGTTCTGTAGTTTTATTTTAATTATTTTTTAGTAATGTCTACACCCAACATGGGGCTTGAACACATGAACTCGATATCAAGAGACACATGCTCCTCTGAGCCAGCCAGGCGCCCCCTTCTTAATGGTACTCCGGACAGTGCTGGCACCCGGGACAAAGAAGGAAGCTTTCTGAAAACCCCCTCAGTTTGAATATGCTCTGGGAAACTTTCTCCAACCCCCAGAGAATTGTGACACATCATTGAGAAATGCCTCAATAGAACATGCAGGCTTCTATATACCACTTATTGAGATTGGGAGATAAAACATCTTTATATCTTTCTAAAATTTTGTTCATTCTTGCCTTTTTGTCTTTCAGTAAGAAAGTTGGTGCTGACATCCCATAGAAGAAGCATAGCAAAGAAGATTAAAAGTGATTTTAGACTCTGATGAATAATGTGTAACCTTCACAGCTCTGTGCTGTAGAGGAAAGAACCTTAGTCAATAGCCTACCAGAAAAAAATACTTTAAAAGCAAACTTCAAATTATTTTTTTAAAAATTCCTGGGGCGCCTAGGTGGCTCAGTCGGGTGAGCATCTGACTCTTGATCTGAGCTCAGGTCATGATCCCAGCGTTGTGGGATGGAGTCCCACATCAGGCTCCATGCTCTCAGCGTGGAGCCTGCTTTAAGATTCTCTCTCTCTCTCTCTCTCTCTCTCTCTGTCCTTCCCCCACTCATGCTCTCTTTCTCCCTAAAATTAAAAAAAAAAAATTCTTCATAAACCCAGATTCACCAGTTTCAGCTCTTAAGCTTTGCATGTAGTAGAGCTCATACCAGAAATTATTTCATTCTTTTAACAAAGTGCCATTGTTTTGATGAAGTGTCAGTGCCTCAACTGTCCATGTTTTGCACAGCAATTTCAAAGTGGGTATTCAAAGCAAGTGTGAGCATGATTGCAATCTTGAGCAGCCTGCTAAATCCCCAAGGCTGAAACTTCTCTCAGGGAGCTTGCTGTAGCTTTTGGGAGCTACAGAACTTTTCATGTAATCTGATAGTCCACAGACTTTTTTCTGAAAGAGTGGAACCCTATTTTGAAGGTAAACCTTGGAGCTAGGTTACGGTTTGGGTGGAGGACTCCAAGAAGTTGGCAGTAAGCAAGTAGGGCAACCAGCCCCCAACTTCTTTTCAAACATGTTGGCTCCCCTGGTGAGTTAGCTTTTCTTGGTCCTGAGCTCTGTCGTCTGGTGATCAGGAACTCAAATGTTTTCTAGAACTCTTGAATCTCTTCCTTGCAAACCAAGCAGTCACAGTTTGAAAGCTACTACAGCAAAGTTCTAGCTAGAGCTCTGCAATTAGACGACAGAACAGAATTTCCAAACTGTTTACTTTTCTGTTCTTTCTAAGAGTTACAAATACCCTCTAATCTAGAGGAATAATTGGACGGTGAAGCTTGGAAGATTGATATTAGAGTTGGCAAGCTTGAGGTTGTAATATCCATGACTTTTTGGAAAAGGAAAGCTTATAACTGGATGGTCATTTTGTTCCAGTCTTCAAGATAAATTTAATTTGATCTATAGGAGTCAATCCTTAACCTTTTGAGTTGCCAAATTAGTTGCAAAGTGGAGGCAGAGGAAATTGATGGGGTTAATTTTTTTCAAGCATCAACTATAATACCCAATTGAAAGACAAACAAACTTGTCTCTTTCATGTCCTGGTTTCCTCCTCTCTGCCCCTACCTCCGTTTTCCTCTCCCACACCGATAATTCCAGCTCTGATATAGATAGAGCATTTATATACCTTCTTAGAGTTCAAGTTTCTATTCTGTAACATAAACAGACATTGCCTAAAATGATCAATATGGCCTCTTTAGTTGCTAACAATCGATAATCATGTGGGGTCTGGTCCCCGATGACCACACAGCCATGTCAGCAGTTGCCCTCCACAAGTCCATGGGCCTCCTTTCTCTTCGATTCCCATGTACCTGACCCTGGGGTTGTGCAATACAGTGGTCCCATGTGGGGTGGTTTGAAAGGTGTGACCAAGTTTCACCTCAGCCTTAAAATATCCTTTCTTTCCAGATGCTTTGAAATGTTGCCACTGGAGACCCAAGCTTAAATATTATTCTCTCCAGTATGATTCTTGGACAGATAACACATTAAATCATTAGCAAGTTATGTGAATTGTTTTTATTTCTCCATCACAGAAGACCCTAGAGAAGTTTGAGAACTCCGGGTAGAAGGTATGGGGGCTGCGGGAAATTCCTTTTACCTCTTATGTTCCGTGGCCAGGTCTAAGAATTAGGCTGACATAAAACAGATTAACAGGGGAAAAACATACAAAGTTTACTTAATCTTTTTGTGTACACGTAAGAGTCTTTGAAAGGAAAATGAAGACCCAATGAAGTTGTTAGGCCCTGAAGCTTATATATCTTTTTAAACAAAGAATGATAAACTGTGGGGATGTGACAAGACAAAGGGGCTTGGGCTCAGGTCAATAGATTGTGGGATCGAGACTAGGAAATATATGGGGGACATTAATGGGTGATGGGGGTTATTTTAGTAGGTTTGTTTTTACAAGGCCTCATTGGCACAGACTCCCTGTCTTCAGTGATAAGAATGTTCTTCTTTTTCTGGCACAGGAAGGACACCTTTCTCATGGGAAATCTTCTTACCTGCTTTTAGGTAGAAAGGGAAAGCTCAGAGAGCCCTTCTCTCATTTGCTGTTTCTCAACGACCTTCAGCTCAAAAGAATCAATATGTCAGAGTGGCATTTTGTAGTGGCACGTTCTGAACCCCTTCACTGGAGAGATGGTAATGGTGAGGAAGGAGGGCCAGAATGAAGGTTTTTGAGCCAGAACTAACTAAATTCAAATCTTGGATCCATTGAGAAGTTGTGTGACCATGGGTAACTGATTAATTCATTAATTAGGGTATTGTGAGTCTCAGTTTCCAAATCTGTAAGATTGTGGTATCTTCCCGCCGAGAACTGTTGTGAAGACTCACCTGTATGCTGTGTGGAGCACCTGGTATACAGTTGGCAATCACTACATAGGACGATTACCTATTCACAGTTCTCCCTGAAGCGAGATCTGCTTTTAGACATTTTGCTCATCCAGTTGAAAACAGGACTCGAAAAGAAGTCTTGATTTTCAAGGGAAAAACAGACACACCTTCCCACTTGTGGAACAACTTTTTTATTTCATAATCCTCTGTGCCTGTGGCATGGTCGGACTGGGACGCCAAGAAGTACATGTTCTCTCATTTTCCTCATGCATCTTCGGCTACCTCCGAGTTGTTTCCCACATGTTTCGAAATGCGAAAATGGGATGGTCCTCTCTAAACAGTAAAATCATTATGTTAAAAGCTCATTTTATTTTCTTTCATTTGAATATCAACTATAATGCTGGAGATATTCTTTGTTTTTTTTAGACAGCGGGTTTTATCTCTCTCTCTCTCTCTTCTATCTGTCTTCCGTTAGAGAAGTATTTTTTGATTGCTTACACCATTTGTTTTGTGGAAATAAGAGTCTATTGTTCCATCAGAAAAAAAAAAAAGCCACACTGCAGTAATCATTTCGAATGAGAAGGAAGGAAAGTATTTGGAAAAAAATAATTCTTTTCCCATATTTCTCTTCAGTTGTATATCTTGGAACTAGTTTTCCATTATAAGAACCTTCTCTCTTGTTTATGAAAAAAAAAATCTCTAAGAAGACAAAACCCATAGGATTTGTCCATTTTCCTAACTAATTTTCAGGCACAATGCAAAACTGCCATTAAGAACCTCTGTTCTTTGTCCAGTCCAGTTTAAAAATATTTCTTTAGAGATTACAAAAGATTTCAAAAACATGTTAAAGGACTCTTCTTAAAAAGTTGACTCCCCTTGGGAACTTGGAAATCAGATTTTTAAACCATTCTTTGGAGCCGCCTCTGAAATTTAATCTTGAATAGCATTAGATTATCTTCCTCGCAGTGGTTGCCTTGATCTCGCTTTCAGACTTCGCAAGCATGGAGATGGGAGGTGACCAAACGGTGTACCCCATTTGGAGGTTTTATTCCCATTTTTTTTTTTTAATCTCAGTTCACCCTACAGATTGTACAAGTAGATTCCTTTTTTGGAGATTAGTTCCTTTTCTCTACCTAGAAATATTTGTGCCGAGGCACATTTGTTAACAATTTTTCTTTGCCTATCTTAGGGGTGTTAGTGTTTTCCCTTGGCAAATAGATTGTAAATTTCATGAAGCTAGGGGACCCCGTATAACACTGGACTTCCCTATTGTGCTCAGTTCAGTGCTTTGTAGCTGGCCTATAAATACTGTACTTATCCGTTTATTGGTTGATTATCTGTTACTCAATCTGTAATTCAGTAGAAAATTAGAAAGAGGCTTTTGGCTCTCTCTTTAGGTTCAATTCTGCTAACAGGAAAGAATTTCAAAAGCAAAATACCCACTTATTTCTCTGGCCTCATGACACACCCCTTCCCTCCTGATTAGGTATGAGCTGTTAAAACCAAACCAAGGTGGCAGCCCTCAGGTCAGCCTTATGCTTTGAATGATGGAGAGATGCAGCAGGTTCTCAGAACTTTTTTGGGTTAGACCTGCCAGGTGTAGTTTCGTTACACCCTCAAATGGTAAGGCAGACAAACACAGCCTGTGGATGATTTACAGAGATACTTCCTTCTCTCAGAAGAGATAATGAAGAATTGGCTGCACTTCTATTTCACTGTTTTGTTGAACTCTAAGGAGCGATGTGATCACACAGACTTATGAATGTTAGTTTGTAGGCGAGCATTAGCCTTCGTCTGCTCCAAATCTGCCATTTTGCTAATTAGAGAGTGCAAATGGTTAACGAGGCCAGAGGCAGAATCAGGATGAGAGTCTTTATCTAGTTCCCCTTCTACCTTGCTTCACCACTTCTCTTTGATAAATAAAGGGAACACCCCAGATTCAGAGACAAGCTTAATCATTTTCTTTTCTGATTTACCTTGCTTACTAATAAAGTAGAGATATCATGGTAATGAAAATGTTTGCAATTTCCACCTGTAACTCATGGAATTTAATGTTGAGAGATCAAAATGTGAGGTACTGGGTGCACCTGGGTGGGTCAGTTGGTTCAAGTGTCGGACTTTGGCTCAGGTTACGATCTCACGGCTCATGGGTTCGCACCCCACATCAGGCTCTGTGCTGACAGCTCAGAGCCTGGAGTCTGCTTCTGATTCTGTGTCTCCCCCTCTCTCTGCTCCTCCCCTGCTTGCACTCTGTCTCTTTCTCTCTCAGAAGTAAATAAACCATAACATTTTTTTAAAATGTGAGGCACTGTTAACTACTTAGCAGAAATGTATCACATAATGTGTATTTTTGAAGTTAAATTAAAAAAAAGGACAATTGTGGAGAAAGGCCAAAGAGTAAATATCTACCATTGTTTTTCCAGTCACATCATGCTAATACATTTAAATTTGTATAACAATGAATGCATGATTTTTAGAAGATGCATCAAAAGAAGCTCTTGGGCGCCTGGGTGGCTCAGTCGGTTAAGCATCTGACTCTTGGTTTCGGCTCAGGTTGTGATCTCACGGTGTGTGAGTTTGAGCCCAGAGTCGGGCTCTGTCCTGACATTGCGGAGCCTAATTCCATTCTCTCTCACTTTTTCTCTCTCTCTGCCCCTCCTGCATGCGTTCTCTCTCTCACTCTCTCTCTAAATAAATGGATAAACTTACAAAAAAAAAAAAAAGGAGCACTGATGGAACCAAATAGCACAGGCTTGTTATTGTTCCCATCACCACAGTTTGAAAGGTGTGGCAGGAGAAAGCCAACAGAGAATCTCAGATGAAACACAATATTGATATTTGGCATGCTCAGATGAATTTCCACCCAAAGATACCAAATCCCTTTACCTACACTAATTATGCCTCCTCACTAGGCCAGCCCGTGGCACTGCCGGGAAGTTGGCAGAGGTTGACTTTGGCTCGTTCTCCTGCTCTCTGTACCCCCTTTATTTTATTGTGCTTCTCTCACTGTTCCTTACAGGTGGTTCCTCAAAAGGCTTAACCACCACCTGCAATAGTGCACTTGCCATCGATCGTTAAAATAGATTTCTAGGCTTCGGCTGATCTACTGAATCAGAGTGTCTGTGAGTGGAGTCTGGGAATCTGCATTTTTGACCACATCCCCCAATACCACCCCCAGGATCAGAACTGAACTCTGAAAACCACTGAGCTAATAACCTCTCCAGACTCCCAGAGGTTTATGTTGCTCTGCTGACAAACCTGCTCTTCTGAACTGTAGGTGACAGGTGTGATTTACTGTGCGTGTTCACCAATGATAGTGGAAACGCCTTCCTTTGTTTTAGGACAGAGGAAAAACGATCTCTTTGTGGAATATTGGGCACGTGGACTTGAGTGAGGGAAGTGATTTTTAAAATCTTTAAAAATTTTAATTTGTTTTTAATATTTAATTTTTTATTTTTATCTTGCACAGAGATTTTTATTGCTAAGGAGGCTAGGTCAGTAGAATAGGCTTGGTGTCAGAAGTCAGAGAGTCTTGGGTTTAAATCCTGACTCCATCACTGATTAACTGGGTGATCTAACCAATTAACTTAACTGTTCTTAGCTTCACTTTCCTCATTTATAGAATGGAGATAATAATTATATATATATTCCATATATGTAGATACTATTCTAAGAAGGTACTATTCTAGGAAGTAAATGAGAGAGCACCTGGTTGGATCAGTCGGTTTGAGCGTCCAACTTTGGCTCAAGTCATGATCTCATGCTTTGTGAGTTTGAACCCCACATTGGGCTCTCTGCTATCAGCACAGAGTCCACTTTGGATCCTCTGTCCCCTCTCTCTGTCTCTCCCCTGCCTCAAAAAGGAATAAACATTGAAAAAAAAAGAAGTAAATGAAATGGCTGTTTTTAGAGGCTTGCCTAGGATACATTCGATGCCTTAAACATATTCTATGCATACATATAATCTGTGCCTCATATTAATTGGTTGTGGTGGGAGGTAAAGTGGTGAATAAAGACACAACTTCCATCTGACAAAGAGCTTAAGTGAAATCAACGGGAAGGACCCATAAATTGTTTCTATAGGATGTAAGTGTTACAACAACATTCTTTCGACAAGTATTGAGTTTTTACTACATGGATCTACATGGATCTTCCAAGTTAGGCATAGGCAGCATAGTTGGGCATAAATATGACAAAAAACTTCCTCCTGGAGTCTATGTGGGGGCAGATAGGAATATAAACTAGTGCACAAATAATTAAATGGATGACATCAAATATTGAGAAGTGCTATGAGAGGAGAAAAATGGGATTATTGGTTTTGTAGGGTTGCTATAACAAATTACCATAAACTGGTAGGCTTAAAAACAACAAAAATTTATTTCCTCACAGTATTAGGGGCCAGAAATCGAAAATCAAGGTATTGGGAGGGTTGGTTCGTTCGGGAGGTTGTGAGGGAAAATTTGATACACGCTTTTCTTCTAGCTTTGCTGGTTGCTGGCAATCCTTGGCATACCTTGGCTTGTAGGAGCATCACTACCATTTCTGCCTCTATTTTCCTGTTGCCTTTTTCTCTCTCTGTGTGTCTTCTCATCTTATCAGTACACCTGCCATTGGATTTAGGGACCGCTCTAAATCTAAGATGATCTCATCTCAGGATCCTTAACTTAATTACCTTTGCAAACACTTTTTTTCTGAAATAAGGTCAACTTCACAGACTTGGACATAATTTTGTGGGTACCATCACTCACTTCACTGTAAGAGGGAGTGTGGCTGGTTGAGAAGTGGGGAGCCTCTTCTCACTTGGTTGGAGAAAGCCTTTCTGAGGAGGTTGGTTGGAGAAAGCCTTTCTGAGGAGGAGATACTGAGCTGAGACTTGGACCATGGGAAGGAATCAGCCATTCAGAGTTCCAGTAAGAGGGGATAAGATGTGTGAAGGTCCTGTGGTAGAAATGAACGTGGCAGGCTCAAGGAAAGGAAGGAAGGCCAGGGTGGAGGGAGCAATCAGAGTGAAGGGGAGACAGGGAAAGATGTGGGATGAGATCAGAGAGGTAAGAGAGGGGCAGATTATATAGGGTCTTATAGTCAATAATTTTGTGCTTGGTTTTATTATTATTGCACTAGAAAGACACAGGAGAGGCTTTCTTGGAGAGGTACAGTAGGCAGACATGCAATTCTGGTGCTCAGGGGAAAGATCTAGACCAGATATATGGTTGCGAGTCATCCAAATATAGATGTTATTTTATGTAACGGGACAGGATGTGGTCACCTACGGAAAGAATGGCAAAAAGGAGGGACAGAGTTTTGGGTCATCGGTATTTACAGTCCAGGAAGAGGATTGAGGAAAAGAAAGGAGGAAGGAGTGGGCTGTGGATGAGAGGTAAACCAGAATCCTGTGGTGGTGCCAAGGCCAACAGAAGACAAGTTCTAAGAGTGGAATTGGTCAACTGTGTTGAATATTGGAGAGAGGGGAGTCAAATGACGATACAACACCAACCTGGCAAAATGCACATCAGTGATGTCTTGCAAAAAGTGGCTTCAGTGGAGTGATGGAGTTGAAGGTCCAACTGAAGTGCGTGAAGAGAAACATGGGACATGGGGAAATGGAGACAGTAAGTTGAGGTAAAACCTCTTTTAAGAAATTTTATTTATTTAAAAAATTTTTTTAACGTTTATTTAATTTTGAGAGAGAGAGAGACACAGAGCGTGAGCAGGGGACAGTCAGAGAGAGAGAGACACAGAATCAGAAGCAGGCCCCAGGCTCTGAGCTGTCAGCACAGAGCCTGACGTGGGCCTCAAACCCACGCACTGTGAGATCATGACCTGAGCTGAAGTCGGCCGCTTAACCGACTGAGCCCCCTGAGACATTTTAAGATATTTGAAAGATTCTCTTTTTTAAACAGATTTTATTTATTTATTGGGGGGGGGAGAGCGAGAGCACAAACGCATGTGCACACATGTGCGAGCCGTCAAAGGGCGGAGAGAAAGGGAGACAGAGAATCCCAAGCAGGTTCCACACTCAGCGCTGAGCCTGACATGGGGCTCAAACTTACGAACCTGAACCGAAATCAAGAGTCAGACGCTTAACCGACTGAACCATCCAGGTGCCCCTTAAGATTTTTTATTACAAACAAGTAAACATATAATTTGCTATCCAAACCAGGACAATTTTGAGATTGAAGTGCAGTGGGGTGGGGAGGGCATGTTAAGAAATAATAAAATTACATAATTAAAAAAAATCAGATTGTCAAAGCATAATTTATATACTACATAATTTTTCCTTTCTGGTATACAGTTTGATGAATGAAATTAGACAAGTTTTGAAATAACTACTTGGTAGCAGATTGGCTTTAACAAACCTGGTGGATTTGTAAAAGTTTCTTTCAAGAGCCATTTAAAAAAAATCTCTAAAAATAAATATGTGTAACAAAAAAAATTTATCCTCACTATATTGATTTTCTGAACAATAAAAACAACATAAGCAAAATAATTATTCTTTGGTATATGGTCACAAAATTGGAAGGAGTCTTTCACTATATTTCTCTCCATTATTTTTCTAAAGTATGTGCTTTTTCCAATGTGTTCTTATTATCTGGAGTTCTTTCATAAAAGTGCCTGCAGTCTTCTTCGGTGCCGAATTTTAGGATTTAAAATTTGAAATTGTGACACCTTATTTACTCTTATTTCTAAAACAGAATATTTAAAATGAAGACTATCCTCTCTCTTCTAGTGCTGGGATATCTGATAAGCTCAGAGCAGATCCCGTTAATTGAGGACATCCTCAATTCTCATTTGTTCTTGTTGGCAAGGGATAATAGACTGTTTAAATATTTGAGGTTATTTTTTTTCACACTTATTGTCTTTTTTCCTCCACTGAAATGATCTTTCTTCTCAACTATTTTTGTAAGACAAAGCCCTCTAATACACTCATCTCCATTGATACTTATTTTGATCATTATACAAATGTTGATGCTATAAAATCAGTCGTTCTCAATTTCTTTTTACTTCTGTATAAAACATGAATTTTATTTTTTCAATAACAAAAAGAGCTCTATCAAAATATCCTCCCCACAAGTGAAGGAATTCTAAAACACAATTATGGAATCTTACAATCAAATATTGGAGGAAGAGTGAACTTATCACTGAATATATTCCATTCCTGTTTGCTCTTGTAAGGGTCAGTTTCAGTGCCTTCATATCTATAAGCTTTCATTCTAATCGCTGCAATTTGTGAAAGCTCAAAATTTGAAGGTTTTTTAAAATACAATTTATTGTCAAGTTGGTTTCCATATAGCACCCAGTGCTCATCCCAGCCAGTGCCCTCCTCCATGCCCATCACCCATTTTCCCCTCTCCCCCACCCCCCATCAACCCTCAGTTTGTTTTCAGTATATAAGAGTCTCTTATGGTTTGCCTCCCTCCCTCTCTGTAACTTTTTACCCCCTCCCCTCCCCTATGGTCTTCTGTTAAGTTTCTCAAGATCCACATATGAGTGAGAACATAGGGTATCTGTCTTTCTCTGACTGACTTATTTCACTTAGCATAATACCCTCCAGTTCCATCCATGTTGCTGCAAATGGCCAGATTTCATTCTTTCTCTTTGCCAAGCAGTATTCCATTGTATATATAAACCACATCTTCTTGGTCCATTTGTCAGTTGATGGACATTTAGGCTCTTTCCATGATTTGGCTATTGTTGAAAGTGCTGCTATGAACATTGGGGTACATGTGCCCCTATGCATCAGCACTTCTGTATCCCTTGGGTAAATCCCCAGCAGTGCTATTGCTGGGTCATAGGGGAATTCTATTGATAGTTTTTTGAGGAACCTCCACACTGTTTTCCAGAGCAGCTGTACCAGTTTGCATTCCCACCAACAGTGTATGAGGGCTCCCATTTCTCCACATCCTCGCCAGCATCTATAGTCTCCTGATTTGTTCATTTTAGCCACACTGACTGGTGTGAGGTGGTATCTCAGTGTGGTTTTGATTGTATTTCCCTGATGATGAGTGACTTTGGGCATTGTTTCATGTGTCTGTTGGCCATCTGGATGTCTTCTTTGGAAAAGTGTCTATTCATGTTTGAAGGCTTTTTTTTTTTTTTTGATGCTCTGTGTATTGACTACTTTAATTAAATACTTCCAGCTGATGCTAAACAAAAAACAGCCAAAATTCTGAGGACTTTTGCAGGACACTTTGGTTGATTTACAAAGTAGTATTTCAAAAAGACACATCTGGGGCATCTGGGTGGCTTAGTCTGTTAAGTGTCCAACTCTTGATTTTGGCTCAGATCACGATCTCTTCGTTCATGGGATTGAGCCCCACATCGGGCTTTGTGTTGACCACATGAAGCCTGCTCGGGATTTTCTGTCCCTCTCTCTCTGCCCTTCCCCTACTCATGCTCTCTGTCTCTCTCTTGAAATAAACATTAAAAAAAAGACACTTATGAAGTCCAGTTGTTGTCAGGCATTAAAGTGAAGAATAATTTACTGCTCTGCTGAAATAATTTTTCTATTCAATATTTAGTAGTCTAGTTTGTGTAAATATAAAAATAATATTTCTGTTATGATCAGCATATTACCACAAGCTTTTGCATGCAGTCTTGAATGATGCAAACACCAGACCAATTCCTAGAACATATCTGCTCCAAAGTTCCTTCATTTAGTAGGAATACTGTGTTGAATCGTGACATTGTGCTCTACCGCATTTGTTTATGTATTAGTACCACACATGCAGAATTACTAACTTCTGGGTTGAACTTTGGTGGATTTATTATTGTTATTATTATTATTATTTTGAAGTTCAATGGATTTATAATAGCATGCACAGTGATGTGAAATATTTCAGCATTTTCAGAAGGAACCTCTAAAAACTTAATTACATTCCATGAAATAAATGAAGTAACCAAACGATTATTGGAATTAACTTAATTGATTTTTTTATTTGGAATATCAAATATTAATGATATAAAATAGGCATCATTTTAATGCTTGCAAAATTCTTCTGTTAATGAAATCAACACATTAATAGCCATCACCTCACGTTTTGCACATGTAAAAGAAAACCTGGAATAAAAATGGAGAAAATTAATTTATGATAAGAGTTATTTGATCTAAATGAAAAGTCATGCCTCATAGAATGACATGCACATACATATTCTGTAGCTAGACATGGGAAATTACCATCTCTGGGCATAGTCCTTTTAAGCTCATTATTAAGTTTTGTAATAGATGCTGATGTTATTTCAACACACACTTGTCTTCTGGTTTTGTCCCCCATGGTGGACATTAATGTCGACAGATATTTTGTGCAGTTAACATCCTGTGTTAATGTTCACAAATGTGCTTCACCAGCTATTTTCTGAGGAATGGGAATCCTGAACTTAATTTGGAACATGCATTTTTATTTTGTGAGTTCATTGCTACCAAAAGAATTCACTGAAAAATAGAAAAGCTTTACCAAACAATAAGCAAGCAAGTAAGTAAATAAATAATTTAAAAATGTTTTATATGCTTTAAGGTAGGACTGTGCAGGCTGCATTCCTTTACATGTTTCTCTTATATCTAACTTAGGATTTCTCGCAATCCTCACCTACACTGCCATTTGGGGACCTGGCAATCTTGTGTTTCTTCTAGTTCATGGCAGGGGCAACAGATGAACTGGCTGGCGCATCAGGCCAGCAAGGCGGCAGCCTGTCCTGGGTCCAGAAGGAATTAATTATCCCCATCTGCTCCTATCGGAGCATCTTTGTTTTACCAGCCAGCAAATGGCCCATTGCCCCTGAAGCAAGGTGGTAGTTACATTGTATCACAAAAGGGTCAGGGCAAAGGGGTGGCTTCCACAGCTGTCTTTGAGATTTAACCAAGTGTTACAGTGAAATTGTTGACTTGTGCATGTGGTTCACATACTAGAGCTGCAACCAAGGCAGATATTTTAAAGTACAAAGCAAGGGCTCTATCACACCCCTTCCAACGTATTTTGAAGCAACTGTTAGTAATATTTCCTCAGTTTAAAAAATGAAGAAGTCTGGAACAAATGGTAAACCAGACAGTATACCAGGACAGCAGGTGTGAAATTGATGTGTCCTGGGGAAACTGGTACAAATGTCACCTTATTTATGATAAAGAGCGGAGAAATGAGGCTGTAGCCGAGGGAGATACGAGGTCGAAAGAGTGTGTTTGTTGCTTGTTTTTAAGATGGAAGAGACTAAGAAATGCCCTCAATGTTATGGAGTTTGGGGTAAAAGGCTTATAATGCAGCTAGAACCTTTAAAAAGAACTTTTCTTTTTGGTCGAGAGACTATCCTTGGAGTAGTTTTGACTAGAATAGTATTAAGGAAGGTTTGGGGATGGGTCATCACAATGGAGGGACCTGCATAATAAAGACAGGTTAAGTGAAGTGAAACCCCAAGAATAGAAGTAAATTTCTTAGGAGAATATATATAAAGGAGCAGAGAAAGGAAAGAAACCTAAAAAAAAAAAGGTGAAAAAAAGCGTCAGTTAGACAGAGGTCAGAAGAGCACAAGGTCATGAAGCCAAAAGAGGAATTTTGAATGTGAAGGAATGACCCATAGAATCAAGTGCAACAGAAGCCCTGGAATGTTAGATGTGATCACTGAGAGGTCACCTGGCAACTTCCATGGCAGTGTGGTGGGGGTGAGAGCAGCAGTGATGGAGGTCACTGAGGCTGGCTAGCCACACCCTTCCCTGCAGTGGGCAGAACACTATCTAAGATACGAAGAGCAGGCTGCAAGCTTTCCATCAGAATGGACATATGATTCCCTGGATGGTGCCATTGGTCCGTGTTTATGTTGAGGGAAGGAATTGAGTAGAATTGGACAGGTTCGAGAAAAAGGAAGGGAGATGTTCATAGAGAACCCCGTCTGGATCTTGTCAACCAGAAAGTATGACAAGGGCAGATCAGGAGGGGCTGTTTTTGGACTTGAACAAATTACAATCTGCAATTATAAGTTTAACTGTTTACTTATTTATTGTCCCTGTCACCAATTAGATTAAAAAAAAAAAAACCATGAGGACAGGCACTATTTCTTTTTTTCTTTTCTTTTTTTAAATGTTACTGTCGAGGTAGAGAGACAGCTTGAGCAGGGTAGAAAGGCAGAGGGAGAGAGAGAGAAAAATCCATGCTGAGTGTGGAGCCTGATGCACGCCTCGATCCCAGGACCCCTGGGATCATGATCTGAATGATTAAGAATCAGATGCTCAGCCAACTTTGCCACCCAGGAGCCCCAGGACAGGTATTATTTCTGTTTTATTTAATCTTGTATATCTGATGCCTAGTGCACATGCTAAATGCTCAATCTCTGCCAGTGAATCCAAGGAATAGAAAGGTCTGTCATTTTCTGACGCTGCAGGAGACTTCCAAATATTGGATTAGGCATTTCAACAAAAACTGCTATAAATATAAATGGTCAATCACACTGTAATTTTAAGTTATCATTTTTATTCAAGAGTAGGAGCGCAGGCTGTAATTCAACCTTAGGAGGCTAAAATTGAGCCCCCCAAAACATAAATACATTATTTCACCTAATATTTTCAAGAACCATGTGCTAAAAAAGTTGTTGGACCATGTTTTCACTGATGAGGAAACCTGCAACTTGCCTGTGACGATCAGACAGCTAGTTTGTAGTAGTGATCTGGTTTCAACCCAGCTTGGTCAGCTTCCAAAGCCCACGTTTACATTCTTACATAGGTGCTCTGTGGATTTATAGTTTTCAATTATGTCTGGATATTCTGATGTTTTTTTCTCTCTTTTTTTAATTTTAAAAAGTATTTTTTTATTTGTTTTGAGAGAGAAGTAGAGAACATGTGAGCAGGAGCTGGGGAGGGACAGAGAAAGAGGGAGAGAGAGAATCCCGAGCAGACTCTGCACTGTCAGCATGGAGCCCAATGTAGGGCTTGAACCCACAAACCATGAGTCTGGGGCTGGTCTGAAATCAAGAGTTGGCTGCTTAACCGACTGAGCCACCCAGGCACCCCTGATGTTTGTTTTGATTATTACTTTGAAGTGCTTTTTGGGTAACTGACATTGGCTGCAATGCTCACTAGAACGTGAACTCCAAGAGGCTAGGCAGTTACTTTTTATTCCCTGCAATGTTTTGTTCCCTGCATTGTTTTCCTAGCACCTGGGTCATGGTATGCGCTTAGCAACTATTTGTCGAATTGATGGAAGAATGAATAAAATACTTCCGGGGTGCTTTTTTTCAGGTAGATCTTTGAGGGATATGAAAATACATGCTTCTGGGGGAGGTACCGGTTTCACTGCCATTCACTGAATAAACGATGGATGTCAGGGAAGGTGGAAGAGAATGATTTGGGGCAAGGGCCTGAGAAAACGAAGTGCACGAATGGGCATGATTTGGTGGAGTTTATCTGCTCTGCAGTTTGGCCGAGGCTTGGCGAAGACAACCTGTCTGTGGTAGTTTGTCACTCCCCCTGCCAGTGAGCTGGAAGCTAAGGGTCTTTGAAAATGGTTGGCTGGTCCTGATCTCCTATGCAACAGATGAGAACAGAAATCTTTCCCTAAAGTTACTTAACAGGCTTCAAGTGGCGAGGGTTATAAATAAAACAATATTTCAAGTGATGGCAAAAAGTATATGGAAACCGACTATGTATTTAGATCAGCATAAGACAATTTAATATTTACAATGATTCTTTTGTTCATTCAATAAATATTTTTTGACACCTCCTCTGGGCCAAACATTAACAAACATTATGTTACTGTATATAGCTTGTAGAGAATGCTTGACCCACAGCAGACTTTCAAACATAGTAACTAGGAACTAATTACTGTTGCAGAATATTTAAAGCTAATCTGAATTAATTTTGAATGCAATCCATTTTTGCTATCCTTGTTCCTGCCTGAGAGATGACTATATTAGCACGTGGACCCACTTGGGCCCTTAGAGTTGGTATAAAGATTATTTTATTTTAAGATTTTAACTAATCTCTGTACCCGGTGTGGGGCTCAAACTCACAACCCCAAGGTCAAGAGTCTCACCCTTTACTGAATGAGCCTGTGGAGGACCCTGGCATAAAGATGATTTTAGAGCGAAAATATTTGATCTACAGAGCTGTAAATAGAAATCTTAGCAGAATTTCCCCTGATCTAACTAAAGCAGAGCCTCCTGAAAGTACACCTGTCATTAACCTCCCTCAGAGGAGTTTTCTGAGAATTCAGTGCCATGGAAACCGACAGACCATTTCCAAAAGCATCAAAAACCCCAGCAGGACCTTCCATACTCTCTTACCTGAAGCCCTAAAATGGCCCCCTTTTGTTAAATTGATATAGATAAACCTTACCCATTGCTAACAACTCCCATGTGCATGTGTAAACAAATCTTATCTTTTCTCTTTTTAATCTGTCGGTTAATTTGCAGGCCCCCAATCACAAGACCTGTTGGTAGGGAAAAAATTTTCCCTCCCAACATTAGCGTATTATTGCCTAGCAATTCACAGTTTAACAGTAGGACTTTTTATAATGCAATACAGTAAATCCAAGTTATGCTTAACATTTATTACTTTCACCAGTGCCTATAGACAAAAACACATCCGGGTATGTAGTGTTTAACACTATGTGCATTTGAATACTGACTGCTCCATTGCTAGCTGTGTGACCTTGAACAAATGAATTATTCTCTCTGTGCCTCAGTTTTCTTACCCATAAAATGGGAGTAAAAATAGTACCTCAAGGGGTGGTTATGAGGATTAAATGAATTAACAAATGTAAAGCTCTTAGAATAGGAAAGGCATATAGTTAGGGCTCAATTAGATAGTTTTATTCCAAGGTCTCCACAGGATTGGTAGAGGGTCTTGGCCAAACCTCTTGGTGATACTCTCAACACCAGTTATCCACTGGTTTCCTACTTTGTTTCTTGACCTAAGGGAGCATTTTTAAATTAATGTCAGTGTTGTGACATAGAATTTTCTTTTTCAGGACACTAGTGTGTACTTTTCTATAATGTTTTTAATTAAAAACAATTTTAAGTTTATTTATTTTGAGAGAGAGAGAGAGAGAGAGAGAGAGAAAGAGGGAACGAAACAGGTGGGGAAGGGGCAGAGAGAGGGAGGGAGAGAGAATCCAAAGCAGGTTCCACACTGTCAGCAAGGAGACCAATGTGGGGCTCAAACTCACAAACCATGAGATCAAGACCTGAGGCAAAGTCAGGATGCTCAACTGACTGAGCCACCCAGGTGCCCCTATAATGTTTTTTATTTTTAAAATTAGCTTATGGTTTCTGAATATCTTGGGCTCATTATAGAAATTTGCAAAGTTTTGAGCATTCAAAACCAACCGAAATGTCAGTATACTTTGAAAGGTCTATTAGGAATGCAAATGTGAAGCTACTGGTACTGTAAATAATTACAATAAAGAAAGTAATTACAACCCACTAACTGGTACTTTGCAGGCCATTCAGGTTTCCAGAATTTGGCTTTGATGAGTTGGAAACACAAAAGGAGAGGAAGAATAAGTTGTTTCTAAGTGTATAGAATTTTGCTAATCTTGTCTATCTGAAGTCGGGGTCAATACTCCTACAGTTTAAATAGCAGTAATCATGACTATCATTTGTTGACACTTACCAAATGTCAAGATCCCGGCTAATCTTTTTATAAACATTATCTCATCTGACCTTTAATGAAATCTAGTACAATAGGTATTATTATTTCTGATCAACAAATGAAGGCACTGAGCATTGTAAGGTTTAAATAACATGTCTAAATTCACATGTATAGGAAGTGGTGGGTGTTCTATTTGAAGCCACTTAGGAGTATCTAATTCTATACCCAGATTACCTTTTTTTTTTAAGTTTATTTATTTATTTTGAGAGAGAGAGGCAGAGAGAGAGAGGGAGAGAGAGAGTCTGAAGCAGGCTCCATCCTGTCTGGGCAGAGCCCGACACAGGGCTTCAACTCACGAACCGTGAGATCATGACCTGAGCGGAAATCAAGAGTTGGAAGCTTAACCAGCTGGGCCTCCCAGGAAGCCACTAAAGGCAGACTTCTTGGGGCGCCTGAGTGGCTCAATCACTTAGGCGTCCAATTCTTGATTTTGGCTCAGGTCTCAGATTGTGAATTCGAGCCCTGTGTCAGGCTCTGCACTGACAGGTGGAGCCTGCTTGGGATTCTCTCTCTCCTTCTCTCTCTGTCCATCCCCTGCATGTGCTCTTTCTTTTTCTGTCTCAAAAATAAATAAATATTCAACTGAAAACAAAAATCTTAAAAGCAAGATTTCTTAACCACCTCACTGAACAGCTCACATGGTCTTAGTATTCGTTTGGCCTTGGACAGCGTCTGGAGTTTGTTTGCAGAGGAACTACACGTGGGAGTCACATTTTATGCAATACAAATCTTAAAAATGGGCATAAGTGCATACCCATATATGCAATATAAACATACGTTAACAATACAAAGAGTTTTACTAAAAAATCCTTTATTTCTGTGAATGCAAAGGACATTAATTTCTCTTCCTTGTTCTCATCTCCTTCCTCCTCTTTACCCTTCCTCTTCCAACTCCTCCTCTTCCTTCTACACAAAAGCCTAGAGGACGTGAAGACAGACTATATCCCTGGTGGCAGAGGTTGACCTGATCATACAGAAAGGATTAGCTTTCAGTCGCCATCATGTTCTCATGCTGTGCTATATTAGCATTCCTATTTACAATGTCTCTTTCCTCCAAAGATCTCAAAGGCTGTGAAACTCATGGTATTGTCATAGAGATGTGACTCAAATACAGGCACATTTAAATTTTAATGTTAAAGAATCATGAGTAATTTAGGGAAAGCCGTGCTTACTTGGTGCTGACTTGCTGCTTCTTGCTGTGGTGAGCATGAATTTTCTGAATCAGCTAGTGTACCCTCTAAAGTAGAATGGTGACCTGGCACCTCTTTCGGGTGAATCAGAAGGTACTGTGTGCTCACGTTTCCTTTGGGTTGAGTGTCTACATGAAGCTCTGTCACAAATACTTTTTATTCACGGAACACATCAGGTAGCAAGTGGTGGCAAAGGCTAACTCCTAGGGACGCCAGCAGGACTACTCACTCAGAGGAAATGGTTTGTGATAAAAGAATCATCTGCAGCTCAGGGCTTTTCTTTCCCCTTCCAAGCTTGTTTCATGTTTAAATATTGCTTATATGGGGGAAAAAAGCCAGTGATATTTTGAGTGTGTGTGCATTATTTTTTAAGTCGAGGTGATTCTAATATGATCAGCAGAAATCGTGAATGACTAATTTGGGTTCTGCTTGTTACAAAAACATCTGTGTGATTTCTTTTTCTGATAAGTACATTTGAGGGTATTCCAGAAAATTCTGCTTTTTACATTTAAATACTCTTGGGAAATATTTATTTATGCTTATTGTGTACAGAGCTCTGTACTAGACACTGGGGAGGGAGGTTATTGGAAGGAAAGAGGAAAGAGATGTCAAGATAACTACAACTCTCGCAAGTGCTTATTATCTGGGGGAAGAGGCATCACATACACACACTGGAAGGAGGGGAGAGTGGTTGGTCTCTTAGGTCGACTATGTGTGATATGAAATCTCCAGTTTCCAAACCGGGACCTTACGGTTGGAATTATCACTGCTAATACATCCGGTTCTAGCAATACCCTTTCAGATCTTTTGATTCCAAATATTCCTGCAAACATCACATGTCACGAATCAGCCCATGCTAGATGGATATTATCCAAGTGAACTGGAAGTAATAGAAAATACGAAGAAGAGGGGAAAATATCTTCCAAACAATGTAAAGCTCTTTTATTTTCTAGCTTTAATGCTAACTTAGTGTGCTTTCTGTTCTGAGCAACTGTGTCCTAAGTCTCTGTTCATCTCTGCCCCAATCATAAAGCTAAGGAGTAGCTCTTTAAAAAGAATCATTACTCAGGGGAAGAAATAATGAAAGAATCGTGTTAAAGTCTTTTCACTGTGAAGGAAAAGGGAGAAGGGAAGAATTTTCTAGGGGAAAGCTAAATACATTTTTGTAGAATCTTAGACTCAAGATGAATCTTAGCGATTGGATATTCCTCCAGGAGAAAATCCCGACTTTCCAATCCCTGTTGCTCATGTCGTTCCAAAGGCTTCACGTGACTTCTGGGTGACTCCTTTTGTGTGTCCCACTCTCAAGGATTAGTCAGGTTTTTCTCAGTTGCAGGTGACAGAAAGCTGATTCAGTGCGGCTTAAGCAAAAATAGTAATCTATTACTCTATGTAAGTGGGTAGACGTGGTGAACCCAGAAATTTGTAGACTGTCATTAACGATCTTGTCTTCTCTTTTCTTTGCGTGGGTTCAATATCAGGATCCTCTTCCCATGTTGGGGCAGTAATAGCTACCAGCAGTGATAGATTTATATTATCCTTTTACCTAGCGATTATAGCGAAAGCCCAACCTTCTTTCATAAAAGAACTCCGAGTTACCCCAAGAAGGACTCTGATTGGGCCACCTGGGATCATGTGTTTACACTTGACCTGAGGGATGGATTACTCCTGGCTCTGAAGCTGGGTGGTGTGGTCCTCTCACTTATGTGTGTGGATTTAAGATGAGGCAGGGTAATTTCTGGAGAATTGTTAGGTGGCTATACACATATGTCTACTACATACATGTAATTCAGCATGTTCAAAAAAACATAACTCTCCATCTCTCCTTACTAAATCAGCTCCTCCATCTTTATTTTCTTCTCAGAGAATGATTGTGCTAAACCAGAACACTTAGAATCATTCCTTTCTAGCCCTGGGTGTTACATATATATATATATATATATATATATATGTATATATATATATGTGGTGAATCACTAAATTCTACTTCTGAAAGCATTATTACACTGTGTGTTAACTAACTTGGATTTAAATAACATTAAAAAATTAAAAAAACACCCCTTTCTTTTAACCTCCATAACCAATCATGAAGTCTTTTCAGTTTGACTTTAATATTTCTCAAATCTGTCCAATTCTATTCAATCTGACTGTATAATCTGTATTCAGGTTCATGATTATCTCTGGATTTCTGTAAGCCTCCTTACAGCTTCTCCCTGCCTACTGTCTAAAGGAGTACTCTGCAATCTAAACGCATCCCTCACTGACAAACAGAGCGACCTTATAAAGTAAAATTCTGATTATTTTAGAGCCCAGATTAAATTACTGCAATAGCTTTCATTGCCTTCAGGATAAACACAAAACTCTTTGCATGATTGAAAAGGTCTGTCACGATTTGATCATTGCGCCCACCAGTGCCAAAGGATAAAAATGTATTTTGATTGTCCATTTTGTTTGGTGGTCATTTAAAACTTTATTTTTATAATAATAGATTTAGCATGAAGCAGAATGCAAATTTTGAATACTTTTAAGATAAAATAATTGGGGTAGATGTACAGCACTCACTGAGATCTGACTCTCCTCTCTTTCTGGGCACATGAATGGATTACCCTTCTTGGCCCCATAAGTTTGGATGCCTAGTTCTAGCTAATGATTTGTGAGCAGATCATTTAACTGCTGATGGGAGGCCTTCCAAAACTCTCTTTCCTTTTGACAAAGTGATTTGCAAAGTTTCAGATAGTGGCTTATTCATCAGCTTGTAAATATATTTTTTTTTAAAGAGAGAGTAAGTGAGAGAGCGCATATACAAGTTGGGGAGATGGGCAGAGGGAGAGAGAAAATCTCTTTATTTAAATTTTTTTTTTTTTTATTTTCAGAGAGAATGAGTGGGGAAGGAGCAGAGGGAGGGAGAGAGAGAATCTGAAGCAGGCTCCACACTCAGTGCAGAGCCTGACACAGTGCTCAATCCCACACCCCTGGGATCATGACCTGAGCTGAAATCAAGAGTCGGTCGCTCAACTGACTGAGCCACCAGGCACCCCCATCAGCTTGTATCTCGATGTGGGAATGACACTAAGCAGATTCTCTAGTCGGCTTGTTAGGAACATGAAGTGAGAGCAAGAAGCAAACTTTTCTGCTTTAAGCAAATATTGGGTCTATTTGTCACAGCACAAGCCAGCCTATCCTGCCTAAAGCAGTAAATCTTACCTCCCCAATTCTATGGCGGTAATTGTTCTTACTCTTCTGCTGTTAGAAATTCAGGTGCAGTTTGAAAAGTACTGCTTTATGGCATCTAGCTTAGTGCCACGTGTATACTAGATGCTCAATTAGTATTTCTGGAGGCAAATCCCTTCTAAATCTTGAATGGTTTAAATGTGATCTTTTCTGAAGTTAGGGGAATGTATTTTTTGGCTTTTCTATATAATGATCATGAGAATTAATTATTGAAATGATTTGTGACACATTTTATTTCTACTTTTTCCTTCACAAATGTTGAACACTATTTTTGGGAAACATATAGTCATAATTCCAATGCACACCCTGGTACTATTTAGAAGTCCTATACCAGAGCCTTTTCCCTAGTTTATTTAATAAATACCTGAGGAGTTTTCAGCACAATTAAATGTGTTTCCTTCACCATGATAAAAATGTGATACTTTTAACTCTGTGAGAAACAGGCGATGTGACTATCTGCGGATATGTGTGTTACACATATATTACAGTGTCTGTGTTTGAAGTTAATCTTTTTCTGAACAGGCTTAAGAGAGGTCTCAGTGAATGCTTATAAATTTGAGTCAGTGTTGGAGAGCAGTAAAAAATAAGGAATGAGCGGATTTCGACAAGATAGCCGTTTATTGCTATAAAAGTACACTATGCCCACCCCACCCTAAAAGTCATGGCAGCTATGGGGACTCATAAAGAGCTAACAACACTTACATTGAACTACAGCAAACCCAGTGATTAACAATGCTGAGATAGCCCATAAGATTTCCCAGGGCTGGCCAAATTCTCCTTCGATCAAAATGGATATTGTCTTATTTAGGTACAAATGTTTGGCCCCTGAATGTTGCATATCCTCTACTGATTTTGCTTGCTGATTTTGCTGGAATTGAGCACAAATTCCAGTTTTTAAAGACAAATATTTCCACATCTCTAAGTATGACAAGAATTTCTAACCTGGGATGAAGTGTAAACTTTGTTAGGATATTAGTGTATATATTTTCCGTACTTTTTAAATAGTCACATTTTTATAAATGCCTTTTGAAAGAATGTGAAGTTAGAAAGATTAATTATAGGGAATATAAAGATAAATTTGTAGGGAAACATATCTTGCTTTACCTTCAAATTCAACCTTTATATATAATTTTGATAACAGTTTGATAAGAAACAATTTTGATAACAGTTGTTATGGGGTGCTAGTATTTGTTTCATATCACGACTAGAAATTTGATTCCGGAGCAAATGTCTATTTTTATATATTGCAGTGTTGATTCAATGATTCAACTGACACTTTCTTCAAGAAGCTTTTTTTGTTTTATGATATCCACACAGAGATTAATCAGAGCAATTTTGAGGTTCTTGGGTGCCTTAGTCAGTTGAGCATCTGACTCTTGATTTTGGCTCAGGTCATGATCTCGCAGTTGTGGGATTAAGCCCTGTGTCGGGCCCCATGCTGAGCATGGAACCTGCTTAAGATTCTCTCTCTCTCCCTCTTCCCCACCTCCCTGCTCTCTAAAAAAAAAAATCAGAGCAATTTCGTGTACATACTATCTTTTTTCCTCTTTCTCTTTCCTTCTACATATACACACATCTGGTCCATGTTATGGAAATGGAAATGATTTAAACCTAACTGTATTAGTAGTAAATTGCATATGTATCAAGAGATTTTCATACAGGTGTCTTTTCAGAAAACTTTCAGATTTCCTAAAATGTTTAAATCTTCTATTTTCTGTGGTATCCTAAGCATCTCTTTCATCAAAAAGGTATTATAAAGGGCCCTAAAGACCAGGACTACATGTTTTTCAACTTATCCACTTCAAAGACTTTAATATAGAAATTTTAAACATTTTCATAAATATATTTTTCATTAAATAGATTAGAATATTTCATTTTTTTCTTCATGAAGCTCATTTAAGTGACATATTTCACTCATTTTAAAATTAAACTGCATGTGCATTATATCTCAATAAAGCTGGGGTAAAAATAAAATTAAACTTTTATTACCTTATGTCCCATAACATCTAATTTTCATTGATATTTTTCATCATTATTATAGAGAATCCGAGGCGCTGCTCATAGTGCATCAAATTCAATCCATGTGCATGTGGGAGAGGGTGGGTGGAGGTGGTTCACCTTGGGCATAGGCAATGGGCAGTTACAATGTCTGTGGAGAACTTAAAAACAACTTAAAGACAACTAAATATCTGTGTGGTTTCATTATGACCACAGGTCAGCATTACTAAACAATTTCAGAGATCGCTGATTCCTCCCCATCAGAGTACACCACTTCAAAGGCTTCCTCTCACCCAGTCTTTGTATGCCAATGCTTTGGACCACAGTTTGTTGTTTTTATTATTTTTTTTAACATTTATTTATTTTTGAGAAAGGGAGGGAGATAGCATGCGAGCTGGGAGGGGCAGAGAGAGAGACACACACACAGAATCTGAAGCAGGCTCCAGGCTCCGAGCTGTCAGCACAGAGCCCAATGCAGGGTTCGAACTCACGAACTGTGAGATCATGACCTGAGCCAAAGTCAGACCAACTGAGCCATCCAGGAGCCACCGGACCACAATTTTTAAAGCATTATTTCACAGAGGTTAGGTATTTAAAAGCTCTAACATTTTATAAAAAGAATTTTACAGACTCTTGAATCATCTTTAGTTTCAAAGAATTTGGTCATCTCAAGGCAGGGAGCAGTTTTGTCTTCATTCAGTGATGATAAAGGATAGTCATTGACTAGGATTCTGGGCTCAAAACATTGAGGGTTCTTTTGGCAGAGGCAGTGAGGGTGGGTGGCCTCACTCAGCCCTTAGTACTCAAAAAGAACTTTTCAATGTCTTTCATATTCCCTGATCTTCTCTTTTATCTGCCTTACTGTAAATGTGGGCAACTGTACTTGGCCATAAAAGATAAGCAAAGGAAGCTGGATAGAATTGAGAAACTGTCCACAAAGAACACATGCTTGAGTAATTAAGATATCAATACATCATTTTTATAGTTCTCATAATGTGTTTGCTGAGGACATCACCACCAACTACTCACAACATGTGATTTTATTTCATTGAAAACATTAAGGGAACAATCATAATAATGCTTTGCTCTCGTGATTCCTTGATTATTTATTATAACTTTTAATATTCTAACAACTATGTATGAAAACGTAAAGCAACAGGTGATTGGAATACGTTTACACTGAGAAAGGTAGTGTTTTATGGTAAAAATAAAATTGATTCTAGATCCACCATTTTAATTGCGTGCTAACTTTCAGCAAGAAACTTAACACCTTACAGCCCACATTTCCTGGTGTGAAGAGGGGGGATGATAGTAGCTAATGTAACGCTCCTATGGGTTTATTGTGGAAAGCAAGGGAAACAGTGTATGTGAAATGACTTTGAAAATTCTAAAGCAGAGTTGGCAAATTTAAGGCTATGGAAGCCAGCAGACAATACAAATGTGTGAATCAGACTTCGTGTAATAATAAGGACAGTGGGGTATATGGTTGGGCTGAAGAGTCTGACCCATGACTAAAGCCATTCAACTGTAATTATTTGTTGTTTCAAATGTACCAGTCAGACAAAGCAGTCAGAGTATCACTTGTTCTAACTCTAATTCAAAAACTTAATTACAGGGGGCAGCTGGGTGGCTCAGTTGGTTAAATGTTTGACTTTGGCTCAGGTCATGATCTCATGCTTCATGAGTTGGAGCCCCGTGTTGGGTTCTGTGCTGACAGCTCAGAGCCTGGATCCGACTGTGGATCCTGTCTTCCTCTCTGTCTGCCCCCCTGCTTGTACTCTGTCTCTCTCAAAAATAAAAATAAACATTAAAAAAATTATTTAAAAAAGTTAATACAAATGTAAGGGACATATCTATGGGGATGTGTATCATACCTATAGCTGAAATAAGAGCAAAAGAATTAGCCATTGAATATGCTTATCTAACAGCAGAAAGAATTTAGATGAAATAATAGGGAAAACTTCAAAATCATAGTATCCACATATCAGCTTGGAATCCAACTATGGTTATAGGGTCCCCACATGTCTGTGTTGGCAGAAAGTCCCATATTTTTCTCTTGAGTCCTTTCCTGACCCTTCTCACTGTTAAAGATCCCTGAGAAGGACCTTAGGTGGGTCAGGGGATAGGACACAGAGTGAACAGGGGCCACTGTCCTAGCTCTTTGTTATGTTTTGGCTGCTGGCCCACGTTACAGCTGAACACATGTCCTGCACAGTCAGGCCAACTGTATCCATTGGCTGCTCTTCCCTGTGCTGGCTGGCTCCGGGCCCTCCAAGTTCATAGTTATATCTCATTCCTGGTGGACAGGTTATAGCTGCCTTGATTTTTGCTGATAAGGTCACTTAACTTTCTTCCCATGTACAATTCTGTGTCGGGTGTAAAGATTCAAAGAACCGCCTGAAATAAACAAACAAACAAACAAACAATGGATGTGAATGAAAAACGCATGTGTAGGATAAGGTAGAACAAACTTGGAGAGCAAAAGGACAGCTGAAGTGATGGCAGAAAATATGATTAATATTTAACTTAAATACTAGTTACTTTGCAAGATATTAGAATGATTAGATAAAAAACTAATAAAGATATAATAAAAAGTTTCTTCTGCTAAAAATAAATGAGTATAGAAATTGAAAACTTTTGCAGTATTGTACACAGATCATTAAAAGAGCTGAATACCTAAAAACTCTTGCAACATTTAAAATAATCATTTATTTTTTTATATACATAAAATAGTCACATAATCAAAATTGAAAATATACAGAATTGTTTATGGAGGGAAATCTGTATCCTATCTCTATCTCTCTTGTCTTTTTATACAAATGGTGGCATTCTAGACATATTTTTTTCTATGACTTTACTTGTTTTTTTATACTTAATAGTATATACTAAAGACTGTTTCATGTCTTCCAATTAATGAGAACCAAATGGATCAGCTACTGAAACTCAAAATATGGCAGACTTACCTTTATAGTCATGGTGCTCTACTTTGGGGTGGATGTCTCCATATCAAGTCAAACTTACGGAATGGAGAGCAGAGAGGAGTTCTTATTCCCTGCGGTAAGTTAACTCTCAAGAAGGAAAAGCTTGGAGCAGAGCTAAGCATGCCTAGTGTTTTGTAACAGACTAGCTTAGGCCCTCTTCTTCTCCAGGGACATGTGAGTAAAGAGTGCAGAGTGACAGGAGACTTTCCATGTAAGGAAACATCAGGAGTGAGGGAAAAGCCTTTCCTCAACACAAATATCAAAAACCAATTTGGAAAGAAAATCCATAAAATGTAAACAAATTTTTTTTTATGACAATAACCTAACTCTGAAACTCTAAATTGTATCAGAAAGGCTAGGAAGTCAGGGATAAATTTCTCATCTGGTACAGGTAAACTCAAAGTTAACACCATTCTTGGCTAAAATTAACAACACAGGAAACAACAGGTGTTGGTGAGGATGCAGAGAAAGGCGAACCCTCTTACCCTGTTGGTGGAAATGCAAACTGGTGCCGCCACTCTGGAAAATAGTATGGAGTTTCCTCAAAAAGTTAAAAATAGAACTACCCTATGACCCAGCAATTGCACTACTAGGTATTTATCCAAAGGATACAAACATACAGATTCAAAAGGGGTACATGCACACTGATGTTTATCACAGCACTATCAACAATAGCCAAATTATGGAAAAAGCCCAAATGTCCATGTCTGATGGATGGATAAAGAAGATGTGGTATATATACAATGGAATATTTCTCAGCCATTAAAAAGAATGAAATCTTGCCATTTGCAATGACGTGGATGGAACTAGAGTGTATTATGCTAAGCAAAATAAGTCAGTCAGAGAAAGGCAAATACATTATGATTTCACTTGCATATGGAATTTATGAAACAAAACAGAGGGACATAGGAGAAGAGAAAAAGAAAAAGAGAGGGAGACAAACCATAAGAGAGTTACCTCTTGAGAACAAACTGAGGGTTGCTGGAGAGGAGGTGGGCAGGAGGTGGGCTAAGTGGGTGATGGGTACTTAGGTAAGCACTTGTGAAGAGCACTGGATGTTATATGTAAGTGATGAATCACTAAATTTTGCTCCTGAAACCAATATTGCATTATATATTAACTAGAATTTAAATAAAAACTCAAAAAAGTTAACATCATTCTTGACTTCTAAAACCAGGAAATACATATTGTAAAATATATGTTTTTTTTTTAAACTGAAATGTCATCATTATAAGCATTAGAACATTGGCTATATACCTTCTGAAAAAGCTCTAGAGAACATAAAAATAAACAAAGTGCCGTTCATAGACTATAGAATAAAAAGAAAACATCCAAGATGAAACAAGAAGCATAAAAAGTATTCACAAGTAGGATTTAAAAAGATTAAACATACCTGTTCTAACAGTAATGTAAACAATATAAAGACTCCATTAGATGTCCAAGATACTAAGTTAATTAAATCACAAAATAGTAATGGTCAAAAGCTGATCAACAAGTATAAAACAAAGGGAACAAGGATAACAATATTTTACATAAAAAATCATTAATAAGATTAAATTTATATTGCTGAATAACAACAGAGAAAGATATATGAAAAGAAGCCTTACAGGGACGCCTGGCCAGCTCAGTCAGTGAGTGAGCAACTCTTGATCTCAGGGTTGTGAGTTTGAGCCTCATGTTAGGTGTAGAGATTACTTAAATAAATACAAATGTAAAAAAAAAGAAAAAGAAACTTTACAAATAGGAGGAAAAATTGACAGAAACAACAACCATTTCTCACTCTCTCCAGAACTTCCTTCCTGCCCCTTGTCTCAAAACTATAATTCCTTTCAAGTGTTTATGGAATATTTCCAAAATTTGATCAGATATTTATTCATAGGCATACACAAAATGCCCTAAGAAATGGACCACGTTCTCTGACTACAAGATCAAAAAAATAAATAGGAAACTTTGAAACAAAATTCAAGCTTTTACAAATGTTAAAATTATTTCTCAAAGCATCACTCATTCAAATTATGACAGTCTGAGTTTTAAAAAATTCATATAAGCCTTTTGGAGAAAATTGGATGGTACCAAATTCCTACTTTGAAGTAGTAGTAAGAATAAAAGGAAATATATTAAATATTCAACTCAAGGTGGGAGAAAAAAAACTCTGAACCAAAAACTAAAGAAACAAAGTCAAAATACTCTAGAGAATATTGTTATTTTGACACTGAACATGTCTAGTTACTAGACATACAGTGGGATTGACAAGCAATTTTATGTACTATTCCTCTTAATTCTACTATAAGATGCTGTTGTGTGAACTGTAGAAGTATATTTACTGAATTACAAGATGGGTTCCAGAACAATTGAAAGATGACGACTAATTGGAGAAAAGGCAAATGAGGAAATATATATAGTAGTAAATGTGGGAAGGCCAATGCAAATTCTGGATCCAAGAATTATTATGTTTAGAATTGCAAAATATGTAAAAAATAAAAAGTATTTGCAAATGACAAACCCTGCGCATTAAAAAAAAATGTAACTACCTTTCAGGAGTAGATGGAGCAATTTGTGGGGTAGAGAGCATTTCTGGTGGTTAATCTATTCATTATCCACAGTAGGCTATCTGATACAGGAATCTATTGCATTGCTGAAGGGTGTGCTTCCCAGCTGACCCCAACTTTATTAAGGTATAATTGACAAGGAAAACTGTATACATTTGAAGTTTGCACCATGATGATGTGCTTTATGTATACATTGAGAAATATACACCATTATCAAGTTAACACCTCCATCATCTTATGTTGTTATTTATCTTTTTTTGTTGTTGTGAGAATGCTTAGGATTTACTCTCTTAGCAAATTTCAAGTGTACATACAGTATTATTCACTAAGTCACATGCTGTACATTAGATCCTTAAAACTTACTCATCTTATAATTGAAAGTTTGACTTAATCAGCATCTCCCCATTCCCCCACCCCTTAGTCCCTGGCAACCACTGTTCTATTCTGTTTATTCTGTTTCCAGGAGTTCAACTTTTTTTTTTTTTAATGTTTAGATTTCACATATAAGTGATACCATACAGAATCTATCTTTCTGTGTGTTTGGCTTATTTTACTTAGAATAATGTCCTCCAGGTTCATGCATGTTGTCACAAATGGCAGTATTTCCTTTTTTTAAGTGACTGAATATTCTAACATATGCATATACCATAGTTTCTGTATTAATTCATCTGTTGATGGACACTTAGGTTGTTTCCATATCTTGGCTATTATAAATGCTGCAATGAACCTGGGAGTGCATATTATCTCTTTGCGACACGGATTTCTTTCCTTCCATTATATGTCCAAAAGTGGAATGACAGGATCATATGGTAGTTCTATTTTAATTTTTTTGAGAAACTTCCATACTGTTTTCCATGGTGGCTGTACCAGTACATTTCCGCCTACAGTGCACAAGAGTTCCCTTTTCTCCACGTCCTCGCCAACATTTGTTGTCTCTTATCTTTTTTATAATAGCCACTCTAACAGATGCGAGGCGATAATTTATTGTGGCTTTGATTTGCATTTCCTTGATGATTAGTGATGGTGAGTACTTGAAAAGTTGTGCTTTAAATATTGAAAATACTTTGGAACATTTGGAATAAATATTGGAATTCTAAAATGAAAAAGACTGAGAAAACGTAGGCAAGAACAGTTATCATTTTTATGTTTATATTGCTAGTAATTGGCAATTTGAATTTGTGCTATAATTACTCATTAAATGAAGCCTCCTCGGTGTATATGTATATTTATTATTCCTCAAACAAAAGAATAATTGAAAAGTATGGAGAATAGCCAATCTACATGATAGAACTGGGAAGAAGTTCTTTGGGAAGGAGCATGAGTGACCTCTCTGAGGCAATAAAAATCTTCCATATCTTCATCTGGCTGGTTGTTACAGACTGTATACATAGGTAAAAATTGCTTGATCTGACCACTAAGGGTTTGTACATTTTACTATGTATAACTTATGCCACAAAAACCAAAACTAAAACTGAACAGATGAAAAAAGTTGAGTGCAAAAAAGCTTATTCTTTGGAATGTTAGGCCAACTTTGGCTACTTGGTTTTTTTCTCCTATTAAGCAAAACCAGTTCAATTTGATTCAGGTTTGGTGTGGAATGCATACAGCACCTTTGTGAAATTTTAGTATAGTTTTCTATCTTCAAATAGTATATAACTATTGTACTGGCAATTGTGATGGTAAGTGCAAGATAAATATTCAAGATCAGGTTCACTTCTTCAACTTTACAAATTAACCCCTATACAAGGAACAATAAAACTATGTGTTGAAAATGGAAGATTTATCTAATCAATTTCCTAGACACTTTTTAAAAATACTTTTCTAATTCCCTTAATAGTAGCTATCTTCTTGAGTCACAGCTGTGAGCAAAATATAAAGAGCACAAATTAAGGCTGTTCAAATGATTTGAACAAGGTGATAATTTGTTCTCTAGAGATGGCTACTTTAGTCCTTTTCTCAACTTAAATCCATTTTCTTCATAGCCCCTGGCTGGCTCAGTCGGTAGAATATGTGATTCTTGATCTTGGGTTTGTGAGTTCAAGCCCCACACTGGGCAAGGAGCTTCCTTTAAAAAAAAAAAAAGAAAAAACATCCATTTTCTGAAAAGATGTAACAAATTCACAAGTGCAGATGGCTCAGATGTTTCACTTATAGCTAGCATGTGAGGTCCAGTTATCACTTGTTGGCATTAGTATAATCTCAGAAGCATTTTTCCCATGGTCAAGTTGGGTTTCAAAGATTACTTTTATCAAGTCTTGGAAATTGACAAGCATTCTGGGTGGAGGATGTATGTAAGTAAACTGTCCGTGCCCTTGACTCAGCCTTTTGGTGTGGTGTTTTCATTTGGACACATGGGTCTGATTGAGTTGTACCAGCACAAATGTTCTACTGAGGTTGTTTTTATTTTATTTTTTATTTTTATTAAATTTTTTTTAATGTTTATTTATTATTGAGACAGAGAGAAACAAGGGCAGAGAGAGAGGGAGACACAGAATCTGAAGCAGGCTCCAGGCTCTGAATTGTCAGCACAGGGCCTGATGCGGGGCTTGAACCCACAAACCGTGAGATCAAGACCTGAGCCGAAGTTGGACGCTTAACCGACTGAGCCACCCAGGCGCCCCTGAGGTTGTTTTTAAACTATGGATCTGATCCTACTGAAAGATAAGTTTTCTAATTTTTTTAATGTTTATTTATTTTTAGAGAGAGATTGAGATAGTGGAGGAGGGACAGAGAGAGAGGGGGACATAGAATCCAAAGCGGGCCCTAGGCTCTGAGCTGTCAGCACAGAACCCCACGTGGGGCTTGAACTCACAAGCCGTGACATCATGACCTGAGCTGAAATTTGATGCTTAACTGACTGAGCCACCCAGGCGCTTCTGTTTTCTAATTTTTGAATGGGTATGTTGGGTAGAGCAGGACGACAGGAATAGTACAAACTAATTTCTTAAAAACTAAGTACCAAAGACAATCTTCGAGTATTTAACCAAATCGTTTCATATTTAGAACTCATTTATCCAGTAAGTATAAAAAGACAATCTACAAGTATATTACCTCAAATTGTGAACAAAATATTTGCCAGGACCGTTAAACATATACGAGTTTAATTGTGGCATTAATGTACAATATTGTGAGTGTAAAGGATTTTTCTTCCAAGAAATGTAATACACTTCATGCCCTAGGTGATCACCCTTCACCCTTTACTAACTCATTTATTCTACCTTGCTTAAAACTCAGCTGTACTTTACTTCTTGCCATATGAATCCATTTGAATAAACTCACTTGATAGTTTTTAAAATTCTCCAAAGAGATTAATTTTAATTAATTCATCATTTTGTCTTTACAGACCCATTACTGGGCTCAGATTACCTCTTAAAGCAGAAAGTAATCAAACTGTATCTTTCAGTATGTTAAAGAAGATATTTCTACATTGAGAAAGCTGTTGGAATAGACCTTCAAGACCCTTCAGACTCTAAGATATTAGGCCTGTCTACTATTTAGGGCTAAAATAACCAACCAGGGCTCTTGCCTGAGTATCTTCCAGGCATTTCACTCTTTCATCTCTAATCCTCAAAACAATGTGGTAAGGTTGGTGTTCTTATCCCTGTGCTACAAATGAGGTCATGGACACTCAGAGAGGTTCATTTAACTGGTGAGTTGTTTATCTGAAATGCGGAACTAGGTCAGTCTGAATCCAGAGTTTATATCCTTTTCATTGAACTTGCAGTGGGTGCTGGAAAGATTCTGGGAAAGCACAGTGGTGTGGAAGGACATATCTTTCCATTATTTTGTCATTCTCTTTTATGACATAGTTTATCACATGGTGAAAACAAAAGGCAAGACCAGCCTGTGTCTGAGGACTTTCTCCTTCTCACCCAGAGACTGCTCCCCTGTGTCCTCTCATGGCCTATGATGTAATGAGGCTCCCCTACGTTACGATGGGGATATGTTAGTTTCTAGTGTCACTGGCTTTCTGAGCAGGTACGAGAGTTAGGAAATAGCCAAAGCACAATGAAATGTCTGCATGTAAGTGGCTTGCCGAGGAGTACAAAGGGACCGTGTGCCTTCAGAGAGGAATTGAGGCAGCACCACCCCGCACCTTTGCTAATGGGTTCAACCCATGCATGCCCTCTTTGTCAATACATGTCCAAATGCCTCCTGAGCCCTGCATGTGTACTGGTTGGGATTGCTCTGTGTTTTGCCCCTGGGAGGGATTCTTCCTCAATAGATAACTGATTATCATAACCTACCTTTAAAAAAAAAGTTTATTTCTTTTGAGAGAGAGAGAGAGAAAGAGGATCCCAAGCAAGCTCCACACTGTCAGTGCAGAGCACGTTGCAGGGCTCAATCTTATGAACTGAGCTGAAAATCAAGAGTCGGAAGCTTAACTGACTGAGTTGCCCAGATGCCCCATAACACAACCTAACTTTCAGCTGGAAATGATACTCAGCTTGAGGGTGCCAGAGTTCTATGGCTCTGATGCTCTCTCCTTTGTGTTGGCAAGCAGATAATGCAGAATGCAAACCAATAAACCCAAACAATCAACGAACAAACACATAAACAGAAGAACTCATAGACCACGGAAACAACCTCTGATATCTTTGCCAAAAAACAAAAACAAAAAAAAGGGTTCATTTTTGAACAGTATGCAAAGAATACACAGACTGTTGAGTCAGTTAGGCCAATCTCTATTTGAATCTATCTTTTCCTTTTATTGTTTTATAATTTGGGGCAAGTCACTTAACCTCTTTGAATCTTTGTGCTTTATCCTGTTAAGTGGGGATAATGATTTTGACCTTCTAAGGTTGCTGTGAGGAAAAAGGAAATCTGTGCATAAAGCACCTACTACAAGGGATGGCAGTGCACCCTTGGTGTACATGCTGGCTTCTCTCTCTCTCTCTCCCTCCCTCCTGGGTCTACTGACTTCTCTAGGTAAAGGTTGTTTTAGAAGGTGAAAGGACCCTTTCTTCCCGTTCATTTAGAGGAATCAAGTAGCCTTTGTCTTTTAAGAATCTTGAATTGTTTATTTTGTATGAGTTTTTAAAAATAGCTTAATTAGCAATTCAGGACACAAAATTACAAACGGATAATCTAGACTCAACAATGACTGTAGTGGAAAAAAGAATGAAATGAAAAACAAAGGGGAAAGAAACAAGGAGAACACTGTATACATTATTTACAAACAGGAACACTTTCTAGGCACAAACTTCTGGCTCCTCATTACTTTGTAAACTATATATTCTTCTCAAGTATGGGGCACTTTAAGTTAATGATGTGATCCATTCATCCTGCCATCTTTTATTTATGCTTTCTTCAACAGTGAAATGAATAGTCAGAAACAATGCCCTGCTTATTCTGTGAACAAGAAGAGGAAAGGGAAGTGTAAGTGTGTGTGTGTGTGTGTGTGTGTGTGCGCGCGCACGTGTGCTTCCTTCTCCCGGTGAATTAGGACTCGGGATGATTTTAACCAATACTCCCACAGGTTTATTTTTCAAACTCTTAATAATGTTTAGAAACAGAGCCTAATACTAAGGACAATAAATGGCTAAAACTGTGAACCCTCTCTGTTGAAGACCAACCCTGTTCCTCTCCTGCTTCAGTCTGATTACCTCTGGGGAATGTGCTGTTCCTTGGAACGAATCAGCCTGCACAAAATAAGAGAGGTTGAAAAGTTTAGGACGTGGAAAATATGTGGAATTTGCTCTTGAATAATGATTTGTAGTTTTCTTTTGCAATAAATATGACCAATGACCCAGATAGGAGGATGGCAATTACCTAATGAATCAAGCTTCAGCAATGTAAAAACACTTCATAACAAAAATGAAAGCAATAATAGTAGGAAGCCAGGTTAAGTAAACAAGTATAATGCTCCCCGTGTCTGTAGATGTACATTTACAAATTCCAAAGCTATGACTGTGGAAGGGATTATTCTAATGATACCAGCGATGTCCATTTCCAATGCATGTTGAATTGGTTCTTTTGGATTTGTGGACAGATCATGTTCTGTGCTGAATTTCCACACCTACCTGGGAGAGAGTTCGCTGGGACGATGTGTCACTCACGTAGGACTGTGATATAGCAGCCCCATGGCTCTGACAATCATTTACTGGTATGCAAGTCACAACCTTACAGGTTCAGGTATTTCAAAGTAAATCATTTCCAAGTCTGTTACAGCCTGTGTAGAAATTGCTTTTCTGCTCAGTTATATATTTAAAATCTGCTGTCCATGTGAAGCTGTCCTTGATTACTGACCATCCCCTTAATTTGTGAAGTGGGATACATTTCCAAACTTTAGAGGAGAGGAAACTGCCTTTATAAAAAGGTGGGGCAGGGAGAGGAGGCAGAGATGTGAATGAGTAAATTCTGACCAGTGTAGAGCCGTATCTTCATGGAGCCACTTTTGCCTTTTAAAAGAAAAGTCGGCAGCTATTTACTTAAGGTATATGGTACCACTAGGTTGGTGACTTTGGAAAAATCTCAGTCTTTCTCCTAAAAGAAAGGCTTGAATTAGCTGATATTTAAGAGCATTTCCAGCTCTAAGACACTGGAAGAGCAAAATAACATTTTCAAGGTCAAGAAAATCTTTTAGAAGAACGTAGAAAGCTACTTGGACGTTAAACAAACCGCACTGTAGCAGTATTACCTTCCTCCCCGTTCTCCGAGTAAATTGTAGTAGGTAGAGTAATCCGAGTTTTTTGGTGCTCTATCTACAGTTGTTGATTTCTCCATGCCAATGTTTCTCAAGTATTAGCATGCATTAGGGTCTCCTGAGAAGCTGTTGAAAAGGCAGTCGTACCTCCAGAGATTGGTTCAGTAGGTTGTGTGTGGAGCCCAGGAATCTGCATTTTATTATTAAAAAAATGTTAATGTTTATTTATTTTTGAGGAAGAGAGAGAATGCAAGTGGGAGGGGGCAAAGAGAGAGGGAGAAAGAGAATCCCAAGCAGGCTCTGTTCTGTCAGTGCAGAGCCTGACGCAGGGCTTGATTTCACGAACCATAAGATCATGACCTGAGCCGAAATCAAGAGTCAGATGCTTAACAGACTGAGCCACCCAGGTGCCCCAGAAATCTGCATTTTAAGGACATTTCAAGAGATTCTAATGCAGGAATCACTAAAAGTTACAGTATTCTCAAGGGAGAGGGGAGGTTTTCCTGGGAGTTATTGGGGGTTATCCAGCTAGTGGGAGCAAGGGGCGTTCTTTAGTAGTCTATCTCTGCTTAAGGAAACTCGGGTTCTGATGTTGAGGGTAGGGAAGTGTGTAGTATTCCTCATGTGGGTTGAGGGGCAATCAGTGCTACTGGTCCCATTCAGCTAAAAGCAACAAATAACAAACCTACTGAAAAAATACTATTTGAGAAGAAAACAGTTCTAGTATCCAAGCAGTTAGTAGAAAGTAAGGGAATTAAGTAAAGAAGCATGAGGATAGGAGAGAATTCTTATCGAATTTCTAAAACATGCCAGGCACTTTATATACATTTCCCCTTAATCCTCGCAACGATTTATGAGGAAAGAATTAGTCCTGTTCTGCAAATAAACAACCCCAGATTGAGAGATCCCGTAACTCTCAATGTGACTGCATATTAGAATCACCTGGGGGGAGAGGGGGACCTTTGAAAAATTATCCATGTCTGGCGCACAGCCCCAAAGATTCCGGTATCATTGCCCAGACATTGATATCTTTATAGCCCTGGAAATGTTGATATGCAACTGGGGGTCAGCACCACCGACGTTAGCCTATGTTAATAGGATGAACATGATTCCCAAATGAGCACTTGCGATGGACCTCCTTTGACCTATTCTGGGAACAATTCTTCACTGTAGCCCAAACCCCCAAGGTAAGGAAGGTTGTCGAATGAAAATCATACTTTATTAAAATGTGCTCAGAAACAAAATCTTAGAGAGAAATTTTGAATAATGTAAGTTATGTTATCTGGTTATTACTATGATTCTGAAAGTCGATATTATTGTGATGATCTTCCTTACAGATGAAGAAACTGGGGTCTGGGTTGTTTTTAATTCTCTTACCTGCTCAGGATAAAAAATTGGAATTAAACTCAGGATATTAGAGTCCTTGGAGTATACCAAATTCTTTGGAGCATACCATTCTTCTTACCTCAGAAGTTATCTTGTCTGGTCTTCATTTTCTAAGTAACTACGGTTTTACTATCCCAGGTAGGTGGGAATTATCTATTTTAAAAGACTTTCTGAAAAAAATGAAATCTTCAATATATTTATCAAGCCCATCGCAAGGTCACTTAACCTCCTGAAGGTGTTAGCTTTCATGATGGTTAAATAAAAGCAATGACATTAAACATACTATAGATACCATGGTAATAAATAAATACATTGTAAGTGCTTTTGGGAAAAAAGATTTTGTTTTAAAAAATGAGGAAAAACAAGTTTTTCCCTCCATATAGAACACGAATAATATGATAGTAATTCCTTAATATTAATGTTAAAAGAAGTAATAACTTATGGATTTTTCAGTAGTTTAAAATTAGGACTATGAAATAACATGAGCACTCATTTAGTAGCATTGTGCTTTTTTTTCATAATTTTCTAGTGTCTTCTTAATGCGTGTAATGCTGTTGTAATTGCATCATTTTAAGGGAAGGGGGAGTAAAGGTTTCAGGATGAGGACAGGTGAGACGAGGGCATTCTTTTTTAAAATTTTTATTTTAGAGAGAGAGAGAGAGAGAGAGAGAGATTGAGCTGGGGGGAGGGCGAGAGAATGAATCTTAAGCAGACTCCATGCTCAGCCTAGAGCCTGACATAGGGCTCGATCCCATAACCCTAGGATCTATACCTGGGGTGAAATCAAGAGTCAGACGCTTAACCGACTGAGCTTCGGCAGGTGCCTTAGGGCATTCTAAATGGGGGGACCGATATTTGCAAAGAATGGAACAAGTACAGTGTGACTCAGAGATAGGACAAGAAGCTAGAAAGGTAAGCAGGGGAAGAGTGTACACTGCACATATGCCAAAGAAACAATTGTGAACTTTTTCTTCTAAATCTGCACTGTCCAATACGGTATGGCCAGTAGCCACATGTGGCAATTGAGCATTGGAAACATGGTGAGTCCAAATCCAAATAGGCTCTAAGCATGAAATACACTTTGAGTTTCAAACACTTAGTCTGAAAAAAAGGAAAAGACTTAATGAATAAGTTTTATTCACTATTGATTACATATTGAAAATATTATTTTTGCTATTTTGAATTAAGTAAGACATCATTAAAATTAATTACACTTGTTCCTTTTATTTTTTTATTATTTTTTAAAATGTTTACTTATTTTCTACTGCCTCTATAGCCTTTCCATAAACGAAGCCCATTATATTAGTCACCCCCCAAATCATTCATTCATTCATTCATTCATTTATTGCTTAGTTATTAAATAATTTCTGAAGAGCTAAGATGTGTCTGAGATGGAGCTGACAGTAGAGATACAAAGATTTAAAAAGATAATTCCAGCTCTCACGATGCATACAGTTAGGGGGAAAGATAACGTGAATCTAAATGGAGCTAGTCCAGTTGAGAAGTGCAGTGGTCTCCCCTTTTGTGTGGGGATACATTCCAGTACATCTGGGGGTCCGATGTCTGATGTTGTGGATGGTACCGACCCCTCTCCATATTTTTCCCTGTGTATACATATCTGTGAATTTATAAATTAGGCATAGTAAGAGGTTAGCAACAATAACTAATAGTAAAATAAACAATTGTAACAATATACTGTGACGAAATTATGTGGTCGCTTCCTCTAAATATCTTATACTGTATTCATTCTTATGACGATGGTAATGGGAGATAATAAAATGCCAAGTGATGAGATGAAGTGAGGTAAGTCACGTAGGCATATGACGTAGCATTCCAGCTACTATGGTCCTTTTGACTGTATGTCAGAAGGATCACGTGCTTCCAGACTGCAGTTGATCACAAGTAACTGAAAGCATGGATAAGGAGGACTACTGTACTTTGACATTTGTAATTTTCTTATGTTTCTAAAATTTTTTTAAATGTTTATTATTTTGGGAGAGAGAGAGACAGAGCGCAAGTGGGGGAGAGGCAGAGAGACAGGGAGACACAGAATCCAAAGTAGGCTCCAGGCTCTGAGCTGTCAGCACAGAGCCTGATGTGGGGCTTTAGCTCACAGACAATGAGATCTTGATCTCAGTGGAAGTCTGACACTTAACTGACTGAGCCTCCCAGGCACCCCAGACCTATTCCTTTTTTTTTTTTTTAATGTTTATTTATTTTTGAGAGAGAGACAGACCATGAGTGGGGGAGGGACAGAGAGAGAGGGAGACACAGAATCTGAAGCAGGCTCCAGGCTCTGAGCTGTCAGCACAGAGCTGGTGTGGGGCTTGAACTCACGAGCCATGAGGTCATTACCTGAGTTGAAGTCAGATGCTCAACCGACTGAGCCACCCAGATGCCCCTATAATTTCCTTATATTTCTAAAACAATATTTGAGTCATAGTCTTTTCTTGGTGTTAGAATAGTGTTATTCTCCACCCCCCCCATAATTTTAACAGTTTTACTGAATAAAATATTTATAAGATATCTGTTCTGCTACTCAAACATTTATTGCTTTATTATTTCGGTAATATCTGAGATAATTATGCAAGTTAGTTTCCAAAATATCCTTGTTAAATGTTTAATCCTGCATGAGTATATATTAATTTAGAGATTTGAGATTCGACTGGAGTACAATTCTAACATTTCATTGGAACACAAAAGTTAAGGCAGTTTATGTTATTGTTGTTTTTTGATGTTGGAGATTTTTTTTCAAGGTTTTTTTTTTTTTCTTTTCATAGTGGTTCAGTTAGGAAGGATTCATCTTGAAAGTAACTGAAAATAAGAGCGTCTTATTGATGTGGTGGTGCTTCTGTGACATGTGCCTGTGGACTGCGTGGTGGGAAAGCTTTGAGTTCATTGTTAATTGTGAAGGCTCCACTGTACACAGAGTGTATTGGGAGTTGCAGTCCACGTAAAAATAACAGGCACAAGCTCTACTCTCTCTGATCTCTTGTTATAAGGTGTATACAAAATAGACAAACATTTACACTGTAAGAAGTATTGGGAAACAACGCCTTGGCAATAGCATCACGTATTCATTGTAAATCTTTCGGACAGACTCCGTTTAATCTTAACAATAATTTGTCTTAATGTGCCTGAACTGTGTGAGCATCTGCAAGTTGATTCTTGTAAGGAGGCCAAGCACAAAACTAAAAAAAAAAAAAAAAAAAAAAAAAAAAGCTTGCTGAAAAATAATCTCAAATGAAGGCCTCTTCTGTGGCCTCTTTGAATTCTTTCACATTATTAATTTTTTTCCTCTCCCCCATGTTCTTAATTTTGGCTGGAAGAATAACTTCGAATAAAATGCTGAGAAGGAAGGTGATCACAACTTTAAAAATTCACTGCGGTTGGTTTTTGCCTACTTCTGCCTCAGTATACGGTGAGATTGCTTGCCACACACAGTCATGGTTATAGAAATAACATGGTGTCCTCAGGTCCTACCACTGTTGGGTGAAAATCTCAAAGGGAATATAAATCACCTAAGTGAAGAATCCTAATGCTTTTCACAGCTTTCATACTTATGAAAAGGCGCTCGATTTGTAGCATGTAAGAGAGAAGATGATTTTACTTTGTTGGAATAATTCAAACATCTGCTCCTTACTTTGAATAGATTCTGATTTATGTGCCTGTACAAACTTGATATCTATAAAACCGACTCACAATGTAATATTTTGAAATTTTATTCTCTCTTTGCTTTAGGGAGCTCCAGAACCTAGGAAGTGACTAATGATATTGCATGAGATAGATTAACTTAATTCTTTCATCATCAATTTTTGTTTGTGACTACATGGTAACAACCATAAAAATAGAGACTAAGTGTTCATTGCTTGGAGCGTTCTACTTTCCTGTTGTGCAGCAGGATGGAGCAGCTATGTTCTGTAATTTAAAGAATGCCTGTGTACTCCATGAGGATCATGATGATTCATCAATTCAACTTTATGCAATGAAAGCAAAAAGAAGAAAAGTGGAATATTCAGATTCTGACTTCGTATGGTGTGATTGGAACACTCCCCAACCAAGCAAACTCAAGCTTTCAATTCAATAGAACACCTTACTAAGGAACTATAGAATATTGGAAGTACGCGTTTCGGCACAAGTAGGTACTGCGTTTTCTCAACAGTTTAGGCTTAAAAGAGAAATTCTTCTTTCTTCTTGCCTGATTTCTCTTAACCTCTTTCCGCTAGGAAAAGGATATTGTTTGTTTTCCCCCATGGTGATGACTCCAATAACCTGTCTTGAAAGTTTGCAGAATTGCATTCCCACTGTAGATCTATTTCTCATGTTATTTTTCAAATCCAATGTTCTGTAATATCCAAAAGAAACAGTGTTTGCAAGTCATGGTTGTTGTCGTTAATAAAAAAATGCAATAAGAACGTTTTTTTTTTAATCAAAGTGTTCACCGTTTCTTCCATTCTTTCTCCCATTTATCACTACTTCCCCGTCCTTTGCTTTCTCATTCCAAGGAGCCTCGTATGAACTATCTTTAGTTAGGGGATAATTTAAGTCTGATTTTATAAGCCGACCACTGTGGAACCAGATGACAGAAGAACCTCCCAGAAGAGCACACTTAATACAGGAAGTGAGGTTAATGATTCAGTGGGTGAAACTCTTATTTCTGACTCATCATGCCACATAATAAAATGCTATATTCACAATGGAGATTTAGTAAATGTTTGTTGACTGATTAGTACACCGCCAATAAATTCTGGCTGTAAGAAAAATGCCATGTAGAAATCATCGATTTCAGTTCTAAGGATTAAGAAACAGAAGCACGGACAAATCAACTGACATGTCTGATGGGATATGTGGAGGAGTTTGTCCTAGAAACATTTCTATTATTGGCTCCATTATATGTCCCTGCATGGCTTCCCCTTGCTCTTTCTTTCTCATCTCTTGAACATGTACATTATATCACTCTACATGCTTACCTTTGAAGGCCTTCGTAGACATTTTTTTGTAACGAGGCAGTAAAAGAGTATTAAGTACTAAACAGGTACCAAGACATTAGATTCAGAAATGGACCTTTGCCATCCGACCAGATTGAGTGTGACACAAATTGGTGGCCAAGTTTCACGTAGTTGATCAGAAACTCTGGTAACCTGCAACAACTGGTTCAATCTGTCAGAGATGCAGAACTGATCCTGCTATTGGACAGTGATTTTCAATTACCCTG
>CM053574.1:100640928-100706471 GCA_028646485.1 Cryptoprocta ferox
GTAGGTGAGTTTTAGCAGCAGATCTTAAATTTTCAAAAGTTCTAGGCCGTCGTGAGAACGCACGTATATACATAGTCACCATAATTTACACAGACTTTCAGCAAACTTAGAAGACCCTGAACCTATTTGAGAACTTTCCGTGGTACCATGACCTATAGAATACACATTTTTGGCTTAGAGAGCCAGTGCATATATCTACTTTTGTTTGTTCATTTGCCAACTTTGGGGGATTGGGGGCTGGGGAGCAGGGACCTAATTGTCAATCTTTAAATCTATTTTATAAAGTCAGTGGAAACATTATTTCCTTTCAAAGCAGAGAGTAAGTTTGTAGAAATTTGTAACTGCCATTGTACAGATTTATTTATTTATTTATTTATTGCTAGAATTAGAGATTTTGTCTTATATTGAATGCGATTCCTAAAGTTAAACTCCTACTGTTAAAAAGTCATCCTGGTTTTAGAGTTCTTTCCAATTCCAGAAATAAGAATCAGATCATTCCATGAGGGAGAAAGGACTCATACCAGGAGTCAGCAGACTAAGGCGGGGGAACCAAATGGGTCCTACCATCTTGTTTTTATAAATAAAATTTTATTAGCACAGGGCCGCACCCATTTGTTTTTGCCTGTGGCTGCTTTTATGCTATAGGAGCAGTTGAATGGTTGTGACAAAGCTTGTAAAGGCAGCAAAGTCTAAAATATGTGTTATTTGGACCTTTATAGAAAAGTTTACTCACTGCTGTCCTATACCACTCTAATTAAAAGCATCATAACCTCAGTGCTATTGATGTTTGAGGCTAGATACTCTTTCTTGTGTGTGTGTGTGTGTGTATGTGTGTGTGTGTGTGCGGGGTGGGGGGGGCTGTCTTGTGCATTGTAGGATGTTTAGCTGCATCCCTGGCCTCTTCCATCCACTAGATACCAGAGGACCCAGAACCCCCCTGCCCCAGTGGTGACAATCACAAAGGCCTCCAGATACTTCCAAATGTCCCGATTGAGAACCAGTATTTCCTAGGTAAAGTCTCTCTTCTTGGCTACAGGGGAGAGGAGTGTGTACCTTCTCCATGACTTAAGGATCTCTTCCATTGTGAAGTTTTCCACTAGAGCATTCTTTCTTTCAAAGAAAGGATCTATTCTGCTATCATACCAGTTTTTTCTCTTTTAGTTTTTCAAATAAGTAGAATACTAGTAATCTCTGTCTCTTAACTAAAAATGCCTTAAAAAACCTTGTACCTAATAAGAAGTCAGCCCTTCCCTTATTATTATTATATTAGCTCTTTGCTTCTTTCATCTTTTATTTGAAGTGTGGATGACACACAATGTTATGTTAGTTTCAGGCCTGCAACACAGTTATTGGACAACTCTGTATGTTATATCCTCATTAATATTATTACTATTAAGTGCTATCATCACTTCAAGCCCAAATAAATGAAATAATTTTGATTTTCTACTATAGGAAAAGTAGTAGTTATGTAAATGCAAGACACTATTACTACTTCTAGTTTTATTATTGGTTTCTTCTCTGATGCAGCTTGACGTCAGTGTGTAGAACTATCTCCAGTAAGAAATTTCGTGAATGAGAAAGATTTATAACGAGTATCCCAACCAGAACATCACTTTCTGAGAATGTGAACCTGCTTCCTTTTCTAAACACTTCAGTTAACTGAATCTACTCTTCTTTTTTAAAAAAGTATTTATTTTTTTATTAGAGAGAGAGACAGAGGGAGAGGCATAGAAAGAGGGAGAGAGAGAGAATCCCAAGCAGGCTCCGCGCTGTCAGCACAGAGCCTGGCATGGAGTTCGATCCCACCAACCGTGAGATCATGACCTGAGCCGAAATCAAGAGTCAGACACTTAACTGACTGAGCCACCCAGACACCCCTGATTCTTAAAGTATTGCTTTAAGAATATAATTATATTGCACGTATTTTTTTAAAAAGATTTTAAGTAATCTCTACACCAAACATGCAGCTCAAACTTACAACCCTGAGATCAAGAGTTGCACGTTGTACTTGCTGAGCCAGCCAGGCACTTCTGCAAGTATTTTTCTTTTCACATCTTCATTTAATGACAAAGCCTTACACACATATATGAAATCCTGAATGTTTCTTCCATCTTTTTGTTAAAACAAAAGAGTTGCTTAAAAGAGAAACTAACTTTAAGACTTTTAAAAGATGTCTATAAATAGCTGTCTCATAAATAGATTTATTTTTAGATAGGTAAACAGGGTTATAATCTTAGCCATTTAAATAATATTGTCGAACCCCATGGTCTGTGTACTTTCTGATCTAAGTAGATTTTACCTTTTAATATTTGTCCTGAGTGGATATGGGTGAATTGGTTTTGTGAAAAACTCTTGTAGAAATCAGGCAAGAAATATTTATTTGCTCCAGAGTCTAATCTAAGGTAGATGACATTTACACAGAGAAAATGAAGCTATTTCGTCACTTCAGAATGAACTGACGTGGTCTATCAGTGCAAATATATTTAAAAAAAAAAAAAACCCCACACACAGATTATTGAGAAAATGTAATTTAGTGGTCAGAACTAAATCAAATATTTAGAGGAATGAGAAGTGAGTTAAAAACAAATTCATTTACTCCCCTGCTAGAATGACCTGCCGTCATCCCTTCTGACTTTTACCTGATGAGGTAAATGTGACCTAAGGTTCAGGAGGTTTGTTCCATACGTGTGATGACTGTGACATTGCCATGGATCCGAGCAAAATATTTTTTCTTTGGCACTGCTCACATTGTCATTACCATTACGCAACCTTAATTTTCATGTAACTTAAATTATAGAAACTTCAGAGTTTAGTTAAATTACTGTAAAACAATACAACAGATAGTTTGCCTCTGTATTAATAATTCTTTTCAGGGGAGATACGTTCCTTTCTTATTTGGATATAAGAAATAACTTTTAAAGTATCAGGAAAACAACAAACATTAACAATGTTTTCTCTAACACGAGAGCCAAAGTGATCAAAATTCCTAACGACATGCACGTTGGAAACATGTAATGTTTTCTTTTTTTTGTCTTCAGTGATACAAGGTGGTCTCTTTTTTTTTCTTTTGTTCAACAATCAAATTTCCAGAGCCGGAAAACTATTACCCTTTCATACTTTGGTTGATAGTCACTCTAACCTTTTAACACAATGAGTGAAAAAAAAAAAATCACTCCAAACCCACAAACCAATGTTTTTATTTTGAAGAAAAACCAACTTTTTTTTTCCATGAAAGGGACAAAAAAAGAAAGAAAGAAAGAAAGAAAGAAGGAAACCATAGCAAACAAATGTTTTGTGATTCACAATTGCATGCTATTCGCAGTTGTGGTGGTTATTATCCAATTATATGTGGTTTCTCCTGTGTCATCTTGTCTGTGTATTTTACGGGTGTCATTTTGTTTACTTTTGCTCTGATTATTTTAGAATTAGTACAACATATAGTATGTCTGAGTGCATCAGTTCACTTCAGGCCCAATCTTGTAAATCTCCACACCCATTTTGCATAAAAGCTCCCACAGATCAGATAAATCATGTGTTGATGATTTGCATGTGGATATGGTTACTTGAAGAAAGTCCTAACGTTCCTCTTTCCCCATTTTATTCCAGTTGTTTCATTTATATTCACTCATTCATGTAACCAAAAATCATTTAGATCCTCATTATGTGACAAAAGTGGTACCTTCACATTTTCTCATTCATTCTTAGGTTGATTCTGTGGTGTCAGCATATTTATTTTCATTTTACAGATTGGGAAACCAAAGTTTTAGGGAGGTGGAATTATCCAAGATTCCACAGGTAGTGTGTATGGCTCTAGGATTTGTTACTTTTCTGCAAACTATATTTGCGCGGTTAGATTTGTATGTTTATGTGATGAGAAGAAAAGAGTTTAATAAATGGACTGTAGTGTTCCTAACTGAATAACTGTGAGGGGAAAAGACAAGGCGAAATAATTTCTGTCTCGGAGCAACAGCATAAATTTCTTAGTTCTTAGGTTGTATATTCAAGACAGTGCAACGATCATCTGGAAAGTGAAATATTTGGTCAATCAGAAAATGTTTTTCCTGTGTGACATTGCTGTGGTTTTTACTGATCTGAGATGTTTTGGCCCTTTGGAGTTCGTGGCATAGGTCTGCCCATCTCGACCAGTGGGATTCTCCAGCCTTCCTTCTTTGTGTCCTTTATCCACGCAGCAGAGGAAGAGATTAGCTATGTATGTATGAATAAGTTGTATTGCATTTCTTAAAACTTTAAAACCCCTTTGATTTTTTTGATTGTGTAAAATATATATAACCTAAAATTTACCACTTCAACTATTTTTTTTAATGTTTATTTTTGAGGCGGTGGGGAAGGGCAGAGAGAGGTGGGGACAGAGGATCCAAGGAGGGCTCTGAGCTGCCCACAGAGAGCCCGATGCAGGGCTTGAACTCACAGGCTGTGAGATCATGACATGAGCCAAAGTTGGATGCTGAACCAACGGAGCCACCCAGGTGCCCCCCACTTTCACGACTTTTAAGTGTGCAACTCAGTGGCATTGTTGTGCAATCCTTACCACTATTCGGTTCCAGAAACTTTTTTCATTTCAGAAACTCTGTATCCATTAAAGAGTAACCTCCCATTCCTCCCTCTCCACCCCCTGCCCCCGGCATCTGATAACCTGTACTCTATTTTCTGTCTTTATGAATCTGATTGTTACAGGTACCTCATATAAGCAGAGTCATGCAATATTTGTCTTTTTGTGGCTGGCTTGTTTCACTTTAGCATAATCTTTTCATGATTCATCCAGAATCCAGAATTCATCCAGAATTCTATTACTTTTTAAGGCTGAATAATATTTCATTGTATATAGACACCATATTTTGTTTATTCACTCATTTATTGATGAACATTTGGGTTATTTCCACCTCTTGGTTATAGTTCATGAATAATGCTGCCATGAACATTAGTGTACATCTGAGTTCCTGCTTTCAATTCTGTTGAGTATATACCCAGAAGTGGAATTGCTGGATCCTGTGGTAGTTATATATTTAACTTTTTGAGGAGTCTCCAAACTGTTTTCCATAGCAGCTGCACCCTTTTACATTCCTGCCAACAATGGACAAGTGTTCTAATTTCTTCACATCCTCGCCAATACTTCTTTTCTTTCTTTCTTTTTTTTTTGAACTAATAGCTATCTGAATGAGTGTATCTTTAAATTTTTAATAAAACATTTTCCATGAATTTTAATTAAAATATGCCTGTAGATTTTTAGACTTACTTGTTTTAAATAATGCACTCTCCCAATTTGCATCTTTTATTTCTGAGTATATGCTAAGAGCTTATTGTCAGGAGAATTTTTGGTGGGCTAGGGAGGGTGTCCATGTTTTGAAGCACTAAGCCTGTCCAATAGGATTGCTAATCAAATAGAACTCTGAACCCCCTGAAATTAATTTATACAGTTTATACAATCTAATCTTTGTCTGAATATTAGGCATAAGTCTGCACACTGTTAGAACGCGTTCTGGGAATCAAGACACTAGTAGCTTTTGCAGTGTAAAATTCTGGGGTAAATGAAAGACACATACATTGTTGATTCTTCCAGGTGAACCAAATCTTCCTGATAAAAACAAAGCAGATACGGAAGATCCTGAAAACAATTAGCAACAGCCTTTATAATTATGCACAAGCGTAATAAGAAAAATGTCATCCATCCTCACCCAGGGGCAGGCATGAGACCAGATAAATGCTTAAGGAATTGCTATGCTCTCCCCACCCCCCCACCCCCACCTCCTATGTAAATTATGAATGGGGAAAAGAAAACAAGGCTTTGGTAAAATGTCCAAAGAAAACCTAATGAATAATACTTCTTTCTCATTACACCTAGGTTTCAGGAAATTGTGCTAAGAAAATTGTTCTGAGGCCTAACTACACTGACATCGTTTCCATCATATCATATGTTTTGAGAAAGTGGAATTTTTAGCAAAGATGCTTATGACCTTTTATCTTATCCAACTAAATAGAGTTGAAAATGCTTCTCTAAAAGCATCAAAAAGTTGGAGTGAAAATAGTTCTTGTTTGATTTACTTGTAAGAAGATACTAAAGCCAAACTTGGAGTTCGCTTGAATTCTTAAGTGGATGGCCACATGTTAATAGATGTTGGGCCAAGGCGGTTTTATTTTGGGAAATTTCTAATCTTTTATGACTTGTTATGGTTCTGAAATTTCTGAAATACTGTTTTTGTCACCTTAGCAAGAAAACAACAATTGAGGTAGAACTTTATTTATTTATTTAAAAAAGTTTTTTAATGTTTATTTATTTTTGAGAGAGAGACAGAGTGTGAGCAAGGGAGGGCCAGAGAGAGAGGGAGTCAGAATCCAAAGCAGGCTCCAGGCTCTGAGCTGTCACCACAGAGCCCGATGCGGGGCTTGAACCCATGAACCATGAGATCATGACCTGAGCTGAGGTCAGATGTTCAACTGACTGAGCCTTCCAGGTGCCCCTAGAGATTGAACTTTAAATTGTAAGTTATATGTTTGCTTTCTCCAATAATTGAAATTTACTTATTGATTTATCTGGGCACTGTTCATATACAACAGGTAAGTCCTTACCAGGATTTTATCATAATCCCAGCTAATGCAGAGCCTGGCACATGGTAATAGTACTGTAGAAACTTCTTCTTCTTTTTTTTTTTTCTAAGATTTTTTAACGTTTATTCATTTTTGAGAGACAGAGACAGAGAGCGAGCAGGGGAGGGGCAGAGAGAGGGAGAAACAGAATCCAAAGCAGGCTTCAGGCTCTGAGCCGTCAGCACAGAGCCCAACGTGGGGCTTGAACTCACAAGCCATGAGATCATGACCTGAGCTGAAGTCAGACACTTAACGGACTGAGCCACCCAGGCACCCTAAGAAATTTCTTAATTTAGGCCTGGAAATTTAGGAAGTGAAAACAGTATTTTCCATGCTGTAACGATAGGCAGAAGGCAGTATTTGAGGGGCTTCTGAAAATGGGGAGTGATTCCTCAGAGACTAGGCAGGAGACAGGGCATTAATAGGAGCAATTTGTGGATCAGGATTGGAGGTGACAGCTTCAGCATGACTTTTAATTCATACGTTTCCTTCTGACCCATCCCACTACCCAAGTTTCCTCTAGTCTGATGTATGTGCTCCTCCCCTTTGCTTATCTGTCATACCTGTATGTTCTCTGTCACAACACTCAGCCTACTGTCCTCTGGATGAAAGTCCTGGCAGAGCAAAGATAACCTCTTGGAGTAGTGATGTCTCTCTTCCAGAGCACTCTACGACACCACTTCTCAGCTACCACTGCTCAGTGGCTAAAGTGGTTGATTTTGAGGTGGGTGGATACGTTAACTACATCTAAGAATAGATTAGTCATTATGCACCTGAGATGTTGAAGACTGTGGCTAGCCATAGGCATTTCATGGGACACACTGAACCCGTTTCCTTTGGTTGGTGTGGAGTATTTTTAAAAATCAGAGCACATCTCTAAAGAGATGGAAAATGGGCAGATGGAATCATAGGGAGCCACATGTGAGAATGCATATTTTTCAAATTGCAATTTAGTATTTACTTCGGTAATGGTTTATTGGTACGTGGAAGGTTCGATTCTTGAAAAATCTTTGAAAACTTAAGGCATTTTGAGTTTCTTCTCTATTTGTATATATATTTTTACCTGTATGTTTATATACTTGTATGTATATATACACATGTTTATATTTATAATCAGTCTCCATCCCCTACTCTCCTGTCTTCTTGCTCCCAGCAGGGTCAGGACTGGGCTGAATTCCTGTGTTTAGTCTTTTTTAAATTTATTTTTTAATATTTTTTATTTTTTACATTTATTTATTTTTGAGAGACCGAGAGAGAGAGACAGAGCATGAACAGGGGAGGGGCAGAGAGAGAAAGAGACAAAGAATCTGAAGCAGGCTCCAGGCTCTGAGCTAGCAGTCAGCACAGAGCCTGATGTGGGGCTGGAACCCACAAACCATGAGATCATGACCTGAGCTGAAGTCGGACACTCAACCGACTGAGCCACCCAGGCGCCCCACCTATGTTTAGTCTTTATGAAGAGTTCTCTGCCACAGGGCTGCAGGTCCCTCTGTCCCCCCACCTCACACACAAAGTCTTAGGCTAGTCTTTCTGGAGGAGTGTGTGTGGTGCTGATAAGGGTGGGAAAGAAGGTGCTCTGGCATTGAGAGGCTTTCTCTAGTGTGGGAAGGAAGGACTTTTCCTCAGATCACTGCTATCTCCATAGTTCGTTAGCTTGATCATCTGCATTTCTTCATATATATTTCACTCTCGCTGAAATTTTAATTTGGAACACTTTGCTGTTCTGGACTGTATCTATCAAGGCTGCCAGACAAGATTCACTTTATTTCCCATGTTCTTGTGCCTGTGTGAATTTCCTAGCTGACCCTCACAGTGGTGACCCAGGGGGCAGCCTGAGCAGAAGGCTGTTGGATTGGGGACAGTGAGTGTCCAATAACAGTCTTCCCCTCAGACTTCAAGACCAGGTTACACTGCAAGGAATTTTACCCCATCATAATGAAAAGTTTTTAGAGAAAGAGTATCATAAAAAACATCATGCTCTTTGAACACATGGTGCCATGGTGCTTCAAGTATATCCGTGTGGCCATTTTAATGAAATATAGTCAGCTATACTAGACATGTGTCATATAGACTATGAGAGACACAGCTAATCAGTTCTGACCCATTTCTGTGGGACTTACCATGTGACCATCCACCAGGTCCAGACCGCTTTACAAGATGATTCTGGTGAAATTATTAATAACAATGGCGGATATGTACTGTGTTCGCCGTATGACACATGGTACTGAAAGATCTACAGGTCTGTATCAGGTGGTCGTCCAATACTTTATACAATAAGTACTATTATTATCCTCATTTTACAGATGGGGAAACTGAGTCATAGTACAGTTAAGGAGTTTGTCCATGGTCAAGCATCTAGTGAGAAGCAGAGCTAGTCATTGAACCCTAACTCCCAGACATGCTCCCACATGATACTGTGTCTCCAGGCACATCTAAGCGGTGGCCTTCTTTATCCCACCTGCCTTCGTGCTGTGTTCGCCTTAACCTATGAACTGAGCTAAACGTGGTCTTGTTTATATCAAACAACCCAGAAACTCCTCTGCCCCTGAAGCCCCCATGCTTACAAGTGGCAGCATTTCATTTGAAGGAAAGATGAAATGTTTGCCAAAATGAATGTGTATAAACTTGTAAAATAAGTTCATTAAGTGAAAGGCTCTGTCTTTTTTTCTTCTTCAATTTTCAATATTTAAAGCTTATTAGAGTTTTTACCAAAGACTTAATCATGTATTTTTTTAAACGAATAATATGTTTTTAACCTAATAAAAAGTTAACCAAGCAGCCTCACCATACTTTGTTTGGAAGGAACTACAGTTTAAATAGTGACCTATTTTTCCAGCCAAGAGTTGATGTAAACCAAGCTGTAATGTTAGCTATTTCCATTAGAATAGAATCATGTTAATTATAAATTCATTTTGGCTTAAAAGTATAGTTGTCCGGGACGTCTGGGTGGCACGGTCAGTTAAGCATCCAGCTCTTGATTTTGGCTTAGGTCATGATCTCACAGTTGAGACTGAGTGAGATAGAGTGAGATGGAGCCCCAAGTCAGGCACTGCACTAAGGAAAGGAGGCATTCGTTAGTTTCAGGTGTACAATATATAGTGAAGAGACTGCCTTTTCCTGATTGCATTCTTTGTCAGGATTAATTGACCATAAAAACAAGAGTTTATTTCTGGGCTGTCTATTCTGTTCTATTGATCTATGTGTCTTATTTTTGTGCTAACACCATACTCTTTTGATTACTACAGTTTTCTAGTATATCTTGAAATCAGAGATTGCGGTACCTCTCGCTGTGTTCTTTCTCAAGGTTGCTTTAGCTATTCAGGGTCTTTTGTGGTTCCATACAAATTTTAATATTATTTGTTCTAGTTCTATGTAAAATGTTGGTGATATTTTATAGATTTTGCATGTCTTATTTTAAAAATTGTTTTTAAATTCTTAAATGTATTTTTTGTTTTCTTTTGTTTTACTAATTCTTTGAAATTCAGTGACATTTGCTTTATGGTCAAATTACATGGTCAGTTTTTAGAAATATTCCATACATATTTGAAGATCATGTGTTAACAAGTTGGTGGACGCAAAGATCTTTACAAGTCCATTAAAATCAAACTTAAGTATGCAACTGAGTACTGATCAGGAAATGACTTTTGGTTGGGAAAGAACCACCTGAAAGGATTAGAGGTGACAGTGTGCGGGGCTTCCTTATGACTGAGAATAGTGCCTGTTCCCACTAGCCAGACTGGAAAAACCTCATGATTCATGCAAGATGAGGCAGAGTACACGGAAAGACCTTCCATCATATTGGCGAATGATTAGACTTAGCTTGAGCCTTACTGCAAGCCCACATAACAAATCTTAAAAGAAAATCTGATAAGAGCAAAGTGTGTCCCAGAAAAAAGATCAAGAGTATTTTTGGGAAAACAAAAATATCAAAGAAGGTATAACACACTATCTACCAGCAACAACAGAAAGCTCTCCAGAAAACACTCAAATTTTTGGAAACTAAATAACATACTTGTAAATATGGGTTAAAAAAGAAATCAAAAAAGGAAATTAGAAGTTGCTTTGAGCTGAGTGAAAATGCAAACACAGCATGTCAGAAGTCATGGGGTGACATGAAAGCAACATTTAGGGGGAAATTAGAGCACTAAATGCCTCTTTGAGATAAGAAGATAGCTCTTAAATCAGTGGCCTTAGTTTCCACCTTAAGAACCTAGAAAAACAAGAGCAAATTATATATTAAGTAAGAAGAAGAAAGGAAATTCTAAAGATCAGAGTGGAATAAATGATCTAGAAAACAGAAAAACGAGAAAATCAATTAAACCCAAAGCTGTTTTTTTGAGATTAAAAAAAATTGACAAATCTCTAGCTATGCTGATCAGAGATGGCATAAATTACCAATATGAAGAATGAGAGAGGTAACATCAGTAAAGATTTTACAGATCTTAGTAGAAATATAATAACTTTATGCCAGTAAATTTGACAATTTAGATTAAATATGCTCATTCTTCAAAAGACACAAACTAACAAAACTCAAGAAGAAATAGTTAAACTAAGTAATTTTATGTCAATTTAAACAATTGAATTTGTAGTTAAAAATCTCCCTATAAAGAAAATTACAGTCCCAGACAGCCTCATTGGTGTTTTCCACCAAATATTTAAGAAAAAATACCAATTCAAAAAAATTTTTTTCAGAAAATTGCAGAGGAGTGAATATTTTCCAATTCATTTTATGAATCCAGGCTATGCTAATTCTGAAAACCACACGTTATATAAAAAGAAAACTATAGACCACAATCTATCGTGAAAATAGATGCAAAAATTCTAAACAAAATTTTAGCAATTTTAAATCTAACAGTGTATGAAAAATAAAATACATCATAACCATACATCAACCAGGAATGCAAGGTTGGCCTCAACTTTAAAAAGTCAATCAAAGTAATTCACCATATTAATAAACTAAAAAGAAAGAGCATATGATTGTCAAAATATTTGAAGAAAAAGCATTTGGCAAAATCCAACACCCATTCATGACAAACTCTCAACAAATTAAAAATAGGTGGTGTCTGGATGGCTCAATTGGTTGAGCATCCAAGTCTTGATTTCCACTCAAGTCGATCCCAGGATCATGGGATCAAGCCCTGTGTCAGGTTTTGAACTAAGCACTGAACATGAAGTCTGCCTAGGATTCTCTCTCTCTTTCCCTCTGCCCTTCTCTGCTACTCTCACTCTCTCTGTCTCTAAAATAAAAAAAATTAAAAATTAAAAAAAGAATTTTCTGAATCTGCAAAAACCCTATAGCAAACATCATATTTAATAGTGTAAGATTGAACGCTTTCTTCCTAAGATTGGGAACAAGACATAAAGATGTCTGCTCTTCTGATTTCTAATAAAATTGTTTTGGAGATTTAATTGGTGATTCAATAAAGTTAAAAAAATATATAGTAAAAGACATTCTGATTAGAAAGGAAGCAGTAATACTGTTTTTATTCACATATAATATGATTGTCTATGTAGAATATCCAATGGATCCACAAAAAGCTACTAGAACTGAATGAGTTTAGCAAAGTTAGAGGATACCAGATTGACATGTAAATATCAGTTTTTATTTCTGTATAATAGCACCAAACAATCAGAAATTGAAATGAAAAGGATACTATTTAAAAGAGTGCAATGGGGGCGCCTGGGTGGCTCAGTTAGTTGAGCATCCGACTCTTGATTTTGGCTTAGATCATAATCTTATGGCTCATGAGATCAACTCTGATCTCATCAAACTCTGTGCTGACAGCGCAAAGCCTGCTTGAAAATGTCTCTTCCCCTCTCTCTCTGCCCCCCCAAATAAATAAATCATTAAAAAAATTAAATAAAATTAAAACCGTGCCATGGACTGAATGTTTGTGTTCCCTCCAAAATTCACATGTTGAAACCCTAATCCCAATGTGATGATATTTGTAGGTGGGGTCTCGGGAGATAATTAGGTCATGAGGGTCAAATCCTCATGAGCGAGATTAGTGCCCTTATAAGAAGAAGACAGAAGACTAGCTAGCTTTTTTCCCACCATGTGAGGACACATCAAGAAGATGACTGTGTATAAGCCAGAAAAAGGCCACTCAACAAGAGCTAAACTCTGCCACAAACCTGGAGAGTTGATAGACCTTAGAGACAGGGCAGTGAAAGTGTGTTGTTGGCATTGGAGCTGAAGCTGGATCTAAACTGCTTTTGGTGGTCTTTACTAAAAGGAATTGAGAAAAAAAGAGTGTTTGTCAGAGCTATAGCTACATACCAGGTACCAGAAAATATGTTAACTTACTGAAGCAGTGAAACCATACCTGGTACAGTAGCTACTATTAGAGTCACCACCCAGTTAAGCTTATGATAACCCACCATCATTCTCCAATAGCCTCTGTCTTCTGCACAGGCCACATGGGTGAATTGAATGGGTTTGGGATAGAAATCACCACTTCTGCATCTTTCAAGTCCTTGATGATGTTACCAACCTCTACAATCGCTCCAGAAATGCAGTATTGCATTTGGCTTACTACTTTTTGAGGTAGAGACAGCCGTATTGGCCTCCATTTGGTTTTTTCCACCCTAATAACCCTCACTCCACAGAACAGGGAACCAATGTGGGGATTCTGCCTGTTGCTAAGTATATCTATTGTAATTATACGTTCTGGAACTGGTGAAAGAACCACAGGATGAGTTTAGGGGCTCACCAGACCCACTATGAGATAAGCCTCCTTTGATTTTTCTCCATAAGCCCCTTCTATGATGGTAGGTCATAGTGATATCTTGAGTCTCAGAATTAGTGTTGGTTCAGAGCCAGTGTCTAGTACTCCCCATAAAACACAGTTACCTTGGTAGGCCGCAGATCCCTTTAGGGAAGTCTGGGAGAAAAGTTAACAGTATAAGTTTTTGGCAGTGTACCAAAGTCCTTCAAGGGGTCTATAAACTGGCTTAGCCTGGGACTAGTTTGAAAGGCCATGACTCTCTGTTTTTATGAATCAGATTAGATTTTGTTCACCTGACCTGGGAAATTTTCTGCTTATACAGATCAAGGAAGAATTTAGTAAACTTCTAATGTATTTCACTTCTAGAAATACCATGATCAAATAGCCAGTGCCATAGTGATGCACAGGTCAGACCATCCTGATTGCCGCTTTTATCCTGCTGTCCCTTACAGTTACCACACCCACCTAGTGTCTGGAGGTTGAATGCTGCCCCTTAGCCCTGCCAGCCATGGATCTAATGACTTCCATCGCATTTAGGTTTCCCAAGTCAGTGACTTAGTCTGTACTCAGGTCTGGCCTACAGAAAAGAGTGAGTGATCACAGAGCTTCTCAAGGATGCTGGGGCCCTCCTCACAAATTTAGTTTTCACAGTTGTGATAAGAAGTGTGCTTTCTAGGTCCTCTGGTAAGAGAGAGTAGGCCTTAAATGATAAATTCACTCTAATGTTCCACTCTCCCCATAATTCTGAATCCCTTCCTGTACATTAAGCAAAGGCAGATCTGTCTTTCTAAATCACTCACTGTGGGCCACCTCCCAGTCTATGTTTCAGTCAACCAATGAAACTGTTAGAACCCTTCCTCATTCCCTGAGCTGCAACATTAATTGCAGAATCTAAGCTTAGTGAGTCTGTATCAATAAATTTGGCTCAGTCTCCACTGTTATCCCACACCCTCAACATCTATTCCTACATAGGTCACTCAGATTTCTATCTGTATATATTAGAAAACTCAAGTACTTCTTCTGGAGTATAGCACACCTCCTCATGGGTCGCACTTCTTACCTCAACTCTAGGGGCCTGCTGTGACTTGGAGTTCAGTTAAAGGTCTAGAAACAAAAAGGAGTGGTAAGGGTGAGTTCTGAGAAGAATCAAGATTGTCTTTTATAGCACCTCCCTCAGGGGAGACCATTTCAGTTTCCTCAGGCAGTGCAGGGTTAGTTAATCCCCTCAGACTGGGTTAATTCCCTCAAAGAAGACTTGTCAGAATTTAGGGACTCAATGTTTCCAGCTTTATCAGGGTCTATTCACCCATCCCCATTCCAATGTACAGGATCCCGTCCAATACCCTCACTTAACTGTATGCACTTTGTGAGGCTGCGAGTTGGACTTGCATTGCAATTCAGCCAGTCACAGGATAAGATTCTGCACTAAATTTTCAGCAATCTTGACCCTGTGGCTACAGAAGATACAGCTCTCTCTAGGGCAAACATAGAAGATCTCGAGTAATTTATGCAGCACCTGAGCTGGGAATTCAAATCCCTGTCTGTCCTCATCCTTTTATTTCATGACTTTGTCCAGTGACATCAGTAGCAACAAGGTAATCTCATTAAACTTGTTAGTTTTCCAAAAATGTTGAAAAGTTTCATATACATGGTCACCCAGCTCCTTGCTTCTTATAACAGTTGATTAGAAGTGTCCAATGGAGCTACTTAGTGTGTCTCTATTACCAGATCAATCCATGGACTATCAGTGCCCTCTTTACTACTAGAAATAGAGTAATTAGCATCTTTAAATCTCATTGGATTAGAAGGTCCATTCCAGAAATGCCAGAAACAATTCAGAAAACTCATTCTTAAAATTCTATTCCTGGAGAACCATTCTTGGTATCAAAGTCTGTATTAGTTGGGTTCTCCAGAGAAACAGAACCTAAATGGGTTTCTGTGTGTGTGTGTGTGTGTGTGTGTGTGTGTATAGAGAAAGAAAGAGAAAGAAAGAGAGAGAGAGAGAGAGAGAGAGTTTTAATTATAAATAATTGAATTGTGGAGACTGAGATGCCTCAAGTTCTACAGTTGGCAAGCTTGAGACCTGAGAAAGCTGATGGTGATATTCCACTTTGAGTCTGAAGGCCTGCGAACCGGGATAGCTAAGAATGTTAAGTTCCAGTCTGAGTCTCAGTCCAAAGGCAGGAAAAGACTGATGTCCCAGGGTGAAGACTGTCAGGTAGAGAGCAATTTGTTCTTATTTAGGTCAGTCTTTTTGTTCTATTCAGGCCTTTAGTGATTGGGTGAGAGCCACTCACAAAAGGGACTGCTGTCTGCTTTATCAGTCTACTGACTTAAATGTTACCCTTTTTCAACACCCCCCCCATATACTCAAAATAATATCTGACCAACTATCTGGGCACCTTGTGGCACAGTTAAGTTGATACATAAAAATTAACCATCACAGACGGTAAGGGTTAAAATTGCCATTTAACAGGAGGTGGCAGCTGCCTGACAAAGTTGGCAAAGCCAGTAGATGAAAACTCATGGATTCTCAGGACTCTGGAGCACCCATGCCTGCCTGCCCTGGAAGCTTCCACGGGGGCTCCTACAGGAGGAAATGAAATCAATTTACAGCGTGTTTAAACCACTCTTATTTTGGTTTTCGTTACAGCCTTTTAAACCAGTATCACAAGTATATTTTGCCTTTTGTGTTCTTGAATATATTTGGCTCTGTTTGGAGGAATTCAGAGTGAAAGAAAAATATTAAGTTCTCCTAGAAATGTTGTAGATCTTTTCCCCTATAAGTGTGACAATATCAGGGTTGAAGATGTGGATATAAAGTAAATTTGTGGCATAAAGGGCCTGTTTTGTTCTTTTTTAATGGCCTTAAGATAGTCTACAAGGGTATTTTGCCAAATACATAACAGGGTGTGATGTGGGGGTGAAATTCTATCTGTAATTCCTAGTCCCTTCTTTCTTAAACTGGTGAAAAGGCAGCCAGGAGGACACCATGTTGTGGTCCTTGAGCAAACTCTAGCTCTGACTTGGAGATGAAATATTTGTCTGGCTAATCTTACCTAACAGTGTTGAGGTTTACATGTGTGCTTGCTTTTTATTAGGCATGTACTGATCTGACTTGTTCGAGTTTTATTGGCAGTTACAACCATGAGAAGATCACTGATTCATAACAGCAGAATTTTAGGTGATTCATTCAATTCATTAATCAAAATGATTATTTCAGCAATGATTTACATTTGAGAATCAGTAACTAACTTATCTTCTCTTGTTTAAAGGTACTTGAATTATTTGGTATCAAAACACTGAAATGTTTATATTTGTTGAAGTATAACTTATATAAAATAGAATGCCTGTAACTTGGGTGTTTCGGTGCCCTGTAACCTCTGTCTATGTCATGGAGATACTTCAGAAGTAATCACATCAGACTTTTATGAATAGGTATTGATGGTGAAGGAGAAAATAACGATTTCTTCCAGATTTCTTGTTTAAGCAACTGGCCAAATGGCAATCCTATTTCCTGAGGTTGTGAGTACTCAGAAGATTATACATTAATGTGACTGTGAGTGTGAGTGTGAGTTTGCCTGTGTGTGTGTTTGGTGGAGAGAAGCATAGATGGAAATGTTGGTTTTGATTTTGGACATACAGATTTTTTTCAGTGCTTGCAGAACATTCAAGTGGTGATGCTTATCAGACACTTGTCTGGAGTTCAAGAAAGAACTCAACTAGAGATGTAAACTTGCTCATAATCAGCAAATAAATGGTTATTGAATGATGGTAGTGGGTAAAGTTGCCTACAAAGAGATGTATAGCTTTTGGAGATAACTAATAGATTGTTTCCTAATATGGCTTCCATGGTGGACTAGCTCTGTCAGATACTTTGATAAAATTACTTTGTAGTCAAATAAGTTTAGTAAATGCATCCAGGAGTACTTCTCTCTTGAAAATGTACAAGATATATTATTGGATTAAAGACCAGGAAGTCTGGCAGTATCAAAATATGTTTCACTTTTCATAATGCTGTGTTTCCTAAACGCCCCCAATTGTCATACAAGGGAAGAAGGAAACCAAATCCTACCAGTCTTCTGCCTTGTGGTTTTACTTTGTGGATGACCCACACCCAAGCAACTTGGCCCTGGGCAAGTGGAGTTCGGATTCACTTCCCAATAACAGTAGGATGCAACAGGTCTTTGCGCATAGAGTTGCAATGCAATCAAGTATTTTTATTTGTTTGTTTGCTGAATGTTTAACATCATATTCAAAGCAAATTCTAGGTTCTATGTCCTACATATATACTCATTTTATTTTTTTAACTCAGTTTAAAATTTGATATTGGTGGTAATGTTTGAATACTAAGATAACTATAACTTTGCTTTCTTGTAGTATTATAGCAGAAGACATTAAATCACTTAAAGATATTTTTGAATGTAGTTAATATCCTTCCTTTTTCTTTCTTTGTTTCTTACCTAATATGTTTATGGCTTTGAATAGGCTATAGGTTGCTAAATCTTTCCAGTGGGGCAAGGAACCCAGCCTGTAAAGATATGTAGTGTCTATTCAATTAAACAGGATTATTTCATAGTTTAACAAGGAAAAAGGCATCTGGGTATGATATTCTAAAATAAAATTGACTAGAATACGCTTATCCACTTCATAGATTCATCCAGTGCCTCTATGCTGTTGACCTTCAAAGGTCATCAAGGTATCTCAGCTATAGTCCACTCTACCTGGTTGTCCACAGGCACCTCAAGTCTGCAGTACCCCAAACAGAGCTTGTTATCTTATTCTCACTGAAAGGGGATGTGGGAAAGCTTCGATTGTTTCTATTATAGTTACTTTTCCTCTTGGTTTCCTATTTTGCCTCAAGACATTCATTGATTTTTCTCAGCTCAGAAATTCAATCAAGTACCCTGTCCTCTTTTTTCAAATCCAGTCAGTCACCAATTCAGTTGGTCTGAAACGCTTTTGCACCTCCGGACTCCACCCTGCCCTTGGATTATAGATTGTCTTGAGTCAGATCATCATCTCTCATCAGGGTTGTTGCAATAGCCCTTATCTGGTTTCTCTGCCTCTACTCTCTCCAGCTTTCAGCCCTTCTCTTGACTCCACCCTTCTGCTAGAATTATCTGTCTAAAACACAGATCTGATCAAGTACTTCTGCTTTTACAATCTTTAATGACCATCTATGGGAGACACTTAATCTTTGAGTGGACTAGAAATCCTAATCTGATTTCAGGTACTTTCTTAATCTCATCTCCCACTTCTTTCTCCACTTCTTACACAACTTCTCCTAGACACAATATGGGTTTGTTATTCTCTGTCCCCAAGGTGTGCTTTTATTCTCTGTGTCCTTGCCTTTTCATTCCCTTCATTGCCTTCTTTCTCCTTAAATTCTGGCTTCTACAGGTAGAAGGAATTTCCCACTGTTCTTATACCTCTATTACAACACTAAATGTGTTGTGAAAATTAAGTGTATATGTGTAACTCTATCCCACGATAGATGGTGAGCTTCTCAAGCAAGGGTTGGCAAACTTTTTCTGTAGAAGACTTTGTAGGCCACAATTGTCTCTGTGTTAACTACTCAATTCAACCATCTTAGTGTGAAAGCATCCATAGACAAATTATAGAGGAAATGAGTGTGGCTGAATTTCTATAAAACTTTACTTACAAACAGAAATTTGAATTTCATATCATTTTTACATGTCACAAATGTTTTTCTTCTTTTGATCCCCCACCCCCCACCAACCATTAAAAAAGTCTGACAACTACTCTTAGCTCAAACAAACACAAGCTTGGACTGCGGACTGCAGTTTGCTAACCCTGTTCTAAATGGTAGGACTATTTCATATTTACTTTCATACACTGCTGGTAGGTAACAAAATACCTGGCAGTGAACGAATGTTTGTTAAAATGAATCATATAGAGACAAATGGTTTTCATTTTATGTTCTATTCCATTACAAACTGCGGTAGTGTGACAGAGTAAAATTTTTTTAATTAACTGAATATTAAGTAGAAAACCATTTTTAAATTTCAACCTTTGTTTGAAAATCTTTCTGAGGTATGTTTTTCCAATTTTCTGCCCTAGTAAGTACAGTTTAGTGAATACATTTAATGATTATCTTGCGGTGCCCCTGGGTCATGATTACAGATAAGAATCTCTTTGTGCAACCAAGTAAATAGATATAGAAGGTATAGCTAATTGAACCCCAAATGCATATAGCCTGGGATTTACTCCAGATATTGCTTTCTTGATGCAGAGGTTAAAGCTGTGCTATGCCCTTCTTTTCTAGTGATATCTTCTCTGTAAAGTGGGGCATAGGAACCCTAACCAAACCAAACAGAACTAATTACCAAAAGGTTCTCATTCCTTGGGTTCCAGTTCTATGGCTCCCCATAGAGGAAACTCTGAGCACTGGTGTCATTGATTGCTTCTGTCTTTCTTCTTAGCCCCTCACCAAAGGGAGTTAGTTAAAAGTGCAATGTTGTTAAAGAGAAAACATTGAAAGCAAGCAAGTTGGTAACATTGACCTAAGGAAAAACGTCAGAGGTATCTATAGCACAGATCCCTCATTTTAATGATACAGTTGAAGTTTTCTTTTAAATCAGAGTGCCAAAATGGAAATTCAGAATAATGTAATACTGGAAGAACCTAGGAGTCCCTCCAGGTGGTAAAAGCACAGAGGCTTGTGATTTTTTCCACCCAGAGTTTACCTCAGCACTTTCCTCTCTTTTACTCGTGGTAGATTGTCTACCTTGTTTTTCAGCATGGTACAGTGGAAAAGGCACTCATCTGGATCACAATGACTTGAATCCCTATCTTTGTTCTATAAATTCTTAAGTGTATGCTAATATTGATCCTTACTTATTTGAGTAAATGCAATGTGGGATCCTAGAATAGATCCTGGAACAGAAAAAGGACATTGGGAGAAAACTGCAGAAAGTTGAATAAAGTTTATAATTTAGTTAATAGTACTGTATCAATATTATATAATATTAATTTCCTGGTTTAAACATCACATAGCTGTTATATAAATGGGAAACATTTGGGGAAGCCAAGTGAAGGATATTTGGGAACTGTATTTTGGGGGCAACATTTCTGTATATCTTAAATTATTTCAAAATAGAAAGAGAAAGAAGAATAAGACCAAAAGGAAAAAAAAGAAATCTTGTTGGACCTTCCTTCAAAATATATGTAGAATCTGGTCACTTCTTATAACCTCCGTTGAAACCACTTTGATTCAAGATATCACTATCTCTCATTTGGATTATTATAATAACTTCCTAATTGGTCTTTTTGCTCCTATTCTTGGTCCTTCAGAGTCAATTTTCAATGCAGTAGCCAGAATAATTATAAGTAAAAAAATGAAACCCTACAGTCATTAGTCTTAGGGTGAAGCCCCAAGTTCTTACATTGGTGAAGACCAGCCACCATCTGGCCCATAGTCCCCCCATGGTCCCCCTTGCACAGTTTCCCACTGCTCACTTGCTCCAGCCATACTGGCCTCCTTGCTGTTCCCTGAACATATCAGGAACATTCTCATTGTAGAACCTGTGCACTGGTTATTCCTTCTTCTAGTAACATAGTCTTCCTCCAGATATCATTATGTTCTCATGTTTGAGTATCATTTCAATGAGGCTGACTTACACTCTTTACCAATTTTACAGCCCCCCCCCCCACTGCCCACTGCTCATCTGCACTGGAACTTCCAATCCTCTTAGCTCTGTTCTACCTAAAAAAAAATTTCCTTTGCACTTCTCATCTTCTAAGACACTGTTTAAGTTTATGTATTTATCATCATCATCATTGTCATCATCATTATCACCATTGTTATTAATGGTCTAGTCTCCCCAAACTCAAATGCAAACTCCAGGAGAGCAGGAGTTTTTCCCACTTTGTTTTCTGATATATCTCAAGAGCCTAGAAAAATTCCTGGCACAGGAGCACCTGGGGGCTCAGTTCGTTGTGTCTGACTCTTGATTTTGGCTTGGGTCATGATCTCATGGTCATGGGATCCAGCCCCACCTGGGCTCTGCCCTGAGCATGGAGTCTGCTTGGGATTCTCTCTCTCTCTCTCTCTCTCTCTCTCTCTCTCTCTCTCAAATAAAAAAAAAAAAGAAAAAAGAAAAAAGAAAAATTCCTGGCACAGAGTAGGCACTCCATAAACACTTGTTAATGAATTAAATAAAGGTAGGATAGACAGAAATTGAAAACTACTTTGTTGGTAAAGGAAAAAATAGCGTGTAGTACAAATTTATGACTATTGATTTGGGTCATGGGAAGGAAAAATGCTCCACTAATCAATAAAGAAAAATATATTTGTAAAGGAAGGTATTTGTTGGATATTCCTGTGGAAGTGTCCAATACACTGTTTAATATGTAGCTCTGCACCTCAGGGTGAAGATCTGGGGTGAAGAGAGAAATTAGGAAGCTTCGACTTGTAACTGTAGGCATGAGAAGAATGAGAAGAATAAGGTCTCTTGCAGTGTAGAATACATTTGTTTATTGTCTCTGCATCCTAAGAGGAGGAAGCCCAAGCGACATGGAGCTCTGGAGGGCTGGGGTGGCTGGGGGTGGAGAAAAGCCCACAAATGAGTGGGATAGAGCTAAAGCATTGATGGTGGAGGAAGGCAAAGGATTAGAGGATGCATCCAGGCAGCTCCTTGTCATTTAGTGACACAGAACCAAAGGATGATGGGGGCAGAGTTTCTAATGCCCTACCTAAAAATAAATCAAATCAAATCAGTTTTAACATACTTGCAGGTTTTTTGTGTTTTGTTTGTTTGTTCATTTGTTTTTACTATAACTGGGCTGGAGTTGGGGCGGGGTAGGAGTCAGAAATGGGGCGTGGAGGGAAGATCATGGCCTAGCTCTTACTTTTCTACATTCTAACGGATGAAGGAACACTCAGTGGTATTTATTTCAGTCTTTTCGACCATCACCTTGTCCCCTCTTTGGAGCATAATTCTGTCATTGAAGTTTTCACGTTGGCAAGAATCCGATTCATCAAGGAAGATAGAACTCTGTGTTTGCCTGTTTTGAGGCAGAGTTAAAGTCTACTTTGGCAAGCCTTACAAGGAAAGAGAGAAAAGAAAATAAGAGCCATAAATCATCCGGAGGCCAGAATACGGGATTAAAGATACTCAATCCATTTCAGAAAGGAGTTCTGCTAGCATGTGTTTACCTAATGACCCTTTATTCTCCCATCCGCCCTTAGAACCTCCCACTCTGTGTGACCTATGGAAGTGACATCTTATGTTAGAGGCAGCTGTGGGAAATGATGAGATTCTCCAAGACTGGCGTGAGGCTTACTTCTTAGTGACACTTGTAAGGGTCATTGTTCTTAGGCAGTGTCCATTTTGAGAATTTCATGTTCGTGTTTATGTAACAGCACATCTTCAGAAATAATAAGCACTTGTAACTCAACTCCTTGTTGGTCTGTGGTAAACAGAGGAGAATGGCAGGGTTCCCATCTTGTAACTAATCTGCTCCCCTTCACATGACTAATTTAAGTTGTGCATTCACAAAGTCTTGATGAGAATCAGATTTTAAGGGAACATATGGTTCGTGAAATTGGGCAGTTTTTAAAAACCCAGGACTCCAGATTTGTGTTCTGTACACTTGAACTTTAATGAACTTTTCTTCCTTTTCAGATAGGCTAAGAACACCTCGACACCTCATCATGAGTCACCTAGGTAATTATTACCTGTTGATTTTATAATAAAATGCCACTTATCAAATCTATCATGTCACTCTTTACATTATTAAGAAAAAACAATTTATATGGGCCAAATTACACCCGGAGACTGAGGAGAAAAAAAAATTTGTTATGGTTTGTTTTAAAATTTAACGATATTCTGTGTCAAGAAATCCTGCAAGGAAACTTCAGGTAGTACAAGGAGCTTTACTTCTCACATACGGAGGGCTGTCCTGCCTTAACTCTGGTTATCAGTATCCACTTGGAAATGAGGTAATTTGAACAAGGAACCAACACTTTGGAGCCTCCCCTAAGCCTTCATGTTATAGCTTGAATTGAGTTAAAGGCAGTCCTCAAAGGATCGCTTGTCAGTTCGTTGTTTTCAATTAGAATGTATTTACCCTGAGAGAAGTAAGAAGGAAACTGGCATTTATTTAGCCAGGCTCTCCTAGTGTAATGATGCATGTACCCGAGAACTTAGTATACTGTGAATAAATATTTGTTGAATGAATAAATAAGTAATTAGCCAATGGCAAAGTGTTCTCTTTGATTCCAGGGACAAGGGGAGCCTTTCAAGCGCAGTCACCTATTGTTTCCTGGAGCTGAGGTAATATTAATAAAGGAAGTACTCATGGCCCTTCCATTGGTGGCTTCTCTGCCTCAGAATTAGCACTAGAAAAGTGCCCTTAATTTTCCTGCATGCTGTAGTGAACTAATCCTCCTCAAATCGGGAATGGAAGGTCAATGGTCATAACTGTAATCTTTCTGGGACACTCAACTTCCTGTGGAGGGTCCCTGGGCCATACCCAGAGATACTCAACAGCTTCACATGGAGGACTGTCTGGTTCCTCCTCCCCCTCCTCTAAGCTTTCACTAATCACTTGGAAGTTTGATTTTGGAGTTGTACTTTAAAGCATCTGGCTTAATTTTGAAATATAGCAGTCACTGTTTCAGATCCCCACCCCACCCCCACGTCTTGTTTTGTTGTTGTTGTTTTTTATTTTTTATTTTTTAGCTTATGTGATTAGAACAGTCTTGGTCAGAATCATGAAGTAGCTGAATAGTCTTCGTGTCGCAGGAGTGGAACGCTTGGATTTTAGTCACCTTCTTTTCTTGTATAAGCCACAGAAACAAAAGCTAAACCTGTCGCATAGCTGTGGTTCAGTTCATCCATGACGGGCTCTGAGAAGTTAGTTTGGTTTCAGATACGTGTAAGTGAGCCATGGTGATTTGAAGTTGGGGAGAATGAGAGTGGTGATGACAGTTACTGAGTATCTGTTGAGTAAGTGGGAGACTCATCGTTGTAAGGAGCATTCGGTTACTTCGGGTCAAAGAGATTTGCATGAGAAATGCACCTGGATATATAAATTGCATGCTTAATAATTGCATGTGCAGTAAGGGAAGTTTTATTAAGGCCTTGAGGAAGATTGGACTTACAGGCCATACGTGCTAATAGCAGTGAGGAGAAGACACGGGGTCTAGTTGAAAGCGATTACAATCTGGGTTTAGAGCAGGTGGGCACTAGGATTCAGAACAATATTTTAATGACTAGACCAGGAGGTAGAGCTGGGAAGTGCCTCTGGGCTAAATGAACAGCAGCAGAAATCCAGTGTTTTTCCTTTTTATGTGAAATACTCAAGTTTTGTGGGGAAGCTTAAGCCTGAGAAATCTAAGAACAGTTTGACTAGTTACACTCTGGAAATCTGGCAAGACGAAAGGCAAGTGATTAAGGTGGTTTCGGTCTAACCCATAGGGCTCAGCACTCTTTGGCATGGCTTGGTTTGGCAAAATTGTTAACACCCTTCTTGGAGAGAAGCTTGGGGCTGAGAGATTAAGGACATTACAGGTCAAAGGTTAACTGTGTTAATGTATTTATTTAGGAAAGCATACAAAAGCCCTTATTAACCTTGGCTTTTGAAGACGGAGTTGTCAATCCTTCACTTTTGTGATCCCATTTTCACCTAAAAATGTTTTGAGCAGCCCAGTATCAAAATAGAATCTATGTACCTCAGGTAGAAACATGTTGAACTGCGTAGTACCTGGAATAAATACTACGTACACTGGCAGCTTCGTTGGTTAGATACCTATCATGTGAGCTATTCTTTTGTTCCTATAAATTTAGTTACTATTTCAGGAGAGAAGGTAATTTCTTTTTCAAAAACTGGGTGGAAGGAATGTTCTGTATTATTAAAAAATATCTTTCAAAATTAAGCTTTCAGTTCCTTAATCTTTTAGGGGAGCACTGACTACCTGAAAAAAATACTAGGTGTCTTTTAGTCTCGGGGGGCTTAGCAACAAACCATTATTGTTTGCAGACTTATTCTTCTATGAGAAGGCAAGCCACTTTAATGACAGCTTACGCAGTAACAATCCATGATATAGTACTTAACTTGGATGTAGCAACAACTGTGCTCTAAGCCAAGAAGAAGGAGGAAAAAAGTCAGTATCTTGTGCGTGAGAAGCTTGTAGATACCCTGAGGTGACTTCATATAATTCTAAAATAGCAGGTAGCTTCTTGCATAGCTAATCAAGGCATCAGCGCCTCCAGCAAGTGGAGGTGGCTGACAGTGTACTTTGGTTTCAGATGCATTCAGCTCTTTTTGAGTGATATGAGCTTAATTCATATTCTGGTTTCTATACTAAAAGTTTATGTGTTCTGATTTGGCAAATATCCTCCCCCATAACTTGACAGCTCGTGCTTTGATAAAGCTGCCGATCTTAACGTCTTACTTGCATTTGTTCATTTGTTCATTATATGTGGTGAGAAAGTTCGTACAGCTGAATAAAGGGAAGAGTTTTTTTTTTTTTTTAAGCATTCAGTTATACCCCAGCCTCCACTTCCATTCATTGCTCAAAAGGACAAAGGTGGCTCACCTGAAAAACTTGAAATACACACTGTAGGTAAGTGAAAAGAGCTTACAGAGAAAGGAGTCATCCTGACTTTGTAAAGTAGATAGGTCCTTTCTGGAGCGAGCAGTACCTTCACAAAGGTGAAGGTCACAGAGTGACATGCTTCGATAGTTTTAATTGCCAGCGTCTTGAGGTCTTCCAAAGAAAGCCTAACATCAGCGGATGGCTTTGGTTTGTCATTATGGCCATCCACGTTCTGGGCTATATTTTTGGTTCTACAAATCCCACTGGTTTAGGACGTAGAGGGAACAACGTCTTGTAGGGACTGTTGGCCACTTGTTAGGCAATCACTGTCATGAGGCAGGTCTGCTTTATAAAACAGCTCAGTTTCAGTGCTCAGGAAGCTGCAAGTGGAAACTCCACGTGCAAAGAGCCCATAATTTTACTCTAATAGATATTTAGCAGCTTAAATGAAATAACAAGGAATACATTCACCCAGGCGCCATCCAGGAGGATTTGGTGGGTATTTTACATTCCACTCTTTGAAAGGAAAAACATAATTTTTTATGCTTTCCCATGATATATGAATATTTTGGTATGCAAAGAGATAATACATAGCATACCTGTAAGGCTGAATCAAGTTCTGTTTGGCCAAAGGGATTTACTGCTATCAGTATAATGCAGGCCAGTCAATCAAGTTGAATTTTTCCTCCAAATCAGTCATTAGAGTTCAACCTGGCAGCCACTTGCATTTTGGGTCTGGTTTGCTCACATGCTGCTTGATTTTCAGGATCAATAAATATGAATGCTGTAACTTGCCACTCCATGCCTGTTTCTCCTTACTCCCTTACTCCGAGGCCCTAGCTCTTGGGAGTAGTTTGTGGTTTCAGTCGTTTTTCCTTTTATTTTATTTTATTTTATTATTTTTTTTATTAAAAAATGTCTATTTATTTTGAGAGAGAGAGAGCGTGCACTTGCACGCGTGTGGTGTGTGTGCGCTCACATGAGTGGGGGAAGGGCGGGGGGGTGGGGAGAGAATCCCAAACAGGATCTGTACCGTCAGCACAAAGCCTGACTTGGGGCTCCATCTCAGGAATTGTGAGATCATGACCTGAGCCAAAATCAGGAGTGAGATGATTAACCAACTGAGCCACCCAGGTGCCCCTGTGATTTTTCCTTTTAGCCACTCAGAACTCCATGGGTCTAAGCAGAGTTTATTATCCTTCCTTCCTTCCAGTCCCATATGCCTTCAAGTCACAATCCTGATTCTTCTTTTGATTCCCCTCTGCCATCCATTCAGTGTCCTCCGTCCACGGTGCTTGCCCTCCTGTAGTCCCTCGGTGTCTCTAGGCTGGACTCCTGTCACATCAACTAGACTAAGTGTGATGGTTACCATGGCAAAGCATTCAGGCTCTGCAGTTAGAACAGACCAGGGGCAAATCTGCCTTTGCACTTAGTGTATGATTTCCGTTACTACCCAGCTGTAATGTGGGGAAAATAATAGGACTTCCTCTGAAATCGGAGCAGGCAGGTAAAATACTTAGCATGTTGCTTGGATAGTTAGTGCTCCATAAATGTTGGTTATTATGAGTGTCCGCTGGTCTTCCTCACCTGTCTACCTCCTCTGGCCACAATCAGCAGAGTTGTCTTCCTTCTACTTGGAATCAATCAAGTTGAGGCCCTTCTCAGAAATCCTGGGTCATGGCTAGTCCTGTTGGCTCAGATTTACACACATTAGGGCCAACCTTCCATACCCACTTCATGCTCAAGTCATCTTCTCTGCGCCCTTCTAGCCCCATGGGACAAACAGTGCTGACTGTCCACTCCTGCACCTCGGTTGCCTTTGCTCATGCTCCGCCTTGCATGTCCTCTCTCTCTCTCTCTCTGTCACCTGTTAACCTTCTACTCATCCCTTGAGGTCCTGTTCAAGTGCTACCTCTCTCCCCCAGGAAACCTTTTAATATAACTGTTTTGAAGTCTTTTTTGGTCATCTAGTTAGAATTGATTACTTTTTTGGTCATGGTCTCATAACACTTTGTTTGTATGTCTAGTTAGACTTGCCCAATTGCATTTTGTAATAGAGTTAGTTGGGTATATCTGTCTCCTTCATGGGATTCTAAATAACTTCAGGGCAGGCGTTGTAGCTTTAACAAAAATCTCACTATCTACATAGTGCTTTGGTCATAATATATGATCAATAAATGTTTTAGAATTGAATTAAAATTAGGTATTATGAGGATGGCTTCTAAATATCTGTAAGTGGACTGGAGCCACTGGGCACATTTATTATAAAACTTAGTAGGTATGTGTGGCACTGGTGATATGAGTGGACCCAAGGGGGAATCCTCACTCACCCCAGAACCTTGATGAGAGAGCAGATGGAATGTGAGCTGGTGGGCAGGGGTCATCTGTCACTTGGCTTGCAATAGAGAGGTTAAGGGATATGGGTTTCCTCCTTCACTAAGAGTTTAGAGAGAGTAGAGAGAGGGAGAGCTACTCTTGCTTGGTAGATAGTCCTAAAATGTGATTCTGGGTCACTCCATGGTGAGATCTGGACAGGGAGAGTTGGGATTCATTCCTGGATGACTGGAGGTTGATACTTCCTAGAAAGCCCAATTCCAGCATAGAGGACACCCTTTGTCACTAGATAAAATGCTCACCCGCATGCAGGTGGGAAAGGTGCCCAGAGTGTGTTGAGGATGCTGCACATTCATGAAAACCTCTTTTCCCCTTCTTTTCCGGTGCCAGAGCAGTGGCTGGGATGTGACTGCCTACCTCAGGGCTGCAGTTCCCAACAAGCTTGCCAGCTAGGTTTTAGGCAAAGAAATGTACTTAAAATTTATGTGTGCAACTTCTCACTCATTTCCTGAGGGAAAGTCTCTGGCGCTGGATCTCTACCTTTTCTTCCCTTCCTACTGGCGGGATGGAAGTCATTGGACTGACCTTGGAAGCCATTTGTTGAAAATGGCTGAGCTGTGTCAGCCTGGCTCACTGAATGCCTGGGCAAAAGAGAGCCTCCTGTTGCAGTGAGAACGGTATCAGCCGCTGCATTGCATTTATTATAGTAGCTGTGGGTTCCCCAACACAGGGTCTTTTCTTTTTCCAAAGCTATCCCTAAATATTTGTTGAACACCAACCCTGTGTTAGGCCCTCACTATGTGAGGGAATAAAAACAAGAACGAATGATTCTCAGTCTCTGTCTTTAAGGAGTTTATAGCTAGGTCCAACAGATAAGACACATTGTGATAAAATAAACTCTACAGGCAAGCTCTCGCCAGACCATGGTCAATGTACCCTGGAGGTTATAGGAGGAAAGAGAGATTCCTTGAAACTGTAGTGAGCTAGAGAGTCCCATGAAAGAATTAGTTTGGAAAGGTGGAGAGTTGTGAGGAAGACATTCCGGACAGGCAAGTGCAATGTGTGTCTTGAGATTGAGGGAGATGATAGTGAAACTCACAAGTTTGGACAGACTAAAACAATTTGTTTTGGACCAGGGAATAGCAGTAGTTGCCTTTGGAAAAGTTGTCGGGATGTGACTGGGGGAACGTCTTGAATACCAGAGTGCCTTGGGAGTTGGTTTCTCCCCGGCAGCCAATGAGGAGCTGTCGAAGGCAGCATCATTGCATACCACTGTGAATCTTCCCGTTTGCATGTAGTAACCCAAGCAACATTTTGTTTGTTCACAGATCTGTTGTCCTGGCACCTTGTAGGAAGCTGTGAGAAATTTGCTTCAGTCTCCAAAGTACGGTTTTCTACAAATAGCTGGTTTGTGTACTGAGGGCCTATGGCCATTCCACAGAGCCAACTGCAGATGAACAAATACATGGATGGTTGGGTCAGTGGTTCGACTCTTTACTTTTAACTCCACCTTTAAAACAAACTTCCTCTCATCTTCCTAGTCTTCCATTTTCTACACTAGTGACTTCTCACTGCACCTGTCTTTGTGTAATTAATTTCTTTTAAAAAAACACAAGTAAACTTTGCATGTTTAATCTCATTCTTCTTACCTCACTAACTGGCATTTTATTGATTTACCTGTTCAAGAAGTCATGTTCAGACTCAGCTCCTCTGCAGTTACTCTTGTTTGTTTTTATTTATTAACCACCTAGCAACATAGTCTTTAAGGGAGCCCTCCTTAACGATTGGTATCCTACACGCATGTCCACAGTATTGTGTAGATTTTTCCAGCCCTACACACACGTTTCTTCCTTTTGAACCAGTCACAGGAATCTCAAAACTTGAGAAAGTCAAACTCAGAGAAAGTTGACTTCTAGGTGGTTTTCCTTGTCTTATCTCCAAAGAGTTAGATGTCTGTGGTCTTGAAATGGCAAAAGTTTAGATGAAGGAGAGTTTGATTGCAGCTGGCAAAATTTGAGTCATAACTTTCAACTTGGGCGGGCTAGCATTAACTTCAGTGTGTTCCCTAAACATGTGAGGGTAGAAGGCCAAGATGCCGGAACAGTATTCTGTGACCCTTTGTCCAAGAGTGACCTTTCTTGAATTATTGAATCAGATGTGGGAGAAGATGGTGTGAAAATAAGAGGGCTTCTCAGATGTTTTAGAAGACATTATTCTTGCCAATATGATGGAAAATGTTGTATAATTCATTTTAACATTGCAGAAAATCAGGAATGGAAGCTCCTTTTAGGCTATGGAAGAAAATTCTCAACTTATCAATGTTGTTATCCCAGTAACTTCTTAAGTTATGGAATATTCTGTGGCTCTAATCAACAGAATTGTGGTCAACAGTGTGGTGATTTAGCTTCGTTTTTATCACATTCTGGCAAGTTGTATTTAAACAGGTCATGATATCTTATTCTATAACTACTATCTCTGTGTTTCCCCTCCTTACAAGAGCAGGGGTATCATTTACAGAAGTGAGCCCATGTTGGCGCTAGAATCACAACGATGCTTGCTGCCATATGGATTTGGAGTGAACAGCATGGCCATTTATTTATCTCCATCCACATATGAATTAGCTTGTTTTCCTATCCCTCCCTGGTAGTGCTGTTTCTTCCTTTAGTTTTTACTTTTTGTTCTCCTTACACATTCCTTTTCTTAGTTTCTAAATACCATTTTTTTTTTAAAGTTTATGGCTGGGAATGGAGGACAATGGGGAATGACTATTAATGAGGATAAGATTTCCTTTTGGGAATAATGAAAATGTTCTAAAATTGATTATGGTAGTGGGTATATGACTCTGAATACACACAAAAAAATAATTGAATTGTATACTGTAAGTAGGTGAATTTCTTGAGCACCTTGTAGAATCAGATTCTGTGTGGGCCCTGGGATCAGTGGTGAATAAAATGAGTAAGTTCCCTGTCCTCAAGGGATGGACATTCAAGTGATGGAAATGAATATTAAATAATTAAAAAATTATTTTATATAGTAATAAGTGCTCAAAAGAATATTTAAAGATGAAAAATTATAGAGAGTTTATTTTAACTTAAGATGGAATCTTCAGGAGAGTTCTCTCTGAGAAGGTAGCATTTCAGGCGAACCTAAATGATGGGGGAGCAGCTCACACGTGTGCATACTTGGGGCAAGAGCACTCCAGGCAAAGGGAACACACAGGGTCAAGTTCCAGTGTGGCTGGGCAGAGCAGAGGGCACATAATGTAGGTGTTGTAAGGGGAAAAGCCATTGATTTTTTTTTTGTAATTACAATGGGCAGTCATTGGGAGATCATAAGTAGGGGCATGTTAGAATTTGATTTACATCTTCAAAAGACTGCAGAGACCAGTCAGAAGGCTGTGATCCAGGTGTACTTGTGTTGTAGTGACAGTGGTGGAGTGGTAACAAGTGGTTGATTTTGTAGGCACAGCCCAGTGTATGTGTCTTTTGTATTTCCTAGAAAAATGTGGCGTATACAATGGATACTTTGTTGAGTGAATGAATGTTTGGAGAGGGCCATATGGGGAGAAATATCTAAACAACAACAGAAGGCCAATGATACATTGATCTTTGGTGCCATGAAATATTGAATTTTGAATTTATCAGTAGTTGTTGAGTTCTTGATGGATGCTACTGTGGATTGTGGTCCAAACTTGTAATATCAGTAGCGATAATGCCAGACTAATTCCCTTGTATTTCACTGTTCATCACAATGCAATGCGGAAAGCGAGGATTTCATTTGAGTTTAAAGATATTGTGTAATGGAGAAGCAAGGGTAGCTTTATTTTAAGGTAATCTCTTTTCTATACCTTGATAGCTTCCTATCATTGCCTCCACTTGTCCTGGTGATATTTGTTAAGTTATAAACATCTTTAAAAAAACCCTAAAATCTAGAAATTAGAGGGTCAATATCTTTGTAGTAAAAATCATTAGGGGGCAGAAATGGAAATCATGAGATATGGAACCTACTCTCTCCATGATCCATCTTGTTATCCAAGATATAAGGACACCATGGGAGTTGCTGAGAATCAGTTTTCATATTTAGATTTCTGGTTTGCTAGAAATTAACTGCATCACAATAGGTCTATGCTCTGTTTCTGGGAAGCAGCTGGCATGGAAGGGAAAGAACATATTCTTTGAATATCAGTTTATATCCTGGTTCTCTTGCTTACTGCATGAGCTTGGGCAAAGCACTTCATTTCTGAGTTTGCTGTGCTAAGCTGTGATACGGTGGCAGTAATCCATTGCTTTCAAAAAGTAACTGCCTTTCAGTATAATTTATACGGGAGATCACCTATATCAAGTGATTCAAAGCATGGTCTCTTTACTTCCTTTCCTTTACCTTTCCTGAGGAAGTAGTTGTCAGGTGTAATTTTATTGCTTTTCAATATTGTAATTGTTGTGAGAACATAGAGGGGCAATAGTTCTGTGGAAAAAGTCTCACCATAGTGCTAAATTGGGTGCAGAGTTCTGGCTTCCCTTTAGGACGTGCATGGACAGCCAGCATAGCCAAGGATTAAGTGAGTGGATGGGTTTCTGTGATTATGCCAGAATCTCAACTAATGATAAAGATATACGACCTGGGAAAAGTAAAAGTAAAAGTTATAAGTACATTTGGATGAAGGCTACTGAGACTGGGAAAGGACTGACCTTCCATTCAGATGCAAGCTTTTGACTTGGTTGCACTTTGCTTCCTCTCCAAACTGGCACTTTATTTTCAGCCCTCAAATAAAGAGCAACCATTTGATTTTGTAATGTAAAAACTATTATTGCCCTTAGGAAAAGGATTACTGAACTTTCTGTACCTAGTGTTTATGCCTTTAATAAGCACAGTGTTTCCAAGAGAATTGAATGCCTTTTTGTACTGTGATGTTTTTCTACCACTACATCTGAGTTTTGTACCTTAATGTCTGGGAAACTTGTTTTTACAAATTCACAGAAACCTGACAAACAGTAGGAATTTGTTCTCTGTCCTGTAGAGATGGGCAAATCCCTAAAGAGCTTGTTGATTTCATGCTAGCTACTTTGCTGGGAGCCAGGCGCCTTTCTTTTCTAAGGGAAAGATTTATACAGGGGGAATAAGGTTCATGGGAAATATGAGACTCAGGTAACTGCGGTGTTAACAGGCAGCATCACATATTGTGGGTTCATCCACTTACCTATGGAAACTCTTACGGGCTCTAACATTTGATTGAGCTTTACATGTTGCATATAGTATTGCATTTTGATTCCAGCTATGGCATCTCAAAGGGCAATGACTCTCCTAAATATTAAAAGCCAAAGCATGAAGAGGAAGAATTTAAGTGTGGGGCAATGACACTGGAGAGAAAAGCAAGAGTCAGATGGCAAACTGTTTTGTGTGCCAACTTCAAGAGTTTAAACTTCACTCTAAGAAACTTCAAGAAGGTAAGGCAAAATCATGGGAGGTTTGTACGTTAGGACATGAGGTTTTCAGTCATATGTTTTAGATACGTCTTTCTTGGGGCTCTATGGAGGTTTGATTTGAATGGTGAAGGCTGGAGGCAGGGAGACCAGGTGGGGAGTTGTGGAGAAATTCAAGTAAACAAAGAGGAAATCTTGAAGTAAGTAAAGATAGAGAGGATAGAGAAATTGGGAGGGAGTTGAGTGAATGAATGAATGAGGAAAGAGTGGTAATGAAATAACGGCAGTTGGAAGATATGATTAACTCACTCTTTTGGTTAGACAATTTCTTAACCAATCAATAGATTAAACTGTGTTGAAAGAATCATTTTTGTAATTGGTGTCGGCAGGATGGAATAGGAGATACTAGTCTTCATCCCTCCCCCTGCCCCTCTAAAAAACAACATTAGGCAGCTATCCACAAAAGAAAATAATCTTGGGAGGGCTCAAGGGTCCAACTAAGAACATACAGCAACACACTGGAGCCAAAACATAAAAAAAAAGAAAGAAAAGAAAGAAAAAAGAAAAAGAAAAAGAAAGGATAATAATTGCACAGAAAGGATCACTGAGAGTTGAACTTAGCTGAGATATCTGGAAGACAGCCAGGAACCAAGACAGTGGGTAATCAATATCAGAGCTGCTCTTCTGCCACTCTGAGACCAGGGCTGTGCCTCAAAACCCTTTGCACATGTCAGGTCCTGGAGCCACAGCAGCTGTGTGTGCCCCCCCATTTCAGACTCTGGCTCTGTGGCTGCTGTTTGTGCACAGGCACTCCAAACACTGGCTCAATGTCAGGCATCAGAGTTACCACTGCTGGAAGCCAGCCAGTGCTCCAGTGCCTGGAGTTGTCACTTCATGTGCACTTGCACTCCAAACCCCAGCTCTGTGGCTGCTCTGTGGATACCCATTCCTCAGATACCAGGGCCACCACCATTGCTATGGTGTCAGTGAGCCAGACCTGGCACCTAGAAGGATTCCCTGAGGCCATGACATTCACTGTAGGAGAAAAAGAGATCAGATGGTCTCCAGCAGCTTCCATAACCAAAGACCTCCATCAGCCCTAGCTACTTCTGTGGACACCCACAGTTGTAACATTGAGGAACGTTGCAATCATTGCCAACACTGACATTAGCTGACAGATCTGCACAAAAACTACACCACTGGGCCTTTCCCAGATCGGGAACTGCTACAAACCACCCAGCCAGCCCCCTCACACTTACCTGAAGGTGAAGGTCTTTACCAACCAAAACCAATCCATAAAGTTGGAAAGTGGCAACTACTCAAACAAATGTACAGACATCAGCAAGAAACATGAAAAATCAAGGAGACAAGACATCATGAAATGAACACAATAACTTTTCAGTAACTGACCTCAAAGGAATGAAACCTACAGACTACTGGATAAGGAATTCAAAATCATTGTTTGAAGGATGCTCTATGAGCTGCAAAAGAACACAGATATTTGACACCAAAAGCAAAGGCAACAGAAGCAAAAATAAACAAGTGGGAGTATATCAAAGTGAAAAGCTTCTTCACAGCAAAAGAAATAGTCAACAGAAATGAAGAGGCAACCTATGGAATGGGAGAAAATATTTGCAAACTATATATCAGATAAGGGGCTGGTATCCAAAATATATAAGGAACTCCCACAATTCAATAGCTAAAAATCAAACAGTCTGATTTCAAAATGACCTGAGTAGACAATTTTCCAAAAAAGACATACCTAATGGCCAACAGATACATGAAAAGATATTCAACATCAATAATCGTTAGTAAATGTAAATCAAAGCCACAATGAGGTATCACCACATACCTGTTAGAATGGCTATTATTTAAAAAAACAGAATAGATAAGTGTTGGCAAGGATATGGAAAAAAGAAAACCTTAGTGCACTGGTGGGAATGTAAATTGGTATATCCACTGTGTAAAACAGTAGGGGTTCCTCAAATAAATTAAACATAGAACCAACATATGATCTAGCAATCCCACTACTGGGTATATATCCAATGGAAATGATATCTATCTTGAAGAGATATCTGCACTCCTATGTTCATTGCAGCATTATTCACAATAGCCAAGACATGGAAACAACTTAAGTGTCCATTGGTGGATGAATGGACAAAGAAAATGTAGTATAAAATGGAATATTTTCTAGCTATGAAGAAGGAAGAAATCCTGCCATTTGGAAATCCATGATATTATGGATGAACCTGAAAGGCATTACACTAAATGAAATTAGCCAGACATTGAAGGACAAATACCGCATGGTATCGCTTATGCGTGGAATGTAAAAAGAAAAAAAATCAAAATCATAGAGTAGAATGGTGGTTGACAATGGCTGAGGGGTGGGGGAAATGGGGATTTGTTGGCAAAGGGTACAATCTTTCAGTTATAAGATGAGTAAGTTCTGAAGATCTAATGTACAGCATGGGGACTGTAGTTAACAATACTGTATTATGTACTTGAAATTTGCCGAGAAAGAAGGTTTTCAGCATTTTCAGTGTGCGCGCGCGCACACACACACACACAAATACACACAAAGGTAACAACATGAGATGATGGATGTGTTAATTAACTTGATCATGACAGTCACTTCACAATTTATATGTTACCAAATCATCATGTATTCTTTAATTAAATACAATTGTTATTTGTCAATTTTACCAAGAAAGCTGGAAGAAAGAGAAATGTTTTCAGGTAACATTAATGAGAGGTGTTCAGTTTAGTTGTGGAGACTTTGTTGCCCCTGGACAGAGCTTCTTTTTCAGTCCCCTTCAAGACACTGCTTTATCATCCTTCAGAATTGCTTTGTAGCATATTCGCCATCTGAAATAACAAATTTCATTAAAACAAATCAAAGGAAAATGAAAAGACGTAAAATATTGCATATTTATTTTACTTCTCTGTCTACTGTGATTTCTTCTCACCCCAGTAAGTTTCTAATGCTTATAATAGAGTTCATTTCTTCTTACTTTCACATTAGGGAATAAAGGAGATCTAAATTGAAAGATACAATAGTAGTAGTACATTTTTTAAATTATAAAATTTAGAGGATAGTAGAACAGATCTGGTATGCTTGGTGTGGAATTAACATATTGTTTGGATGTTTTCCACCTTGTGTCTTCCTTAGGAAATATTTGCAGTTCCAAATTCATACTCTCTTGAGCAACTAGATTACATATGAAGGAGTCATATCATCTGTGAAGAACAGATTGCTGGAGGAATCGGGGAGATGTTGGTCAAAGAGTACAAAGGTTGAGTTATAAGGAATGTATAAGTTCTTGATATCTAATGTTCAGCATGGTGGCTATAGTATTTAATACTGTCTTGTGTACTCAAAATTTGCCAAGAGAGTTATCATGATTGTTCTCCCACACACATACAAAGATGTAACTATGTGGGGTGATACCTAGATATGTTAATTAGCTTGATTGTAGTAATTATTTCACAATCATTTGTATATCAAAACATCACATTGTATACCTTAAATATATACAATTTTTATTTGTCTAGTAAACCTTAATAAAGCTGAAAAATAAAGAAATATAAACATCATCAAAAGCTAGACTATTTACTATAAATGAGATGCATAAATGCCTGTCAATAACCCACAAAATAACAAAATTTAAAGAAAGAAAGAACATACATTGTGATGCATATAGTAAGCATTAAGCAAAATTATTTATCATCACCCATGTAATAAACATATGCTGTGAGCAAATTGTTGAGTTGGGGTCAAAAAAATTGAGAGGTGGGTCCAAAAACATATAAGAAAAGTTTCTTTCCTTACAATGTAGTTGATAAGACAATTTATATCAATATATATGATCTGACTGACTAGGGTGGAATGGCAATACAAGCCAACATTTCAAGACACACCAGCAAGCAACTTATGGTTGAAAACCAAAGGGATGATGGTAACAGTAAATGTATAAGAGGAAAAGAAAGTTATGTGGGTCCAAGTGGTTTAGGATGGGTCCCTGTAGAATTGGTATAGATGGAGAGTAAGGGAATACAAAGATAGGAACATGACTGTTTTTGTGGAAAAAAGAAATAGAGAATTGCAGTCTCTATTGGTTGGTATCCAAGGATAAAGACAATCTATCTTAGATATTAAGAGCCACTTTTGAGTCTTGGGTTTGAATCCTAGAACAGTTCTCACCAATTTCTTTTGGGCAAGAAAGCATCTTGCTAATCCTCAATTTCTTCATCTATAAAATGTGGCTAATAATGATTATTCCTTAGAGGTGTGTGTGTGTGTGTGTGTGTGTGTGTGTGCATGTGCAGTAATTGACATAATGCATAGATTGCTTAGTAATGTGCTATTTAGTGAATGGCAAGTGAAGGAATGTGAACCATGTGCGTCCATAGGTAACCAGGGATGAGTTTTGATATGGACAGTGACATAATGAAAGCTGCCATTAAAAAAGCAACTTTGTAAAAAAATAACCAGGAGGAAAAAAGAACTGGGGAGGGGGATGGGGATACAGACAAGGACAGTGCTTAGGAAGCTATTACATTAAATCTATCATGAGCAATTAGATGTCCAAATTATAATGGTAATAATAAGAATTGAAAACAAAAGCAAGAGAGGGTTAGATTTAAAAGGTTTTGCATAGAAGAAAAATAGCACTTCATGTCTGATTGAATATGGATTAAGGGACTAAAGGTGAGGGGAAGTTTCCTTCTGAAAGTTTGAGGTTCTCTGACTTAGGAAATGGTGATCCTTTTAATAGAAAAGTGAGAGGGGGCAGCCAGTTTTCAGAGGGGAAGGGTAGGGCTTAGGTTTTGATACATTGTTTCACAGTTAGGATGTAAAATAAAATTGCTGAGGTACAGTTAGAGAGGCTCAGAAGGCAGGGCTACCGCTGGGAGAATCTTATACTTAGAGGAGCAAGAAAGGAACCTGCAAAGAAGGCAGGTGAAAAACCAGCAAGGGTAGAAGGAGAATCCAAGGGATGTAGTAAAAACACACCATAGAGGAGGGAGATGCAGCCTGGAGTGCAGGGTCTGACCTGTAGATGACCCCACAAAGGTGCTACCGGATGGACTGAGACTGCAGTTATCGATACTGAGGTCATCACTAATGTTTCAATAGACTGTTTCAGAAACAGGTTAGGTTGGGGGACCAAGGTGAGGTGAGACTGAGGCAGAAGAGGTCGAAGGTGGTAGGCGAGAAGCCTGGCCATCAAAAGAAGCAAACTGTAGGCAGTGGGAAGGCAGATGGGCTTTCAAGATGCCTTTTGGAAGGTAGAAGAGACAGAACAATTCAATGAGAAAGAGGCAGGAATTTGAAGAAGCAAACTCTTGGAGCAGAGAGAAGATAGAATGGAAAACAAGCAGGGAACTGGGATATCCCTACTTATTAGATAAGAAGAAAGGAAAAACTGGTGGGTATACATAGGTATTTTGAACTGGGACTTGCATTGGCCTTGGAATAATGAAATTTGAAAGTGAAATTTGGAATTGTCTCCAGATTGGGAACTGAGAAAACAGGAGGCCATACAAAGAAAATGAGGGAAGTTCTAGGAAAGAGTCATGGTATTTCGGCCATCTTTAGGATAGTAAAAGAACAACAAATATCATGTCCAATATTGTGGGGTGAGCAAAGGCATGGCCACCTATATTAACCCACCATAAGTCATGAAGACGTTGGCATCTCATCAAAGAATTTTCAAATAAATTAACAAGTACAATGGCAAATTCAAGGTAAAATGGTACTAGGGAACAAGGTTGCGTTCAGTGAGGGACTATCCTTCATTGTGAAGGTAGGAAAACTTGGCATTTCCTGATCGGGTGGAGCTGTAAGAGATTAGGAAGAAACAGAGAAACAAAGCACAGTAGAGTACAACAGCTCAGAGTCTTTCGATGTCAGTCAACAATCAGTGACATTGTCCAGAAAGAACATTGAAACAGTGGAAGTGATCCGGAGAGTAAGAAACTGTTATTTTCAAACCAACCAATCAGAAAGTGACATGACAGCCTATAAATAGGTAATATGTCAGCATTTTTATCATCAAACATACTAAGTTGACAACTCGACCAAGCAAACAGAATGTTAGGGTGGGACTGGCCATCGTGAAGAGAATCTGCTGGTCAAGCCAAAATAAATACGACTTCATGTGACATTTCAGAATGGCAAGGCTTCAAAAGAATAGCAGATGAAATAACCCTGACTAATAATGAATGAGAAGAGAAAAATACCCTGGGATGATGAAAAAAGACAAATAAAAGAGAAGGCAGAATTTAGATCAATAGTGGCTTAAGAGCATGGACTGCATTTCAAGAAACCTGTCATTTACTCATTCTTTGTGCCTGAAGGTCCAAATCTGTAACTGGCAACAGGAGATGTTTCCTCTGCCTTAAATGGCAGCAGGGTCCTATGCAATCGTTTCCCATTTACAAAGGAATACAGCTGAAATGACGATGATTCAGGTCACTGCTAGCTTTGAAGTTCTGTGATATTTGATGTTGAGGCACACATTTTCGTGTAAGAACCCAGACACGATCAGATATCAGAGGACCATTGCTATAGGAATTGGAAGAATCAGAATGCTTGGATTCTGGTCTCAGCTCTGTGTGATTGTGTGGCTTATGACATGTCATTTGATTTCTCAGTATCTCAAGTTCCTTATGTAAAATAACAAAAAGAGGCTAAGTGCTCACTAAGGTCTTGATTACATTTCAAAAATCTGTGTTTCTACAAGAGTGGGGCACTACACTCTTAACTGCCTAAATAATAAGGTTGGTCTTTGCCAAGTAACAGTAGGCTCAGAAACATCTATGTTGTGGGTGACAGGGCCTTTCTAGAAAATTAAGACTTTTTATGGAGAAGGGATCCGATGCTAATGCAAAAGCACAAAGATAATACTAAAGCCATTGAACTGAATTAGGTGACTTCAGAGTGACTGTAGATAGAGGGGTGTTCTGAAGATTGAGCCCAGCTTTACAATTTCCAAGGTGGGGGGAATCTAGCAAAGGAGATTGGGAGCAGCCTGTGAGGGTATAGGAGAACTAAGAACAAATAAAGTCCAGGTGCCCAAGGAGAGAAAGCATGTTATGGAGGGAGCAATGTTGTCAATTGCTATTGCTCAAAGGAAGATGGGGGTTGAGAACCTTCTATTCGACTTGGCGATGTGGGGTCGCTAGTGACACTGATAAGAACAGTTTCCTGGAATGGTGGTGAAGTCCTGACTGGAGTAAGTTCAAGGAAGAATGGGAGAGAAGAAAATAGAGCTAACAAGCACAGAACCCTTTCTGTGTGTTTTGCAGGAAAGGGAAGCAACCACTAAAAAAGATACAAAGTCAGGAAGTTTGGTTGTTCAATGAGAGTTATTCAATGAGAATGATGCAGTAGAGTAGTAAATGGATGACACAGGAGCCAATAGATAACAACAACAAAAAAATAAGGAAGCAAAGTAATTTCAGATTGTAGTAAGTACTGTGAAGAAATCAAATAAGATATGGTAGCCAGAGAAACATTGAGATCTCACTTTAGATAAAGTGGTTAAAGAAAGCCCTTCTAAGATGTTTGAGTGGAGATCTGAAGATTTTTCTAGTTGCTGTTGAGGGGGAGACGAAGAGAGAGAGAAAGAAAGAGAGAGAGAGAGATTGAGAGAGGGAGAGAGACTGAAAGAGAGGGAGACGTTGAAAGAGAGAGAGATTGATTGCAGAGGAAATATAAAATACAGATGACCCATTTCAGATTGGAATATGTGGGGTGTAGGGAAGAAGGTCAGTATGGCTGAAGGAAAGGAATAACAGAGAACTGATGCTGAAGAGTGGGTAGGTCCCAGATCTTGTCATTGTTTGTAGATCATGATAGGTTTAGATTTTATAAGTACAAGGAGAGGTCCCTGGAGGATTTTGAAGGGGAGAATATTTTAATATGATCATTAATTACATTGTTAATAACAATTTTATCATCTTGCATTTTTAAAATATTTTATGGTTTATAAACACTGAATCTCTTAAGTGGAGGCTCATGGAGTTCGCATCATTTGCTTGAAGTCTTAGCACAGACTCGGGTGCTGATCTCAGTGGGATGTGCAGAGCAGGGACTCAAACCCAATTCTACCACTTGCAAAGCCAGTGATTTTTTCCATCACTCTGCAGTCCGCCATTTTCAACTTTTGTCCATACTCCCCACACTCAGATCTGTGGCCCTGTCAATACTGCTTCTCGACAGAAACATCCTATCGCTATTCCCTTGCTCTTTTCTTTGATTCTTGAACACATCAGTATTAACCCCAGGCATAGGAGATATACTTGAAGAGACTTGTTTTTAATGACAACGTTACTTTTATTGGTAAACTAAAATATTTGATATTTCAAGCAGTGTAGATTAAGATTTATGTCAGATATATAGGACAGGATTAATAGAAGCCAATATATTTGATTAAAAGCAATACAATGCGATTGAAACATACGAATTGTATTTCTAAAGCCTGTAGCATAGTTCTTCACTTAAATCTATTAAATTCTCAGGTTAGTTTGCCAGGCATTTTGATCACTATTTTTTGGCATAATTCAATGAGCAAAAAAACAGTCTTAAATCTTTGAAATAGAGAAAGGATTTCCAAATCAAAGTCCATGTTTAGGTAAGGAAGACTTGCTTATCAATCTTTTAGGTTTCTGCTTGGAACTAGTTGCAAATTATTTATTTTGAAGTATGAAAAGCATTTACCATAAAACAGAATGTGAAGATAAATATCAACTTCAGGTCTTCACAAGGTCATAGGACTGATCTAAGTGAAATTACCATCTAAGTGGCTCAGGCACAACAAAGGATTTACCTGTAAGGCTGAAGTCTAAATAAGTGGCTAAAAATGTCCCACTGACTCAAGTGGCCCCAACCTATTACAGTGTCCCCAAACAGAAGAGCTGAGAAGTCAGGTTGTTACCATCTCCACCATGACAATGGGCCAAAAAAATCAAACTTTCCTAATATTTCACTCACTTCCAATCAGCTATAGCCACAAAGAAACGATAGTATTATTATGGCTTTATTCATTGCAGAAAAGTTTAAGTTGCTGAAGATGTAGTGCAAGATATGACCATTTGTACCAAAACATTCAGTTTACATGCAGACTATTGAACATTTGTTTTAGTGTGGGCCATAAAATAACTGTAGCACAAGATTCATTTGCAGCATATTTTTTATCACCTTATGCAGGAATAAAATAGTTTCTTTTGAGTTTAAAGGGCTGACATCAAGAGACAAGAGGGAAAAAAAAGCCTCACCCTAAAACTAATTGTTTTACTTATTAACATGGAAGAATAATGCACAGCTATAACCTTTACTGTACGTAGATTACAAAATTAAGGAACTGCCTTTACAGTAAGTCAAATTGTTAGATCATAGTTTTACACCACTAAATCCTAGGAATATAAAAAATAATCTGTCAGGAAATCTACAAATGATTCAACAGCAAGTTGAGACTTGGAAACAAAAAGAATTGCATAGCACCCACCTGTATCAGCTTAGCTCTAATTATATAGATGGAATTATGTGTAATGTATTTTTATTCAGTAACCATTTACTCAATTCAATTCAATTCAATGGGAATGGAGAACCTACCACATACAAAGCACTATGTTAGGCACCACTAGAGAGGCCCAGATAAGTAAGGCATGGTCCCTGTTTTCAAGGAGTTTACAGTCCAGTGGAGGAGATGGATGAGAACACAGCTAAGTCTAACATAGGTCTAGCTGTGTCAAATGCTGTAAATGATAGTATAAAAGAAAGTGCCATTCATTTTGCCCAGAGGCTTCAGGAAGGTTTCACAGACATGAATGGTGAGTAGAACTTCTATAGGCAGAGAGGGAACAAAGGGCTTTCCAAGTAGAGGAGCAATATGATGGAAAGTATTGAAGTTTGACTGGAATATGGAGTCCTGATGGAGGCTGGATAGAGATGAATCTCTGGGAGATGAAGGATACTGGAACTGAGGCGAAGGCCAGAACTGAGTGAAGACTTGATGGAGACGGGAACCAGAGGATATACAGTGGAAATGGAAATGAACCCGGGACCTAGTGGGACTTGTGATTTTTGTCTCAATCTTGTTCTTTTGTTGTGTCGAGATTACCTGCTGGGGATGTTCTGTTCTTTCTTTAAAACTAAGCTCTAAAAACCATATCCAGGTGAAGCTTTCCTCTACCTCTTCTTCCACCTCTTCGATGGCATATGTGTCTCCATTCTTGGTGCTTCCATAGCATGTGGGCCAGACCACGCTTGGAGGTCTTGTGGGCTACATCCATATGAGCAGCAGATTGGAAGGTGGGCTTCATTTTGGATTCACCGCCTGCAGGGGTAGTTTTAGGTGGAGGTGGGCAGTAGGCAGCTAGAATCCCCATCTGTGGCTTAGGAAGAACATAGGGTTTAAGGTAAAGATTTGGAAAGAATTTGCATAGAAATGGTCTTCGAATTGGATTAAATATAGGGAAAAAATAATGACTCAGTTTAGAACATGTTAAGTTTCAGAAGTCCGTGAGATATTGCTGTTTTATTTTTTAAACCCAGTCCTAGCTGTGGACTTATGTCTTTGATTATCTTACATGCCAGATATGTCTGACTAAAAAATAAAGTGTGTCGTTTGGTGAGGGGCTCCAAGTTTTTATTGGAGAAATTTAAAACATGTTTTAATATAAAACAACATAAGCTTTTTCTAAAAAATTCTAGGAGTCAGTATTTTAATAAGGTAATTGAATGCCTAATTGGGGGCATATATTACTGAGGAAGCTATGGGTTATAATTATTATTAGAAAGATGTTGGTTATGTGAAAATCATCAATTAGCTTTCAAGAGTAAGTCAATTCATGGATGAATAAATCCTGTTATGAGATAGATCCAAGTGCGCAGTGAAAGGAGCACACCTCCTTTCGTTGGGTCCCCCACCCAATGCCACATCACTGAGGAATCACTCAGAAAAAGGGCAGATCTGTAAATTGATGTTCTGGAAGACACAACTGGTGAGTCTGTGGAAAACACTATTGTGAACTATCACAAATTATTTCAAGTGACAGTTTCAAGGAAAAAAAAAAGAATTTCTTTTGCTACCAACTATATTGGGGAAGCTCTTCAGAAAGGGCTTTTTCTAAAGAGAAAAAAAAGTGACGTCTTTGCTTTTGTCTCCTGCTGTTCCAAGTGTTGGTAAGTCTGGAGTGAGGATGCATTTGTCTGTGTTGGATTCTAAATAAGAGGAAAAAGGAGAGTTTAGTAGGAAAGGGGACACATAGAGCAGAACCTGCAAGAGAGGAAAGGGGGATGAAAGAGTGAAAAAAGAAATTTGGAAATGAAAACCTCTTGACAAAGTTCAAGAAGGTGGGACTAGGGTCATGAACAAATGGAGGAGGAACATTCACAGAGGAAGGTGCTAAAGCGATGAGAAGCAGAAGGCTATTTAGGAAAGAAAACTGAGTGTGAATTGATGATGCTAGGAGAATGAAAGCAAAAAGAAACCAGGCAACAACGTCGAGAGGAGATATTACTATTGGTGCCAATCAGTATTTATGAAAAGCATTAATCTCTTGGGATGATGATGAAGATGGCAAAAAAAGGAGGGGCACAGAAAATTTGATTATGAGACTGTTAGAGATCTCTAAGTAGTTTCACAAATAATGGGACAAGATGAAGATTGGAAGTGGTTAAAAGAAGAGAAGAAATTGGGGCACATGAGAGAAGAAAGAGACCAAGTGAAAAGAGAGAGATGGGGACAAGTAGTGGGGGTGCTTGGTTTTCTTTTGTTTTAGCAGGGAGGAGATCAGAGACCATTTGATGGAAGGCCATCAAGAGCCTCAGAGGAACCAAGGACCTGAAAACAGAAGACCAGGAAAACTGCCTTCAATAAGAGCAAAGAGTTGAAAATAGAGAGTGAATCTAGTAAAAACAGGCAGGCGATGGCTCTCAAACTTTTTCCTCCATGTACACATGATTCAGAATGTTCCTATGTTCTGTGCTATCGTGGGAGTATATACTTTCTGGCAAATTCACAGTGATTTCACCTCATTCTCATCCACTCAAGAAAGCCTATCAAAGTGCGAATGAGAAAGAGGGACACTGAATCCCCTCTCATTTGGCCAAATCTCTTGCATACATGAGCCAGAAAACAAGAGAAAAGGAAGGTCTAGAGCTATGGATTAAGGGGATAATGTGCTATCAGGGAAATGGACAGGGGGCTTTTGTGTCTCAGCCATTTGAGGTTGAGAGAAAGGGAAGGGCTCTTTGCAACAGGGGGCTTAAGAGAACCTCTCTGATGAAGAAGTTGTTCAAAGAACTGAGCCTTGAGCAGTAAAAAAAAAAAAAATGTGTTAACAGAGAAACTTGCTTTGGGGGTGAGAGTAAACACTGGGGAGCTTTGAGAAGATGGAGAGAATATGAGCCAAAACTCAGGCAGTGCGACAGGGAAGAAATGGTGGGGAGATAGAGAATCTGGGAAGGAGTCCTCACAGCAGAGATGGGCACAGAGCAAGCATTGCCCCAAGATCTAGGGGCCAGGCTGGGTGACCCAGGGTCTGCCCAAGTTGCAGGGTAGTCCTTAAAAGCAGCCTTTTGTGTTCTTTTGGTGACAACAGACTGGTGGATCACATACACCAGTTTTTTCCCCTCTGTGCCCCTCTGTCAAATTATGAAAGCTTCATGGGCAATGTGTATTTTTAAGTTCTAAGCACCACTCAATCAGAAGGGATTTTTCCACAAGGACTTACAAAAATGCAGATTACACTGTAAAAATGCTTTTCAGCCAATAAAAGTCCTGTTTTACTGAGCAAATTTCTTTATGATGTTTAACTTTGGTTCAGGTTCTGATTCCGAGAAATGAAATTTGGTGCAGTGAGAAGGAAAAACGACGTGGAAAGAAGAAAACCCCAAGATAGCCATTTAAAACCCCACAATCAGACCTTGTTTATGCGATATGGACTCAGAGCTTTCTCTTCAAAAATGCATGAGATTAAGAAAATACTTTGAGAACCTAATAATAGGTCCTTGAAACCTGAGATCCACCTCTCATCTTTCTACCTCTTGGGAACGCAGTTAATAAGAATGTATGTTTTTAATACACTGATTCTTAGCAACAAAGTAGTTCTTTAATTAGTACAAAACTTGAATAATGCATTGCCTATTATTGTGCACGGCACATAACATTTGGTAACTTGTACTGGCAGATTCGTTTACATATGTCACCACTGTACCTGTAATTTAGCTTAATGCCAGGTCAGTGTGCCAAGTGTATGTGTCTGTGTTTTTAAAGCTTTCCCAACAGTCGTTTTGTGGGCCTTCACAGTAGTAACTGAAACAGTGTGTGTATTATTAGGAAATCATTGACTGTCCCTTGCAGGTACCCACTATAGTCTTCACTCACACGAGGGCACTGAGTGGTTCACTTTATAGAGGACTATTTAATATTATCTTAAAAACTGGGAAATACTGGCTGAAGGCGTAGTCAGTGAGTTGTCTGTAATTTTGCCAAGGGAGATACTAGCTGTCCTTTAAGTGAATTAAGTCAAAATCAAAGCATGGGACTGGAAATAAACTTGTGAGCCCTTGTTGGTTGGTTAAGGCATAGGAAAGACCAGATGCAGATGATCTGATGAATCCTTTTTGGTTTAAGCTGTTCTAATTTCTCACATCACGATATGCAGTTTTCTGGTGTAAGGAATCACTTCTTGACAGAGAAATCAAGCTTCTCCCATGTGACCAACTTGCCCAAAAGAAGGATGCCTGAAAGAGAATGCGTGCTGGTCCCTTTCTGCCCCAGTCTCCATCAGAGTGGTCTCTACAGGTGTCGCAGCTGGAAGCTTCCGAAGAAAAAGGACTCCAAAAAACATGAGGAAACCTCAACTCGCAACTGTTTGAAACTACCCTCCTCTCTCTTGACGAACCGTCAGTAGGAAGTGTGTGGTTTATTCCCTCACTCCACACCGGATTTAAATGGGCAGATAGCAGCAGGATTTTAAAAGTTTTTCATCATGACTTAAGTCTCTAAGATTTAGAGTATTTTGTTTGTCTGACTGTCTCACCAGTACAAACCTTCGCCATCAATATTAGAGTGGAGAATTCCTTCCTTTGGAATTCACAAGCATAACATACATAATCCTTTATCTCTGGCAAAGCTATTAGCTTCTTGGCCTTTGGCTGGTCGATGTATACAGTATCTATAGTTATTGCATGCGAGTGTTCTCAACTGACTTGCAAACCCTTTGATCAAACCAGCTAAACTTGATTTTCCAGATTATTCAAGAGACAAGGCACACATCTATCAGCTTTACAAGTCCTGGCAAGCAGTCAAGACCCCATGCTCCCCCACTCCCTTCAACAGAATCAAAGGTAAACAGGGAGCCAGCTCTCATTTAAATATGGAGCATCGAGATCTTGCCTCCACTTTCACAGTTGTAGCAGCAGAAGAAAAACAACAGTCGAAGTAAGAAAAAGGTTTCCTTGGCAAGGATGCCAAACTAAATAATGACACCCAAAGCAAAAACATGCTTCACTGAAACTAAACTTCAGTCAATTCAGCCTGCTTAAAACAAAGCTTTTTTTGTGATTTCAAAAGTGAACATTGTCCTTTGCTCTGGCAGCCATTTCTGTGTTTTTGAATGATCCGATTATGCATAAATCCCCGGCCTACAGGTCTTTCAGCACCTCTATCCCGCAAGTGATTTGAAAACATGACTGAAAATTTCTATATACAGTGCCTGCCCTGTTCTTCTTCTTGGCTTTTTGAAATATACACTTCGACTACACTGTTTTGACATACATTGTCATTGTGTGTTTTCTCTCTCCCTCCCTCTCTCTCTCTTTTATTGCTTTGGAAATATTTATAGGGCATCAAGGTCTCTGCTTCCTTTTCCCTCGAAGCTCATGTTCTTTATCACCCTGCCATCCACGTCTTGCCATGGTCCCCCTGACTTCACTAGGACAGGTTTGAAGTTGCCATATGTGGCTGCGTTTGCGATTTGTCCAGTTTGTAGTAAAGAGACAGCAAACAAAAATCAGTTCTTTTATTGTTCTTAAATAATTGAAGCAGTGATGTCAAGGCCTTTATTTGAACAATGGCATGTGTGCGTGGTTGGGGAGTAGCCGATGGACTAACAGTATAAAATGGTACATGTTCAAGAACACATGGCCACATGGCGGCTTGGAAGGGGTTAGAGAAGCAGAGGAACACTTACCAGGCTCCACGCTTCCGTGGAGAAGCTCAGAGGTAGCAATGCTGGCACGATCTGCTCTGTGAACATCCTGAATAAGGTCCCAGAGTAATGGTCAGTTGACTTCTTTCCCCCTAAAACTGGAGAGATCTCCCCATAGTTTTGGCTAAATTCCTAAATGCACCATCACATTCATGTCTCTCGAGTTTCCACTGATGTCAACAAGACGCATTCCTTACCTCACTCTACGACATCCTCTGGCAGCTCTCTATTAATGCTTATTTGGCATGGCAGAACAAGTTGATTGAAGGTTGCCTTCCCCACTGGGACCTTGAAGGTGTGAATGACAAGCATGGTGAAGCCAGAAATGATGATTTTAACCAGGGCAGATGCTCCTGGGGGTGGGTGTGGGGGGCTGCAGAAACTGCAAGGCAAATTCTCCATAAGTTGCCCCAATGCCCGAGTATAGCCATAAATTGATTGCTCGAAGTCAACTCTGGGATAAGATAAGTCTATGAACCATCATGGGACTTCCCTGAAAAGTTCTTGTTGCTAAGACCCACCTTTAAGAAGAATAGATAACTATATTAACTATATTTAGATGTAGAAAATTCTGTGGATCTCTATCATGTGTGTGTGTATGTGTATGTAAAACTGCACTCTCCTGGTTTTCCCTCCTACCCCTGTGACAACTTGTTCTCAATCTCCTTTGCTCTTCCTCCTCATTCTAGGTGTTCTAGTGAGATAACATTATCTACTGGTAGAGTGTCAATTGCCTACTATATAGTAAGTACTCACAAATCTAATCTCAAGGCAACACTGCTTATTACAGTTTCAGAGTCGCATATTCAACTAATTACTAGACAGCTGCTCTTCAGTGTCCTGTTGACCCCCTTCTGTCCTGTGACCTGTGACCTGCATCTCAGTGAATAATATCACCTTTACCACATTTGTTCAAGCCGTAAACCTGAGAGTCCTTCTGATTCCTCCTCTTCCCTTGCTTCCCACATCTAATCAAACCAGGTCCTATTGACTCTACCTCTCCAAAATCTCTTAGATCTACCCATTTCACTCCATCTTTTCTGGCATGTGCAGTCCATGGGTCTGCACCATTTCCTGCCTGGCTTATTAGCTGGACTCCTTGCCTTCAGCCCTGGAAACTGACCTCTCTAAACTATAACTCAAATCTGCCAGTCTTAATACTTGTCTTAAAGCCATCAATGGCTCTCCCTTATGCTGTTAGCATAAAAACTAAGTCTTCTAGGGGTGCCTGGGTGGCTCAGTTAGCTAAGCGGCTGACTTCGGCTCAGGTCATGATCTCACGGCTCGTGAGTTTGAGCCCCGCCTCGGGCTTTGGGCTGCAGCTCGGAGCCTGAAGCTTGCTTTGGATTCTGTGTCTCCCTCTCTCTCTGCCCTCCCCTGCTAATGCTTGATCTCTCTATCTCTCAAAAAAAAATAAATGTTAAAAAAATTTAAAAAAAACAAAAAAAAAAACTAAGTCTTCTAACACAGTTTACAAAGTCTGTACATCCTTGGACTCTGAGTCCATCATGGCCTTAAGTCTTTACTCTTCGCCTCTTGAATGCTACTTTTCATATAGTCTGTTACTTCTCCATCTTCCCTCATGATGATTGTTGCCTTTTACCTGGTTATGTTTACTCCTTATATGTGGATTATGCACTGAACTTCAAGTCTTGTTTCTATGAGGCTATGTTTAGGAATCTTTCTCTAATGTTTCAGCTCTGAGTGCTGGCACTTCCTATTGCCCCTCTATACTCCTGCACATCATAACATTTAGCTCTGTGCATGATGGTCTCTTGAGGAGTTTCTATTTTTCACCCTTGCTCCACTGGGAGGGCAATGACTTGCCAAATGTCCAATATGTACTATGTAGTTAATAAATATTTGGATAAAAAAGGAACAAATGAATGCATCAAAACAAAGTCCATCAGTACTAGCAGGCTCCAACTCATTGGGTGAGACAAATAATATGTCTCTTTCATTCTTGAAGCCAGTGCTGGTAGAATCAAATTTAATTAAACGGAAAGAAAGTTAAGGAAATGGTAGGGCTTTCAGGATTCTTAGAGATCATCCTCATTTTATAAATGAAATGACAAAGTCCCAGAGAGTGTAAGTCATTTCATTATCATACCATAAGTTGACTCCTGTTACTCCTGAGCCAGTGCCCTATTTTTTCAGGCTTTAACACTTTTGCCACTTTGAGATATACGAAATGGTAGCCCACTTTTTGAGTGTGTTTTTTGTTTTAATGTTTATTTTCTGGCTATTACTAAGTTGAACATAGTTCTAAATTTATTAGTCAAGGGAGATTTCTCTTTATTCAGCTGCCTATTTATATCATTTGTTCATTTTATATGAGATCATTTTTTTCTTACACATTTTTAGGAATTCTTTATATATTCTGCATATGAATGGATAGCCATTTGACTTCCAAATATGCAGTAAATTTGAAGATGTATATAATCTGTGACCAGTAATTCTATGCTTAGGCAAATACTCTTCTATGCTTAGGCAAATGCTGTTGAGAGATCCTCTCACACATGGCCAAAGAAACATTTAAGAAGATTGTTCTTGTGGTGCTAAAGGCACAAAATTGGAAACAGCCTAAATGTATAGTCAGAAATGAATAAATCATTAATTTATGGTATACTCATCTATTGGAAACGGAAGCTTAAGTTTATAAAGTGGCTATACACATTATTAGCATTAATGAGGTCAGAAAATATGTTGCCCCCCAAAAGCAAATAACAAATCAATACACATAGTATTCCATATACATACAATGTCACAAAATAATTCTTTAAAAAATTAAAAAAAATTTTAATGTTTATTTTTGAGAGATAGAGAGAGAGAGAGAGAGAGAGCATGAGTGGGGGAGGGGGAGAGCAAGAGAGAGAGCATGAGTGGGGGAGGGGGGAGAGAGAGAGAGAGAGAGAGAGAGAGAGAAAGAGAATCTGAAGCAGACTCTAGGCTCTGAGCTGTTGGCACAGAGACTGACATGGGGCTTGAACTCACAAACTGTGGAATCATGACGTGAGCCAAAGTGGGACGCTTAACTGACTGAGCCGTCTAGGTGCCCCACAAAACAATTCTAAATAATGTTTATAAGTACATACATGTAAGGTAAAAGCAAAAGACAAAATGCACATCTTTGGGGCCTGGAAAAACAAGATGTGTTGGAGGACCTTAAAGAAGAAGCAGAGTTCTAGTGATGGGATAAGTTTCTAGTAAAGAGGGTGGTGGGACAAAGCAGATCATGAAATATCTTGCTAGCTGACACAGAGTTGGGAAAAATTGTAGACCTATGAACATTATAACTCCTGGAAGGAGAAACCTATCAGTGAGAATAATCATGTTTGATTACACCTTTATGACCCATTTCTATGAATAGATTATAGGAGATGAAAAGGAACTCTAAGCTCATCTTGAAGTTCAACTCCTTCATTTTAGAAACAGAAAAAATAGGCTCAGAAAAGTCAAAGTGTAAAGAAAAGGGAAGACATTTTGTACAAGAATATTGGGCTAAAACGAATTGAATCATTCAATATATATTTTACTGGCTGTCTTCTTAATTGATGTGTCACCTAATTGTACCATGGTGACAGTAGGTTTTGGAAAGACTGGCACAGAGAATAGATATATTTTGATTAGGAGGTATGGATATTGTTTTGATAAATGGGATGTAACAAGGTAGACTTTTGAACATTGAACAGGTGACACCAAGTGGGCAGTTGCCTGTAATATGGGGTGTTTTAGAATGAGGAGACATAGGACATTATAGGGGGACATTGGAGTTAAACAACCTCACAGTTTTGCCTGTGTCCTGTTTGCTAGCTGACTGATATCATGTTGGAACCATTTGGACCCTTATGGCTCCAATAAAGACTCATTAGGTAGCCCAAGGCCAAGAGATAACTGTAAGGTTCTTCTGTGATGACCTACAGAAGGTGACCTAAGGGGTCACCACAATTGATAGGTTATTTTTGACTTTTCTAAGGGTTTTCTTCCGGTATGGGAGGTTGTGAGATCAGAGAAACACCAGTGATGTCCATCTTTGTCTTAGTGACATCAACCTGAGGCTCACTGTCTGTTCCAGCCCAGATAAAGGTGAAGGAGGCAGCATAAACCACTTTGTCTAAGTTAGCTCATTCATCAGCTTTCCCATCATAGTTGACCTCACATTCCCTCAATTAGAGATATTGGTCTATGGACACCAGAGAGGCTGGATATCTCCTTTGACATAAACATATGGGGTTGGTCAGAGATGAGGTTCTTTTGAAGGTATCTTCAGGAGTCTTTTTTCACAACATATCAATACTATGATGAATCAGATTATTAGCAATTGCCTTTTAAAAGGAATAGGGCACTGTGTACTAAAGCAGAGATGCAAGACAGGCAGGTTTAAGCATGTTGACGATAGGCTAGACCAAATAAAAAACATCATAGTCTTAACCTTCTTCTGGCCAGCTCTTACTCAGACATCTTCTGACATCTTCAGGTTAAATCCCTTTATTTTATACATTCTCAGACCTCTACATTTTCCTTTGTAGCACTGTTCAATTGTTTAATTAAATACTCACTGGAATAATATGTGTTTAATGTTTGTCTGTCTAGATAGACTGTAAACTCAATGAGTGGAAGGGACCACATCTCTCTTATTGTTGGCAATATTCTGGAGCCCAGGCCTGGTATCTAGTTTATCACAGACGCTCAACATTGAGTGTATACATGATTAAGTGAATGAGCGTAAGGGAAACAAAATGGAGTGGATGACGTATGAGTGGATCCATGGATAGTATTGGTGGAGTAGTAGGAACATGAATGAGGAGGTTAGGACTATGTAGGCCACCATGGGTTGGTCCCTGTCCTTCAAGTAATCAACCTGAGTGAGGCAAGAAGCAGCAAATGTTTTAGGGGCAGGTTAGAAAAATCCCTGGTTCATTGGGGATACCAAGAACCTGTTTCTGAGAATAAAGGAAATTAGTTATCCCTGGATGTATTCCAAAGTCAATTTTGCCTATTTAAAATTTTTTCCTGGGTTAGCCACACCACAATGCTCTGAGTGATTACTGCAGTGTCACCAGGCAGCCTCAAAAGACAATGATATCTAAAGAAGGACCATGAAAGTGTTTCTTCGAATGTAGATTTAGTCCTTATGGGGTTTGTAAGATAGACCCTGGTAATCCTCAAAATCTTAACACAATGGTTCCTTGTAACTAGCATTGTCTTTTATGACTTAATTGGACTACCCATTAGTTAGATGACTCAGGACATAAAGGCATCATATAAATATGAAATATTATTACTATACCATAACCATTTGATTCCAGATGACTTACCTTAAAGAACAGTGTATTCACTTCCACTTTCCCATGACATTTAAATCTTGGTTTATGAGATTCCCAGAATAGGATGTTCAAAAAATCTAGAACATAGAATTTAGTTGTCTGTGTGATCCAGCTACCTCCCTGTTTATGTGCTATGTACATTGGTCAAAAATCTAGTAGTCTTACATGATGTGAAATATTTTATCTTTGGTTCTGGATTGAGGAATATAGCTGTGGGTTTCATAGTGATCACCACTGATTTTTACTTTAAAAATCAGTATTTCAGGGGTGCCCAGTTGGCTCAGTTGGCTAAGTGTCCAACTGTTGATTTTGGCTCAGGGCATGATCTCATCATTTGTGGGATCAAATCCTGTGTTGGGCTCTGTGCTGACAGCATGGAGCCTGCTTGGAAGTCTCTCCTTTTCTCTCTGTCCTTCCTCCCTCTCTCCAGTTCAGAATAAACTAAGAAGTCCATGTTGATATTGCTCTTTTGAACATGTCATATGCACCTACAGGTTAAAGGGGTAGTTATAATCAAGCTTGGCTTTGATGTGCTATTTTTCTTTTTTCTTTTCTTTTCTTTTCTTTTCTTTTCTTTTCTTTTCTTTTCTCTTTTCTTTTCTTTTCTTTTCTTTCCTTTCCTTTCCTTTCCTTTTCTTTCCTTTTCTTTCCTTTCCTATCCTTTCCTTTCCTTTCGTTGTCTTTTCTTTTTTTGGTATATGAAAATTTATTGTCACGTTTTCATCATCAAAACTTATGATCTTGGTCTTTCCTTCTGGTCTTTGTCTAAGAGAGACATTGGTTACTTTGACGACCTTAAAGCGAACTCTAGGAATATCACCAACAGCATGACTTTTGCGACCAAATCCAGCAACGAGAACCTCATTGTTTTCCTCAATAAAATTCAAACAACCATAATTGGGTACAAAGCCTGAAATTTTTTTTTTGTCCATTCTGGATTAGCTGGATGCTGACACATTTCCTAATGGCAGAATTTGACTGTTTGGCTTCAACCCTACTTTTTCAAGATGTGCTGTTTTTCTAACAAGGGGGTATCATTAGCATTTTCACAAATATAACCTCCTTGACCTCCTTTTGTTTCAACTGAATTTGCTTACAGCAACATAAAAGCTTTCCATTCTTTTTTGGGATAGACAATGATTTAAATTTCTTTAAATTAATAGATTTTATTTTTAAAAGCAATTTTAGGTTTTCAGAAAAACTGAGCACAAAGTACAGAGTTTTCTTTATTTTCTTTCTCCTCCTTCCCTGAAATTTCCCATATTATTAACATTTTGCATTAGTGTGGTACGTTTTTATGAGTGATGAACCAATATTGATGTATTATTATTAATTAAAATTCAAAGTTTTTATTAAGGTTCACTCGTGTTATTCAGTTCTATTGGTTTTGAAAAATGCCATGTAACCATTACAGTAACATACAAAATAGTTTCCCTACCCTAAAAATCTTCCATTCTTTACCTATTCACCCTTCCTGCCCTTCCCCAAACACCTCAATGGTTTAATTTTCTTAAGAGTAGAATCATATTCTTCTAATTGCAACATAGAAGAATGCCAGAAACATGGCAAATACCAAATGGACATATATAATATTCTCTTTCTATTGTTTTTTTAATCTTACTACTCTGAGTTCTGTTTTTGAACAATACATTGATAAATATAAATTTAATTAATTTGTCAAAAAGCTTATCAATGAATTCTTTTCATCTGTTTTTATCTCTAAATTCTCCAGAATAAGAAGAGCAATTTTCTTTCTTCCTTCCCTCCTTCTTTTTATCAAAGTTGAGAAGTACTGAATTGTCAACTGTGGTTCATGGTAAGTACAACTACCTCTCGTCCCCAAATTGTACACTCCCATCAGTAACACCGTCTTCATCATCATCATCAACATTATCAAGAATCTTTATTAAGTATCTAAATGTGTGCAATGCTGTTGGGTTTATCAGGAGGAACTAGTTGACAGCCATTCTCTGGATCCTTGAGACTTGAGACTTGCCCAGAACTTGTCCTGCATCCTAGAGGAGGTGCTGAGATTAGGGAAACCTTTCACTTGGCATTGCCAAACAATCAGTCTTAGAGCCCTGAAATGGATACCCTTTGTCTTGACATTGCTGCAGTGTGTTGTAAAATTAAAGCACATATAAAAGGTGGCAGAGGCAGTATCTCTCCACACTTGAGCAAAGGAACAGGAATTTCCCAGCTCTGTAGCAACCGAACTCCCTAAAGAATAGCTTGCTTAATTCATATGAATATTATATTACCTTCTTTGGCATTCATAGACGCCAACATGTCCTCTAGAGCATGGTACTTAATTGTTTTTCTTATTAGTTCAAAAATAAAACATGTTGGTTACATTGCCATGGCTGCTTCTCTAATTAATAAAAAGACTGTGTTGAGTTTGAAAACAACTAACTCTTTTCATGTCCAAGTTACTTTTAGTAGCTATTATAAATTATTACCTCCCTCCACATCAGAGGTGTCTTATGACTAAAGGAGGAGACAGCCCCCATGATGCTCTTTAACAATGACTCTTATGTTTCTTTTGGTAAACTCATAATGTTAATTACACTCTGCAACAGATGGAGTGCCTTCCATCAAGGACCTCAATGCACCTTACAAAAGTTATGAGTCATCAAAGCCCTTCTATAATGGAGGTAAGTATCTGTGGTCACAATTTTATAGTTAAAGAAGCACAGAGAAGGTAAGTGTTTTTGTTTTTTAAAGTAGACTATGTTTTAGTCGAAAGGCTTAGTCATCATTTATGAAGGCAGAGCCACTCAATGAGTATTTACTGAATGGAACTCAATGAATATAAATGAATGAAATGGTTCACCAACAAGATTTGGCTATCCTGGCAATGAACACCTGGACCATACTAATTATTTTGAAGAGTGATGAATAGAACAAAAAGGACTTACTGCTAATTAATCAGTCTGTACAATGACTGGTGTAGAAAATGGTGATTTAACCACCATAATAATATAGCAAATCTAGAAAATAGAAATGGCCAAACATTTTTGAAACATTAATACAGAAACATTGAAATTTATTTAAAAATTTTTTAATGTTTATTTATTTTGAGAGACAGAGAGAGGCTGAGAATGAGCAGGGAAGGGACAGAGAGAGAGGGAGACACAGAATCTGAAGCAGGTTCCAGGCTCTGAGCTGTCAGCACAGAGCCCAACACAGGGCCAAACACCACAAACTGTGAGATTATGACCTGAGCCAAAGTCAGTTGCTTAACCGACTGAGCCACCCAGGCACCCCAGAAACATTGAAATTAGAGTTAGAGTTAGAAGATTCTAGAGAGTGTTTAATCAATCACTTTCATATGTCAGATAAGAACAGTGGGATCCAGAAAGGTTAATAGGGGGCTTGCATCAATTATTCAGCTTCTAAAACCTTAATTCAATTTCTTTAAACTCCTTCCTGTTTCAGAAAGGGTTTAGTTTGGCTCAGTCACTCAGCTGGTTAATGGTATTGCTAACTAGAATCTAGGTTCCTGACTTAATTTATCCATGTTCCCACTAAATTCCATTTATTTTATTTTATTTATTTTATTTTATTTTATTTTTTATTTCCGTTAAAAAAACTTCCACAATTGTCTTTCTGCATCCTAACAATCATAAAATTATAGAATTTGAAAGTTTTAAGGAGGTCACTTTTGTTGATCTTCCTCTTCTAATTGGTGAGGAATCTGATATTCAGAGAGTTTAAGGCAATCACTCAAGGTTGCATGGTGAGTTACTGGCAAACAACTGGAATATCTAATCTCTCTTCTTACACTACTTCAGAATCTGAAATTTAAGCTATAATCAAGATTCCAGTAACCCAAAGCACCAATAGAATTTCATCTTAATGTTTTTGAAATCCTCTTTTACTAAAGACAAGTAAAAAATAAACAAGCTAATATTAAGGATTTAAAAAAATGTGCAGGGCATATCATTAGGCCAGTAGTAAATAAGGTTCCATCCATTTATTTGATATCTTCCAAACTTGTCAATCCAGACAATGATGACTATATTTATCATAAAGGCACAGGTACTGAAGATCCCAAAGTGCTTGCTAAATTTTCAAAGATTGAACTATCTCCATCAAGGAGGTTGTATATTTTTGTTCATGGTAAAAATTGGCAGCCACAAGTAAAATGATGGTAATCTTGATCTGAACATGTAAGTAAAACAACACATTGATTCTTAACCATCATTGAGAATTAAGAATTTCTAGCATTTTTAGGTATTTTAAGTTTGCATCATTCCATTCTCCAACAGTAATTCTTTAATTAAATGGAAATTGCCAAATAAAACAGAAGGCTGCTCAGGTGAGTTTTCAAGATGGACTTCTCTCTTATTTTACATAGGCTTCCTTCTATAGAAGTTGTCACACAATTTACACCTTGGATCAACTTGCCTATATTTTTAGAAAAGAAAAAAATCAAAAATAAAAGTATTCATATAGAAGAAATCTTGCAATATAACAACACTTTCCATTTGTATGATGGTTTTAAGTGAAGCTGATAAAGAGCTTCTATTATTGAGATGGAAAAGGTGGGGACAGGGGTGGGGGTGGGGTGCTGAGGGGAGCGACCAAAGACTTCCCTAGTGTCATAGTTACCAAATCCTCAAGTGCTCCTGCAGGGTCCTCAGCTTTCTTGATAAGCATAGCAGACCTACGGAGGTTGTATTGAGCTCTGATTCTGCAAATACTCACCTCTAGACTTATTTGCTATTACTGATATTTATTCTGCCGCCTTTACAGCTTGTTTCCTTGACACACATGAGCTCACCATAGGAAAATGATTCTCTGCTATTATTTGTATAGGAAATTAACCCAGGAGTTCCCCATTTCTCTGTTTATCTCTCTCTGTATACTAGGGTCTTTGAAAGGTTGTAAGTGGAATTTGTACTGTGAATTGAATATTAATAAGATAAGGATGGGGCGCCTGGCTGGTTCAGTCGGTGGAGCATGTGGCTCTTGATCTTGGGGCTGTGAGTTCGATCCCCATGTTGGGTGTAGAGATTACTTAAAAATAAAATCTTTTAAAAAATAAGATAAGGATAAGAAATGAGTTTCTCCTTTCCTTTAGAGCCCCAAACTGCCCTGTGAGGAGGAACATCCTCTCATATTGGTAGGCATGTTGTCTCACCTCTGCACCCAGTTCTCCATTAATACCTCATGGCAATTTAAAGAGATCCTTTCAGGACAGTTTGGGTTTTCTAAGTAAATCACTCAAGAAATTAGCATCTTCTACTTTAGTTAAATGCTCTGTTTTATTAGGAGAGCTGTGAAAGTTTAACATATTGCTCTTCTTTTTACCTTCTTTTTCAAGTATAGTAAAGGGTTAGCAATGATATTTAGGACAAGAAGCAAAGTATTTCAAATTCTTTAAAGAAATACTTCAATAATCTCTTTTACTCTTGTGTTTTATAAGTACAAATGCTTATTTTTATAGATTTTCCTTTTGTTTGGCTCTTACCTTCCTTTCCTTGTCTAGGCTCTTAACTTCAATGTAGAAGAGATAAGGAATCTATAGAAAAATATTCTGTGTAAATGATGATCAGACAGAGAACACTGAGATGGGAAAATTGAGACTGTGCAAGTTTTTCTTTATTCTTCCCTAGAGCTGATTGATAGGGAAACCCAGGGGAAAAATTTTAATCCATGGTTATCACATTTTGTGCTATTGTATCTTCCACCATCTGAAACGACCAGTGTTTAATAGCAGCTGAAATGGAATCCACAACACATCTTTTCAAATTAAATAAATGGCTGAATTATTAGCTTCATTTGTTAGAGAAAGAAATAAGGATTTCTGTGTATTACCTGAACCCCAAAACATTGGTCGTATAACTAGTAATCGAAAGTCTAACTTTAAGTTCTGGCTCTAAGAATCTGAATTCAGGTCAGTTCAACAAACAGGTAAGGAGTTTTCAGCAATGTGCCATGCACAAGGCCTTTTGAGAACTGTAGTATAGGTGGGAAAAGAGAATCAGAATGGAATCAAGGTGACTTTTTAGGCCACTGATCTTGGCTTTTAAAATTGTGACTGTTTAAAATTATATCCTTTTCAATGTATTACGTTCTGTAGTGGGGGCTGGGGAGGACATGAAGAGAGAAATGTGATGCCTAGTGAATACTCAGGTATAGGAATGGAGTGAATAATTGGTAAGTGAATTATTTCAAACTGCATGAAATTCAAATTTACTTCTACATAACAGAAATTAAAAAATTTATTTGCCCAAACTCCTGGGTATTACTATAATTTCTAAGAGCCATTCTATCAATAATAAAAACTGAAACTTTATGATATGCAAAGTATGGTCCCAGGTGCTGATCGGATCCAGAAATAAGAATCCAAGAGGCTTATTCTGAGCAGTGTTCACCACTAGGTGCTAACAGGGAACGTGTGCTAATATAGAGTCATGGCTTTTGTTTTACCAGTAACCAAAGTCTTAGGTCATTTGTCTGCATTATCCATTCAACAGCATTGGTTTATATAACTTTCCTGGTCAATAGAATCTATAGAATTTTCCTATTGACTATTTTTTTACTGTATCTTTTTAACATCCTTGTGATCAAAGTAATGCAGTTATTATTATCCTTATTTTGGACAAGAAACTGAAGTTATTAAGAAATGAAGTCAATTGTTCAAGGTCAAGCAAAGTCTCCTGACTGCCCCATTCATTTCTTTTCACTAAACTTTCCTGCCTGAAGGATACTTGAACTTCCACACAAAAAGTTGGAAGGCACTTAATAATTTTTTCAATAAAGCTTTTTCTAATTAAAATATTTTACTATAATAACATACAAAGAAAAGACAGAAAGAAAAACACCTCTCATCCCACTCACCCAGGTTCTTTTTCTAGAAGAACATCTTCTATGTTCATATAGAGTTTGAAAACTGAGATTGTATTACATGAACTCTTTTGTGTCCAATAAGTGTTGAATGATTGTCTTACTAACTGTAAGAATGAACTATAAGAGAATGTTGCCTCTCTTTGTAGCATGTATTCTCTGCTTTCCATCATTTACTTAGTATATTTCTTATTTACTAAATGGGGTTCAGTTGTTTGGAGGTAAAATCCACACCTGGTTCACCTTTACTTTTAAACTCCTTAGCACTTAGTACTATATACTGAGCAAAGTGTATACTCAATAAACATTTGTTAATGAATGGTTACTTCCACTGAGGAAAATAAAACACCAAGGCATCTGTGACTGTAAATTCTCTGCTCACTGAGCTCCCTGATGGCTGTGGCTGGGTCTTTTCTATTGCTAGTAGCATAGATGGTAACTGAAAGCCCACCTTGAAATCCTGGATCTCATATTTCTAGTGTCTACTCCAGTATCTACCTGGCTCCACACAGGTGCTCTGTAAGTGTCTGTGGGATGAAGAGAGCAAGAAAAGGCAGAATGGGAAGGAAAGTAGCTTATAGTAATGCTGCTCAATTGTTTCACGCTGTGTAAGAGACACAGCCCACTCAAAATGCTTTATCTGGATCATGTTATTTACTTCTATGAGGTAGATCCAATCACTATCCCCATTTACAAAAAACAAACCACAGAGAGAGTAATTTGCACAAGCTCATGTAGCTGATAATTGGTAGACAACGGGATTTAAATTCAGTGTCCTTTGTCACTGAGTTATACTGCCTCTTGATAGAACTGCATGGAGTTTTAGTCCAGCACAGGAGGGAAGGAGGAAAGAATGGTTACTAGCAGAGCATCAGTGATAGCCAATATATTATGGTGGTAGAAGCACTAGAGAATGATCCAAAAATCTTATGTCCCAATAATAATTTTTTCCTGATTCATTTAACTTCATCTAATGTCTCTGGATCCACTCTTCTAATCTGCTAAATGGGTATAATCATCCTACAAACGATTTACTCAAAGTTGTTGTTAATTTACATAAACACAATATGAACTGAGTAAAGTCTAAAGTCCTAGGACTATTTCAGCTGAATATTTTGATAGCTCTTATATATATGGCACATTGTATTTAATCTGTTATTCTCAACATGTCTTCACATAGCAAGTAAAACGGACTTTATTTGACTGAATAGAAGCACTAAAATGAGCATTATTAGAATCTCCATACATTCTTGACAAATACAGTTTGATAACGCATGCACATTTTAAATATTATCATAGACTTTCTATAAAGTTTTTATGATGGAGCATGGATGGAGTCTCAGTTTGGTACATGATATGTTGGGCATTGCCCAACCACCTTACAACACAATGGTGGGGAAGAGGGTGGGAGGGGGTAAACGTATAATCAGAGGAAAGAGCTCCACCTACTGATCAACAATTCCACTTCCTCCCACAGCCTTGGAAGTCCATCTAAGCTGCAACTTTAGGAGCACAATTACCGCGACCACCACCATACACACATGCAAACATACAAATCCTGTCATTTATTGAGCGTTTATTATCTGACAGACAATTGGCAGTTAATTCCATTAGTTCTAAAGGCAACCTTAGCAGGAGTAGTTAACAGCAGACCCTGAACCCAGACCACCTGGGTTCAGAGCCTGACTCTGCCATTTTCTAGGTGTGTGGCCTTGGGTAATTTCCTTAACCTCCCTGGGCCTCCACTTTCCCATCTGTAAAACAGGGTTTATAATAACATCTATCTCATTGGGTTGTTATGAGGATTAAATGAATCGTTTTTGAAGAGTTTACAAAAATGCTTGACATGTAGTAGGTTCTTGTGAGATAGATTTCAAGAAGGAAAGAATGCTTGAGGCTGAAGTTTATAGAAGTTTGTCACAGAACTCTTCCAAAAGAGCTGAACACAGACTCACTGACCCTCAATGCCTGTGCTGTTAAGCACTATGCTATCTATCTTCTTAATATGTGATATATCATCGAAATACAACCTAAAGGACCTAAGGACATGCGTTTGGGATCTTATTTACTGATGGTGATTTTCTACTTTAATTAAGTTTCACCTTTTCCAATTTATCTTTTCCATTCTTATCTTGGATTCCTAATCATCGCCCAATCCCCTAGCTTCAGCCAATTGTTACTATAAGAATTCTCTTGAAAAATAGCAATAAGTCTCCCAGATTATTATGGTCACAGAGCATTTCTCTTTCTATTTTTCTTGTAATTTTGAGGGCTTTTCCTAAACATCTCCTTGCTATTGCTTACAAATTTCTTATTTCAAGGTTGTGTCTCAACCTGATTGTTAAAATCACTATTCAACTTTCAATATAAAGGCCTGCAGTAGTAATGATCATCTGTTCACTATATTGAAGCTGCTTGTAGGAATGTTCACAAGGATGATAAAAGAAAGACTTCGTGTTTTTTATAAATTTGAATTAGTGCTGCTAAGGCAGTAACTTCAGACTCACTGGAAGAATTTGGAATTCGGGATGAACAGTAGGATTTTGATAACTCCTAACTTAGGTAAATAGCTAAAGGTGGAGGGAAATATTAGACAAAAGTTCTGTGCATCGGCAACCCCAAAATGAAGATGAATAAGAGACAGATCCATAGGAAGACTGATGGCCTATTTTTTCTTTTCCTTCCTACGTCAATTACAAGGTATCATCATGATAAAATGATATGTGAGATGGGATAAAATATTTATTTGAGAGCATTTCCCCCAAAATAATTACTTGGGGTGACTATTGGAAATTTTTCACAACATTTTAAGCATGATTGGATCTCTCTATATTTTACATAAGATTTACAAAATTTATTAAGCACCCAGGGAGAAACAAAGATACTCGAAATGTGGGGAAATAGAATAGATGAGGGAAAAACAAAGGACTGTGGGGAATGTAATCTTAGGGAAAAGCAATTAGGGATAAGATAAGTGTTTTCAAACCTATGGAATGTTATTTGTTAAAGAACCAAGTTATTTGTTCCCTATTTCAGTAGAGATCAGAAACAGAAATGGACTTGTCACAAGAAAGCTTATGTTTACACACAATAAAGAACTTCTTGATTAAAGTCTAGAACTTATGAGGGAGGAAAATTGTGGGTCTTTGCTTTAGGAAATCTTTAAGAATTGAAAAGGTAAGCCCTGGGTAATCTCATGTGGTGTTGGGTTGAAGCAGAAGGCTTAACTGGAATTTCTTTAGGTCTTCTCTAGTACTTAAATGTCATGATTGCATAAATAAGAATGCGTCCACAAAGCAGGAAGAGAAGTAGACAGAACAATCAGGCATGACCCACTTAGCAGGATAGTTGTTATTCCTGAGCAAAGATTTTGGAAATCTGTTTTGAAGTAGAGTTACAATGTCCAATACCTTACATGTTACAATAGCCAAAAACTTGTGACCACCTTGGAAGATTCTGGTTGGGCATTCTTTTTTTTTTTTTTTTTTTTTTCTTTTTTTAGCTTTATGGATAGGGTTACCTTGAGTAGCAAAGGACATAGTCAACACTTTCCATATATGTGGAAATTTGTAACTATTCTGTGTGTGTGTGTGTGTGTGTGTATTTAAAAACAGTTCATGTTATAATAAATATAATATCTTAAATAAATTTGAGAGAGACACAATTTAGTCAGTTACTTTTTGGTAGTTTTCTAGTAATAGATTCTGAATTGAAATTAAAGGCTGATGTCTACATCTGGAGGTGATGGTGAGGTGTCCTCCAAGATTTTGGAAATTAGGTTGTCCTTTATTATTTTTTTAAGGTTAACTTCAAAAAAATTGAAGTTAGAAAATTCTTGCAACAGTGGATATGATTAGCCATCTAAATATGGAAAATGGAGAGTTTAGGAACAAGTGATGCTTGAATCAAGGTGAACTGAGGAAGGAATATTAGAAAGGAAAACTAGAATGTAGTTCTAACTTTATAATTCAGTATGTACAAACTTAGAGATTTACTTCCCATCCTGTCCTGGAAAAAACTTCTGTGAATATGACAAGGCTCATCAACCATGGAAACTTAGAAAAGGCCAAGTCACAGAAGCCAAAATTAGGAGAGACTTGGTGAGACTCTCTTCTATTGGCTGAATCTCTTTTTTTTTTTTCTTTTCAAATTTTAATTTAATTTATTTTATTTTATTTTATTTTTTTATACTTTATAGTTTATTGTCAGGTTGGTTTCCATATAACACCCAGTGCTCTTCCCCACAAGTGACCTCCACCAAGACCATCACCCCCCATTACCTTTCCCCCATCTCCTTCCCCCCTCAGTTTGTTTTCAGTATTCAAGAGTCTCTCGTGTTTTGTCTCCCTCCCTCTCCCTAACTCTTTTCCTCCTTCCCCTCCCCATGGTCCTCTGTTGGGTTTCTCCTGTTAGACCTATGAGTGCAAACATATGGTATCTGTCCTTCTCCGCCTGACTTATTTCGCTTAGCATGACACCCTCG
>CM053574.1:100706971-100951597 GCA_028646485.1 Cryptoprocta ferox
TTGAGGTTGTCTTCTTTCTGGCGTCTGTTTCTTCTTTCCCCCACTTGCAAATCCAAGTTTTATCCCTTCAGTCCTTCTCAGTTCAATCCATACGGGCGTGCGCGGATTACAGAGCTCCCTGCTTCTCTGCCATCTTGTCCTCTCTCCTCTGAATCTCTTACACTACTTAAGGTTCTCTTATTCCTCATGTTCTGATTCCATTCCAACCAAGATGATTTGGCTTTCCACACCACTTGACTGTGGGAGATAGTGTATTGATCTGCCAACTCAATCATTCTAACCTTTTTGACAGTTAAATTTTTCACTGTAAATGACTTATAGACCAGTACCTGTGAGTTGAATTAATGTAAATCTACTCAGGAGAAATGGTTCACCATCGGCATGCTGATATTAGTGGTTGATATCTATAGGTTTCATATACCCGTATATTCACCAAGGCAAATGCCAACATTCAGGGGTTTGATTTGACTCTCTCTCTCTCTCTCTCTCTCTCTCTACTTGCCTTCCGCAAGCTGAAACAAAAATATGATTTAAAAATATTTTCACTCAAGTGACTATTCTCCAGCTCATACACGTGAGAACTCCCTCACTAGTCCTAGAGAATGGAAGTGAGAAGACCAAGTTAAGAATCAGGAGAAAGAGGAGAAACTCTCAGGCTGTCCAGCAAGAAGGATTATTCTCATGCCACAGGTGAGTGATAGATGACTCACAAGGTCAGCAGCCACACTTATCAGAGACTTTGTGCCTTAATGATTTTGAAATGTAATAGCCCTGGTATTTACAGTGATATATGTTAGGAGTTTCCTGCATGCTTTCCAGTGCTCCACTAAGAATGGCTTTGTCTGGATGACTGGGAACTCTTTGGTGCCATACATCATAAAACTCTATAGACATACGTGCATTGGCCTCAGATGGTAATGGGTTTCCTGACTCTTGCACAAGCACTCTAGTGGATCTCGCTACCACACTACCTCCAGTTGTGACCTTATCAGATTTCATAAGCTAAATAGGCCTTGGCTCCAGCAATTTGTGAGTGGCAGTGGTCCAAGAAAAACCAGGTGCTACAGGAAGTGGAATTGGTGATTCAGTCAGGTGCATTCTTTCTTATGATTCAGGCTGACCCACTAACTCATCATTGTGAGTGGACACTCTGCTTTCAGGGGTGCTTATGAATAAGATGTATAGTAAAGGTCTTAATCACTTTTGCTGACTGAAGAGCTTTCACAGAGATTACTCTATGCAATGCCTTAAGAATTTCAAAATGGAGGAATCAATTCTATTGTAGTAATAACTGTTGCTGCTAATACCATTTTAGGTATGCTATATGCTCTACTTCCTATCTTTACTCAGTATTGAAATGTAGAATATATTATTAAGTACTCAGGCATTTAGCTCAGAGGTACTTTTGCACTTGGCAATGGGTAGAGTGCATTGTCAAATCTGTGGACTTTAAAGCAATATTTTTAAGTAAGGTTACTTGTTTGTTTCATATACTTGTTTACGCTCTTTCTTTAGAACTTAAAAAGGACTCTGAAGTAGAAGCAAACTAATAAATAAGAAAATGGAAGCAAGAAGACAATACAGCTGAGAATATATGGCAGGGTAGGAATGAGCAAACATATATTACAATATCTAAAGCACATATTATTGCTAACCTATAAAATACAATGATAACAAACTATTCTTGCCTAATTTAGAATAATGATTTAGATCTTGCTCTTTGCTGTGAGACAGATCTGAGGTTGGATCTGAACTCTACCATATACTAGCTATGTCATTTGGGCACATTACTTGATGTATAGACTATAAAATGGAGATAAGAATAGTATCTACTTCAAAGACTTATTAATGAGTATTAAGGAAGATAGTCCATGTGACATATTTAGCATGATGTTTGGTACATAGTAAAGTCTATCCAATGGTAACTATTTTTATTATGATATTATTATATTAATTCCCATAAATTTATGATTGAATGGAGAAGTTCCCAGTTGACTTTTTTTTCTTAATAGCTTTACTGAGATTCAGCTGCTTTTCAAAAACACGTATGATTTTGAAGATTAGATGAAGCATGAATCCAGCAAGCCATGAAGTATATGATATCATTCAAATCCATTTTTTTCCAAGCACAGAGCAAGATCTCTCAATGACACCCCCAGTCAGCCCCTTCAGGGCTCTAACGAGGTTCCTGCTATATTTCAGCCATGCCTTCTCCTTGTCACTTTCAACTTTTCAAGGCTATATCTGTGATATCTAAAGGTTTTGATGGCCAATACAGGGATCTGTTAACAAGATATTCATTAATTTTATAAACAGTTGAAGTTTGTAGGGACTGTAGTGTCTTGGTTCATCTCCATTCTGAAGTGACTAGACGATCTACTTATCTTGGTTGCTCCTCATTGTGCATGGCCTGGAGAAAATGGAATCTTCCCAGGGCTTTGGCAAATACCTTATATAACCTGCACAGATCCTCACCTAATCCTTCCGTCTATTCTTTCTTCTTGAGGAGCTGTCCCTGATTCTCTGCCACAGGCACAACCACCTACTTACTTAGAGTGAAGCTTTGATCCTGACATACAAGCATTATTGTAATGAAGCTGAAGCTGCCTTGGGCAAGATCACAGCTCGCTATGAATTTGGGGAAATAAAAATCTGCCAAGGAAGGTACAACCGAGGGGGCAGGGGCTGGTTGTGGAAAATGAGGGGACCTCACTATCCTTTCTAAAAATATTTTATGACATTAGGGAAAAAGATCTAATTCTAGGTATTGTTTATTTCTTGAAGGCATCTACTATAAGGAAAATAAATCATCCACCAAAAGCATCTTTTCAGGTAACCCATATTTTTTTTCAACTTTTTTTATATTTTTATTTTATTTTATTTTATTTTGAGACAGAGAGCACAAGGGGGGAGGGACAGAGAGAGAGGGAGACACAGAATCCAAAGCTGGCTCCAGGTCTGAGCTGTCAGCACAGTCCAACACAGGGCTGAAACTCACAGACCACGAGATCATGGCCTGAGCTGAAGTTAGATGCTCAAATGACTGAGCCACCCGGGTGCTCCAACATTTCTTTTTAAAATACAGTGATAATGTTTACATATAATTCAGGGAAATTCAAAACTAGTAGAACTTTCCATCTGAAAATAGAGTAGCCATATTTGAGGTGATAAGCTAAGTGTTCACATTCTAGAAACGAGCCATCAAGCCCTCCTGTGCATATCCCCAGCATCTTCTGTGAACCTTTGCCTTTAAACAGATACTCAATTAAGTAGAGTAGTTGAATTGCTAAAATAACATCTCTGCACTGGATGTATTTGTCCTAGTCAGTTCTTACCTGAGCAAATGCAGATCTTACATTTCAAAATTTTTACAGTCTCTGAACTTGTTGTTCTCAAATTACTAAATATGATTACTTTTGGTGGGCTTTAGAGTCAGAGTGGGTTCAAGTCCCAGTTCAAGTACTGACTAGTTGTGTGCCTTAAGCAGGCCATTTTGGGGGCACCTGGGTGGCTCAGTCAGTTAAGCGTTTGACTCTTGGTTTTGGCTCAAATCATGATCTCACAATTGGTGAGATGAAGCCCTGCATTGTGCTCTGTGATGGCAGTGCAGAGCCTGCTTGGGAGTCTCTGTTTCCCTCTCTCTGTCTCTCTCTGCCTCTTTCTCTCTCTCAAAATAAATAAATAACTAAACTTTTTTTAAAACTAGAAAAAGAGCAGTCCATTTCATTTTTTTAGTGTAAAATTTCTTCATCTGTAAGCTGAGTATTAATAATAAGGTGGTGAAGATTAATATATGTCAATTGCTTAATGTATGACCTAGCACATACAACTTGTGTTATCTATTGCTATATTACAGTCATCATTATTTCAATGTTAAATGTTAACTTCAAAAGGGATCAGTTTAAAAGATATTGGTATATAATTTATAAAAGGAAAAATTCAAAAGGTACCTAAGCTTTTGAAGAAACATTCAAGTTCACAAACACCCAGATAAAAGCAAGTTAAACATTGATCATTTGTACTCTAGAATTGGAAAAGACTATCGGAAATGATAATTTTCTACTTAGGCAAAAGTACAGTTAAACAGGCAAGGACTCTCATACCTAAGTGCGAGACTCTAAATTGTTTTAACCTTTTGGGAATATTTATTAATGTTTCATACTTTTTGACCCTATAATTGGATGTGTCCCTTAAGGAATTAGTCAGTGAGGCTGTCAGAGATTTAAAAAAAAATTTTTTTTAACGTTTATTTCTTTTTGAGAGCCAGAGAGAGCCAGAGGGTGAGTGGGGGAGGGGCAGAGAGAGAGGGAGACCCAGAATCCGAAGCAGGCTCTAGGCTCCAAGCTGTCAGCACAGAGCCTGATGCGGGGCCAAACCCACGGACTCTGAGATCACGACCTGAGCCGAAGTCGGCCGTTCAACTGACTGAGCCACCCAGGTGTCCCTAGAGATTTTTATTAAAGCAATATATATTATAATGATAATTGTGAAACTAATGTGTGAAAAGAAATGAATGGAAAAATCTACCAATGGGATGTTATGAAATTTAAGGAGAGTTCTTATAGAACACTTGTTATAAAAAATACTACAATATTACAAAACTGAAGAGTGTATTATCTCACTTTGTTATTACTTGTGTATTATATGTGAGTGTTAGTGATGCCTTTAGACATCTCCAGTGTAGACATGGCCAATAGGCATCTCAAACTTGACCTGTCTACATCCTAATTTTTTATTCCCAGCCTCCAGTCTCTAAATCTCTCCTTAGTCTTCTTCATCTCAACAAAGGGAAATACCATCCTTATCTCCCCTGCCAGAACCTCCAAGCAAGCTCTCAAGGTCCATTTGTAGGAGAACATAAGGTAGTTAAACTTCCAAAACTCCAGACACAACCAAATGAGGCACTGCGGGTGGCAATCTTTCTTTTCTTTTTTATTTTTAATAGCCCCCCCCCCCGCCTTAAAGCCCCAGTATTTCCTCTCCCTACTCCCTTAGACAATCTTTTAAAATAGCACTTAGCACCAAATGACTTACTTATACTTTCCTTATGCATGCTCTCTCCCTCATAGAATGTAAGCCCTCTGAGAGATGATGACGTTTTCTTTTTGCTCACTGTTGGATCTCTATTACTTAGAATGGTGCTTAGCTTACTTATTGAATAGCTAAGCAAATGAACAAATTAATAACATATCTCTAAATTAATTTGTTGTCTTTTAGTTCCTTGTTTATACTTTTCTGTACTTTAATTTTCAAACATGAGGGTTTTTTCCCCTACTTTTATTATCAGAATAAAAACCATTATAATTGTTGTTAATTTTTAACTTGGTAATTGCTTGGTAATTTAAGGACTAACTGAATAATGAATCTTCTTGTCTTTTCTGTATTTTGTCTTGCAGAGCTCACTATACAGCCCAAATCAGCCTGGTAAAGAGTGAAGTTATTTGCCTTTCCTTAACTCTCATTTCCTCTTTTTCATGTCATTATTGAAAAATACCATATTTTCTGCACTTTCTACATCTGAATCACTATGCATTAGGCTGACTATGGGCAAGGGTAATTCCTTGCCCATCCTTTCAATATATTACTACCAGTACTAATACTTTAATTACTTCACTGTTTATAACCTTTACATTTCTATCTTCCCTCTCCTCCTCTTCCAATACAGCAAATCCAATGTTGCGGTCAGTGTATCTGCGAGCATATGAAGGATGCTAATATTTATATGCTAGTCCAGGTTCAGGGAACCTGGTTTAGTCATTTTACATATACTGTATTCTTTTATTGTCAGAATAACCTTTTCTAGCAGCTATTATTGACCGATATGACAATGAAGAAAATGAGGCTCTGCAGGTTTTGGAAACCCACCAAAGAGCACACAGCTAGGAAGTAGGAGAGAGCACATCTAGGTGACTCGAAAGCCCACACTGTTTCCACTTTTTATAATACACTGTGGGTGCCTCCAGCTTGCAATGTGTTTATCTATTTCTACATTTATACACTGCCTCCGTTCAGAAAGGATTTGAAGGAGATGACACTATTGTTATTATTACTCTGGCTTCTGCCTCCATTTTGGCCAAGCCCAGGAGGTTGGGACGATGGCATGGGCTGGAGATGGACTGGGGGAGAAAGCTCATCCTGTCCCCACAACCCACCCTCTTTAGCATCAACTACTAAGGGTGGGGAACTTGCAACAGAATCTGTAATGTGGGATATGCCTGGTAGAGGCAGTGTTGGGGGTATTTGCTATAGGGCGATTCTAAACTTAGCTTGGTAACCACTATACTAATAGGTCTTTGATCTAGAGTTTCCACTAGTCCTTTGGTGACAATTCTCATTGCAAAATTACTTTTTCTTTTTATTTTTTTGGATAAATACTAAACATATCCTTATTCAATCTTCTTTGTGGAGAATAACTTCATTAGTTTTCAAGAAAGGAAAAAGATGGTAACTAATATCTGTGGAGAAACGCTTTAAATGTATCATCTTGTATAATCCTCACAAATCCCCATGAAATAGATCTCATTATCCTTTTTTTTAGCAGATGAAGAAATTTGGGTGGAGAAAAATTAAGCAATTTACATAGCAGGGCCCTAATGTAATTCTTTTGGACTTTAAAGTCTATTTTCTATTTAAGGTCTACCACCTTGTGTATTCATTCTAGATTTTACCTATGCGAATATTGAGATATGATAGATTATGGCTCTGACACCCAGGATCTTTTTAAAAAAGAAGAACATATAGAACAGTTTTAGAATTTGAGGCTGCTGAGGAAACTGGCAATACTCTAATCAAGTAGAGAAATACAGCCTCCTGGGTTTCCCAGGAGGTCCGAGCGTTGGCATACTATTGATGTATCTATCTATGACTTGCTTTCTGATTTGAAATAGGTCTCTACATGTTTGTAACAAAAAGAAGTTGATATTCCTTACCAAAACTAACATTACCAGGCTGCTTTGATGTATAAACATTTGTGTAATAAAGTTTAAATGTTGACTTGTCTGAGACAACATGTGGGTTAGCAAAATGGCTTCCTCAGCTCCTTTTATTTTTCTGATGGATATAATTCTATTGCTAAACTTACACTGCAGTCATATGTTATTAATGATATATCACTTATCTAGAATGTGATCTTCTAAAAGTTTCTTGCACTGGGGAAGAATCAAGTTCATCTCTGATGGTATTTAAGGGGCTGTAGAAGTAAACTAGTTCCACCAGTGTCGGGAAACTGTGAGTCATTTCATCTCTCATGCTATCTGACTCTGAATGAAGAAGGGCAATGTTCACATAGAAACCGTATAATTTGTCACGTTGAGAACAGACTGATCTTGTTCTAATGCTCTTGAAGAACTGCAGATATCTTTTTATAAGGAGAAATTTTCAGAAATTAATAAAATAAGGTTCAGCCTTAAGAAATGTGACTAATACATCTGAGATGTGTGACTCAAAACAAGAGAAGGGGGAGATGCTTGTAGTTTTAACATTTGAACAGTTTTGAGTTACTTGATTTTTTTTTAGAAAAAAATAATAGCTCATTGTTTTCATATTTAAAACATACAAAAGTTTCTTTAGTGCCTCGCTTTATTTTTAAAAATTTTTTTATATTTATTTATTATTGAGACAAAGAGAAACAGAGCATGTGTGGGGGATGGGCAGAGAGAGAGGGAGACACAGAATCTGAAGCAGGCTCCAGGCTCTGAGTCGTGAGCACAGAGCCCAATGTGGGGATCGAACCCACAAACTGCGAGATGATGACCTCAGCCAAAGTGGGACACCCAACTGACTGAGCCACCCAGGCGCCCCTAGTGCATAGCTTTAAAGTAGAATAAACTACTGGATGGAAAAATATTTTTAAAAAATGGTCCCTAAAGGATAATATCTTAGTATTGTTATCTCATTAAAAAGTGAAACTACTTGATGCAATTATTTGCATATTGACCTTAATGTGTGATATCAATCCAGAGATAATTTCTTAAGATATTTTTCTAATGTCCACATTTCCCTGAGTACTTCATGCCACTCCCAGGTGTGTGTGTGTGTGTGTGTGTGTGTGTGTGTGTGTGTGTGTATGATTAGGTCTGCAGACTTGTGGGGACAAGTGTACATGCAAGTGTATGCACAGGTAATAGCCCATCAGGAATGTCAGACATGCTGAACATTGGAAACAGGCTATGTTCTGTTTCATGACCCTTGCCACATTACAAAGTGCAAATTGGTGAGGTGAGTTCTAGCACTCACAACCATAGTTTTGGAGATGGAAGAAATACATATCTACTCAAATCCCTAATTAAATGGAGTTGCAAACTGAGGGTTTCTTTATAACATATACCCACCCTTTTATACTTAAACATGCAAGAGATTGTTTACCTCACCACACAGTAAGATTCCACAGTGTTCTCTGTTATGTTCTCAACACTTACTGCGTAGCACATAGTTACTACTAAATACCTGTTAGCTACTGAATAGATGAATACATGAATAAGTGAATGAACGAGTAAATGATAGAATGAGTCTCGGAGGGGCTGTATAAGCACACATCAGGAAAAGAAAGCCAGGTATTTCTTATTTTTCTATTTTTTAGTCTCTGTGAGTGCTCTTTAGATGAGTTAATCAATTCCTTATTCTCTTTTAATCTTTATTCCTGTAAACACCACCTGTTCTTAGCTAAACCAGGCCCTTCGTTCCCCTATTTTCACTTCTTTCCCAAAGTTTTGCTTAGTAACTGGGGAAAAAGCAATTTCTTCCTCAACTCCACTTTGTCTGAACATGCAGCAATACATGAGTCACTCACCACTTCTAAGACACAATCGAGCTTTCCATTGCTCATGTTTGCTATAAATATTTACTGCCCTGATCTCTGATGTACTTAATGTTAACACAATGTCTGTGCAACCTCAGACATTTGATATATCTATACTAGCCTCAGTATTTGTTTAAGATCTCAAACTAATTTAGGTTCTAAATTTGGTAAATATGGGATCCATTCCAGTTAAGTCAAGGTTTCTGACAAAGTTGAAAACACCATGTCTTTTTTTCTGGGATGCTAAGTGTTGTTCTAGAGAAGGTCTGTATGTCTATCTATCTATCACTTATCCTCAAACTCTTCTAATAATCTCATGGAGTAGAAGGTGTTAGCCCCATTTTTTTTTTTCAGATGGGGATGCAGAGACTCCAAGAAATGGAGTGGCTTTTAGAAAGTACTACATCTGGGATTCAAAGGGAGATCAGTTTGATTCTGCAGATCAAGTTTGTTCCACGACATTGTGCACTTACTTCTTCCCATTCTGTAGTTGTAGAGGCCATTTAAAGGCACTGGGACCATTAAGAACTGACTAGTGTGTGTCTACCAAGGCAGACAACTACTCATTAACCCTTGCAGGACTCTAGATCCTGGGAAGGCACAGTGAACAGGAGAGAACAAGGGTCTAGAAAGCTGTTCCCTTGCCACATCTCTCAGACCAGTTTATAGGTTCCTGAATGGGAGTAAAGAGATATGACCTCTTCATATTCTTAGAGCCAAAGCTCCTTAATATCCCTTCCATATCTATGGGGACACTTCAGTTTTACTCAGTTGAGCTCAGAATACCAACTTGGGGTGGGAACATCAGAGAGCAATTGGTCAGTTACATTTTAGAAAGCATTTGTGTATGACTTCACATTGCTGCTATAAAAATATTCTCACACTTTTCCATTTTCACAGCTCTCATTCACTTTCTCCATCCGAATACTGTCTATATTTTGAATAAGTAGACATGCAGTGAGTGTCTATCTTATGGGATTTACTCTAAAAGGTGCCAAGAGGATATGCATATGTGCAGTGACACCTTTGCTCCCTTTCCAATGGAGGAGAAAGGCATTGACTTTCTCCTTGACTCTTGCAAGCTAAACTGAGGTCAATGCTATAAATTCCCTCATTCATCCCTTCTGTCAACAAACATTTATTAGGCTCTATGATGTGAAAGACATAAAATCATAGAATAAAAGGCAGACTGATAACATGAAGGATGTACAGATAAGGAGATACAGAAGAGACAGAACTTACAGAGAAGAGAGAAGGTTTCATGAATACTGTGGCATTTGTACTATATCTTGATGATTTGGGAAGGGAAAACAGCTTACGTAGAAAAGTCTATACAGATTTATAAGGAGATGGGGTCAGGTTACAGCAGGGAAATGGTAAGTTGGCCAATTTGAATGGAAGAAATTTGAAGAAACAAAGTGGGGAAGAAGCCAGAGAGGATTAAACTCTTTCTGGAAGACAGGAACCATGTTTCGTGTTTAATAAGATTGCTTTATCTTGTCAGTATGTACTTGGAGTGATGCTCAAGCCTCACAAATCACAAGTGTAGATCAATATGCCAGAAAAATATATTTATGGAGGACTTGGTGGTGGTAGTAGTGCTGATGCTGTTGGAGGGGATGAAGACTGTGGTGATCTGGTGTTAGGGCTGATAGAAGAGGAAGAGGGTACATGGTCGGAAAGGTAGAGTATTGGAAAGATACTGGAGATCCCACATTTTTCCTATACCACATTATTGGTGAAAGTCTATCTTAATTCTACTTAAGGAATGCAGCATCAAAGATGGTATTAGGCACAGGGGAGATCATGGAATTGATAATGCAGTAGATTTAATAGTCAGCTAAAGTAATTAAAGAAGGCAATGAATCTAATGAACGTGATCAGGCCTCTTTCAAACAAAAGAAGATCCAATTAAAGACAAGTAAAACGGGTAACAAGAAAACAACCTAAGATATATAATTAACCTGTAGAACTTAGTGTCAGAGGATAGAATTAATGGATAATATTAATTTAAGTAGAACTGTAAGATGTAAAAAGCATTTGGCACTTACATGAATAAGCAACGTTATTAGTATCTAATACCCGAAGAGATAAGTATCATTATCATTTGTTAATGTCACTTAAAATACTGAAATACATATTCTATTGTTTCCCCTTATGAAGTTCAATAAATATAAGAATCTTACATTATACAGCCTTGAGTTAATTAGGAGTCACATGAATTCCATAGTATAATATCACTGAAATAAATAGAATCGACATAATAATTAATCTATGTTTTTGCTGACAGAATTGTTCTTCTTTTTTTTTCAAAATTCCCATTAATGTTATTTTCAGCTGGTTTTCAATGTCTCTACAATGGCTTCCATTATTGCCCTAGGGACATTATTCTTTAAAATAATAGTTGTTGCTATATAGCAGCTTTTCATTACCCATAGGCTTCCTTGTTTCTTTATGCATCAACCAAATCTCAAGTCCAGATGTACATTCTTAAAAAAAAAAGGCAAAAGTCCTTATTCAAGTCTTACATATATTTATTCCTTCCTTTTAATAGTTGCAATTCCATGTTCTTGAATCCTTTTTTTCCTGGACCCATTTCTTGCATGTATTCACTGGTTTGACAAACATTTTGGAATGCTGACAGGTGGTTTGGAATGGCAGAGGGAGGGATGGCTTTGGAATCTGTCTATCTGGTGGGTCAAGGTTTAGATCCTGGCTATGGTACATAACATCCAGGTGGCCTTGGACAAGTTGTTTGACCAGTTTGAGCCTTGGCCTTCATTTGTGAAGTGGGTGGATATGCCTCCCTAGCAGGGTCCCTGTGAAGATTCAAGATAATGTCTGTCTAGTACCTGACATATGACAGACATTCAAGAGGTGTAGGCATTTGGAACTATTTTCCTTACTCTGTGGCAAATGCACTGGGCTACTTTAGTTTTTGCACTATTGTGCATTAGGGGAGAATTCAGAGCAAAGTGTCTTCTAGCTTTTTTTTTTTTTTTTTTTCTCCTGCTTCTTCTTGCTTTCTATATATTTTACTTCTGGAATCTCATTTCATGCCTAACTAGACTCTGAGTCTCCTCAGGAGACTCCCAGGGCTCCTGTCTATTTTCCAGAGCGTGGTATATTTGCATTGGCTGACTAGGCTGCAGGGAAGGCCACCCCTGCATCCTGGGGGAGCTCACTTTGATGCAGACAGTGTTTCCTTGTCCTGTCTTCCAGATTTATGGGTTATCGTAATGATAGGGAAGTAAAAGCTTTATTTTAGGAAATATTTTGTTCCTGATTTATAGGAAGGAAATGATTTTGTAAGAAGGAGATTTTTTTTTCTACTGTGAAGGTTCAAAAAGACGTGAATGGTATTTCTGGAGTAGTAGAGAAAATTGTATCTGTTTGCTTTATTGCTGCCTGCAAAATAGATAAAATATTATGAAGCTGCAACCTAACATAAAATGTACCTGCTTGTTTCCTTCTTGCTAGCTTATATTTTTAGTGCTTACCTGTGTTTTAGCTTTGGATTGTTTTAGAAGTATGTCCAATAGATAGTGCCCCCAGACTTAAAAATGGGAGAGGGACAGAGAAACATCCCCAGAACGAAGATGAGAAACAGAGATAGGTAGAAAGTGGAAAAAAAATTCAAGTGGTTAGGGCACTAGGAATCAGTGAGTCCTGTAAGTTTAACTGAGCGGTCAGGGTTTGCCAAGGAAGTGCAGTAAGTTTGGAGTCCAATGCCTGGTATAGGGCATTAAGGCAATAAATATCTCTTGACTGCCTGTTGGCAGCTACATGACATCTTCCATTCTCCATATAGGAGAGAACAATCTCTCCTGTTCCTTTTAGTCAAACCTCATAAAGGAAAAACTTATAACATCTTGGAACTACTGGGGAGCAGGCTTCTACCTTTTCTTTTCTTTCACCATTTCCCCCTCAAAGTCTCAAGAACAACATCCCTCGGGTAGGGCAAGGAGAGATTGCCTGTGTAGCTCAGGAGCACTAGGCTTCCCCCCTTTTCTGTCTAGTCTCCTAAAGGGTGGGCACATACCTGTCCTACTCCTGTCCCTCCCACCAAGGCACACCTGTCTCAGGGCTTAACACTTATTACTAACGACAGGTCAGAGGCCCACCTGGGCCCTGGGCCCTGATGGGTGCGCTCATTCTGCAGTCTCAGACATGCCTCTTCACAGTTCTTCCCGCAAAGGTTTCCAGGTCTAGATTTCTGGGAAATTTGAAGGAAGTCTCTTTCCAACTAAAAACCCAATCTTATTTTCCAGTCAAGGCTTACAACTAACCTAGAAAGTATTTGGATTCCTAGCTGACTTTTGAGTGTATGTTTCAGTGGATGTCAGTCTCAGAGAGGGTAAGAGGATAAGGTGTGTTTCGTGTTCCTCCTTACAAAATGCGAACCTTCAGACCTCATTATCCCAAGGTGCATTTACTGGGAAAGCTTGAGAAATAGGCCCAAGGGCTAATTTATATAATTATCATCACCATTATCTTCATCATCATCAACAACAACAACAACAACAACAACAGCAAAAACCCTTGGAGAGATCAAGGCTGCGGGCTCAGCAGAGGTGGGAGCTGTGGGTGCTTATGAAAACATACTGTTCACTGGTCTTTTTTTTAATGTAAAGTTTCAATCTTATTAGGTTGTTTACTGAACACAATTATATAGTCTGAAGTATGGTGTAGTTGTCTGAGGCTTGTTGAGACGCATGGCAACCCAATGCCCTTCTACTCTTTATCCTCCAGTTAAATCCACTTCTCAACTCCTATAACTGGTTCTTTTCGTATTTACTTCCAAATGATTACTTCTGGATTTTGACGTCATTGACATTTTTTATTTACTTAGGCTTTATTTATTGACTTCCCACTTCGGAAAATAAGGATCTGTGTCCATTTCACACCCCATCATCCACCACACAAACAACCTTCCCATGCCCCATTTTCCTAATGTTGTTACACTGTAACGTTGGCTAGTTCAATCTTCAGGATTGTGTTATTGTGATTGTGAAAGAATTACTGGCAGCCAAGTTCTATAGTATAATGTCATTGCTGCTCCTTTTCTGCACTACTTTTTGTTTTTTCATGGAATTAGTAATTGTCAGTAATTTAAGCCCAAACTTGGGCTTCAGTGCACTAGTTATACTATTGCTTTCACTTTTGGAAGATGTCTCTCCTGGAGATGACTGATCTCTCTAGTAGGGGCTGGTGCTCTACTGTCATCTTAGGGTCTCTTTTCACTATAACCCAGAAGACTCCCTTCTATCACTTTTGCATCAAGTCCATTCCTTCCTGGACACGAGGCCTTTCTTATTCTTTACAAGGAGAACCTCCTCCATTAGTTTCCTGCCTAAAACACTCACTCTAGAGGAATCAGACATTATTTTCCCCAGAGATGAGTCTCTAGTCATGTAACTCTCCTCAAAGTTAATAGAAGTGAGTTACTTCTTATGATTCAAGATTTTCCAAGAAGTTTTATATTATCACTACGTTACACTCTCATAATGAGAGCCACTCATGAGAACTTTATTGGAATTTAGAGGTTAACCTATTATCATGATTAAAAACTCAGATTTAATAACACAAAATACACACACACACACACACACACTACTTTACCTTTGAAAATCCCATGACTGACTGATAACACAATGTTTCATCTTCCTATTGCTGCTATAACAAGTTACCACAAACTTAAGTGGCTTAAAATAACACAAATTAAGTATCTTACAGTTCTGGAAGTGAGATGTTTGAATTGGCTTTCACTGGGCTAAAATCAAGGTACGGGCATGGTTGTGCTCCTTTCTGAAAGCCCTATGGGAGGATCCATTGTTTGCCTTTCATAGCTTCCAGAAGCTACTTTTATTCACTCTTTGGCTTATGGCTCCTTCCATTTTCCAAGCCAGCAATGACCAGTGGAGTCTTTCTCATGATGTTATCTCCCTGGATCTGACTCTTTTGTTTCTCTTTTTTCCATTTTCCCCTAGTGTGATTACACACCACTCCCCCCACCCCCCCCCCACCCCCGGTAATCCAGGATGATTTTCTTTTTTTTCTTTTTTAATTTTTTTAAATGTTTATTAATTTTTTGAGAGAGAGACAGAGAGCAAGTGGGGGAGGGACAGAGAGAGAGGGAGACACAGAATCCAAAACAGGCCCCAGGCTCTGAGATGTCAGCACAGAGCTCAATGCAGGGCCCGAACTCACAAACCAGGAGATCATGCCCTGGGCTGAAGTTGGACGCTTAACCAACTGAGCCACCCAGGCACCCCTAGGATGATGTTCTTATTTTAAGTTCAGCTGATTAGCAAACTTAAGTTCATCTACAAGTTTGATTCCTTCTTATCATGTGATGTAAAATAATCACAGATTCTGGGGATTAGGACATGGACATCTTTGGGTGGCCATTATTCAGCTGCAACATGCAGGAACTCTTCTTTCCTCTAAAATGCATTCATTTTTGGAATAGATATGACCATCTTTAGCTTTGCACCCTGAAACTACTAATTTAACAGTCTAGGGCAAAAAATGAACAACAATTCATCCAATCCAAACTTGGGCAATTTAAATTGGCAAACAGCCTGCTGGGACCTTGGATTTGTCCTCACTTACCAACTTTGTTGGTTTTGATAAAAACAGAGACATTTCCACCATCATAATCTAGACAGAGACAACATTATTTTAAATCACTTGGTCCTAAAAAATCTCAGTATAAGTGGTTTGGTTCATTTTATAGAAATACACACTTTTATATTCTTCACACTACTTTGGGTAGTTTTGCTTACAGATTTATTTCATACAATTGACTTAAAATAAAGTTATTAGTGTCATTATACCAACACTGAAAATAATGCTAACAGCAATATACACCACACAATTAAAATAGTAATACACATACACATACACACACATACAACCACACACACAACCACATACCTCCCCTATTGTTAATGGTCTAGAAGTCAGTCAAAATGGAAAGACTTGTTGTAAAGATATTAACACACTAATAATCATAGATTATTGCTTCAAGAAATACATTGAAAGTTAAAATAGCAGGCATTTTCCAGGAAAATGAATATGTAATGCTCTAAAGGGCTGCATCTTTCTTTGGTCCTTCTAATAGGCTCACGGTTTCATTTCCTTTGTTTTGCTCAAGTCAGTAATGCAAATGTTAAGCTCCCTCTCTCTATTAGTGCCCCTTAACAGTAAGTTGATACTTTGGAGCTTTTAAGTGGACCTAAATGGTTTTCAGACATTTTCATTTCTGTTTTCTACCGACCAGGGAGACCCTAAGGGTGGAGAGTCATGCCTTCTTTGTAATTCTTCACAGTTCCTATAGAGTCTATTATGAATTTAGTAAGATTTTTGTTATTCACTGGGGAATATAATAGTTGGTCAGTAGTAGTCTGTAGAAATGAACAGGAAAGAAACATTGTTTACATGGGGAAATGGTATAACTTCTAAATTACTGAAGTACATTTTTGAAGCCCATTTTTGAGTTGAGACTCAGAGTGTAAAAAACTAAAGGTTTTATGGGATATCTTTATAGAGGGATATTTTACTTAAAATTAGTGATGCTGTCTCTTTGATCCCAATGGTTCAAGAATCAATTAGAATATGTTAGAGCTAAGCTTGAAACCATTCATTCTCTCCCACTCCCCAAGTTTCTAATTGTTTTGGGTGCCTGATTTAGAGACACTTTATAAAATATGATGGTTTTCTCGGCTATAAACTAACTGGCAACTCAGAATATGCGTGTAGGTCATCTTCTATCTACAAAGTTGGTGAAGTAAATTGCAGAGGATGACTCATTTCTCGCAGATCCAGCATGTTAAATCAATGAGTGTGTTTGCTTGACTCTTGTCTCCTAATGAGCTGAAACAGATAGAACATTTCTCATGCATCCAGATGGGATTATTTTGGAAAGTAAACTAATGCACATGCCCACACAAAATTCCTCTGCTATCTCGGGCCAGATTCTGTTAGCTGCTCTCCGAGATGATTTACCAGCCATATGAGACTGAGCTGCTCCTTAATGTTATTGGCACCATAGGAATTCTTCCAGAAGACAAATTTTTCTATTTTGTTCAATTTAGTAATTTTGTGTACAATATTTTTTTAGATAGTTTAGATATTGTGTCTGTGTGTATATGCATGAGTGTGGGGGAGGTTTAAGTTTTATCACGGTAGGTGGAACTATACAGTAGTACAGTTATTTGATTTGGGATTGGTTGTTTATTTCAATGATTGCTAATGTTTAGAATTATTTCACAAAGTTTACTGCCCTTAATATGTAAAACTCTCTTATGAGTCACTAAGAAAAAGTACAAACAAACCAAAAGAGAAAAGGAATTTGCTTTGGTCATGTAAATTGGAACAACTTCTAGAGGCATTTTTCCATTTGTGTCAAAAGTTTAAAAAATATACTTTCTGTGCTGCCAGCAGTTACACTTCTAAGGTTATATACTAAGGAATTAATTTATAATAGACATAGATCAAATCTTACACAAATTTCACTACAATGTTATTTAATAAAAATAAATAAACACAAAGGCTTGACAGAACCCAACTGCCCGCAATAAGAAATTGGTTCATGTTAGCTCAGGTCCTCCGAAAACAGAAGCCATGATACGATTAGCAATACAAGAGGTTTGTTAGGGTAAATGCCAGTTAGGGGAAAATGCGGAGGGAGAACCATCACACCACAATGCAGGTCTCACCCTTGTGAGAGAGAGGGGGAAGGAGGAAAGTTTGAGTGGAAGAGCTTTGGATAGTAGTGCAGTTGAACAGTTTTGGCAAGGTCCATAGAGTTCTTAAGCCAAATTGCCTATCAAAGAGGTCCTGTGTCTCTCAGGAATGCTCATGGGAAATGTGACCTTTGCTCAGATTCAGTGGTGATTCAGAGAGCAGCAGCTGAAACCATCAGTCAATTATACTCTATGCAATAGGAGATGTGAGAAGAGCATTTTTACAGCTACCAAGTGTTAAACAAGTTTTAGCATGAACACACATGGATTTAATCATTAAAGTGAAGTGAAGGAGATGAATAACTGTTGACAAGGGAAAATATTATAATTTATTTTTATTTACAATTCTATGTTTAAATTTATAATTAAAATATTAATTTACTTAAAATTTTAGTTAACTTTATATCCTTTATCATATACATAAAATAATCACAGATCGTTTTTATGCCTTTTAAAATTTGGGGAAAAGAGACAGTTGAGATAAGAAAATGCAGTAGAAAGACACTGCATAGACAGGGGCGCCTGGGTGGCTCAGTTGGGTAAGCATCTGACTCTTGATCTTGCCTCAGGTCATGATCTCAAGGTTTGTGAGATGGAACCCCCTTGAGATTCTCTCTTCCTCTCTCTCTTCCCCTCCCTGGCTCACGTGTTCTCTCGCGTGCTCTTTCTTTCAAAATAAATAAATAAATATTTAAAAAAATAGAAAGACACTACAAAGACAATTCTGTCACTTCACATTTACTATCATTTTTGCTTTCCTAACCTTTGATGCTAAGTTTTAATCATAATAATGAGAAAGTAACTTATGAAATTCAATATTGAGTACGGGTCAGTCATACATGAATATTAGATTGAGAAAAGTATTCCAGTTAAAGTATAAGGCTGTTACTGAGGCTATTGCTTGAAAACATTTTAAAATAAAATTCATCTTATTTTCTGGAAAAGACATGAAGTATGTGTGGTAGATATAAGGCTGAGTGGAGAAACAGACCTTGTCAATCACTTAAGACTTTATATTGCCTATAGGAAAGGCAAGGAGAATAACAGGGTACAATGGCTAAGAGCTGTGATGAGTAATACCAGTTTACATTATGATGTGTCTGGGACCTTGTCTCTCTGACCAAGACCATGTATGCATAGGAGATCAGCACCCCCCAAGGGTGAGGAGAATAGGTGGAGAACAGGAAAACCTTCCTGCTGAGGTAGGATTTTATATGTGTCTGCTCTGTTCCGTGTTCCCACACATCCACCTGTGAAGTACATCATTCAATGATGATTAATAATTGCTGTGATGATGACCTTTGTATACATGCCAATTTGCAATTAGCTACTTCAGATTGAAAAATGGAATTTTAGAGCTGGAAACAACCTTGGATTACACTAGTCCCATGAGAGTCTATGAACAAGAGTCCCATGGTCAAATAAGCTTACATATTGCTACATGGCATAGCCCCTCAACTTATGATAGTAATTAGTATATTAAAAGATATGAGAAATCTTGTTGTGAAACTCCATTTTGGGGCACCTGGGTGGCTCAGTCGGTTAAGCATCCAACTTTGGCTCAGGTCATGATCTCACAGTTTGTGGGTTCGAGCCCCGCATCAGGCTCTGTGCTGACAGCTCAGAGCCTGGAGCCTGCATCGGATTCTGTGTCTCCCTCTCTCTCTGCCCCTCCTCCACTCATGCTCTGTTTCTCTCTGTCTCAAAAATAAACAAACATAAAAACGTTTTTAAAAACTCCATTTAACTTTCAAAAATATAGTGATTTCTAAATAAAGGTAAAAATCTTTCTCCACATAAATCTCATGTTTCTTCATGAGACACACTGTGGGAAACCAGAATCTTATCCTATCTTTTCATTTTTATGTGAAAACATTGAGCTAAAAGGGGTCAATTTACCTGTCCGCGGTCTGGAAGGCGGTCCTATGACCAAGGCTGGCTCAACAGTGATACTGTCAAAGTTCACATGGCCATTTTGCCATCATTAGATAAATGTAGTTAAACTAAGTAGAACTTTGGGAACTTGAATAAAAACATCTAAAAGAGCTGATTCAGAAAGTATTCAAATATTGTGAAGTGTACCAAAATGACAAGTAGAAAACAAAATTCATTCTCCTCTTCCTTCCTCCTCAGCTACTGTTTTCAGGATGCGTTTTAGATTATTGGGCCGAAGAGCAACTTTCCTTGAGGAGCTGCTTCTGAGTAGCATTTTATTAATTGCTTCTGAAATGATTTTGAGTTCTGTTTCTTTTATTGGATTCCATTGTGGAATCCTACAGAGTGTGCTGGTTTTTCTTTGATGCTTTTAGAGTTATTATGAAGGCATCTATTTGGCCAAGTGGAAAGCAGATTAAAAAGCAACCATCTAAATGTACACTTTGGGGGTGATTGTAGATTCTTCATCTCCTAAGGGACACTGAGCAGCTGGACCCTCAGGTTGCCCCTTCTCCTGCCTTGAACACTGAACTGATTTCCCAGAAGAGTAGAAGTAGATTGATGTAAGGGTGTGCGGGCTGGGGGTCAGACCATAGGCTAACTGGCTCTTCCAGTTGTTGATGTTTTTGCTAAAGTTTCCAGTGATCTTGATGCCTCATGTTGAGTAAGAGATCCAAGAATGTAGCCAGGTCGCTGGACTGAGACCAACTATACAAATTCTGAAGCTCTCCTGGGTTTGCACCAAGAAACACAGGTGGTCTTACCGAGCCACTTCAATCCCAGCCTGGCCCGAAAAGGACAGCAAATACCTGGGCGTGTTTATTATTCTCTAACAAATATTTTCCCATTTATTTCATTTTTAAAACAACCAAAGACAAAGCTTATTCAGCTGTAAAAATGAATTTATGTCTTGTTTCGGTTGACTCTTCTTTTGTATTTTTCTCGGCAAAAGGGAAAGTGCTGGGAAACAGTAATTATTTGTACAAGGCCATCAATTAAGGAGCCCTTAAAAGAAAGTGTAACCTGACATTTTTTTGCAGGGGGAGGAATAAGGGTCTCCTGACTTACTCAATTATTCCTGGACTCTTCCACAAAGACCCTCTGAATGTTTGTTTCCACAGAGATCTCCACAAACACTGGAGACTCATCAACTGGAGTGAATTCCCTTAGTGAAATCGCTCTCCTCTGCCAAGAATCAAAGGTCATCCCAGTGGAGTGCCGTCTTCATGTTCAGCCGCTACGGAGTGTCTGGAACAGAGTGAGAACAAAAATTATCCTAGTTTGGTGCCCCCTGACTCTTTCGGGAAGAATCCCAACAAAACTGCCACTGGGAGTTCAGAGAACACATTTGAAGACTGGGGAAGGGCCAGGCTAAACAGGGGAGAATAGTGATGTAAAGACAATAAGATAAAGGAAATAAATGACTCAAAGACAAGTTTTAAGCCAATATTTACACCCATATTGCCATATTTACAGCTTAAACACTACGCCCCGAACATGCAGGAAGTAAGTTTTTATGAGTCTCTTAATGAATGTTAAGTCAATAATATCCCAAACAATGGGCCCCAGTGAACTTTCTTATGAAGGCCATTCGAGTGAGTTATTCAAATGTAGTCAGTCAGTTGACAAATGCACATTTGTAGAAAAGAGATTTTCAAATTAGCCATTTCGGATATGATAGAAAGCTTTCTATTTCTTATTTTATTTGTTTTAACATTTATTTATTTTTGAGAGGAAGAGAGAAATAGAGAAAAGGGCAGAGAGAGAGAGAGAGAGAGAGAGAGAGAGAGAGAGTATCCCAAGCAGTCTCCACACTGTCAGTGCAGAAACTGATGCAGGGCTCAAAGCCACGAACTGGGATCATGACCTGAATTGAAATCACAAGTCGGACACTTAACTGACTGAGCTACCCAGGCACCCCGATAGAAAGCTTTTTAGATCATGACATAGAATTAGGAGAAATTCTTAAAAGAAGCCATGGCATAGAATTAGGAGACTTCTAGAATGCCTGACTAGAAACATCTACCCAGCAGATTTTGTTGTCGACAGAAGCAGTGGTCAAAGAACAGGTGCCACCATCACCACCATCATAAGAGAATAATTACCCATGCAGATAAAACTAATTAAAGGGCTAATTAGCAAAATAATATGCACAACTCGAAAGTTCGTGGCAGCCAGGCAACTGAGCAGATAGAACGGGTTTTATCAATGGCTTGGAGCCATGGATCAAAAAAAAAAAAAAAAAAAAAAAATTAGGAACTGCTGTTTTTTTTCTTTCTGGTCTTAGAGACATCTGACCCATATTGGCTCATTAGCAGGTCCAGATGAATGATCAATAAAGCAGAAACTCTCTGATCTCATAAAACACAAGCCCAGCAAAACTACCACTAAACACTTTGATCTTAGTGATACGCTCAGATAGCACTTCTGAAACTTTTATTTATCTTTTGGGTGCCCCATTGTTCAGTGTCCTCCAGTTGCATTTATAGGTGTAATAGCAAATGACAGTCCTGCCCGTCTTCCTTAAAATGTCAAAGACTATGTAAAACAAACTTCATTCAGAGACATTCCCCTCATATGCATATGGTGCTAGACAACCAGCATCACAGAGGACACCTCGTATTTTGAGAACATTCAGTCTTGGAAATTCTGACTTTCTAAGAAAAAAAATCCTTATGATCACAGGAAGATGGTACTCTGATGGCTCACATACAAATGATAGAAAATTATTTTATCTACTGATAGTCAAATAGAGCATCGTATCCAATTCTCTACCAGGAAAGACTCAAATTTCATTATCACACAAGTTAGAGGAAAACCTTATCACATAATGTAAAGAGAACATTGTTTAGATAGCTTCTACCCTTTTTTAAAAGGAAAATTCATCAATCAGGCAAATGTTACTGTCGAGTTGTAGAGGTAAAACCATTGGTGGTAAACAGAGGTTCAAATGCTGACTGGGGCTAGTGTGGGGTCTGTGCAGGCCACAAAGGTATAAATACATCTCTCTGGGCCTCAGTTAGCTCATTGGCAAGACTACCGTAGTATCTGTCTCAGAGTTCTAATAACAATGAAATATTTGTACATAAGAAATCACAGAGCTCTTTGCCTGGTTATTTATTAATTTTGAGAGAGAAAGAGAGAGAGAGAGTGTGTGTGTGCACGCTCAAGTTGGGGAGGGGCAGAGATGTGGGTCTTGAACCCATGAACTCCAAGATCATGACCTGAGCCAAAGTCAGGCTCTTAACTGACTGAGCCACCCAAGCGCCCAGACAATTGGTTCTTAGTACCAGAGATTTCTATTGATAGAATCCTGTGGTATGTTTCCAAAAGTGTGCACTCATGAAGGAATGTGAGAAAAAAACAGTTAATAATAATCATCTTAATATTATTATGAAAAGAGTTTTGACTTCACCCCTTCTCAGGGTTCCCCAGACCTTTGAATGCCACTAGAATAGGCAAGGCATTTGAAACTGTTGGCCAGAGAGAATCTATAAAAGAAGCAATGAGAAAGAGAAATAAGAAGCAAAGGAGTGGGGATTGAGTTGAGTCCTCCTCTGTTAGGTATTTTTACCAAAATCTCCAGGCAAAATGTGTCATGGTGGGCAGATGCCAAAGAAGAGATGGTTGCTAAGGAAAGACAAATTAAAACATATGTTGATGATTCTCAGGAAGATTAACTGAGTTGGCATATAAGAATAGGTATTTTCCCCCCTTAGGCTCTAGCCCCTTATTTTGTTCTTTTTAGCTTTATCTATCCTGTTTTTAAAATCAATGTTTCTTTAAAATCAATCCCTTTTTACATTATTTATTTACTGCCATACTTGTAGCTCTAGACAATGAAGGTGGAGGAGTTTGAATGAGAGGCAAGCTCTGGCCTGGAGAGAAATGTGCTGCCAGGGTGATGGTGAGAGGGGTCACGTGGGCAGTGCTGAGAATGGAAGCTGGATCCCAGGGTTGGTCTCAGAGGGGTAAAGAGGATCAGGATCCCCCAGGCTAAGACAGAGCTCTGGGAACACACAGCAGGGTATAAGGAAGCAGCCATCTTTCTTCAGATGTGTAATAAACCAGGAATGATGCACAGGTTAGAAGTGCTCATCCTGGGAAAGCACAAGTTTCCATTATCGAGATAAAGGTAAACGCATACCCAACATTTTGTTGTGGCAACCAGGGCATTGTGTTTTAGGTGCTCAGTCTCTCAGTTCCTCCTGTTGAAAACTGCAAATGATCTATTCAAGCATGTTCATTCTAAATTAAGTAAGCGTGAATCTATGGTGGAGATCTTGTGAAAAATTTCAAACTCCAAAAGATTTTAGGAAAATATGCTCATGGAACATCCATATTTCAATGGTGAGAATTTGGAGGAAAAGTGACTTTTTTCAATCACAACTATCTTAACAGGTCACAGAATAAAAATGGGGGAAAATGTGGCCTGGTGCATAATTCGTAGATTCACGTATTAAATTCAACATTATAGTTTCTTAATTTTTTAAATTGTATTTAAATTAAGTTAGTTAACATATAATGTAATAATGATTTCAGGAGTAGAATTAAATGATTCATCACTTACATATTACACCCAGTTCTCATCCCAACAAGTGCCCTCCTTAATGTCCATCTCCCATTTAGCTCATCCCCCCACCCAATACCCTTCCAGCAACTTTAGTTTGTCCTCTGTGGTTAAGAGTCTCTATGGTTTGCCTCCCTCTTTCTTTTTATCTTACTTTTCCTTCCTTTCCCCTATGTTCATCTGTCGAGTTTCTTAAATTCCACATATGAGTAAAATCATATATTTGTCTTTCTCTGACTGACTTATTTCGCTCTGCATAATACATTCTAGTCCCATCCACATTGTTGCAAATGGCAAGATTTCATTCTTTTTGATCACCAAGTAATATTCCATTGTGTGTGTGTGTGTGTGTGTGTGTGTACGTACATACATATATACCACATCTTCTTTATCCATTCGACGGTCAATGGACATTTGGGCTCTTTCCATAATTTGGCTGTGTTTGATATCACTGCTATAGACATTGGGGTGCATGTGCCCCTTTGAATCCTCATTTTTGTATCTTTTGGATAAATACCTAGTAGTGCAATTGCTGGGCCATAGGCTAGTTCTATTTTTAGTCTTTTGAGGAATCTCCATACTGTTCTCCAGAGTGGCTGCACCGGTTTGCATTCCCACCTGCAGTGCAAAAGTGTTCCCCTTTCTCTGCATCCTTGCCAATATCTGTTGTTTCCTGAGTTGTTTAGTTTCTTAATTTTTAAAGTACAGTTTGTACTCAATATGGTAAATTTAAATAATGTAAAAAAAAGGAAAACTTTTATTATCCCATTGTCATTCTAAGAAAAGAGTAAATGGCACTCAATAAAAATAAAATATATTAAGATACATTTATATGCAAGTATCCCCAGCTTCTAGAAAGTTTGCACTAGGCCACTTCACTTTTATGGAAGACCTACATTAGTAGCTGTTTTCACTAACAGAAAGAAATCAGATGAGGACTTTCACTTTTAAGAAAAAAGGTGAAAAGCAAAAGTAGTGCTCAGTCTGTTTTGCATTGAGCCATTATAGAGGCTGTGTACACCCCCCAGCAGTGAGAGTGATCCTGCTAAGCCCCTTCCCCAGGAATGAAGCTCAGCCCCAGAGCTTTGAACTGTGTCTATGAGCATCTGTGCTTTATCTTAATTTATTGTGTGCGTCCATTAGCAAAATGTGTCCTAAGGTATCAGAAAAGCTTAAAAAAGGTGTTGGGGGAGCAGTCTGGAAACACTCAAAAACGTTTCCATGTATTATTGGCAATTGTTTCTTTGATTTATGTCATTTCAGCTTATGAAAGGTTTTGTAGGAATGCTCTACTTTTGGATTGTGGGGGAGAGCTATATTCCATTTTCATGTAAAGCTATAACCATAATTTTGCTTACTCACAGATTCACCCTTCTAGTGACTTACAACAAAATGTTTTCAACACAGAGTAATGAAATATTATTAAAACATTCTGCTTTTTGTGTGGATTTTTTTCTTTTGCAACAGATATAACAGATCCCCTACTCCTGTCCTTTAAACAATAGTATTCTGAAAATATGTTTTGTTGATGCTTTTTCTACAAGATGCTTGTAGGGTTTCCTAAAGAAAGTTTCATTATCAAAGAAGTTTGGAAAATTGTTTAGCAAAGAAGTTTCTTTATAATAGTACTTTCATGAGCCTTTGTTATGAGTATGTTCATCAAAAAATTTACAGAAGATTATCCAGGAAGAAATGCTTCCAAACTTACTTGGTTTGAAAAAAAAATTGATTTCATGGGAGATCTACAAGCATCTCTTGGGACTAGTATTCTGAGCAAAAGGGCTTGAGAAACGTTGCTTTGCACTAATAGAATGACTAGATTTGTATTTCATATGTTTGCAGAGTTACTGGGTTCTAACGTTCTGAAAGCAACTTCATTAGGGTTAAGTAAAATAACAATGCAACATGAATATGGCAGACCTGTTAGCCTAATGTTTGATTGCTTTTCAAAATGAATATTGACAAAAGAGCTGAAGTTAGAATAACCAAGTTAGGAGAATGTCACAGTAGAAATTACATTCTTCCTGTTCCCCCTCTACCAGGGTGAAATAGATCAGGTAAGAGGGGGACAGACTTTGGCTCTGAAAAAGAGACTGCTCTGATTATGATGTAGATGTGTGATTCTTTTTATATGTACATTAAGCAGACAATAACGGTTTAATTGTGTATAGGTCAACTGTCAATGGGCACTTGCTCATTTGCTTTTGCTCAGGTTAACGATGCACGCACCGCATTGACTAGGGACATCGTCAGTGTCTTGCATGGGGTGAGGAGCAAGGAAGGGCTGTGGAATTAATTGAATGGGGAAGATGGCGGCTCCTCTACCTTTCTCAGAATTGGGCTTCATTATTTTCTTAGAAGTATTTCAAATGCCCAGAACTCAGACATATCTACAGTGAAATATAAACCCAAGGAGAAATATACAGGATTCTTTCAATGTCTTCTTTTTCAAATGTTATGCTACCCTTCTCTTTTATGGATATGGATGTTCCAGAACTGGCTATACTTGGTTTAGTGCATTTACTTAGACATGAAATCAACAATCCATTCAAAATTAAACTGTTGTCATTTTAAATGGGCTTAACTAGAGGGGTGCCTGGGTAGCTCAGTCCATTAAGCAACCAACTTCAGCTCAGGTCACGATCTCATGGTTCGTGAATTCGAGCTTGGCATCAGGCTCTGAGCTGACAGCTCAGTGTCTGTAACCTGCTTCGGATCCTGTGTCTCCTTCTCTCTTTTTTCCTTCCCCACTCATGGTCTCACTGTCTCTCTCTCAAAAATAAATAAACATTAAAAAAATTTAAATGGGCTTAACATGAAAGTAACATATATTAAATACAAAAAAAAACCCCCACTATTGAGAGTTTATAATTTAGTTAAATCATTGTACTTCTCTATAGAATTCCCACCTGCCACATAGCCGCGTACTCTCTGGATACATTCAGCTACTCTGAAAAAGCCTTAATTCTTTAATGTACTTCAACAGCTGTATGAGCCCATTTGGTCTAAAGCAGAAGAGAGCACTGTTTCCAGAAAAATTAAGGGTGTAGGAGAGGAAGGAAGGCTGATGTCTGAACCTAATTAGCCAGTGCAGAAAGTGGCCAGCACAAACGAGTTCATAATTTCTTTCATTAGTGATAGATAGCATTTGGTTTTCTCTATTTATATTCCTATATCCTCGTGTGTACAATGTAAGCTTTGTTATGCCGTGTCTGGTTGTGTTTTGCATCCCTCTAAGACGGGCAGTAATTGTAGCTAGTATGTCATGTACCTGGGGGTGAAAATTTGCTGGAGTCTCCTTTTGGGCAGGATGCTAGCTGGCATAGCCACGATATTTTCTCCCTCCCTGTTCCTCCAACCCTTCTCAGTTTAATGACAGTCTTATGTTTTATTTGTGTCCTCTGATCCAACATGTTTATGTGAGGGCAGTTCTAGAATACATAAAAGTCAGTTGCAGGGTGGTAATTATTGACCATGGTTTTACATAGCAGCTCATGTGGGGAGAAGATAAATGTATAATCACCCGGTAATATGAAAAACTCCGACTGAAGGACCAAAGGACTTTGTCATTTTACTCCACCCTCTGTGAGTCAGCGAAATGGATTGAATTATAAACCAGAAACCAGCACTTCAATTTGATGAAACTCATCCTAAAGAGGAAAGTGTCCCTACATGTTGGCAGTTTATAAAATGTGATGAGCTGCCCTAATCCATTGGACCCGACATGTCCTTAATAATAGCAACATTCTTGGTAAATTAAATAGCTATTAATTTTTTAAAAAACTTGTCAGGATATGCTGATGCAGCGATGCACATGTGATCACAGCCATTTCCATTGTGTCAGGTCTATAGACAAATCGAACCCACGTGGGAATTTGTAAACCAGCGTTCGCGTCTGTGTATCTAAAGGCATGGACAGAACCGGAGCTGAAGCTCTGGTGTGATTTTCCACATCACAAAGGACAGAGTCCTTAGATGGTGATGTATGTCACAAGGCGATGGTGCATCAGATCCCCCAAATCAATCATTCAACAAATATATATTCACTGAGCGCCCATATTGGTCCAGGAACAGTGCAAAGGGGAACGCACAGAGATGGAGGGATCCGATCTATCTACTGCCATCCCCCTGGAGCTTGTTTGCGCCTCTGCAGTCAGCATCAGGATACTCTGGTGCCTTCTCTTCTCTCATGTGAAGAGGTCCCCTGTCTCCAAGGGGATGACTTTCTCTGGGGCCTGGGCCTTCAAGGCTGCCCCTGCAGAAGGCACTTCTCCCACAGAAAAAGACGGAGTGTGTTATGTTGGTGACTTAGCCAAAAAGAAATGTATCTCTAGCGTGGTGCTAAGTTAATTTTTTTTTCTTATAGCCACCATGGACCTCAAGAGAAATTCCCTAGAATTATGTTAGAACACACTAACAACTCTTTTGCAAGGCTATTTAATTGTTTGATGATTGGAACACATAGAGTTTGTGGTATCAAGTCACCCAAGCCAGGCTTAAAATAATTTGAAAATATAGAGAAGTTTTCTGACAGGTCTGACAAATAAACCATGGCAAGAGTCATCTTAAAGTGAGGCTTTATCTTTGATACATCTGTTTATAACCTTGGTAATGACGCGTCTGAAGCAGACAGGATATGGCAAACTGGGATGTAATTAGGGGGCTTACTATCAGCAGATCTCACTTAATGGAATGTTACCAATGTTTTGCTGAAAATCACAAATATTAAGCTTGAAACAACGGATGGTTGCTATTTCGCCCATAATATTGAAGGGAAAACAGCAAATGAACAGTGAAAATCAGAGCTATCGTATATATAAGCTGTGCCCTGTGTGAGAGCATTCAGTGTGGAAGGCTGTGGAATGGGGGTAAAATCCAGCTCACATCCTGCTCACTGGGCCATGTGCCCTGCGGTTAGGCTACATCTTCCCAGAGGGGTGCCTTTTTTCATACGTGCGCAGAGGTGCTATATGGAGTGACTCTGACACTAACACGCTTGTCTTCCCCAGGTAGATTTTTGAAAGCTCTGTCAGTCCAGCGGGAAAGGAGGCAGGCTTGACATGACTAGGATTTGGGAAGAGCTGTCTTACTGCTTAATGGGGGACCGATTCCAGGTGGGGTTAATGTTCTTTCTTTAAGCAAGATGGGCACACCTCAGTGATTCCAAGTTCTTAAGCAAATCTGGGGGTTGAAGAGCATTTTTGCTCCACCCACCTCCTTTTCCTGGAGAATTGTCAAGAATCAAGATTTCCCCAGAGCTAGAATAATTAGCAGAGTCCAGCCCTGCTGAGAAATTGCAGAGTAGATTTCCCCCGAAGGGGATGTCTCCTGCAAACTGCCACCTGAGTCAGTGTTGTAGTTTAAAAAGCTGGTCCAAAAGCACTGCAAAAACCTAGAGCCCAGACTTAGAGCTGCTGTCTGCACAGTGCGAACACATCAGCATGTAAAAATTTCCTAGGTTTCCAATGTTATCACACACCACTTCCATGAAATTAGGTTGGATCTCATTGACTTGGTGGAATGTTCCATATCTTAATGCAATTCTCTTTTGTGCATGTGTGTTACATGAGAGTGTGACAGCCCACGAATTACCACACTCTTCCACCCTGCATTTCCCAGCTCAAACACATACACACGCCAACCACTATCAGTACCAGTAAAATTAAATGAGAGAAGCTATCAGGAAATAGATAAAGAGTCATACAATAGAGACTTTTTTTTGAGGGGGGAGAGAATGAGGCCAGGCAAATGGATTTTAAAATTCTGTTACTATGACTGCACTACATTTATAAGCTGAAGGCATCAATAGTTGACACCGCTCATAGAATACCAAGGGAAAATTCTGAAAAGGAAGTATCTATTCTCTTATTACTCAAATGTAAATTATATGTGCTCTTGAAGTATGCCCTTTATTTAATTTTAATGCATTTTAAATTTTAATATGGATTGCTCTACATGAATCACCCTCTTTGTTTTCAACACCATTAGCACACAAAAATTGAGGATGGGTTTCTATTTTCTGGCATTTCAAAGTATTTTATGAAGTGTAGCACATAATATTGCACCTTCTATAGAGGCAGGACTCAATATTTGTTGAAGCAATTTCAGTGTGATATGTTAGCTATGATCTCTCATGAGTAGGTAATGATTTCCTAAATTTCCAGCTTAAAAGGATTCTTCTATTGCCATTCACATTTAAAAAAAGCGTGGTTCTCAATAAAACTAAAGCATGGTTTTATTAGAATATGTTGGCATCCCTCTCAAAGACTTATGCAATCAAAGAGATTCAAAGTCAATTGTTCGGTGCCAAATTATTTTCTTATCCTATAAAGATGCTCTACAAAGTCTGAATTCTTTTTCATTTGAATAAATCCAGTGATCGAAGAACCTATATTTGAAGCACAGATTGTTTAAGTTAGTGAGGTAGATAAAGTAAGAGACAGACATATTTTAAAAACAAAAGGACAAAAAAAGATTTGGCTCATGTTTTGATATACTTTTGACTTTGCAAGAGAGAAAAGACAAGCACACAAATAATTGTGTTGAAATTTAGAATACAAAATATGTGAAACAAGAGACCCCTAAAATTAGGACAGGAGTTCAGAGGTAAGTCTGGGGCAGGATGGAAGACATCACGGAGAAGGTGAGGAATACGGCATGGCCAAAGGCAGAGTGGTAGGATGGCTTATAGCCATTGGAAGAACACAGAATAGCCTCATTTGGTGAGAGAGAAGTTGAAAGTTCAGGCTGTAGGATAGGTTGGAGCCAGGTTGAAAAAGGCCTTCAACATGGGGTATAGGAAGGAACATTTTGTTAAATGATGAATAACTGGATACGGGGGGTGGGGGTGGGGTAAGAGTTGCTAGATATGTAGTATTTGCTGATTTTTTATCCTCACATGAGGCCACTGTATGTAGAATTGAGAAGAGGTGCCAATAATCAGCTCTCATGAGTTGGGACAAGTTGGCTCCAATGCATTTGTGGCTTTTAGTTGAAGCTATGAGAAGGGAGGGAGTTTCAAAGAAGAGTACAGAAAAACCAAAGAAACAATAAAAAAAAGAGGAAAAGAAAACCTACAGATTGACTGCCTAAGGTTAGTGCGGATGATGTGGAGAGGTGCTAGAAATTAAGAGAATAGGACATCAACATGAGTGAGTGTCATAGAAGCCAAAGGAAGAGAAAGAATATCATGACGGAAGAATCACTGCTGAGTTTGGCTATTCAAAGAAATTTGAGGATTTTAAGAGAACAGCTGTAGACAATTGGTAGCCATGTAAGTCAGAAAATAGGGGATTAAGAATTTAGTCCGTGGTGTATGGATTTATATTTATTTGCAATCACCATTGGGTCATATTCAGATAATTCCACTATTGCAAGGAAAAGCTGTAGAGGGAATGAAAACAAATACATGGATTAATCCAAAAAAATGAAGTTAAAAATTTCACAGTCAAGATTTTGGCAAACTCTTCATGACTCAGCTGATTTGAGATGCTTCAATGACTTTCTCATTCTTCTCCATTTCTTGAAATTGTCCTTTCAAAGAGAGCCTTCTCAAGGCTTATTCATGAGCAATTAGGCATGATATAAGAGACAATTTTTTTTCTAATTCCACATTGAAAAGAATTTTCAAAATGATTAAGTCCGGAGAGTCCACTTAACTCTTACAAGACCCTTTGACACTGCCCACATTTAACCACCCTCCTCTTCTCCTGTTCCTCTCCTAAGCCTTTAACTGCTGTCCGTCTCTCGAAAGGCTAAGGGCACAGGAACTGCAGCCTTCAGCAATGCTCCAAGAACTCTGGGCCATGGAGTTATCATATATATCGTTCTTCTCAGACCTTTTATCCAGAGTGACCAAAAGATTCATTTTACAAACTAAGACACTTGGGAGAGTGAAAGAGTATGTAACAATAATTACTCTGGCACCAAATGCTTACAGCTGTCTTTACCTCATGAGAGGGCTTGCCAGATAAAATACAAGATGCCTAGTTAAAATTGAGTTTTATATAGACAACAGATAACTTTTTGGCATAAGTATGTCTCATGCAATATTTGGGACTTATACTAAAACTAAGCGTCTTTATGTTTATTTGCCAAAAATGGTGACCCTACTAACGAACACCTTACCCATTTACATGAGCACCACACTGTCTATACACTGAGCAGTGAAACTATTCTGACCTCAAACAGGCTAACATACTTTTCAAGGCCTGGTGCAAAATGAAAATATGAGGTCTCCTTGCTAAAAAATTATTACACATTTTAAGACAGTGACAACAGAGTATTAGATTAAGCATGGGGCCCTTGTAAGCATGGGTGATTGCACAGATCACACATCCACAAAGCTGGCCCTGTTCTTACCATTTGGTATGGTGTGTTTTTTTTTCTTTTTTGCAGTGAAATCTAGAAATATTTCCTCTACGTACAAAAAATAAATAGGCAGAAATGAGCAGACTTTAAACTTGGGATTTTGATGAAACATTCTAAGTGATAATTGCAACTGGAGGGGAGCTTGATTATAACGTGCATGAGAGTAGAGATTATATATGCCCTGCTCACCCAGTTCTATGTATAGTGCTTGAGACATGGAAATCACTTCATATGTTGAATGAATGTTTTATAGGTACACACATAGTATACCTCTACCTTGAAGTGGCATTCAAATTAAATAAAGGACACATTTCAAGAGGAATTATAATTTTCACTTGAATAATAAGAGAGAAATGGCAAAAATGTACCAGAACATTATGTATACCGTGGCATATGCATGTATGTATATTACATAATATGTATGTATGCATATTAGGTAGTGTTATGTGTGTTCCTGGCTTCTCACCACGTTGGTGAATATATATTTTATTGACAGTAAATGTCCACGTCTTGATGCTGTGAGTTCCCCTACTGATAATAGATAAGTCCTAGCTTTTCCAGATTCTCCTCCCTCAATATTTCTGAGAAAACTTAGAAGTATTATGTGTAAGTCAAGTGTCCCATATGTCACTTTGTTGGTCTTAGGCAAGTCTCTTGACCTCGGGAGTGACAGGAGGGAGATGAATGGTGGAAGCTCCAGTGCCAGAGACTGTAGCTGTCACCCTACATCTTTTTCGTGGTCACTTTGCTGCTTTTGGACATTGTGTCACTGTTGACTCTCTCCCTGGGACCAATAGCTCTCACACTGCCTGTGACCAGGTCCTTCGTGGTAGACTCCCACAGCAGAATAGTTTGGGTACCAGTAATACAATCCTTTCCTTTATGTCGTGCAGGGGCTCCAGGAATGAGGGAAAGTGGGTCAGTGGTGGCCACACACAATCCTGGACTTCCCTTCTCAGGGAAGAGAAGGGACTCCCCATACTTCTCAGGTATGGGAGCCAAATGATATTCTGTTTACTTTCAGGGTCCCATTTTTTCCTCCCTAGAGGGGAAGGGGCATTGTTTCATTCATATCAGTCTAACCCCCAACTCAGTTATGGTCAGAGGTCAAGATCTTTCCTAGGGAAGTTTGGGCCCCAGGCAAATCCAAGATACACTGGGCTTCTGTGATCCCTAATAATCTGTGATAGTTATGAGGCCAGTCTGCCCAGTGCACATGAAGGACATCTAGGTGGTGGTGGTGTTTATTTTTCTAATGTTACAATGACAGTGAAAGGAGTCCTCAGCTGGTTTTGTAGGAGGACAAGTGAATATCTGTAAATATTAAGCTTCTGGAAATTTCTTTTTATGCCATGTTAATTTGCTCCTAATTGTATTACATAATTGTTCCTTAAATTTTTACTAAGTAATTTTCAAACTTACTCACAAAAATAAAAAATCTCAGATGAAACTAAGTAGGCAGTGCTTTCTTATTCTCCAATCCAGCCAAATCAGAGGTTACTCAGAAATCAACTTGAACACAGGCATTTTGTCTTCTGAAATATGATTTATAAACTCTTCAAAACTATCAATCTATTTTTAATGGATTCTCTTTTATGTATGCAACTTACTTAAAAATTAATCATTAACATTTATGTTAATAAACAACAACTCAATATGGCACCCAAATAGCCCTCTTCTGTTATAAACATAACAATACAATTAAACTTTATATTGTATATTTTTAGATTTTTGCTATGTATTAATCCTCACAGTAGGAGGATCCTTATGCATATCTGTTTGAATACCTCATCTCATTCATCCAAGCTTTATATGTATACATATATGTATGTATGTATATTTGTATGAGAGAGTTTTCCTTTTTTCTACATATGGGCTAAATTGAATGATTGTAATAAGGTTTTAAATGTTGATCCACAATATCAATGTTAAACAGTGATTTTCATAGTACACTAATGTGTATGTTTTCTGGTGAGAGAATTGTATCTAAGTGATAGAGAGCATAGCTTCTTATTTCTAAGCTGGATATACCTGAGTAGATGTTGCATAAGGACACTATAACATTACTTTTCAAGACTGCAAGATGAATTTCAAATGTACTATGAGTTGAAGACTATATATTTGTCTTAGTGGGGTGTTTCTTTTCATTTTGTGCAAGAAAAAGATTTTGGCATTCTCAAGTTTTGAGGCAGCAGGATATGGTGGGAATAACATGGGTTTGGGACTTGGTAGTCCTGAGCAATAATCTCTAGCAACTACTAACTGTGTGAACTTGGGCACATTACTGATCTCTCTGAAAGTCAGTTTATGTATTCATTTGTAAACTCAACAGTTATAAGGATTAAAGATGCTAATGAAAGACCCATGGCTTTAGGAATGAGAACACATGCTATTGACGAAATAACCAATTTTTCTCAAATTTGTTCAAGAATGTTTACTTTCTATAAATATTCTACCCTTGTTCCACCCTTCTTCATTGGCTGTCATTTGTCCTATCCTCTTGTTATTTCTTCCCAGACCAGCTCATACACTGTGAGGCTAGCTCAAGAATACAAATGGAGGCCCATATACCGTGTCTAAATATTTATAAGCTATAAATCACACTAACACACTGCTAAATTAAGTGTATACTGTCTTCCAGCTTGATAAATCTACATTCACAATGGCCTGAAAGGCTGGTTTGATTTATTTATTTATTTTAATTTATTACTTTTTTTATGTCTTTATTTTGAGAGACAGAGACCGAGAGTGAGCAGGGGAGGGGCAGAGAGAGGGAGACAGAATCTGAAGTAGGCTCAAGGCTCTAAACTGTCAGCACAGAGCCCGACGCGGGGCTCGAACCCACGGACTGTGAGATCATGACCTGAGCTGAAGTCAGACGCTTAACCGACTGAGCCACCTAGGCGCCCCAAGGCAGGTTTGATTTAGAATTCTCAGACTCTGTGGGTGATGTGGTGGGGTGAGAAAATCTGGCTCCAGACTTTAGTTATTGGACTGTCAGTTTTCTTCTCCCATCCTAGCTCCCAGCTGCACTATGAGGATCCTTAGGTATATCTGTAAGAATACTGCAGCTCACCTATGCAAACTTCTCTCGCACTCTCCATAAGCAGTCACTTCTTGACCACGAGTTTGGCCTAGTGATGTGTACAATAGAGAGTAGATATACTTGGCTTTCAGGAGAATGGACTAAGTAAGGGGACACACAAACTCTGAATGTAGATTTAGGACCACAGAAACAGCAAATTGTGGGATCCTGGATATACAGAGCATGGTCTAGATGTGGAGGTAGGGGTGGGACAAGTTCCTACTGGATATATACATTAGTCCCATAGATTTTTCATTCTATAGGAAAGGGAACAGTTAGAGGAAAGCCAGGACAGTGCCCTCAAAAGCACAGAGCTCAGGACTTAGGCCATTTTCTCTAGATCTTAAGGCAATACTTTCCAGTCTTTGTACAAACACTTGGATTGTATTTTTCAGAAATGAGCTCTAAGATGTCATTAGTCTTTAATATGGTCCGATATACTGTGAATCCAAGATTTTTCTTTTCTTTTCTTTTCTTTCTTTTCTTTTCTTTTCTTTTCTTTTCTTTTCTTTTTCCTTTCCTTTCCTTTCCTTTCCTTTCCTTTCCTTTTTTCTTAGAGAGAGAGAGAGAGAGAGAGAGAGAGAGAGAGAGAGAGGCAGGCAGAGGGAGAGAGAGAGAGAATCCCAAGCAGGCTTCATGCTCAGTGCAGAACCTGAAATGAGGCTTAGTCCCACGACCCTGGGATCATGACCTGAGCCCAAATCGAGTTGGAGTTGGACCCTCAACTGACTGAGCCACACAGCGCCCCTGAATCTCCAAGATTTCTGACCATGGAACATTGTGTGTGTGTGTGTGTGTGTGTGCACGCGTGTGTGTGTAATACCTCCATAGGACAGGGTTTGGCAAAACCTCTCCTCATCTCTAATGTCATAGAGCGTTTATTCCTCTTCCTCCTATTGTCGCTTAAATGTAGGGGATTCTATATTCATTTGCTTATATTTTCTTGTTCCACATTCTTGCTAGATGATTTCGTCCACATCCAAGGCTTTAATCACTAACTATATTCCAATGATTCCAAACTCTCCATCCCTCATTTCTCTCTTGAGCTGTATACTTACTACTGAATGACTCTACCTGGATACACAAGTTCCACATGTTGGAAACTCAACTCAATATCTCCCTCTGATCCTGCTTATCCTATCATGCTCCTTTAGTGAGTTTCTTAGTGACTTGAAATTCTTCATCATCTAACACTACTTTGCCAATTGCCCTGGCCAGAGTCATCTCTGATTGTTTTCTTGACCTCACCTCCTTCCCAATTTATCTCCATATTTTGTTGATTTTGTCTCTTCAATATTTCTCCAGTCTCTCAGATCTATAATTTTCCAAGGATTTTATAATTTCTTGAGCATATACTTGTAATTTTCTATTTCACCAACCCTTCTTTTACATTGTAATCAGAATATTCCTTTATAAAAGACTGAGGAAGAATTTTACATAATGATATGGAAAAATCTCCAAGATACATTATTGAGTTAAAAAGGGGTTCAAAACTGGACATGGGTTTTGAGTTTTATGTAAGAAAGGAAGAAAATAGGAAAATGTATTTATTTGTATTTGCAAGCAACTAAGAAAATTGGCTGTTGGTTTAATAGGGACATTTGAAATGAATGTTTCAGGGCAGGGATGTATATGAGATAATTTATTGTATACTTTTTGTTTGTCTTGATTTTTAAAGATATAAATCTGCTAAATATAAAAATTAAAATTTAAAACTATTCAAGCATTTTAAAAATATTTAGGTGTATTATGTACTACGATCTCTCTCTCTCTCTCTCTCTCTCTCAAAATAAATAAATAAACTTTTTTTAAAGGGGTATCTGGGTTGTTCAGTTGGTTAAGCATCTGACTCTTGGTTTCGGTTCAGGTCATGATCTCACAGTTCATGGGATCAGGCCCCGTGTCAGGCTCTGGCGCTGAGTGTGCAGCCTGCTTGGGATTCTCTCTCTCCTTGCCTCTCCCCTGCTCTCTCAAAATAAATAAACTTAAAAAATAGTGTATTATGTATTACAATGTAATTATTACATATTATAATATATGATAAATAAAAATTAAAAACTTAAAGAATGAAAAGGTTAAAAGATTCTATAAACATGCTATTGCTTCACTTAAAATATTTCTTGGGTCCACTATTACATTCAATACCAATTAAGATAATTTAGAGTGGCATAGAAATCTTTTCACGATATGGATTTTGTCTACTCTGTAGCCATATTTCTCCCCACACCCTAATAGATTACATGCTATGGCCATATTGAATGGTATGATCATTCACATCACATATTAAGTCTCTCATGTCCACGTGTTTCCACTGTTTGGAATTCCATCCTGTCTGATTTGGTCTGCCTGATCATCACAACTCAGTCTTTTTTTTTTTTTTTTAATGTTTATTTATTTTTGAGAGAGAGAGAGAAAGAGAGAGAGAGAGAGAGAGAGAGAGAGCAAGAGGGGGAGGGGCAGAGAGAGAGAAAGAGGGAGACACAGAAACCAAAGCAGGCTCCAGGCTCCTAGCTGTCAATCCAGAGTCCGACATGGGGCTCGAACTCATGAGCTGTGAGATCATGATCTGAGTTGAAGTCGGGTGCTTAACTGACTGGGCCACCCAGGTGCCTCCCAACTCAGTCTTTAGAGCTTAGCTCAGAGTTCACCTTCCTTCCCTTAAGTTGGATCCAGTGATTTGTCTCCGCCTTAATTGCCCTATACCTTTATTTCTTATTGTCCTCCCCTCTCTTTATTGAATTGATTAATATAATTCCTAATCTAGGCTGTGCATACATTAAAGATGAAAACTCTCTTGTATTCATCTTTGTATCTGAAGCACACAACATAGCTCCTGTTTTAGAATCTGTCAATGAATCTATACATGGAAAATGAATGAAAGAATAAATGAGAGAGGGAGCCAGTAAATGGGGGACAGATATTTATAATGCTGGGAAGCTGCTATGAACCCAGATGGAGTACATAAGATGAAGAAAGTGTTTTGTACCTGACTTCCAGACCCTTCCATAGCTTCCATACCTGATTCATTGTTGTGGTTAATCCCTCATACCTAAATCAGATTTATCCTCTGGAAATTAGTCCCAAGTGTTTTCCGTCCTGACCCGAAGAGTTTAGCTTTCTATTTTCATTTCACTTCAGCTTTCTGAGAAAGGGTCAGTTACCCTAATGATCTTTCCAAAATTTCCCTGAAGTTGTAGGAGATTATAATACTCCCATCTCAGTGTTAGGGTTCAGCCCTTGAATAAAGAGACAAAATAAAGAAAAAATAATGTGAGGGTTTTTTTCCTTCATAAATAAGGCTCATGTATAATAATCAAACACGGTATGTCATTCTCTACAGAAACCTGCCAAAGAGAAGAAGAGTGCAGCTCAGTATTCTGGGAATTGAGATTTAAATTTTTCATAGGTCCTAGAACAAATATCCTTCTAAAATTAGGTATTTCCTTTTAAAGTTTTCAGAATGCATTTTAGTTACTCTTGGAATAACTTCCTTGGAAGACATGTTCTTTCCAAATAAGACTAAGAAATGAATTTTGATTAGCAAAATCTAAAGTAAAAGACATCAATAACTCATTTTTCATGCCAGGCTCTAAGTAAACCTCATTCACAAGTTGCGGGCAGATTAATCTGGAACTATGAACAGAATCAGGCCTACTCATCTGCTTCCCGGGCAGCAGATCCTGGATATGGAGCTGTCCCAAGGGCTCCAGGAAGATGGCTGCTGCCTGGGTCTTGTGGTGAGAAGAGCCCAAGGGACCAAACCCCAGACAAATGGCCTCTCCCAAAGATTTGGTTTTATTGGATACAATTTTCTACTTTGACGTTATTCCACTTACTTGGTCCCTGGACTCATCAATACCACAAGTTTATAAAGATTTTAATATTAAAAGAGATTGTATTAATGGACTACACATAAAAAAATTATTCTCTTGGACCTAATTGTTTGAACCCAACTGCTTGTTTTTTTTGCAGTTGAGCTCAAATCTCATGCTTTGTCTACCACTGTTCCATTGAGATGTGAAGAAATAAAGCATATTTTCAGAAATGTTTAAAACTGAGTTAGAGAACATGCGCTGTGAAAGATGTGTTACTATTAGGATTTCCAAGTTGTGACTGAAGCAACAGACAATAAAAAACTTGCCCATAGCCAGTAAATGAATCTCTGTCAGTGTTATACCTTAGCTTTGGACTGAGATTTCTATGCTCATCTGTGCTCATTAATGTTGTGTTTAAGCTCAAACACTCTTCTCTTTCTCTCTCTGTCTCTACACACACACACACACACACACACTACATTGTATGTAATATAAGGACATATTTTGTTACCTATTATAGGCTGAGCTAAAATTCTAACTTTATGTTTTTAAATGTCAGAGTCCTGAGGAATGTGAAACTCATAGTTAGAGCAATCAGGCCTCTATTTTTTTTTAAAGCCTAAAGGGTAATTTTAATATAGATTTTTATACCTATGAAAGGCATCAGATAAAAAGATGCAATGTCCCATTTCTCCCATCTATGCACCGAATAGCTGTTCAGCTGTTCTGACCACATATTATTCTTGTAAAATCAAGGGCACTTGACACATTGTGGTACCCTCTGTTTGAAAGATTATTTATCTTTTAATAAGGGTGACTCTTTTGGGGAGATTTGGGCTAAGAAATGAATCCATTTTTGGTAGGATTTCAAACTCAATCCTCCCTGGGCATAGAAGCCACGAAGACCACTACAACAATATGTTCATGTGTGACAAGACCTGTACATTCTGTCAAAGAGCAACACAGGCTCACCCCTCTCACCTCAAAGCCTTGGGCTGGCACTGGGGTATATCTGTGTGATCAGGCTGTATGTACCCTTTTCTGTTTTGTGGCAAAGTTGGTCTATTATTAATCACAGATTTTGATCGCTGATTTATTAGAAATTCATCCAGTAGCTTATTATAAACCTCGTCTGCAATGCTATTTTAGGTCTTTTCGTGAGTGGATCCATCCCATAAGAAAACATTTGTTAGGTACTTTCTGGCAACATCTGTCGGGCTTGGTCTCACTGTCGTTGGGTGTGATACTGCTGCTACAGGCCAAGATAACAAGGATTGGAAGACGTATAAATCTGACAGCTAGACATCAAGAGAAGAAGTGAAATGAACATGCAGAGTCAATTTGTTTGGGGGGAAGACAGGAATAGCCATACTAAGGTCCATAAAGGACATTTACTTACAAGGAGATTTGAAACGTGACGTGTGAGGAGAGTTCTAGTGTTAAATATAACATCATTGCATTATCCAAGTGTTGATTTAGGAGTCAGTTTTGAGAGTTAAATGAAAAGCTTTTCATAAAAACAGTTATTAGAAAATAGAATTATTAGTTTTCTCCATGCATTAATTGGATTATTTAGTTCCCATCCTGTGGCTCAGCAGCAATTTTATCCATAAATACAGAATAAACATCTGCTTAAGCACATTAAAAAGGCATTATTGACGCTTTAGCCTAGAAATTTGCTAGCTCCGTTAATACCCTGAACCTTTCTTTGCAAACATGTTGATTATAGGTGAGCTTGCACTGAAGCTAAAATTGCATCTATAAGGCTTAAGATATTTAAAAAGATATGATATTGCTTCACACAGTATGAAAACTTTGATTTGGAAGTGAGGATGAGAAGCAATGGGGGAGGGTCCCTGGGTGGCTCAGTGGGTTAAGCATCTGACTTCGGGCTCAGATCATGATCTCATGGTTGGTGAGTTCAAACTTGGCATCCAGTGAGAAGGAGTCCAGCTTCGGGTGAGCCCTGCTTCTCTCTCTCTCTCTCCTCTACCCCTGCATCTCTGCCACTTGTGGGATTCTCTTTCTCTCTCCCTTTCTCTCTGCCCCTTGCTCACTTCTGCTCTCTCTCTCAAAAAAAAAAAAAAAAAAAGAAAGAAAGAAAGAAAAAAGAAAAGAAGAGGAAGAAGCAGGGAATTTTTTGCAGCAAATGAATCAAGCAAGTAACAAATCTAAGATAACCTTTCGGTGGTTGCTACCAAGAGCATTGGTCAACCCAAGTCCCAAGCATTCTCTTAGAATAAGGAAAAGGGTTGACGGAGCTTTTTATAAATGGGAACCTTGCAGAGAAGAGAGTAGACTTGGAACTATGGAAACCAACCAGCTTTTTGGTAGGCAGCCAAAAGCTTTGTTGGAAATGCCCATGTCTTTCCCAAACCATTTGGCTCTCCTCCTGACGTAATTGCAACTGAAAGAGAAATATTTAAATGGGCTGGAGTGAGGGTAATGGAAGGATTTCAATTACCAAGGTACATACGAGATTACTTTAAGTGGCATAAATCGGCCTTAAGGCAAACTCACGGATCAGGCCCAGCATAGCCTTCCGATGCACTCTGCATTTACCCTCTCCGAAGGTAACGCTATGTGCTTTTCGGTAATGTAAAACAAAGGTTAGGAGTCAAGATGTAACTTGAGCACATATCTATTGGGAAATACAACTCGTAATTTCAAATGTGGAATAAAGCCAAAATAATTGAGCATGCTGAAATAATGGTCAAGGGGCTTTAGGTAAGTTTGAAATGATATAAATGATTTTAAAAATTCATGTAAATATATATTGAGAGATAGTTGGAGGCACAAGTAAAAAGCAGCTCCAAAGTTTTAGAGCAAAACATAACATCTTGAATATCCATCCAATAAAAAAAAAGTAACTTTGCATTTAAACACTTAAGCAAAATAGAATAGAGCTTAGTGCTAAATGTAGAGATACATGTTTCACTGTCTCATGGCATTGGCTGTGGATGAGCAAGACCTATTTATTGAATGCTGAGGGATTTAATTGGGTCTGTTTCGAGTCATAGAGATATCTGGGCTATGTGGATTGAGTGAGGCAACTGTCTTTCACATGACTTCTCGTTCTCCTATTCCTTGCCTATCTTGTAGCTTTGCTTTCTTCTTACACAGATTTTCTCCTATAACACCTCTTCTTTTTTTAAAATTCTTTTTCCCAGTGTTTATTTATTTTGAGAGAGAGACACACAGAGAGTGAGAGAGGGCCCAGAATCTGAAGGAGGCTCCAGGCTCTGAGCTCTCAGCACAGAGCCTGACATGGGGCTCGAACTCACAAACTGTGAGATCACTACCTGAGCTGAAGTTGGACACTTAACTGACTGAGCCACCCAGGCGCCCTTCCTAGAACACTTCTTAAATTCACTTGTCTTCCTCCTCCTCCCCCAACTAAGACCCTACTTCTGACTCAAAGCTGGATTTTTCTATGAAAGTATCATATTCATTTTGCCCACCTGCCAAAGCCACCTGACTGCAATGGCATCTTCTAAATGCTTCCTTATTCCCTCTTTTAAGTCACCTTATATTCTACCCACCAAGCTTTTTTGGTACTTGGTCAAGTCAGTCAGGAACAACATGTGTATTTTAAATATAATCATCTGAAAAGAGGGACTGAGACAAGACTAAATGAAACAGCCTATACCTGGAAAAGAGCAATAATTAAAATAATATGATAACGGTACAAATATAGGCATATGTATTGATGGCACAGTAAAAAAGACCAGAAAAGGAATCTAGTGAATTTTGAAATGTCACATAGCTAACATTTACTGATAACTTACTATACGCTGGATGCTGAATTTACTTGTCACAGTGAGCAGATGAGAACGTCATTTGAGATGAAGGGACTTGACGGCTGCAGTTACTTTCCCCAGGTGAGCTAGGGTTGGAGCTAATATGAAATCCAGGCCACTGGGCATCAGAAACAAATCTTAGCCTTTTCGCTCTATTGCCCTGGAAAAAGGAAGTTTAATAAAGCAGTTGGGAAAGTAATCATTAACTAAATATTTGGGGGTATAATTAGCCTTATAGTATGTTATACCATTAGCCAAAATGAACCAGGAAAAGTGATACTTATTTTTTAAGCCATGGAAAAAACATTAGGAACCACAACAGAAAATTCATTTTAACCCTGTAGGAATGATAAATTTCTAATTATTGAACAATACAAAATATGACAGGGACAAAGTCACACATTTGTCTGTAATTTATCACATGTAAGAGTGTTGAATTTGAAGCTTCATCACATTTTATTGTTAAAAACAATAAACCAAAACTTCAAAAATCAACAGAATAAGAAAACACTTGTGATAAGTATGATTAACAGAACTGGCACCTCCAACGTATAAAGAGCTTTAATATTTATAAAAACACAAAGATCTCAAAGAGCGAAACTGACGAAGGTGATCTCATAAGAAATAAAAACAAAAATGAAAAAAATATATCGTCAAGCCACATACAGACTGTTACAATTATTTATTTAAACTAATTTTGTTGTAAAAGGGATACAGAAAAATTAAGTATGTCACAAAGACCAATGAGAATCATGGGGTGATCAGAAACAGTTTAGAACAAGGAACAGTGTGCAGAGAAGTTACCAGGGAAAGGAGACTCGGAAAGTAGCAGGAGATGATGCTGAACAAGGTGCCGGGCAGTCATGTTTGGTTCACAGGACTACCAGCCTTTGGGCTGGAAGGAGGCTCGGAAATTAGGATGTAGCTCATGGCCATAGTTATCAAATTTTAACATGCATCAAAATCACCTTAGAGCTTGTTAACACGAAGCTGGGCTTCACTCCCAGAGTTTCTTATTCAGTAGTTTTGGCGTGGAGCCCAGTCCCGCATTTCTAGGAGGTTCTCAGGTGATGCCGATGCTACTGGTCTGGAGCCCACACTTTGAAAACCTCTGGCTTATAGAATCACCTGGAAACATAGAGCTGAAGACAGGAAGTACAATGAAATCAATAATGGAGAAAAGGAGGGGTGGAGGGAGACAAGAAGACGGAAAAGAATGAAGACAGAGAGAAAAAGAAGCAGTTAAGTATTTAAGGAGGCAACAATGAAAAAGGAAAAGTTTCTCCTCAGAAAGTATCTAGCCAAGGCAGCTGAGCACCGCTGGAGTGAATTACAGGACTGATATCACTCTATATCTGATACCATCACCGTTTTCTAACCCTGCTCTACCCTCCTTCCTTCCCTTTCCTGCTAATGATTTTGAATGACTAATAATCTACTACACCCAGCCCCCTGCACCCCCAAAATGCACCCCAGACTTCACCTTTAAAAAAGATTTTTTTAACATTTATTTATTTTTGAGAGACAGAGAGAAAATAGAGTGGGGGAGGGGCAGAGAGAGAGGGAGACACAGAATCTGAATCAGTCTCCAGGCTTTGAGCTGTCAGCACAAAGCCTGATGCAGGGCTTAAACTCATGGACCACGAGATCATGACCTGAGCTGAAGTCGGACGCTTAACCGACTGAGCCACCGGGCCCCCCCGCCACCTAGCCTTCACCTCTTAACTAGCACATATTCCTGAACTCTCCAAAGCCCATCTCCTACCTTCACTTCACCATTGAAATGATTTTCCTTAAAGTCACTGAATCTGTAGATCTGTTCTCAGTCCTGTGTCTTTGTCACATCAGCAGTGTTTGCCCAGGCACTTCTCCCTTAGTTTACATGACACATTAACCTGGTTCTTTTTCCAAGTATTGGGTCTCTGACCTGCATCTTTAATTTTCCTCCTTGTTTACAATATCTTATATTTTATTTATTTTTTATTTTTTTATTTTTTTAAAATTTTTATGTTTTTATTTATTATTGAGACAGAAACAGAGCATGAGTGGGGGAGGAGCAGAGAGAGAGAGGAAGACACAGAATCTGAAGCAGGCTCCAGGCTCTGAGCTATTAGCACAGAGCCCAATGCGGGACTTGAACCCACGAACCGTGAGATCATGACCTGAGCTGAAGTCAGATGCTTAACTGATTGAGCCACCCAGGCACCCTGCCAATATCTTATACTTTAGAGTAAATCTTCTGAAATAAGTTTTTCTAAGGTTCTCCAAAATTTCTTTCTTGTACCAGAGGACATAACTATGTTTTGCCCAGTTTGGCCCATGAAGACAGTAACTTTCAGTATTAATCATTTAGTAAGTATTTATTAAGTATCTATAGAATGCCATGCCCTGATGACAATGCAGTACACTAGCCTGATAAAGCCTTTGCACCTATGAAGCTGTCATTCTACAGGAGAGGATATGGGCAATAAACTGGTTAACGCATAAATACATGAGATAATTACAGCTGATGAAAATACTCTAAAAAAATAATAAAACAAATTGATATAGTAGCATGTCCAGAGGGGAGGCAGTAGTTTGGGTAAGGGAAGTCAGGAAGGTATCTCTGAAGAGGTGATATTGAGCTGAGATCTGAGTAACAAAAGGAAACAAGCCACATGAAGATTTGAGGACAAAGTCTTTAAACAATAGGAGGGAAGTCAATGTGGCTGGAGTGTAGTAAGTAAAGAAGGAGGGGTAGGTGATGGGACAGAAAGACAAATAGGACCAGACCATGTAGGGCCTTGAAGGCCATAGTGACATGTATAGGTCCTATTTTTTTTAAGTTTTATTTACTTATTTGAGAGAAACAGAGACAGTGTGAGTGGGGTAGATGATGAGAGAGAGGGACAGAGAGAATTCCAAGCAGGCTCTGTGCTGCCAGCATAGAGCCCAATGCGGGGCTCGAACTCATGAAATTGAGATCATGACCTGAGCCAAAACCAAGAGTCAGACACTTAATTGACTGAGCCACCCAGGTGCCCCATTGATCTTCTTTTTTTTTTCTTTCAGATTTTTTATTTTAAAGTAATCTCTACACCAAATGTGGAGCTCAAAGTCACAACCTGGAGATTAAGAATTGAATGTTCCACCAGCTGAACCAGCCAAGTATCCCTTTTTCTTTCTTTCGTTCTTTTGTTCTTTCTTTCTTTTGTTCTTTCTTTCTTTTGTTCTTTCTTTCTTTTGTTCTTTCTTTCTCTCTTTCTTTCTTCTTTTCAAGAGAGTGAGCAGGGGAGGGACAGAAAGAGAGGGAGAGAGAGAATCCCAAGCAGGCTCTGTGCTGTCAGAGCAGAGCCCAATGCGGGGCTCGAAATCATGAACCATGAATGAGATCATGACATGAACCAAAGTTAAGAGTCAGATGCTTAACCAACTGAGCCACTCAGGCACCCCTTGGATATTATTATTTTTTATTATTATTATTTATATCTTATCCCTAATGTGATAAAAATTCATTGGAGAATTTTAAACAACAAGTCATTTATTTTGGATAAAGATGATAAGGATGAATGTTTGACCACATGTAGCTTTCTCCTTTTATTCCAAAGACTTCTCTGAAATAATAGTGAAGGAATAAAAAAGGCACAAAAGTTTAAGAACAATGAAAAAAGGAGAGGACAGAGCAGGAGCTAAAGCATTACCACATATTTTTGGAAAATGCAAACAGATAGAGGAAGGCAACTGATTTACATAGAAGCAGGTAATTATACCCTAAAATATGTGCAGAGAGTACCAAAGATCAGTGAGTCAATTCTTACTGACCAGGACTTGAAGTCATTGGGTACTGGAGGGAGAGAGGGTAAGGGAAAGGCCTAGAAATAGAGGTATTGGATGGAAGTTTGAATACAAAGCTATTAGTCTCAAGATAAGCATGACCTGTCATGCATCAAGATGATGTCCTTTCTGGCAAGAAAACGGGCATACACTCTAAGGAGTATTTGAACTTGAGTAGTGAAGGAATGAGGGGCACATGGGAAAATGAAAGATGGATGTGTGACTTGGGGATGAAAATAGATTAATCTCAAGTCAGCAAACTGAGTAGAGTAATTCTCATTCCCTTTTAATTGCCTATTGCAGGAACATTGGTCTTTACTACACAAGCAAGAAACTCAAGGAAACTTCTCAGGAGAAATAGAAAAACTCTAGAAAACATACATCCACATAATTCCCTGATTATTCAGATTTCACTGGAGCCCAGCACTTGATCAGTCCTGGTCATGGACTGGATCTGGTTTCCAAGCATTATTAAATATAAACTATGAAATAATAATAATAATCAGACATTTGAGAAAAACCCTCAATTTAATCTCCCTAATAAAAAAAGAGAGAGGAAAGCAAATAGAATAGAAAATCTTGGAGGAAACAGCGGTAAATCAAAGAACAACATAAATTATTATTTAAAAAAAATTTTTTAATGTTTTATTTATTTTTGAGAGAGAGAGAGAGAGGGAGAGACAATGGAGCAAGGGAGGATCAGAGAGAGAGGGAGACACAGAATCTGAAGACAGCCTGCAGGCTCTGAGCTAGATATCAGCACAGAGCCTGATGTGGGGCTCGAACCCATGAACCGTGAGATCATGACCTGAGACGAAGCTGGATGCTCAACCAACTGAGCCACCCAGGTGCCCCATAAATTATTTTTTCAAGTCTTTAATATTACTAGGAGGTATTGACTATCTAACACAAGATAAGAAAACTATAAGAAAAGAAACAACAAAGAAAAAGGTTTAGATGAAATGAAAAATACAACAAACTAGTTGGAAAACAAAGTAGAATAAATCTTCCAAAAAATAGAACAAAAAACAAAACGGTGGGGAAAAAAAGAAAAGGAAAGACAATTCTTAGAGGACCAAGGTGTCTAACATTTAATTTAGAGTATTTCAGAGAGCTAAGAAAAGAGAAGAACTTGTGAAAAAAATAATACAAGAACATTTCCCCCAGTTAGAGGACATGAATTTTTAGATTGAGAAAGTTGAACAGGATACCCAGGAGAGTGAATAAAAAAAGACCTACTTCAAGACACACCACCCTGACATATAAGAGCACCATGGTAAGAGAGGCTTCTAGAAGCTTCCAGAGATAGAAAAAAATAAGTTAAAGAGAATAATGTGCAACACACCATTCAACTTTTCAATTGTTATATTACTGACAAAAAGCAACAGAAGAATACTTACAAAGTACCAGAGTAAATTATTTTCAACCCTAAATTTTATATCCAGTCAAATTATCGTCAAGTTGAAAGATAAAATTATTGTCAGACATTTGAGTCATGCAGGATCTTAAAAAAATTATACCTGCAAGTAAAACCCAAAATATGTATAAAAATGTAAATACCCAGCTCTAGAATTAAGCTATATTCGAACAGACTCATGAAAACCCTGATAAGTTGTTTAATAAGAAAATGGTAATATTACTATTCTGTGGGAAATGGGGAGGAGGTATGGAGACTGGTGGTTGGTATAGGAGAGCTAAGTCATCACCAAACAAAAAGGAAGCCACTAGAAATTATCCAAATTCACAAAACAAGAAATACCAATCATATTATATGGAAATATGAAAGTAAATGGCAGAAGAAACAAGATAATACAGCATAAGAAGTGATGGCATAAGGAACTTCTTTTTTTTTTAATGTTTATTTATTTATTTTTGAGAGAGAGAGTGCATGTGAGCAGGGGAGGCACAGGAGAGAGGGAGATTTGTTGGAAAAATCATCTTTGTATTAAGTGACAAAGATACCCCAAGAGCAGTCCTAAGTGAGTTTAAATTCTCAATAAAAGTAGGTAATAACCAAGTGAGATTAGTAATAAAAATGAGAAAAAGTGGATGAATGGTCTACATTCGTCAGGGCTTTTGACAGAAAGAGGGAAACAAATGACAAAAAATGCAATGTATCCCCAACTCCAGGCTCTTGTGTACAAAGATTCACGATGACAAAAGAGCCTCCCCCAGAAGGTTGTACAGGGACTTGTGACCTGTGGTTAGAATCCCTCTCTTGTACTGGCCCCACCTAGGGGCTTTTTATATTTGTCAGTTTCACACGCATTGCCCCAGGTCTGTATTTTGTTGTTTTACTTATTTTCTTTTCTTTAAAAGGGTTCCCCAAATTGTATACATTTATGAACTCTGAAAAACCAGGATCCACCCTTGCTTGGAGGAATGGGTGGAGTGGGACCGCAGGTAGTTTCAGTTAGTTTAAGAAAGTCAAGAGAGTATTCAGAGAACAGGTTGATGAAATAGGGGAATTTGCCAGTGACGCATGGTGAGATTCAGGGAGAATACTGGAGAGATAGAATCAGTTTCCCAGCAGACTCATAAATTACCATCAGCAGAGAAAACGCGAAACACAGATCCTCAACGCTTTTCCTTGACTTCCTTCGTGGAAGTTCCATTTTGAAACAAAGCCTGTCACCTTTTGAAACTTTGAGTATGGTACTTGCCTGGGTCTACTGGCTGAATGACTTGATACAAAAAAGATAAAGATAAAAATAAACCATCCATTTCTTGGTGTGGGCAAAGATTTTTAAAGCAGGACATAAAAAGTGCTAATTTAAAGGGGGAAAATAATAAATTGATCTGCATTAAAATTGATAGCTGTTCCTCAAAGACAGCATTAGAAGAGTAAAAACAAATCAGGGGGACTTGGGTAGCTTGGTTGGTTAAGCGCCCAACTCTTGGTTTCTGCTCAGGTCATGATCTCGAGGTTCATGAGATCTAGCCCCATGTCGGGCTCTGTGCTGAGAGTGTGGAGCCTGCTTGGGATTCTTTCTCTCCCTTTCTCTCTGCCCCTCCCCTGCTCTAAATAAATAAATAAACGTTAAAAAAAAAAAGGTAAGAAAAAAAGAAGAGTAAACAAATCAAGCTACAGATTGGGAAAAGACATTACTTGCAATATTACATGCAATATTATACTAACCAGGAATTTGTATGACGAATTATTAAGGGACACCTGGATGGCTCAGTTGAGCATCGGGTTTTGATTTTGGCTCAGGTCATGATCTAGCAGTCATGGGATCTAGCCCTGCATCGGGCTCTGCAGTGGTTGGGATTCTCTCTTCCTCTCTCTGCCCTCCCCACTTCAGTGCGCATGTGTGTGCTCGCGTGCACATGCGTGCTCTCTCTCTCTCTCTCTCTCAAAATAAATAAACTTTAAAGAAAGAATTATTAAAAGCTACGGTCTATGTGATTTTTGTTGATTTTAATCCCAGCCTTTACGTTAAGTATAGGTTTTTGTTTTATTACTGTGTTTCTGCTTTATTTTATACAAATGGGATCATGCTCTGTTAGCTTGTACTCTATCCCCCTCATTCAATTTAGTGGTATATGAGTAGTAGGATCTTAGAACTACAAGGCACAAAGGAAATGTTTTGTCTAATCATTTTTTTAAAAAGTCAACGTCATTTCATTTTTTATTGAGATGTAATTGACATATAACATTAGATTAGTATCAGGTGTACAACGTAATGATTTGGTGTTTGTATACACATGAAACCGGCACTAAACACTAAATCGAGTTGCACCTATCACCACACATAGTTATAAAATTTGTTTTTCTTGTGATGAGAAGCCTTCAGACTTACTCTCTTTGCAGCTTTCAAATATACAGTATTGTTAACTGTTGCCACCATCCCGAGGACCTTATAATTGGATGTTTGAACCTTTTGACCACCTTTACCCATTTTGCCCACCCTCTGCCTCTGACACCACCAACCTTCTCCATTTCTTTAAGAGTTTTGGAGCAGTGAAGGGACTCACTCCAGGTTACATAACTGGTTGATACTGGTGGAGTACTATGTTCTGACCCCTGGTCCACTGCTCCTCCACTGGGGAGAGAAAGTCTTCCAGAAAGCCTTGCTTAATCCTTTGCTTTCACCCCAGGTTGTACCCAAGTGGGTGCCTGCCCCTTTGTAAAAAGTATTTGTGAAAGCAATTTTCATTATTTCTTTCACTAGCTCATTTTTCTGGGGGTGTCCAGATTCCTGTAGGGATAAAATTTTGACTAATTATAATATCCCTTCATCTCCAGGATAAAAAAGAAAAACTCTTGAGGAGTAAGAAGGAAGAGAAACATTCACTGCTAAGAAAGGTTCAGGTTGCAAATTTCTCTTGCTTATTTATTGAGGTTAAAAGTTAAACTGGATTAGGACAATCATATTTTTCTGACACATTGACTTGCTTCTTAAGAAAACATATTTAGCTTTTCTTTTTCATGAATCATTTCAGTAGAAGAGCCAGGAGTTATGTTCTTATGCTGAGTAGAAACACTGAAGGCCCCTTTGTGAGGGATTTAGCCAGGCACATGTATTTATTTGGCTCATTTTTCCCCCTCTGGGCTAAATCTTGATTTAAAATTTGTGTGTGGACCAGAAGGAGAGGCATTTGGGCTCATTTCTGTGATTTTCCATAGACAAAATTAGCACCAAATTTATGGGCCTGATAGCATTGTTTTCCAAGCCACGGGCAGGAAGTTCTTCTCTTTGTCATCATTTCCTTCTTTCCCAATTCCCTCCAGTTACTCTTTCTCCTGGTTCCCAAAATCTGGCTTATTTTGTGCTGGGGAGTAAGAAGAAATGGGGCTGAGAATAAAATGAAGAGATACCAACTTTTAGAATAACAACAATTCAATATTAATAAATCTTCTCTTCAAATGGACTGCCCCACTCACAAAGCTGATTTATGCCATCACATACGGGACCTTTCATTTCACGTGACCCTTTTGTTTGCAGAGGTCACAACCTCTGCATGTAGAAATTTCCCATTATCATTGTTGGAAGGTTTCAGGTATGAAGCACACTTTCCATTTAGGTTTTCAGTAGAACGTAAATATGACTTTTTCTTTTGAAGAGAGAATTAAATTTCATATCCACCTAGTCAAAAATGGCCAGAAATTACGTATCATGACATTTCCCCCCTTCAAAATAGAGAAATAACTTTATGATTTTTATTCCGGTTGTAAATAATTTAGGACATACAAACACCTATAAGGAGAAAGTAAAAATTCTACGTAATCCTCCCACGGAAAGATAACTTGATATAATTTTAATATATATTCTTCTTTTTAAAAATAGGATCTTACTATAAACATTGTTTTGTAACAAGCTTTTTTCAATTAAATGTATATTGGTCTTTTTATATGTCAATAAATATAAATTTATATCCTAAATGAATGAATAACATTCCATCTATAAATGTACCATCTTTATTTAATTTAATATTGATAGACAGTTGGCTCTTTCTAATTTTTGTCAATGTGTGAATCCTTGTGATGAATACCTTTATATGTAATACTCTGTACTCTTTTCCAGTCCATTCCTTGGGACTAATCCTTAGAAGGAGAACTTCTCCTTGTTCTTGACTTGTACATCACAAAGATTTGTAATGCATTATCACCCTATTTCTTTCTAGAAAAGTTTCACTGCCTTACCTTCTCACCAAGAATGTATGAAAATGATTTGTTTCCTTCATCCTCATCAGGAGAGACATTTTCACTCGAAACATTCTTTCTCTGTCTACTAGGTAAAAGCACTTTATCCAATTGTTGTGTTAACTTGAATTTGTTTGATTATCAATGAGGCTGAATATCTTTTCTTATTTGCTATTTGTGTCTTAAGATGTCAATTTTCTTTTGAAATCTTTGCCCATTTTTCTATGAAACCATTTCTTTAAATTGATTTTTGAGAACTTCTGTATTAAGCATGGAAACCTTTTGCCCACCACGTATTTTACATATTCTGTTTCTAGATTTTGTTTGTGGTGGGTTTTGCTCTACATATTTCATTGGTATTTGGTCAAATCTACTATGTCTTATCTTAATAATTTCTGACTTTGGGTATCATGTTCAGAGAGGCCTCCTAAACTAATTTTTAAAGAGACATAAAGAAATATGTACTAGCCTTCTTGCAGTAATGGATAATATTAATAGATTAATGAAAGAAGAGTCTGGATTACTGGAGGTTTTCAGATTGGATATTTTTTAAACATAGAATTTTCAGAAATTTTTACTCATAGAGATTTACTTACAGCAAATCAATGAAAGACCAAAAAAAAAAAGCTGTAATTCACAATTACTTTGTGATTATAATTTTGTAGAACTTATTAGACTTAATTTACATTTAGATATTTGTCATTGGTTGACATTTATTTTCTTTGTCTTTATTCTATACGAAGATGTCCATTTTTGCTTTTCTGGTGGGTATTCAGTTCAACTGAGGTAAGGCTGAGTAAATTAATAATATTGAAAAGCACACTGCTTAAAAGTCTATTTAAAGTGATGCAGTGACATCATAACAAAAATTAGTATATTCATACTTCATAAACTAATGTTTGAATTGACTTAATTATTGTTTCCATATTGCTTGCATCAGGACTTCTACCTACCAGTGACTTGGCACAGGTTTTCATTTGCTTTGGTCCTCTCTTGGTTCTGCACATCTTTGTTGCTTGCGTTATCTCTTTTGTTACATTGCGACCCATTAATAAAATGTTAACTTGAAAATCTGCTATGAAAACATTTCACAGTCTTGGAGCCAATCTGTGTAATTTACTCAGGTTGTAGGTAAATTACTCAATACCTTCTATTGCATTGCATCCAACCTGGGTCCTCATGAAATTGTGTGAAATGCTTTATATAGGATGACTATGCTTTTTATCCAAAGTAGGATACCTTTAAGAGTAGAAGGATTATAGAGACCATTTAAATTTTTTTTAATGTTTATTTATTTTTGAAAGAGAGAGAAAGTGCGAGCAGGGGAGGGGCAGAGAGAGAGGGAGACAGAAGCCAAAGCAGGCTCCAGGCTCTGAGCTGTCAGCACAGAGCCTGACACGGTGCTCAAACTCTTGAACCCAGAGATCATGACCTGAGCCAAAGTCTAACGCTTAACCAACTGAGCCACCCAGGCGCCCCAGGATTGTAGAGACTATTAATAAATAACAGGAATAAACTGGCAATGTCCCAGGCAAACCAGGACAAAGGATAACTCTATTTAGAGAAAGATTATAAAATCATGTGGAATATTGTCATAATTGAAAATAAACTCTTCTTGAAATTGCTTATTTAGATATATATCTTAATGTTCTGCCATAAGAAGATAGATTCCATACTAACTCTTCAATCTGGTTACCTTTCATTCCATTTAAAGCTTCCTAGTCCCCATTCCTAATATGATATAATTTTTCTTTCTTGTTTTTCCTTCCTTCCTTCCTTCCTTCCTTCCTTCCTTCCTTCCTTCCTTCCGTTCTTCTTTCCTTCCTTCCAGTCTCTCTCTTTTCCTCTCTCCATTCCTCTCTTCCTCCCTTTCTCCTTTCTTTCCTTCCTTCCTTCCTTCCTTCCTTCTTACCTTCCTCCTTCCCTCCCTCCCTCTCTCTCTTCTTTGTTTGTTTGTTTCTTTCTTTCTTCTTTCTTTTCTCCTTCCTTCTGTCCTTTCCTTTCTTCCCTCTTTTCCTTCCTTCCTTCCTTCCTTCCTTCCTTCCCCACAAGGTTGAGGAATGGAAGCTAAAAAAAGATTTATAGTAAGATACCTCAACAGGAAAAGGCTATGTTTATTTATTTAATCTGTGTATTTGCTTGTTTTTGATGATTATGAAATGTTTGTAAGCCACTAGTTAGGGACTTACTGGATTAGAATGTAGTTTGTGTATAGTAAATATTAAGAACAGTAATAGCTAATGAGCAGTATAGCAGAGTATGAGTAAGCAGATCATAATAATAGTCATTCTACATATATTATCATTAATCCTTATAAAACCCCTGTAAGGTACCATTAGTCCCATTTTACAGATGAAGAAAATGAGGTTCACTAGCTTGCTGAAGGTCACAAAGTTGGGATAAAAGAGAACCACTGTCTGAATCCAAACCCCATGATCTTCACTGTACAAGTTGTGTCTCTCTTAAGACCTGGAAATTGCCCTTGTCTTCTCTCCATCATCATCTCAAATTTTCTCCCCGATGATTAAAGACCTATAATTATAATATTGTGTGTTATTTCCAGCAAAAAAAATATGTTATTTATGTTGTCTATGGAGTCAATTTCCTGGTCTACCTGTTATGCCTGCTCCGTCAACATGTTAACCAAACAATTATAACAGTCTTCCACAACTGATGGTTGTATACCAGGGACAGGAGTGATACTATTTACTCACTCAGCTACAATAGTTTTGGAGGTTATAATGGACTAACAAATAATAATTTCTTCCTAAAATAGATTACAGATCTGCTTGTTCAATCTCCAAAGATGGCAATCTGCCCTGGTAGTCAGTTTAACTGTAGCTCTTTCTACTGTACCCCACAGCCGCAGCACCCCCATCTCCCTGAGCCCCATTTAGATAACAGCACTAACAGGTCCCTGATTTCTGTGGAAGCTGTGCATAAAAACACAGTCTGCTAAGTGGTAATTACACATTGATAAACATAAACACAGAACCATTGATTATATACAACAACAACAATATCTTACTAAGGGGACCTGCATTGATGTGTTAGTAATCAGGAGGGAGGCTCAATAAGAGGCTCGTGTAGAAGTTGATGTCCTGGAACACTGGGAACATTGGCCCTGAAAATACTAGCACCTGTTATGTCCATTCCCACTAAGACTGACCCGCAGTCCACCTACTAATACATTTTAGAGTCACTCTGAGGTGAAAGGGCACATATTCCTGTTTTGAAAAATTTGCAATTCAACTTCCTGAAGGCAAAAGTGCAGACTATTGGCCTCTTTGCCAATTACTTTCTTCCTAGCATCCCATGAAATTTAGCATGCTGAATTGAATCATTTATTAGACCAGGTTCCATTCGTATTTCTCTTCTATCTTGATTCTTCAGCCCTACCTATAAATATATTACATTCTCTTGATTCTAAAAGGCAAGTCTCTCCCCTTCAAAAAAGTCTCCCAACAAAAACATCACATTTACTTAATAGTGTCTCCCATTCAAATTCTTGCCCTATCTCTAGCTTTTTAAATTGATGTTGACATACTTTTTTAAACTTCTTTTTCTATTTAACATTTCCAGTGATTTTTTTTAAATTTGAAACAATCCCAGGCTTTCAGAAAATGGGTAAACATAGTATAAAGTACTTTTCTCCCTGAGCCACTTGAGAGAAAGTTGCCATCCCTCCTAAATATTTATGAGTTGGGACAGAGACTTCAGTAATGTTCATCTCTGTATTCCCCGTCGTGAGAAGCCACATTGCTTTCTCCATTGTTCTGTTATTGCAACTGCCGAGCCGTTTAATTCAACTTCACTAGACAATGCTAAAGTCTTCTCCAAAGGAGATGCCAGACTTTCTGAAATAATCTGGTGTCTTCCACCTTCTTCACTAACCAGTCAGGTTGGGCTCTACTCTGGTCCTCTACAGAAAGGTCTCCTGTGAAGACCACATCAGACCCCTAACCATTCACAATCTGATGTTCTTACTTTCTATTCTCATCCTCTTTGGTTGCTCCGTAGCACTTGATATGTTAATCTCCCCATACTTTTTGAAACTGTCCTTGTGATTGATTGCATTCATTTGTTTATTTATTCAACAAAGATCTATTGTTTGGCACCTGATATGATCCAGGCACTCTGTTAGGCATTGTGGGCCCAGTGGGGAGTATGACAGGGAAGCCCTCCATCCTTGTGAAGCTAACATGGAACTAAATTAATTTTGCCAAACCACATTTTGCATCATCCTCTATGCACTCATATACTTATAATGCCTTCTTTTAAATTGAAAACAAACTTCTAGTCCTTATTTAACAGCTCCCTATAATGATATCCTAGACTACCTTTCTAACCTTGCCCTCCATTACTGCCGTATTTGACACCAGGAGTTTCTAAACAGAGCACCAAGTACCCCTGCCCTGGGGAAGAAAATTATTATGTCAATGGATCCATGAATCCATGTATACCTCAATATTAGACTGAATCAATACTACGCTTTGTACATCTCATCTCTATGTTGCTCAAATGTATAGCGATGTTTTGGTAAATTTATTCCAAAGTGAATTTAGAGTGCCTTTGTCTATGACAACTTTGTCTTGATGTTATTATTTTCTATGAAAGGCTATAATAATTACCATATAGGGTGGGACACAAAGTCTTTTGGTGTTTACAAGTAAACCTAAGTTTCCAAAAGTCTTTATTCTAGCAAACTTGGACAAGTTTTCCCTCACTATCCTGCCTTGAAGGTTTTGCTAGAGTTCAGTTTCCTGTGACTTACTTTCTCCTTTAAAAATTCTTTCTAGGGGTGGGGCACCTGGGTGGCTCAGTCAATTAAGCATCCTACTTCAGCTCAGGTCATGATCTCACAGTTTATGAGTACAAGCCCCGTGTCCGGTTCTGTGCTGACAGCCCAGAGTCTAGAGCCTGCTTCGGATTCTGTGTCCCCCTCTCTCTCCGCCCCTTCCCCACTCACACTCTGTCTTTCTCTGTTTCTCAAAAATAAATAAATGTTAAAAAAAAAAAAAGAAAAAATCTTTCTGGGGGTGCTTGGGTTAAGTGTCAGACTCCTGGTTTTGGCTCAAGTCATGATCTCACTGTCAGTTCGAGGCCTGCGTCTGGCTCTTTGTTTAAAACATTCTCTACTATAAAGTGTCTTTTCCTGTTGTCATCTTTCCCTGGGCTATCCTTTTCTATGATTGTCTCAGTGCTATGTGTAGGAGACTGTTCTACTTGTCTTTGTGCACCTGAAACACCCAGCATAGTGCTACCATATCGTATGAGCAGAAAAACTTGTCACACTGACATAAAGATTGTCCTGTGAATAATCAACATCAATAAATGTGTAACATAAAACTTGTACACTAGAGTCAACAGAAATAAGATGAGATATTTCATGTATGTATGTATGTATTTTCAGAAAGAGAGTGTGAGCATGCAATGAGGGGAGGGGCAGAGAGAGAGGGAAAGAGAGAATCCCAATCAGTTTCCACACTCAGCATGGAGCCCCACATGGGGCTCAATCCCACCACCACAAGATCACAACCTGAATCGATATCAAGAGTCAGCCACTTAAGCAACTGAGCCATCCAGGTTCCCCAAGGTGATGTATTTCAATTATTGTTTACTTTAATGAAAAAAAAAACACATTTTATGAATCCCCCATTATGCTACTTTAGAGCTTTTAGAGCTCTAGAATTTATCCTGCTTTTAGGCTATTTTTAGCCCCTATACCTAATGCACAAGAAGCTGAATTAGCTCATGTTTATTTCACATGCCAAATAAATTTTCTCTTATAGGTAATATAATAATATACCTCTTAACAATATTGGATAATTAGTGTTTTCTATGAAAGACTAACTTATCAAAGTTAAGGGAGGGGTTCAGACTTGGTATTGTGTTGTGATAGAAATCTTATTACCATTGTTTACTGTACAACTCTGATAGATTTTTAAGTTATCGCTGGAGACAGAGACTCTATCTCTTTCATCTCCATATTTTCCTACTCATAGAGAAAACATATTGCTTCACATGTAAAGTATGTTCAAAGTTATCTAGTAAGTGAACACACACATGGAACAGCAACAAGGAAGGCTCTGTGAGTTGGGTCTAGTTAAGCCAAACAGGTCCCCTGTGTGACAATTACTTACTGGCTATCGAAGCCCAATAGATAAGATAGGTCTTCATTTATATTTACATAAGAGAAAAATATTAAACTCTATTATGCCTCTTCTTTCTTCCATTTTATCAAAATTATATGATACATCTTTTCTCACTCTGTTCACAGAGAATGATAACAAATTCCAAAAAGATATGTGCCTTCCTTGGTTACCAGTGTTCAAACTACCTTGTACTTTTAATGTGTTATAGCTGGAAAGGTATACATCTGAGAATAAGAAACTGCAAAACGATCCTTGGAGACCTTCCAGAATTGTAAAGTATAATTTTAGCTAGTCTACATCAATCAAGAGAAACTGGTAATGGGGAGTTCAGAAATCAGTTTTTCCTTTGCCCTTTATCTGTGATTTACATTTGTTAGAGAAGGGGTCATTATCGGTTGAGATTCAGGGTATCACTTCTTTGCCAGTTTAGAGACCAATCATTCTGACTTTAACTGGGAAATCATCTCAAAATTATAAGTGATGCTTCTATATCAAGAAAAATTTTTTCTTGTCTTAGTGCTAGCAGAGTACTGAAAAAAAGTCATGAGACCCGAATAAGAGAGACTCTCCTAAGGAAGGGTTTAGAAAGGCAAGCACTGGTATACTTTCTTCAGTTATGACCCTGATTCAAAGCAGCTTGGTGGGACGCACTGAAATGACCCCCTTCCCACTGCAGAGCTAGGAACAGAATTTGGGAAATCCCATAACAGAATTGAGATTACAGTCAGAATGATAGTCATATAAATTTAGAAACTAACTCCTCATGGCAGTAGGATTAGGAAAATGTCCTTAAGTTCAATTGATTCTATCATCAGACAAGCTATTTTTAAAAATGTTTTTTAAAACCTCCATATAGTCTTACTGGGGTGCGGTGCTTACTTCCTCCTTCCTTTATCTTGGCAGAACATCCCCATAATCAGTTTCCCACAAGGAAATGCCAAATCCTAACATCAGACGGTCAGAGAAAATAAAAATTATTCCACATTTTCCTTTGCTGAAGAATCATTATTTCTATTACCATTAAAATTTTAAGAATATATCCAACTGTTGAATACATTTCTAGCCACGTGAACATATATTTTTAAATATCTGAGCTTTAATAAAAATCCAGCCAAAGAAGAGAGTAAAGCTTGATAGTAAATGAGACAACTAATCAGACATACTTCAAAGATCACCAGGCTTTATCAGAAATTAGGATGTTTTAAGAAAGGCTCTCTTCCTGCAGCTCCAAATGTGGGCTGGGGGGTGCGGGGTGGGGGGGAAGGGGAGGTGTCCCTGTCCTGAAATCAAGAGGGTCCAATCATAATCGTTGAGAAGATGCCCAAGGAGGAAGGTAACATTCTGAGTCATCAAGATTTACAGTCAACTTAACACCTCCTCCCACACTGAGAATCAAAGAAGGATCATGTACTGTCCTCTGCTTCAGGTGTGAGCCAACGCAGCCTGAACTTGCCATTATCCCTCTTCCAGGTCTTCAGACCTCTGTTAAATTGTTACCTGCCATTTAACTCTAGTCCTGGGAGGTTGCTTGATTTGTCTTTATCAGTTAATGAAAAAAAAAGGCAAGGAGAACTTGTTCTTTTTTAGGTTTCACCCTGAGGGGCACCCACACTGGATAATCCGACTTAAGGACACTGTCTTGACTTTTCTAGTTCCATTCACAACAAAATGAACTAAGTAAAGCATTCAGACTTGCACTTAGAGCGCTATCAGTGCTTTCTGTCCATTTTGGAAGGGACAAAAATACTTTCTACCAAAGTGTTGCTTCCCATTCTTTCTTTAAAAAATACACTCCAAATATCCATGCCATTTATTAATATTATTGCTATTATTATTACATGAGAAGTGAATTATATTCACTCATTAAGGAGATCCACTGATGTGCTAAAGTGCTAAGATGATTTTCTTTACATTTTATCATACATTATCAAAGCCCCCAAACTCCAAAGCATAAAGTGTGACATCATTAGTGGTTTCAGTTAGCAAGTTTAAACAGACTTGTGTAAGAGTCACGGGTATTTTTTTTATGACAAATCATCATTTGTTTAAATCTAAGTAAATATCTACTGACTTGTGTCAAAACAAGGTGTTCATACTTTACTTGATTCTTTAAATCATGTTGTACTTAAATAATGACTCCTTGGGATTGTGTTGAAACCCTTGGTTTCTTAAGTAGTATGTCCTCTGTGAGAGGTAAATTCCAAGTAAATAGGACAATGACGCCATTTTATAATCGGTGCCAAGATAAAACAAGAAAGTGCCTCCTAAGTTAAGCCAAACAAAAACAGAAATATGTGGCAGGTCTGTCTACTCATACTCTACATCGTTAATTCAGGTTATCTCTATTTGTCTAAAGCTGTTTGATTTAACCTGGTTTTATAAAATGTATGTTCCTGAGTTGATGCCAAAACTTACTTTGTGATGTGCTCTATTTTTTAAATACTGGAAGACAGAGAATATACTTTGAATGTATCAGTATTATTTTTATTTTTAACTTACTTATTATAGAATGTTATAGCAAAATAAAATGGACCCAAAAACGGCTAAATATGTTTTTAAGATCTACCTTCTTAGCAAAATTTTAAGTCTACAATACAGTGTTTTTAACTATGGTCTCTATGTGGTACAGTGATCTCTAGAACTTTTTCATCTTGCATAACTGGAACTTTGTACCTTTCGACCAATGCCCCTTCGTCTCCCCTTTCCCCCAGCACGTAGTGACCACAATTCTACTCTATGGTTCTATGAGTTTGACTATTTTGTACTCATAAAAGTGGAATGCAGCTATTTGTCCTGTGACCAGCTTATTTACTTAGCCTAATATCCTCCAGGTCGGTCCACCCATGTTGTTGAAAATGGCAGGATTCCCTTCTTTTTTAAAGCTGAATAATATTTGATTGTTTGTATATATCACAATGTTTAATGGAGTCATAATTGACGTATAACATTATTATAGGTTTCAGATGTACAACATGATTTGATATTTGTACACATTGGGAAATGATTACCACAAGAAGTTGAGTTAATATCCATCACCCATACGTTGTTACAATTTTTTCTTGTGATGGAACTTTTAAGATGTACTTTCTTAGCAACTTTGAGATATATATAATGCACTGTTATTAACAATAGTCACCATTATAACTGCAAGTTTGTACCTTTTGACTACCTTCACCTGTTTCGTGTACCTCCCCCTTCTGCCTCTGGCAACCACCAATCAGTTCTCTGTATCTATCAGCTTGTTTTGTTGTTTTAAATGTTTGTTTTGTTTTACATTCCACATGTAAGTGAGATCATACAATATTTGTCTTTCTCTGTCTGACTTGTTTCACGTAGCATAATTCTCTTTAGGGCCGTCCATGTTGCCATGTTGTTGCAAATGGCAAGCTTTCTTTCTTTTTACAGTTGAATAACATTCCATTTTATATATATATATACCACATTTTCTTTATCTAGTCACCCACTTGGACATTTAGATTGCTTCCATTTCTTGGATATTTGCTGCCATAAACACGGGGGTGCATATATCTTTTAGAGTCAGTGTTTGCATTTTCTTAGGTAAATATTGGAAGTAGAATTGCTGGATTATATAGCAGTTCCAATTTTTTCTCCAGTTTAATTGAGATATAAATGACATACAGCATTATATAAGCTTAGATGTACAGAATAATGATTTGACTTACATTTATTATGAAATGATTACAAGTTGAGTTAATATCCATAATCTCATATGGATACGTACATACATACATATATTTTTTTCCTTATAATGAGAAGTCTTAGGATCTACTCTCCTAACAACTTTGATATATTCCATATAGCAGTGTTAACTATATTCATCATGTGGTACATTGTATCTCTAGTACTAACTTATAACTAGAAGTTTGTATATCGCATTATCCATTTATCCTTTAATAGACGTTTAGGTTTTTCCACATCTTGGTGATTGTAAACAAGGCTGTAGCGAATGTGGGAGGACAGATATCTCTCCCAGATCCTGGCTTCAGTTATTTGTCCTGTGACCAGCTTATTTTACTTAACCTAATGTCCTCCAATTCGGTACACCCATGTTGTTGAAAATGGCAGAATTCCCTTCTTTTTTAAAGTTGGAATATACCTGGAAGTGGGATTGCTGATCAAGTGATAATTCTATTTGTATGTTTTTGAGAAATGCCCTGCTGCTTCCATAGTGACTGCATGAATTTACATTCCCACCAATAATGTACAAGAGTTCCCTATTCTCTACATCTTCACCAACACTTGTTATCTTTTGTTGTTGTTGTTGTTTTTATAATATCCCCATTGTAACAGGTGTGAGGAGAGATCTCACTGTGGCTCTAATTTTTCCTAATGAGTAGTGATGTTGACCACCTTTTCATATACCTGTTAGCCATTTGTGTATCTTCTTTGGTGAAAAGTCTATTCAGGTCCTTTGCCCATTTTAAAATTAGATTATTTGTTCTTTTGCCATTGACTTGTAGGAGTTTCTTATACATTTTGGATATTAACGCTTTATCAGATACATGGTTTGCAAATATTTTCTCCCATTCTGTAGGTTGCCTTCATTTTGTTGGTTTGTGCGGAAGCTTTTTAGTTTGATGTAATCCCCCCTGTCTTTTTTTGTTTCTGTAGTCTTTACTTTTGGTATCACATCCAAAACATTCATTGTCAAGTGCAAAGTCTAGAAGCTTTTGATGTTGCTTTAGATTTAAAACATTATCCCATTTTGTTCCTTTAGGATCTGTGTGTTTAGATTGTGTGTTTCTCAACTACTTGTTAAAATAAAGGTCTGGGGGTGCCTGGGTGGCTCAGTCAGTTGAGCGTCTGACTCTTGATTTTGGCTCAGGTCATGATCCCAGGGTTGTAGGATCCAGCCCTGTATCAGGCTCTGTGCTGATTCTCTGTCTGCTTAAGATTCTCTGTCTCTGTTTCTGTTTCTGTCTCTGTCTCTGTCTCTCTTTCCTTCTGCTCCTCTACACAGCTCATGCCCCCCACCCCCCCTCAAATAAATAAAAAACAAAATAAATAAAATTTAAAAGGTCTGATTAATTACACATTGTTCAACACTCAGGTCACTATGAATCCAAGCTAGGATTCTTCTCTACCCTCTTATGGCCCTTTTTCCTAATCCTTCTGCCATAGCAGTTGTCACACTGAATATATATCATTACTTGCAGTCTCTTCTGAGTCCTTTCCCAGATGGTCCTTTCTGGATGTCTATTCTTTCTTGTATGTCCCATAACACCTTACATTGTGCCTGGCATATAGTAGATTCTTACAATTTTTTTTTCAGTAAATAAATGAATGAAGTAATTAATACCATAAGTATTTAAGGACCTGGAACTGAGCCATTTTAAAATCCCATGAATAGCAGGACAGCTTTTAGAGGTATGCACTGCATACACAGGAAGCTTCCTTACTTTTAATGACCCTTTCAGAAGGCCAAATAGAAAGCTACATAATAACCTATATATCAAACAGTAATTTTATTGGATTATCAGATTGATCAATTTGATTAAAAATTTTTTTTGAGAAAACATAACTAACCAGAATGTTTTTACTCTTAACATTCTAAATGCTTGACATCAATATTCACGTTCTGAGATGCACATCTTTGGTGATGGTTTGTTTGTTTTCATTAGTACAGAAAATGTGCTGCTGAAATAAAACCTTAAAAGGCTGTGTGAGATGGAATCTTGAGTATCTAAAGGTATTTAAAATAAATATTTCACCCTTGACTTTAACAATTTTCAAAACAGATGTCTTCTATCAAAGAAAGTAGCAGATTTTTTTTCCCTTTTAACTTGGCAAGGACATTCGTACTTTCTACATTCTCGATTCTCTGATGGGAAAGGGTTTTTGTTTTGTTTTGTTTTGTTCATTTTTCATGCTTTAGAGTTGTCCTCTAAAAGACAGAGGGAGCGTGGTGCTGGTTAAGGACAGGAGCTTTCTAGGCAGGCTGTGCACAGTTCTAAATGTCAGACCACTTAATAACAATGGCTAACATTTGTGGAGAGTTTAGTAGATGCCTCGCCTTGGGATACTTTTCTTTGTTTGAATTATTTCACTCAACTTTAACAACTTAGAAGATATTATTATGCATATGTTTTACGTGAGGAAATTGATATTTAAAGTATTAAGTAATTTTCCAAGTACACTCAGCCAGTACATAAAAGAGAGCATTTGAATCTAGGTCTATTTAATTCCAGAACCCTTATTTGACTAGTAATTGTGACCTTGGTCAAGTTACTACACATCTGTGCATCTTGTTATCTAATTGGGGAATTATATAAGTGAACATTTATAAAACACAGGATGGTGCTTAGTATAAAGAAGCTCTTAATAAATTATAACCTAGAAATAATGATTATTTTTGCTTTTAGCAGCCAATTGTCTGTTAGACAATTAGAAAAGAAGGAAAAATAATCTTCTTTATTGATCCACAAACATTTCATGTATCTTTCATGCCTTCCTGTAATTTTCATCTGGTGTTATTTTTCTTCAGCCTGAAGAACTCCTTTACCCTTTCCTGTGGCTTGGATCTTCTGGCAACAAATTAGCTCCACTTTTCCTTTTCTAGAATGTTCTCTTTTTTTAGCTTTAATAAAGTATAATGGATAGATAAAATTGTAAGAAATTTAAAGTGTACATCGTGGTGATTTGACATACCTATATGTTGGGAAGGACACCCACCACCTAGTTAATACATCCTTCACCTCACATGTTTATCTGTTTTGTGTTGGTGTGAGAACATTTATGCTTTACTCTAAGTAAATTTCAATAATATAATTCAGTGTAATCAGCTATAGTCACTGCGTCTTACATCATATCCTCAGATCTTATTCATCTTATAGCTGCATGTTTGTACTCTTTTACCAATCTCTATTTCTGCCACACCCCCCAGCTCCTGGCAACCATTTTTCTACTCTGTTTCTAAGAGTTCGACAGTGTTTTGTTGTTGCTGTTGTTTTTAGATTGCACAGATAAATGATACCATGCAGTGTTTGTCTTTCTCTTTTTGGTTTATTTCACTTAGTGTAATGTTTTGACGGAATTTCTTTTTTATCATGTCTGAATAATATTCTGTCATATAGATCTACTACATTTTCTTTATTTGTTCATCCATGAGTGGACACTTGAGTTGTTTCCATATCATGACTAATATGACTAATGCTGCAATAAATATAGGGGTACAGATGTCTCTTCAAATCCTGTTCTGGGGCACCTGGCTGGCTCCGTGGCTTAAACCTCTGACTTCGGCTCAGGTCATGATCTCACGTTCGTGGGTTCAAGCTCCGCGTAGGGGTCTGTGCTGACTGCTCAGAGCCTGGAGCCTGCTTCAGATTCTGTGTCTTCCTGTCTCTCTACCCCTCCCCCTCTCATGCTCTGTCTCTCTCCGTCTCAAAAATAAATAAAAAACATAAAAAATAATTTAAAAAAATAAAAAAAAAAGATCCTGTTCTCATTTCTTTTGTATATACACCCAAAAGTAGGATTGCCAAATCATATATGGTAGTACTATTTTTAATTTTTTAACACTTTTAATACTATTTTCCATAGTGGCTACATCAATTTATATTCCTATGATTCTTTAATTTACTTTCATTTTTTAAATATTATTTTAATATATATTTTTGAGAGAGAGAGAGAGAGAGGGCAAGTGTGGGAAGGACCAAGAGAGAAGGAGACACAGAGTCTGAAGCAGGCTCCAGGTTCTGAGCTGTCAGAACACAGCCTGATGCGGGGCTCGAACTCACAAACTGTGAAATCATGACCTGAGTTAAAGTCAGATACTCAATTGACTGAGCCACCCAGGTACCCCAGCCTTCATTTTTTTAAGTTTATTTATTTATTTTGAAAGAAAGAGAGAGAGAGAGTGCAGGGGAGGGGCAGAGAGAGAGAGGGAGAGAGAGAATCCCAAGCAGGCTCCATACTGCTAAGGCAGAGCTCAATGTAGGGCTCAAACTCACAAACCGTGAGATCATGACCTGAGCTGAAATCAAGTGTCAGACGTTTAATCAGCTGAGCCACCCAGGCGCCCCTAATTTGCCTTCATTTTTGGAAGATATTTTTATGGAATACAGAATTCTAACTTTACAAGTTTTCTTTCTTTCTTTCTTTCTTTCTTTCTTTCTTTCTTTCTTTCTTTCTTTCTTTCTTTCTTTCTTCCTATTTCACTACTTTAAAGTCATTCCAGGGGCACCTGGGTGGCTCAGTCAGTTGAGTGCCAGATTCTTGATTTTGGCTCAGGTCATGATCTCAAAGTTTGTGAGTTTGAGCCCTGCATCAGAATCAGTGCTGGCAGTATATAGCCTTTTTGCAATTCTCTCTCTCTCTCTCTCTCTCTCTTTCTCCCTCTGCCCCTCTCTCCCGCTGCTTCAATATATTTATCACAGTTATTCTAAAGCCCTTGACTAACAATCTTAGCATCTGAGTGATCTGTGGGTCTGTTTTTATTGGTTGATCTTTTTCTTGACTATGGGTCATGTTTTCTTGTGTTTAATAATTTTTTTAATTTAATAATTATTTAAACTTAACACATTTCATAATTTAATAATTTAAAAATATACGCTGGGCATTGTACATGACGATACATTTTAGAGATTCTGTACTATGCAGTTTCCTTTGAAAAATATTGAGAGTTTTTTGTTTGTTTGATCTTATTTTTTAGCAGGCAGTTAAATCACTGGTGGATGGCCTCGATCCTGCCAATATTTAGTTTTAGTTTTGAGCTTTGTTAGGGTGGATTTACTTTAATTTTAATGCTAGTTCTGGGATGTTATTCTTACTTCTAAAATGTGGTCTTCTGGGGTTTTAATAAAAAGTTAAGATGTTTACCAATCCCCATTAACTTAATAAAACTTGATGTCAAATTCTGTCTCTCCAGAAGTATGCAGATGTTGAAATCTCTGATAGTTCTTTCAGCCTTCTTGCATTTGATTTCCACTGGAAACACTGCCTTCTTTTTTTAAGTAGTCTCTGCATCCAACATGGGGCTCAAACTCATGACCCTGAGATCAAGAGTCACATGCTCTACCAACTGAGCCAGCCAGGTGCCCTAGAGACATTGCATTCATGTTTCTCATTTGTGAAGTTCAGGATTTAGCTAAGAATCTAAAGGTAGTTTGCAGATGTGGGGACCTCCCCCAAGGGTGACTGGTTCATTTGCAGAATTGCTTTTCAATTTCCAGCTGCTCTGTTCTGACTTCTGACTTCTTAGCACAGGACTTCTTTCTGATTGAGTTCTAGACCCTACATGCTGCATTGGACTGGGGATTGCCCTAAAAAGAAAAGAAAAGCCAACAATAGATAGATAGATAGATGATAGATAGATAGATATAGATAGATCGATCTACATATATATCTATATATCTTACCCAGTTTGTTTCCCTTATTTCAAGGATCATATTGTTTCCATTTTTGACCTGCTTCCGGTTGCTCCTCAGTACTTCAAGTAGTTGTGTTTTAAATGTTGTCCAGAGTTTATAATTTCCAATGGCAGGAGGATTATTTTGGTATATACTACTCTTCTATTATCAAAAGCCAGAAGCATACATTTTCAATAAATTATATTATAAATATCAATCATCTTTTTATCAATAGGGTGCTATCAATGTTAAATCTGGCATAGTACCACATCTGACCATAGAAAATGCTTTCTAACTCTAAGACATCCTCATTAGAGAAATGACTTAGAGCTTGTCAGAAGGACAACTAAAGAGTAGAAGAGAGCTACGAAAGACAAAATCACAGTACAAACAGAGCCCTACAGCAGTCTGAACTCACAATAAGCTGCTGTCACTCGCACAGCATCTACTGCAGCTTCTTGTGAAGTCCTTATAGCCAGTTGTTGCTTCTGAAGAAATCATTGTAAGGTTCATAAACTCAAGCGAAGACTTTTAGTTCTGACCCCATGTGACTAATACACTCATCATTCGGCAGAAAGAGAAATCAAAGAAAAATACAAGACTGATGAAATTTGGAAATAATAATATTCTACACTGGAATGAACAAAACTCATTGACTGCAGGTCATATGCTCCTACTTCAGAAGGATGGAGAAAATTGTGCCCTAATGGGCTCTTGTCAAATGTGCAGCACATCACCTACTCATGGGATCCTATCTAGTGTTTTAGTCTATGGTTGCCTTTAAATGCAGCTGTGAAAATAAATACTGACTCACAAAACCACAGCCAGAAAAAAGTCAACAAGTATTTATCAAATGCCTACGATAAAAGACCTATGCAGAGGACCTGAAACACACTGACTTTGTTCTAAAAATTATTAGTGCGATCAAAACTTTGTGAAAAACGACTGGCTATATAAAAAGTGAGTATTACAACTTGAACTAGAACTTGAAAGTGAAAATAGCAACTCATAAGAGAAAGGGACAGCACCCAGATATGGGGCTAACATAACCAAAATCTAAGAAACAAAGTGGCATGAGACAAGAGAGAAGTCGCTTTAATTGGGGTGGTGTATACATGGGAAGACATGAGACTGAGTCTACAATGTGGGGTCAGATAAGGATTGAGAGTGTCAAATATTTGGGGGAGGTGAGTTTAACCTTGGCAATAGGACATTTCCCAAGATAAAAAATAGTAAATGGAGGGGCCCGTGGGGGCCTCGGTCAGTTAAGGTCTGACTTCAGGTCAGGTCATGATCTCACAGTTAGCAAGTTCAAGCCCTGCATTGGGCTCTCTTTTGTCAGCACAGAGCCTGGAGCCTGCTTCGGATTTTTTGTCTTCCTCCCTCTCTGCCCCTCCCCCACATGCTCTCTCTCTCTCCCTCAAAAATAAATAAACATTAAAAAAAGAAATAATAAATGGAAATAGTATTCTCAAAGAAAATATCTTTAATGGGGAAGATGTAGTTTTATGCTATTACAAATTTGATTTTATTTGGTATTATTTCTGAAGTTTTTTTTTTAAAGAAGAGAAAACACAGGACACTCAAACAGTAGGGAAAAATTAGAGACAGACTCTACACTTAATGGAAGCATAATTACTATGATAATAATGGAGATAATCATTATAATGAAATATGAAAGGAAAGGCCGTTTGTACAATGTAAGTTCTCGTTCTTGCATTTACCCTTTTCCATTCTGCATATTTCCACTCTGGTACAGTCAGAGACTTTTAAAAGCCATTCAATCCAACATGCACTGATACTGACTATTTTGTGTACTGAATATAAACTCACCTTTTGTGAACTCATTATTCAGTCAGCCATTTACTATTTTACAAATATTAACTGAGCATTCACACCATCCCTGGCATTCTTCTAGGCACTGGCCATGCTGGATGAGTTTCTTCCTCCATGGAGCCTATTTTTTAGGGCCTGCTCTTTACTCTGTTCCCTCTACCTCCTGGAGGCCGCAGGCTTGCTGCCCATCCTTGTTCCTTCAGACTGAAACACAATCCAGCCTGTTTTAGTTTGAACCACCAGCTTCCCTGTCTTATCTCCTCGTTTTTGTTTTTTTTTGTTTGTTTTTTTTTTTGGTTTCGTATAATATTGGAGAACTTCCAGAATAAGACCTAGGCTTTCAGAGATATTCCTTTTACATCCCTGCCTGCATGAGGAACAGTTCCAAGGTCATTTCAGCTTTCTAAGTGGGACCCAGACTCAATATATTGTTGGGTATTGGGAAAAATAAGCTGGAAAACAACCTACTTACTTTACTTTGAATAAACCAGTGATGGTGTTGATTAATAGATCCTATGTTTAGACGTAGTGAGGGTTCTGTATGGCATACCCCACACACTTTTCCTCAGTCTGTTAACCTAATGCCTCCTCCTTCATGTTATCTCTTATTGGAATGAAGCAACAACCATAGGTCTGTCATGCAATTTAATTTTATTTTTATTGCTCTTTCATAGGAGGGGCAAATAATGTTAAAATGAATCCTAATGTTCTCTGTCATGAGAAGAATTAAATCATTTCTTGAGGCTCAATTATTTTTAATATGATACCACATGACACTAATTCAAGATAGAACCCAAAGCAGTAGAACCTATCAATAGTGCTTTGATCTCTGTATATTCTGGTATAGCAGTGACCTACATGTATGGAGTCAAGAGAGTTGGAGCCAGTAGAGTTCTGTGCTGAAAGCAGAGAGGATGACTCATGGCTGATGAGCACTGCTCACTGCCAGCTTGATTTTTAGAAATCAGTCTTATTTTGGACTGACTGTACTGACATCCATAATTGTAAACACTTCAGTACCTCGCTTAGATTCCAGGCATATTGAGAAAATGAATTCATGTAGTGTTTATTGACAGGACATAGCATTTGGCCCATCGAGTGGATTTTCTATTACTAGTAGGAAAGAAGTTCTCATGGCAAGAAGAATCCTGCATATAAATAAGTCAATTTAGTTCAAAGATCTTGACAGAGTCCATAAAAATATTCTAATAGTGGACATGTTCAGAAAAAGATTTATGAGAATGAGAAATTATATTTTTATTTTCATTCTCATTTTTTAAAAAGGGATAGTTTCTGCTATAAATCGAGAACAAATTCCAGAATAAAATGTCCACGAGTGGAATACTTAACATCTTCTGAATCTCAGCTAACACTAGGACCTCTTCATTCCTTTTTTCATGGTGGACCTTATTTTCCTTTTTATATCTGGGATGTATAAAAAAATAATTCAACTGTATATAGTTAACCATACAGTATTGTGCACTTTGAAATATGTTGAGATGATAGATCTCGTGTTAAGCGTTCTTATAAACAACAATAGCAGCAAAAAGAATACAAAAGAACACAAGGACATTTTCGGAGGCAATGAATATGTTTAGTATTTAAGGTGTGATAGTATCACAGATGCGTGCATATGTTCAAACTCATCAAGATTTATACACTAAATGTGTGCAATTTTAAATATATCAATTATACCTCAATAAAGCTTAAACATGCAACTGTGTTTAAGTCTACTTAACTTGATTAAATGGTAAATTTGATATTCGGTAAGGATGACCCTTCAGTCATCTTCGACCTGAAGTCTCAAACCCCTATTCTCCAATTCCAGAGCTTAGCCTATCTCAACCCTGTCTTGCTGGCATGACTCAGCCACATAACATGGCATCCTGCCAATGGGGGGTATATTTCCAGGCATCCTAATAGTCCATTAGAGCAGCCTAATTTGTAAAATATTTTATAGTTACCATACATTTGAATCCAGTGAAATTAAGGATGTGAATGTATATACATAAGTGTAGGAGACACATATTGGGTTATCTGGCCTCCCTTCTCTGGGATTCATCCTTTACCTTCATTCACTTAGGCACAGGAGCAGGTTTCTGGCAGCCATTTTTATACATTGTGAGAATGTCCAATAGGCTCCAGAGTTATTGGTCCAGGGACAGGCAACTGACATCAGCTGAGCCTGGCAGAGTCTTTTCTTGACAATTTTGAATGGAGCCCAAGAGATTCCAACCTTAATTTGGGCTGGTGAAAGAAGATATAAACACTTGGGTCATGTTTTCTGCCACATAGATTAGGGAACAGATAAAATAACTTAGAAAGACAGAGGAAAAGAAAGAGAAGAAGAAAGATGGAAGAAAACTTTGGTGGGGAATTGGGGGCTTTAGAGGGGCTCCCCATGACTATCCTCTTTCTGGCATATTGTGAATGCCCATAATATGTTTTTTTAAATTCCCTTAGACCCCCTCAGGATTCTAGGGCTTTCCCAGTATCCATAGAATAAGTCCTTTTTTTCCACTTTAGCTATGTCAAGTTGATTCATATGATTTGAACTTCAAAGACTAAACTAATACAAGCAGAAAAGTTAGTCCTAAAATAAAATTTCAAATGCATTAGAAGTAGAAGTTCATTAGCTATGTCCATTTTTCCTATTCACATCATTCCTGTTACCTTTGTCTAATTAACTTGGGAATTCCATGTCCTAGACTTACTAAGTCCTTCTTTGCCTACCTGCTCTTTCTTCTGCTTATAATGCCTCCCATTTTCTACCTAACCATCAAAATCTGGGCCGAGACTTAGGTATTCCAGAAAGTCATAACTACTTAACCCAACCCATTCCACTTTCTTCCTAATTCGGTTTTCCGCATCTCTCCACAGTCCAGAGACCATATTATATTATTTTGCATGTGTTTAACAGTTGCCTTAAATGTAATCTTAAATTACTTTTTTCTTTGTTAATACTTTTTGTTGCCTCCCAAAAGACAACAAACTATTTTACAAAGGACATGAAGTATTTTATTCCCTATTTCACTATTTAACTTTAAAAAGCTCCAGTACTTTGAATTGTATACCACAGGTGCCCATAAGTATCCATGGACTGTCTCTAGCACATCCTAACTGAATCACCAAAATCCCAATGTTACAAAACTAGAAGGAAATATTTGAAAGCTATTGGCATCAAGGATAAGATAGTGATGGCATCCAGAAAGGCTAAAATGTTAACCACCTAGAGCTTACCTATGATGCATTACTTCACTCACAGATTCCCATTTCTAAAAGAGAAGAAGTGTTAGAGATATAAATTCTTTCATGCATATGATATTTAGATGACTAACAACAGAAGTCCCTCCTTCTAAATGAAGCAGAGTAGAGCTCTCCTAAGAGTCTGGTGCCCTGGATTAGATTTTCAAGATCTCACTCATCAGGAGATGCAGCGAATGATAAACTCTGTAGAAAGAACACACGCTTGCAGAGAAAACACCAAAATTATGGACAGAATGAGATATCATAACCTCTGAAAAAGTGTTTGAAAAAAGCATAGGGGGAAAATTTTTAGATTCTACTTTAAATCCACAGGGAGTCATTAAAAAAATTGATCATCTCCTACTGATGAGACTATTCTTTAGTTGCAGGTGTGTCCTAAGACATTTTTAAAATTTACCAGCAATTAGGAAATAATGCAAACCATGGTAGAAGAATTCTGATCTTCTACTTTTCAGAGGATCAGGAGGAAACAATTATATAGGGCTGATAGAAATTTTTCTAAAGAGTCTTAATTTTTATGTTGTCACAGGCCTTGAAGCTACGGGGATGAGAACATTTTTGCAAATCTAAAATAAATAACTGGAGTAGGTCTGTTACTCACAGAAAAACACAGTGTGTTTACATGAATACCTTTTCTACTTGATTCTTTTGACCTGAGAACTTGAGTGAAACTCTGAAAAAGCTGCCAAATTCCAATGCTGGGAACAGACCCAGCCCAGCATGACTTTTATTCTCTTCCTCTAACTACCTGGAAATATTACCTCAAGTAGATAGGGGTTAAATTTTTACAATTCCATGTTACGGATCAATATTTGTGAAACTTTGTGACTGCATATATACTAAGAATGACAAGTTATTCTGTTTTAATCATCTGTTAGGTGTTAACATTCTTAACTCAGCCAGTTTTCTTGTCTTTTCTTCCTATTTCTCCATCTCTGCCTTCTCAATCTAGTATTCCTTGGATTTTTAACCTGAGTTTGCATTTGCCCCAACATAGTTTGTTGAATCTGCTTTTGCTCAAATCTGCAGACCACCAGTTTTCTTCCAATTGGCATCGCTTGTCATCTCTCAGTTCAAGGGCTTTCTGAAAATTTGTCTGGTCAGGAAAAACCAGTAGGGAGTAGGCAATTGTATCACCCACTGAAGGAAAGGCAGGTGGAAATCCAGTAGAGGAGGTATATCGGCAGGGGGTTCTTCTGTGGCAGGGTAATTGCCACATCTACTCCTTTATTGTTACTGCTCTGTGACCCTCCAGGCCTTCTTCTTTCCTGGATTCTGTTCAGGTAATGGCCATTTTGCCCACTGGCACGTCAATCACTCCTTCTTCTATAGTCTTACCTCAATACATTTGATTTCACGACCAACAGAGTAGACACACTTGCTGTCTGAATCAGAGGGTACTTGACCAGACCAGTTTTTAAAGCAACAATTCATCACTCTTCCCAAATTACAGACCTGTTGGCTAACTGGACATCCATCAAAGGGCTTGTCTGCTTCTTACCTGACCAACCATAGACTGGGATTTTCTTTTTCTTTTTTTTTTTTTAACTTTGTAGTTTATTGTCAGGTTAGTTTCCATATAACACCCAGTGCTCTTCCCCACAAGTGACCTCCACCAAGACCATCACCCCGCTTTACCTTTTCCCCTTCCCCTTCCCCCCTCAGTTTGTTTTCAGGATTCAAGAGTCTCTCGTGTTTTTTCTCCCTCCCTCTCCCTAACTCTTTTTCCTCGAGGGTGTCATGCTTAGACTGGGATTTTCTAGCCAAAGTTTCATACAAGGAGCCTTGGAGTTTTCAGGCAGAGCCATTCCACTGCAGTCTACCTACTCCTAGTCACTGTGAGGAAAATCATTCAAAAATAACTGTTCTCTCTTCAAGAATAAAGCTCTAAAATAGTCACTACTCAATTCCCGTCTCCCTTCCTCCCTGACTCTCCTATCTTAACCTGTCTCATGAGACGGTCATGAACAATTAGACATTTCTTATGATGTACTTCTGACTTAGGTAAGATATAATAATGAACATGCAACCATTCAACCTTAAAATGACCTAAGTAAGCAAAATGTAACTTTGACTCCACAAACAACATGTATTTTCCTTTCTCTCTTCTTTATATCCTTTTAGATTGACCCATTTCATTGGTCACCATTCCAGTTGAAATATTTTTTTCCACATTGGTTTTATGGTTCTCATATTTTGTGAATGATCTGCCATTTTTTTGGTGTAGATTGGATTTCATATCTTTAAAAAGTAAAATTATCTAATTTGCTCTTTTAATAAATTTTTGACCTACCATGCCTGTAATAATATTTTCCCCCTGTGGGTCATTATACTCTTTATAATAGGAAGAAATAACTTTCAGATGCAGGAAGCTTTTGGAATGTAAGTTTGAGTCTTTTAGAAATTCAAATAACCCCAACTTTTGGATGCAAACAAAATAGAGAGACTTGCAAATGTTCATGACTCATAATAGAAATGTGCCCTTTCATCCAAAGAATTTTTCAGCATTTACAAAATGCTGGTGAGAATGCAAAAATGGTACAGCATCTTTGTAAGAGTTTGGCCGTTCTTTACAAAACTAAACAGACTCTTATCATATCATACAGCAATTGTGTTCCTCAGTATTCACCTAAATGAATCAAAAACTTATGTCCATAGAAAAACTTGCACACAAATGTGGATAGCAGGTCTATTCATTATTGCTAAAACTTGGAACCAACTAAGATGCCCTTTGATAGGGGCTGTATACACAATCTATATCTCCATACAATGGAAAATTATTCAGCAATAAAAAGAAAGGAGCTATTAAGCCACAAAAAGAGATGGAGGGGACTTAAATACATATTGCTAAGTGGAAGTAGCCAGTCAAAAAAGGCTAAATACTGTATGCTTCCAACTATGTAACATTCTGGAAAAGCCAGACTATGAACCAGTTAAAGGCTGGCCAGGAATTTAGGGGAAGGGAAAGGGGCATGAAAGGGTGGAGCACAGGGCATTTTTAGGGCAGTGAAACTACTGCTGTGTATAACAATACCATAGTGGTGGACACATGTTCTTATACATTTGTCAAAACCCACAGAATGTACAAAAAATCAGAATGAAGCCTAAAGCACTTAGGTAAATAATATATTAATATTGGCTCATCAAATGTAACAAATACACATACCACAGTGATGCAAGTTGTTAATAGCAGGAGAAATTTTAGGCGGTGAGGAATAAGTGAGAACTCTCTGCTCAATTTTTCTGTAAACCTAAAACTGCTCTAAAAAATAAATTCTATTAATTGAAAACAAAACAAAAATGACCTTGCCTTTTCTGGACTATGGTAGAGTAAGAAAGTCTTTAAGGGCTTTCCGTAACTTCATGTCCCCTCAGTCAAATACTGGAGAGAGCCGACATTGATCAGTAAGTGCCTCTCCGATGCCTATCTCTTCACTAGGTGCATTACCTCGGTGGAGCCCTAGAAGGGAAGTATTGCATGAGGTGTTGAGTCTTAGATTAAGTAATTTGCCCAAGGCCACACTGACAGTTATAAACACATGGGCCTTGGAAACCAGTGCCATAGCAAGGTCTATGACTGCCATGTTCCCATCCCAAGGTTCCCCTACTGGGCAGGGTGCAGCTGAGATTGGGGGTTTCTCCCTGAGGTAGCTGTGAGCTCCTGAGTCAGAGGGAAAACACAGAACACTTATGTGGAAGGCCTCCGTAGATGATCTGGCATTAATATTATATAATAAACTTGCAGTATTTGCAACATCCTTTATGATCCTCTCAGGATATTTTTATTACAATTACGGGTAACGGCCCCTGAAAGGTAATGCCCGCAGTTCTCAATTTACCCAAGCAACTACCTATTCTTTTCTTTACTTCTGCTCTCACATTAAAAAAAATTTCAGGGCTTACATATTACCTTTGCTAATTTTGAAAGAGAAGGCAAACCTGGAGAATCAAAAGCTCAAATAGCTCACTTTAAAAGCACTTGAGAACAGGAGAAAGTTTTATGTGATTACATTAATAGCAGTGACAAATGCACGTAAAACACTTAACCATGGTCTGTGATGCAAAGAAAACCCATTTAGGTGTCATTCATCTTTTTCACATTAGTACAAGGAGTACTCTCTGCTTTATCTTCTTCTCAGACAACACCGGAATTAGAATGCTGTGTTTTCCAGAAGCCGGCTTCCTAACTTGTTTTTGTAGTGCCCTTCTATAGAAATGGTTAAGACTCTGAAACCCCAAATACAAAACAAAATCTCTTTTATCCTTCCAATTCCATCTCTCTAAAAAATATATACATATATGTGTGTGTATATATATATATATATATAAATATATACATATATGTGTGTATATATATATACACACATATATATATGGAAACACTTTCTCATTGAAGGGACATAATTTTTATTTACTAATTGGTTATCTCTAGTACCTTTCCTCCAGAGGAGATAAACTATGCAAAATAAACCAGAAGTCCCGATAAGCTATTTCCAAACTGGGAATTGTGAACAGAAGAGAAATAGGAGATAGAAAAGAAATGAGCCATGGGGTGTGGAGAAACGGCATGAGGGAAGGAGGAGGCAAGTGAAGAAGGGACAGAGAGGTGAGGAATGGTCACTCTGAACATGCTTCCACATGCCCTAAATCCAGCTTCGTTCAGTCACAGGCTTATGCAGCATTAAATCTTCAAGAAACTTTAACAATTGTCACCACCACTCCCACCCCCCACACCTCCACAACCGTACACATGTGCACACACACTCACATGCGCTCACACACACACACACACACACACACACTCATGTTTTATAGATGAGAGAAACTATACGATATAATGAAAAAAATGTTTTTATTGACTATCAGGAGACCTGCATCTAACTAACTAATGATCTCGGCAGGTTACTTGATTGCCCCAACTCTCCATTTCTATGCTGTAAAGACTAGGAATTGGGATTGCAAATTTCATTGTCCCTTTCATCTCTGGCTTATCTGCAAATCAGCCCTGGAGAAGTTACTTGTACAAAAGCCATATAGCTAGTTAGAGGCAGGGCCAAGGTAGATCCAGGGTCCCTGAGGAAACATTAAGGTTTTTATAGCTTCCTTTGGGTGGAGTGGGTTGTGAAGATGTTTATTCCGTGGGCTGTTGCAGGCACCCATCTTTCTGAGCTGCCCTGTGTTTCTCTAAACCTCTTTACAATTTTGTCGTCTGTTTACAAATTTTCCTTGGCGGGTCAAGTCAGCCTGTATAAGATATCCCAGTACTAGCAGCCTGGTTCATTTCTACAGTGAAAGTGAGAAGCATAGAAAAGAGCAGTGTGTTTACTAATGAGAGCAGGAAGATGGCGTCTCACTAGAGCAGAAATGCAGTTGGGCAGGTAAGTGCTTCGGTGAGCAGGGGTAGAGAATCAGACCCTCTGTCTCCCTGCACCCCCCTTATCCCACCCCCCACAGCTGTGCAGAGAGACTCTGGGACTCAGTGGACAGGAGATCCAATGTTGGCTGTCTCTCCTCTCTGCCCTCCAACACACATTTAAAGACTCCCAAAGGGATTTCTTGCAAACTTAAATTTCTGATGTGGAAGGAAATGTTTCCAGATATTGGGGAAAAAAAAGCACAACAAGCTCCAACATCACACAAAAGAAAAGAAAATACTTAGGTTTGAAACCTTGAAGGAATATTAAATAAGAGATAGAATTTTGGTTATGCCAGATATGAATGCCAGGACTATAGGAAAGAACCTCATAAAACATATCAAGCCCAGGCAAAAATAAAACAAGCAAAAATAGAATATCATTTGAACTATAGCAGGCCCATAAATTCAGCTCCAAAATTACAAGCCAACACACATACCATATTGTACAACTGAGCCTGAAAAGGGGGAAATTAGCAATAAACCAAAAAGCTTTTAAAAGTAACATAGTGAAATAGAAAAAAAATCCACAAACCTACAAAATTCAGAATAAGTACTATCTGGGAAGAAACAGCAACAAATTATGCGATTTTCCTTTTTAAAGATTTTGGATTGCAGAGTACATCTAAGACAGTGGATGAGTCAGTATGGGTGGGTAGGTTCAGTGTGTTTGACAAATAAGTTTTGCTTCTCACCAGGACATTTGGATACTACATAAATAGAAACCTTTTCATCTCGAGAAGCATAAGGAAGTGCTTTCTCAGAGTGAATATTTTCCTCAAATCACTTGGAAAAGAGAAAGAACATTTATTTCCATGTTTCTCATATCTAGCAAACTCTATTGACCTTAGGTTGAACTCGAAAACATTGTTCTAGTGCAGCCTCTCTATAAATTCCAAACTTGCCTTTCTTTACCATCTGTCCCTGGTCTTAGAAACGTCATCTCCTGCACTTCCTCCTACACTTGAGGGGTTTTTTGTTCCGTGGAGGGTGAGGCAGGCGCCCTTCCGGCGGCAGTGCCTGTGCGTGAAGTTGGGCATGTGCAACAGGAGCCTGCGGCCAGCTTCCCAACAAGTGTCTGGAAGGTGCAGGGGGGTTGTGAGGGCTAAGCACGCTCTGGGTGCTGAATGCTGGGGGAGACAGACCGCCGGTCACCTTGGCAGCCACCTGTTTAGTAAGATGTTCTTTTTGCTTGGTGGGGCCCGCAGCTCACACTTTCTGGAACCCTGGGAGAATAGAGGACCCTTCCGACACTTAGGTGAAGACCAGGCCCCTTGCGGTGTTGGCCATGCTGGGCTGCTGTGCTTCTGGAATGCTAGACTCCCGTCACATTTGTCCCCACCCTGCGTAGAAGGCAGTGGCAGACAGGCTCCCATGCCACTAACCAACCTCCCCATTGCCAAGGCCCGAAGTTTGTAGCCCAGGAGGTGGGGTGTGTTTTCAGAAGGTGAAACTCTACTCTCCAGTTACTTACCTGCTTCTTACCTGCAGCATTTAGAGCCCTTCGCAATTTAAAATTCAAATCTGCCCTTCAGGGTTGGTGTTATTAAACTTATTTCAAAAAAGGAGGGAGGAAAGATGAATATAAACATGCCCTAAAGAGTGAAATGAATTGTCTGAAGGAAACAGATCGGGGGAGGGGGGGTGTTTTTCAATTTATTTATTTCTCTGCTACTATTCTCTTCGAGTTTTCTCTCATTTAGTTTCTGATCCACACTTGGATCTAGAATACAGATCAGTATCCTTAGAAGGAAACTGAATAATTAAAGGTCATTCAATATACTGTCATTCTTTTATATAACCTCCAAGGGAAAGGCACTTAGGGCTAACAATGCCGTATGGTTCAATCTTGTAAAAGTAGAATTATCATTGTAATCCTAGAATACCATGCTTTCTACTTGGCGTAAGCCCTCATGATCATTCTTAACTAGCTGCCTTTATGTTTATTTGCCAGGGTATGTAATAGGGTGAACATTGTAGGGCATTTTATTTTTTTCAAAGAGCCGGTTTGAAAATCTCAAATATCTGCCCTTAATTGCCAAATGTGTATATAATTGGTAAATGTGTGTGTGTGTGTGTGTGTGTGTGTGTGTGTGTATTCTTTCTGCCAAACAAATGTGTACGTGTATGTGTTTGATTATGATAAAAATATTTTTTCCATGCCATGTTCTGCTTTCAAAAAACTCAGACTCGGATCAAATCTTTTTTCTTTTAAATTTTTTAACGTTTATTTATTTTTGAGAGACAGAGAGAGACAGAGCGTGAACAGGGGAGGCTCAGAGAGAGAAAGAGACACAGAATCCGAAGCAGGCTCCAGGCTCTGAGCTAGCGGTCAGCACAGAGCCCGACGCAGGGCTCAAACCCACGAACCATGAGATCATGACCTGAGCCGAAGTCGGACGCTCAACTGGCTGAGCCACCCAGGCGCCCCACTTGGATCAAATCTTAAGTAGGAGATACATTTGAATTTAGTTGTTATTCACCTATTAAATATAGAAATTCCATGAATATTGAATATTCCATGCATGTGGTGTTGAACATAGGAATCGCATGGATTTCATATGGCGGCCCTTTCTTGCTCACCTGTAGAAATATGGGGGGAAGGCAGCACCACATACATGCCTATTTCTTTAGTTGGGGAATGTCTAGTTGAAGAGGGCAGCAACAGTTCTGCACTTTGGGGCCAGGAGCATAGGCTGAATGAAGGGGAATCTGGGATTTAACTGCCCTAACAAATCTAGACACTGTAGCTCTAAGTTGGGCCATACACAGTAGAAATGTTTGATTTTACATTAGTCGTTGCTTCCAGTCGAGAGGGATCCCAGCGTTTCTCACAGGATGCTCCTCATAGAAAAGAAAATATTTGTATCACAAATTTAAGAGTATTTGGAACACAGTTAAGGATCCTCTGTGTGACATGTGACTTATTCAAGCACTTGGACCATCTCTGACCCTATGCGGCTGTGAAAGGACTGCTGGCCTCCTTATCTCTCAGGGCACCAGCTGGGACCCAAACAGCCCTGGCTAAGCACATTGCAAACTGGCCGAGATTGGTCTTTTCTGCCATCTTGATCGATTTTATTCACTACTCTAGGTATCGAAAAAAATCAATAAAAAAAGACACGGTCACCGAGCTTTTAAAAGTCCCATGTGTAATGATCAGAGTTGCTCAAAGTATGAAATACGAACCTGATGATTTCATATATGCGATTTTGCTTATTATTATTATTTAAATTTTTTAAATGTTTATTTATTTTTGAGAGAGAGAGGGAGACATGGAATCTGAAGCCCGCTCCAGGCTCCGAGTTGTCAGCACAGAATCCAATGCAGGGATCGAACTCATGAACCAGGAGATCATGACGCGAGCTGAACTCAGAGGCTTAACTGACTGAGCCACTCATGCACCCCATTATTATTTAAGAAAAACACAACACCTCAAAAAGCAAAGCTGATTATTTTTCAGGTTTGTCTCCAACTACTTTGTATCCTGGCTATCCTACATATCTTAGCCTGGCTTGCCACTATTCAGAAATCATTTTATTGGCCCCAGTTAAAACTTTAATTCTCTGATAATTAGAGTAATTCAAGTTAGGCTGAGGATAAAGTTTAACTCCATCCATTTAAAAGAGTTTGTGACCATAAATCAATCTTTAATTATGGGAACACGCAGTGAAGCAGCAGGCATTCTTAATTTCCTCACAAGCTCTCTGGGACTCTCTTTACCTCTTTATCTCATTTTTCAGGAAGTAGGATATAAGGAAACAGTTTTTGCGTGCCAGAAAATCTCAAAAGCTTCCCTTTCCTCCTTTCTGGAATCCCGTTCCTTCTTCCCAGCTTCGGGAAGACAAGAGTCACCAATTTGAGAGAGTGCGTACTGGGCACAGGTGGCTTGAATTCTCAAAACCCAAGTCTGAATTGAGTGAGCAGTGCTTTTGTTCTATCCCTGATAAAATTGTCTGGAGAGATTTACTATTGGGTTCAAAACATCAAAGTGTCGGGAAGCTCAACAACATGCTCAAAAATGGTGACAGTGATCGTTATGCGGAGTTAAACCGGCTCGCCTCCCGCTCAGGGCCGCTGCCCGGTTGGTCACTGGCCGCGTGGCAGTGCGCTGAGGATGTACGGCTAATAGAAAAAATGGCATTTGATATATGAAAGACTTGGGTTTAAATCCCAATGTGGCCACTTCCCAGGAGGGTGATTTTGTGTTGATTACTGAAGCTCTCTGAATGGTCTCTGTTTCCTCCTCTATAAAATGGGCTATTAACCCTAGTTCAAAGAGGTTGATGTGCCAGTGAAATGAGATGTGAAAGTTGCTGAGCACATAGAATCCCATCTTTAAGAACTGGTCTGAAAGTAAATGGATGACACTCAGCTCTAATTTCTCTAAGACGTTTTTCAGGCCCCCACCCTGCCACATGATTTTGGATTTTGATTTAGGGGAGTCCAGAGGTAACTCTTTCTCTCCACCCCCGTGCTTGGGGGGTAAGAAGAGAGAAGGGAGGGCTTGTCTCCACAATCAGTCTGGCCCCGAATCTGTAATATGAAGCCAGGCATCCCCAGGAATTCAGAAATCCTTACAGGGTCAGTTCCACCCTCCAGGACACCTGCTGTCTCAGAAGCAAAGCTGGGGGTCAAATCTTGGGGCTGTCTCTTGTATCTTTTTTGTCAGGACCCAATCTCCATTCCTGTTGCACTTCAGAAATTCATATGGAACTTTTTTTTTAAATGTTTATTTATTTTTGAAAGGGAGAGAGACAGAGTGCAAGCAGGGGAAGGGGCAGAGAGAGAGGGAGACACAGAATCCAAAGCAGGCTCCAAGCTCTGCACTGTCAGCACAGAGCCCGACGCGGGGCTCGAACTCACGAACTGTGAGATAGTGACCTGAGCTGAAGTCAGACATTTAACTGACTGAGCCACCCAGGCACCCCTCATATGGGGCTTAAAAAAAAACCCCACTAATAACAAGGCTTTAACGTCAGGGATTCTGGGTCTGGGTTAGGACCTGAGCAACAGTAGTTTTTAAATTATTATTATTTAGAGAGAAAAAGTGCACACGAGTGGGACAGGGGCAGATGGAAAAAGAATCTTAAGCAGGTTCCACACTCTGTGTGGAGCCCAACATGGGGCTCAATCTCACGACCCTGGGATCATGACCGGAGTTAAAATCAAGAGTCGGATGCCTAACCGACTGAGCCACTCAGGCTCAGTAATTTTTTAAACATCCTCAAGTAATCCTAGTGTGCAGCCAGAGCTGAGTACTCCTCCAGATATTGCAGATCGAAGTGATTTGGAGATGTTAGAGGTCAAGGTTGCAGCAGGAGGTGTCTGATGATCTGATACAGGAGAACCCTCCCTCTCTCAGGTGCTTCCGCCATTGAGGCAAGGGCAAGAGAGAAGGAAATGGGGTAAAATTAGCTCTACCTGGAATAAGTCCTGGGCACTGATAAGCAGCCCTTTCTTGTCTGCTTGTGGGTTCTGATTTTCTGAGTCGCTGTTGAATAACAGAACACTGCAGATTTTTTACAACATAACTCCAGAAGCCTCATTTAAGCTGATATCATTATGGACTTTGAAATCTCCTGCCTACATTTAGTTCCTTTATTTCTGAATTAAGAAGTACTTAAAATGTAATGACTTACTTGAATTGCTTGTTCTCTAATGGTTGTTACAGAGCTATGCTCTTTAAACCTCTGCACATGGAGGATATTTTGATCAAGTCAGAAAGAGCAACATGAAAGCATTCAAATTATGGGAACAGAACCAAGATGTTCTGATTTCCAGTCCTCTCTGTCAATTAAACCACATAATAAAACTCATAGAGGGCTATTCTTCTCCTTGAAATAGTGAGAGGTACATGTCTTTTCTCTTTTACTGACATAGATCTCTGACCGGCCATAATGACCACATTTCTTTTATTCCTCGTCTGATGAAAACCCTTCTCGCCCAATGAAATCCAATAATCCAATTTCTACTTTCATTCTTGTTTATTTCCACCCCCAAATAAACGGAGCATCCTTTTGCTAGATACCATGGCTCCCCTAAGTGGCTAGATACCGCCTCTCCTTCCCCATGGACAAAGCCTCAAACTGAGTAAATAGTATTTTTAAGCATCCTAAGAGAACAGAAAAAATATTTACTCCATCGTTGTTAAATAATTCGGAGCCACCTTAAGGACTATATAGAAAGTAAAATTTAATGCAAAAATAAATATTTCTGACTTAGATATCTGTACAAGGAGTGGATTCATTTAATTACCTGATCCCAGACCAAAGGGCTTTACTGTCCTTATCTATCCAAAGGTATCCACCCTCATATCCAAAAGGTATTAATATCATTGTCAGGGGGAAAATTTATAACATGGAGTTCTGGTATAACCAGGATGGATTTAATTACCTTCAGTCAATTTGGGCAGGAGAGCATAAGGGTAGTCGTGAAAATAAGCTCCTACTAAATCAGGACCTGTCTCTAATCCTAATGGCAGAAGGGCTAACGAAAAGGAGAAAGTCTTAATGTCTAACTTGCAGATGACAACTGTCAGAGGAGCCGTGGGTGATATTCCCATAGAGGAGAGGATTTCAGAAAGCAAGCTCTCACGTTAATTACTGGTTCACTATGCACAGTGGATTCCTTCATTCCATAAATATATATTCAGTGATAGTCACTTATTAGATGCAACACAATGAGTTTATTGGAAGTGTATTATTTTGTTAGGCAGGCATGGTGACTCTGTTAAGTAGATCAGTTGGACCTACCTGAGCTTAGCATACCCTGAATTTAAAATGATCTCTGTGTCCATCGTCCCAGGGAAGCCTCATAAATCATTTATGAGTTTCTTGGAAAATCATCTATTTATTTCTGATTTCAACTTTGTTTTTATAGAATTGGCTCTACAAAATTAAAATTCTTTACATTTTCTATTTATAGTTACTTCACTGATATGTGTCCTTGATTTTATATTGTCTTCTTATATTTGCTAGAGGCTTGCCAATATGTTGTAGTATTTATCAATATAAAAATTAGCTACATATACAGATTATTGTTCTATACCATAAATATATAAAGCATATCTTATTAAGTGAAAAAACAAGGTACAGAACAATATATATAGTACTTCAGAGTATTGGGGAACTGAAGAAGGAAGTTAATTTTTATTTCCACCTTCTGTACCATTTACATTCTTTTTTTTCTTTGAGAGAGAGAGAGTGAGCATGACTGGGAAGAAGGGCGGGGGGGGGGGGGAGAGATAGAGAGACAGGGAGGGAGAATCTTAATCTTAAGCTCCATGCCAAGAATGGAGTCTGATACGGGATTCAATCGCACGACCATGAGATCATGACCTGAGCTGAAATCAAGACTGGGACTTTTAGCTGACTGAGCCACCCAGGCAACCCCCCTTTTTTTCCCATATACCTTCTTTATCATGATTAACTTTTATAATAATAATAATAATAATAATAAAACTCTTTGAATGAGAGAATCTAGACGGATATTAAACAGTGTTTACTTAGCACACTGGTTGGAAGTCCAATGGTGTCAGCCCTGTGGGCTTAAGCTTCAGTTCTACCAAACTTGATTGTGCTTTTCATAACTGGCAGTGTGTCATCAGGGTGGATTGCCAAAACACTTAGGAGAAGTCACTTGATCAACTTGTCCTTGGCACAATGGCCATTCTGAAAATAGATAGACTCAAATGAAATGAGTTATACTAAAAACTTATTCCAAATGTTCAGTTAACTGAGTGCACGTTGTATTTGAAAAACATGCTTTAAAATGTGGAATTGTTTTATGTTAATGTGAAAAGCACTGCCTAGTATTTAGTATGACACATGTCTTCTCATGATCTACATTGCCCTTCTGGGCTGGCTTTCCCTTGCTCTGGTCCATTTAGGGATTTCCAAGCACTCAGGACATACGCCAAAGCAGGCAAGCGTCCTGTGTCTGGAAGTGAGAGAAAAAGAACATATAGACAAATTTGCTGCCACAAATACACACATACACCAAACTAGGAAAAATCTTTTTGCAGCAAATGTGATATAAATAAGGTTACCTTTTTAATATAAGATGAGCTTTTCCAAATTTATTCCATATACACAAAGCTAAATGGGCAAAGGCTATAAATCAACAGTTCTCAAATGAGGGAAAATGGTTTATTCATTCATTAGTTTGATACAATTTTGTGTGAGTGCCTGAGATAGGAGCCACACATATTTGTCATGAGGTCCCTAAGTGAAACTGTTAAGTGTTCCAAATGAGGAGGAAAGGGTACCACTTCCTACACATTAGGAGATTCCATCAGTATTGTGGGTCTTGTAACCACAGAAAGCATCGCTTTAAGGCAAATGGATTTGCTAGACTCACTGCTGGTACTTCCTTACCACAGAGGAGTCTTGTGTGCTGCGCTTTCTTAGTTTGTAGCTTTCAGATAGCTAGACTTGCAGTAATTGCCGACAAGAAACACCAAGTCATACCCAGTGTCATTCTTTAGGCTCTGGGCATCAATTTCTAGCATTACCATTTCCACTGGGTCTCATATTCTTGGTTGTCCCCTCCTCAACTTCTGCTAGCTACTTATGACACAGTAATGTAAGGTACAGAGATTAAGGACATAATTTAGGCGAAGAGTAAGGTGGAAGCAATAGGGACAGAGTGACTAGATAAATTCATCAACTACTTCAGAGATTCTCTTGACAGAACTTGATGATTTACTGGATGGGGGCTGTGGGTGAGAAAAAGGGAGGAGTGATGGATGGCACCCAGGTTTTCTGTGTAAGCACTTGGACAATTGTAGTGCCAGTAACAAAGATAGAAAAATTACAGGAAGAAGAGCATGAGGAGGAGATAAATTCAGTTCTGAACATGTTGAGTTCGAGGTACCTGTGAGATACCAAAGAAGAGATGTCGCGAAAGGTTTGGTTATGTTCATCTGGAGTTAAACGGGCAGATCTGGGCTGGAGATACATATGTAGTTGTCATCAACATAAAGATGGGAATCAAGCCATCCATGGGTGTGGATGAGTTTGCTTAAGGCATGTTTGTTGTATGAGATGATAAGTGGGCCCAGGCTAGAGTCCTGAGTAACCCCAATTATTTAGGGATGGGTCAAGAAGGAAGAACTAAAAAAATAGCAAGAGAAGTAAAAGGAAAATTGGGAGTGTGCCTTTGTTCCTACTGAGCCCTTTCCCTGGAGTGACCTCCCTCTTTTCTTTGCATGGTAAAATACAGCTAATCCTTCAGGACATCTCAAATGTCTCTTCAATGAAGCAAAACTTTCTTGATCCACTCTCTACTTCCCCAAGCGCTATAAGAGCTGTTCCCTTTTCTCTGCTTCTATAGCACTTCAAAAAGAAAAAAGAAAAGAAAAAGGAAGAAGAAAGAAAAGAAAAGAGAAGAAAATTTGTAAATATAGCCACTGAGGACTCCTCCGGCCACTCCCCCCACCATTTTCTCAGCTTATATGCAGGAGGAATATGACAGGTGATTCTAATTCATCTTTGTCTCCTAGCACCAAACAGCACATATAAAACAGTCAATGAATGCTCAATTAATTTTACTTTCCTGGCATTGAAAAGTTTGTACCTCATTCTGACAAAGGTTTCAGCCCAGTGAGACACATTATTCCTAAAAAATATCCATAAGTCTTTAAGAACTCTTGATAACAAAATCTATTTCTTGTATGGCATTGGAACTTAATTTAGTTTGTTGTTATTCATGCCACACCTACTTCTAAAAAGGATTTGAGATAGCTTGCAATGAGTCATATGAAAAATTACATCTTTAAAAACAGCACGAAAGCATCATGCAATGGAAAAAGGTAATAACATTACGTGATAAGTTAGACCATGGAAAGTCGCAGCAGTTGAGATGAAGATATGGTTTTGCACTTCTTAGCAGACAAGGGGATACATTCTCATTGTTTGAGCAGCCCTGGGATTTTGGTGGGCTTTGTATAGGTGGAGGACAGCACATAGATACATTACTCAGATCAGCTAACATTCTGCTAGGCTTAATTATAGCCTTTATTTATCTGCAATGTTGTGTATAATATGCTTTTAGTGGTCTGTGAATTAGAATGACAAAAAAAACCCCAAGAAACAAACAACTGTCTCACTTGCAGAAAAAACTAAACATACCTTCTGTCCTGCAGAAGAGAATTCTTTTTTAAGGTAAAAACATTTTAAGCTACCTCATAACTATTCTTTCAGAATATGTTGCTTGAGAACACATGATGAAACAATTCTGTAAATTTATAACCCTTAAATGTTCTTTTTTCTATTTATTAAAACAAAATATTATCTTAATGTGTTTTAAGAGATGGCAGAGATATTTGCCTAAGATTAGGGGTATAGTATAGTGACATTGCTCAGTGAACACATGGATTTTAAATATTTCTGCAATTATTCCCGAAGCCTTGTGATCGGACAGAGGGAGCCGTTATCTAGGTTAGTGGTTTTCCAATTATTATTATAATTGTTTGTTTGGTTGTAATTGGCTATATAGTTCTTTGGGTAAAGAACTCCTGCTCTGAAGATCAACAAAGCACATCTCTGGTTTTAAGACTGGAATTGGTCTACCTGATTGGGGTCCAGAAAGGAATTTATCAAAAAGCCTGTTATCACCCCACCAACATTAAACTAAGATGAAAATATTATTAAATATCACCAACTTTCTTGCATGCTAATGAGTAGTGTGGCATTTAATGTTAGCTTCAGCACATCCGTTCAAATATCCATGGCTTTAAAATAGGCACTGCCTTTATTTTTACACATTCAAAATTACAATGTCTTCTGAAACCTTCCGAAGGTCCTGGAAAATCCTTCAGGTGATATGTTAGTCAAACATATGGAGTTCAAGGAGAAAACGATACTTTATTTTACAAAAGCAGATGGAATTCAGATTTTAAAACTTCCACCAAAAGAAAGAGAACTCTGAGGTAAAATTTTTCTCTATGTTTTTAAGTTCCGCCTGCTGCTACTACATCATAAGGCATATGTGGTAATTTTATTCTGTGACAGAATTTCCCTCTTCTCAATCTTGCTAGAATTCAAAAGGATTATTTTGATTTCTAATTTCTTTAGAGCACCTTCATTTAGTAATTTGGTAGAATGCAGAGAATTCGAGAATCTCTCTTGGCGCATATTAAACATATACACATACACACCCTCAAATCACAGCTAAAATCTGTTCATGGATGAATGAGATTATTCACCAGCCAACACTTCCAAATCAGCACGCAGTATTGTTTGCGTATGTCCCATATCATGGATCTGCTCTGTGATTTGACATAGATCCTGGACCCTGAGAATTTGCTACCAACTAAAGCTCCTTGAAAGCAAAGACAGTTTCCTATGGAACCTGTATTTCTGGAAGTATTTAACATAGTCTGAGTTTGCAGAATTTGATTCAGTTAAAAGTAGATTCCTAACCAAGTATAGAGGAAGATAGGTGCCTTCTCATTGTCCTCTCCACCCTTCAAATCCCATCCTCCCATCTCTCATTCTCAGTCACATCTCTTCACCCCCTCCCTTCACGCCATCATCATGAACTCCCTTTAGTTCCCAGCATACTTCTTCCTGGACTTGCCTTTGGCCTTCTGCAAGTTCTATTTCCTTCGACTGGAATATCCTTCCCCATCTTTTCCCTGGATGGGTCATCCTCATTTTTTAGGTCTATTATTTTGCCTCTTCTCTGGGAATACTTTATAACTCCCCACGTCTGATCAAGTAGCCTCCAAAATTTGCTCCCACACCATGATATCATAGCCTCATCAAACTATTGTAATTGAAGTAGCCCCACTAGATTATAAACTTGAGGAGGGCAGGCAACGTTTGTTATTCTGTTTACCTACATATTCTCAGGACCTTGGCACCACAGCTGAGATTTAGTAGGTGCTCAATAAATTTTGGATGAATAAACGAATGAATGAGTAAGTGCAATGACCAGGAATCCTTTCTCAAGAGTCCTTTCTCCCAGAATCTCTTCAACAATTGTGACTTTGGTGTTGGCACAGTGACATTCTTTTGGGTAAAGTTCTATTTGTTTATTTACTAAAAATCCTGCTGAAATTGCTCAGGAAGCTGGAAGTGCTATAAGATCAAATCTGGAAGCCATGGTCACATCATTCTTCTATACAGACAAGGATGGAACTTGGGCTCCTTGCCTTCAGCTGAAAAATGTTGACCTAGTTTTTCTCTTCCATTCCTATTTTGTCAGCTCGCATGCCCCTGGATATGAAGATGTGCTCTCTTTCTTTTTATTCATTCATCAGGTATTGATTGAGGGACTTATGCAAAAAAAAAAAAAATGCCACGACTTGGGAGCCACTCATGAACCAAGATTCCACTGAAGTATGCCATCATCTCTGCAATCATGCCAGGCAGATGCCATGCAGAGAATGGGTAAAGGGAAAACCCTTACAAACCATTCTGAGAGTGCTCTGTAAGCTATACATATGTATTGGCAAAATCCTTTGATCAAGCCTCAATATTCTCCTTTCCTCATAGTAAGGGATCCATCCTCTCTTAAAAACAGATTAAAGCACACTTAGAGCCATCTGGAAGAAGATGCTGGCTGATTAGGGTTCAGTCTCTCTCCTTAGAGAACAGCTTACACAAAATTACACTGAATAGAGTTTCAGAATCAAGCTGCTTCTCCCTTTTCCTTTTACAATATGTACTTTACAGAATGCATAGTGATCTCTTAAGACATTTTTGTCTTTTATTTCCTAGTTTCTTTCTGACAGAAATTCTTTTCTTCACAGAGAAATAAAGCTTTTCTTTCATTGCCTCTATTCCCTTGATGACATGAAGTATTCAATCATAACCAATTTACAGATAATGTTGTGCTAGTTTCTTGTGTGTTTGTCAGTTTCGTCACCTGTGCCAGATTGTCAAAGGCATGCCCTAGATAACGTCGATACTGTAGTCAACAAGTTTCATCGTGCTTCTCAATGGAAATGTGGACATTTTCCTCTCAGTTCCTTTTTTCTTGCCTGTACCTTTTTGGATGACTTTGAACTGGATGTTCTTTGCCTGGCCAGTGCCTCTTGCTCTAGAGTCCTCCTAGTTATAGAGTTAACCCTGTTGTTAGCTATTTGTCAATCAACTTATGAATAAGGTGTCAAATTAATTCCAGGTGTCACTACAGGTCTTCAGCTGGGAATGCAGGAGACATGAGAACAAAGCAAACCTTACCCCATGGGGTCAGAAAAGTGCCTGGAGGGTCTTCACTCGGCTGATGGATCTTTCCTGACTTTATCAGGGGCTGTCAGCTGAGCTGAAGCTCTTCAGGTGGTTCCCACTTTCTTTCCCCTAAAGGAAAGGAAATAGCCCAATGATACGAAATGCCACAAGGGGTCTAGCAATCCAGTTCTTCAGGGTCATTTGAATAAAGCAGCTTGATAAGTGTTACCTGAAAGTGCAGGTTGAGAATAATTTCAGTTTTGGTGTGGGGAGGGACGGGCAGAAGGGAAGAGCGTAGTGATAGTTTTGTTGATCTCGTTGTCAATATTATTGACCTAAATTACCTTTGCTAAAAATAAAGCAAAAGGTAAGAGGCTAGGGAGTTACAGACTACAGATTTCTTTTTTTTAAATGTCTTATTTATTTTTGAGAGAGAGAGAGAGTTCAAGTGCAGGAGGGGCAGATAGAGAGAGACACAGAATCTGCAGCAGGCTGGAGGCTCTGAGCTGTCAGCACAGAGCCTGACGCAGGGGCTCCAACTCACAAGCCGCGAGATCATGACCTGAGCAGAAGTCGGATGCTTAACTGACTGAGCCACCCAGATGCCCCCAGACTACAGATTTCTAACCTGCAGATTTCTATCTGTATATTTATGCAGCCAGACTTGCCTTTTCTTTCTTGGTTAATAGCAAGGGTTGTGTGGGCATGCTTGTTTCTTCTCCCTCAATAAGCTGAAAGCTGTAACAGAAAAGTTGGCATGACCCTAAATTGTAGCACCAAGGTGGAACCTAGCTCTATGACCAATGAATGACCAGTCAGTGGGAAGCAGCTATGGTTGGGACACAGAGGTGAAAGTACTGGGTTTTATGGTCTCTATGCAGGGCTGACTTTACACGCATGTGACCATCAGCAGTCACTTAAAAGAACCCTATCCTTGGTTTAATACTCTGCTGCTGCCTTCTTGGAATTCTTAATAATTTTCAAAGAAGGGACCTCATATTTTATTTTGTGCTGAGCCCACGAAATTATGTAGCCAGTTCTTTCTTCAACACATATTGAAGAACACAGTTTTTTCTTCACTTCAAAAAAGCAGTGAGTAAATCATGGGTAAAAAACCACCTCTGTGTGCACTTTAATGACACCCAGCCCCCACTCCCCGATCTCACCCTCATTTATGTATGTATTGGGAGACAATTTTGAGAGTAGTTTAAAGACTCTGTAGTTAGATTGCTTGGGTTTGAAACTTACCATAGGAAAGTTACGTACTTTTTGGTGCCTCAGCATCGTCCTCTGTAAAATGGGGTAAAAATAGTGTCTTTCTTACTGAATCGTCATAAGGATTAAGTGATTTAACAAATGGAAAGTCCTTAGAGCACAGCCCGACCCTTACTAATGCCAGATTATCTATTGCGTTATTATTTTTAATTTAGGTTATGATATTATTTAATTCGATTGTATTTGCAAGACTATATAATAAACTAATTAAAATGGTTCCCTATAGAGAAGGGGGTTAGGGAACAGGAATAGGAGCAGAAGTGGATTTTCTAAGACTCAAACATAAGGGCCCCGTTAAGAAAAGCAATAGATATTCTTTGTTTGAATAAAAGCTGTATAATTTTGCTTTTTCAAAATCTGACAAACATAAATAATAAAATATGAATGCATTTAAAAAAAGAGCAATCGGTATTATAAACAAAAGTAAGGCAGGTACGTCTGAGTGGCTCAGTTGGTTAGAGTCCAACTCTTGATATCAGCTCAGCTCATGATCCCAGGGTCATGGAATCGAGCCCCGCATCAGGCTCTGTGCTGAGTGTGGAGCCTGCTTAAGATTCTCTCTCTCTCTCCTCTTCTGTTTTCTCTCCCACTTATGCTCTCTCTCTCTCTAAAATAAAATAAAATAAATAAGGCAAACATTTATTTTGAAAGAAAACATTTTTAACGAAAACACTAAAAGTTTAGAAAAAATAAAATAGTTTCTTTATTAATTGACTGACAAGCCTCTAAACCTTTCCCCCATATGTTTGCTGCATAGTCTTTGCCTCATCATGTGACAATTTTATAATTTCCTAAGAGAAAAAGAATATATTTCTATTTCTTGTGAGACTAGAAAGATAATTCCATTTTTCCTATCTATATGTATTTTAATCATTGTTATTGAGGTATAATTAACAGACCATAAAATTTATCACTGTGAGCACACAGTTTGGTGATTTTTTCGTAAATTTATATAGTTGTACAGCATCCTTTAAAACATTTCCATTAATCCAAAAATTTACGTCCATTTGCGCTTGCTTTGTTAAATTTCTTCTTCAGTGTTTTGATGCTATGTGAATGGAACTGTTTTCTTAGTTTTATTTTCTGATTGTTGCTAATATTTCATACAATTGATTTTTTTGTTTATTGATGTTGTATCCTGCAACTTTGCTAAATTTGCTTATTTGTATAGTAATTTTATGTTGTCTGCCAATAGTTTTACTTTCTCCTTTCCAATTTACATGTCTTTAATTTTTTATTCCTGCATTATTGCATTGGCTAGAACCTCCTGGACAATGTTGAATAGAAGTTGTGAAAGTAGACATTCTTACTTGTTCCTTTTCTATGGGGGAAAGCACTCAGTATTTTACCACTACATATGATATTAATGCTAAGTTTCCTTGTTTGTTTTTAACGCCATTAACGGATTGCAAAAACTCCCTTCTATTCGCCATTTATTGACAGCTTTTATCACAAATGGGTACTGATCTTGTCAAATGTTTTTGTGGCTTCTTTTGAGATGATCATGTAGGTTTGCCCTTTATTCTGTTAATATTCTGTTTTATATTAATCCATTTTCAGATGTTAAAACAACTTTGCATTCCTTGGTAAAAGTATACAATCCTTTTTTCTATGTTGCTGAATTTAGCTAATACTTTGTTGAAGGTTTTTGCTTTCATGTTCATGAGGGACATTGTCTTACAGTTTTCATTTCATGTAAAGTTTTTCTGTGGCTTTGACAATAGGATAACACTGACCTCATAAAGTGAACTAGTATGTACTTCTCCTCTGTTTTCCAAGTGAATGTGAGTAGTAATGGTATCATTTCTTTCTTAAATATTTAAGAAAATCCACCAGTGAAGAGGTGCCTGGGTGACTTAGTTAAGCATCTGACTCTTGATTTCAGCTCAGGTTGTGATCCCAGGGTCACGGGATCGGGCCCTGCCTTAGGCTCCACACCGAGCATGGAGCTTGCTCAAGATTTCCTCCCTCTCTCTCTACCTCTGCCCCTCTCTCCTACTCACATGTGTTCTCTCTCTCCATCTCTCTCTTTCTCTCTAAAGAAAAAGAAAAGAAAAGAAAATTCACCAGTGAAGACATCCAGACTTGATCTTTTCTTTGAGAAAAGGTGCTTAGTTATTAATTCAATTTTTCAATTTCTTATAGGTCTTGTCAGATATCTCATTCTTGGGGAGCTGGATAAAACAGCTGTGACTAACCCACAGTTTGTACTCACTGGTTTCAGAACCGCTAAGCTTTTGTGATTAACACATTGAGGAATTCCTATAAGAACCAAGCACTAACCAATTGTGCCGCTGGAACTATTACAAATTGAGGAATTCTAACAAAATCTACTTTGTGCAATGCCCATCAAAAAAGGAAAAAAAAACCTGTGGAACATTTATAATTGCATACACTATATGATTGAGTATAATCTTGACAAGAGACAATTTCTTATTGCTAGATATCAGTGAGAACAGAAATTTTCTCTTATAATTCTCCTTATCTGCAATAAGAATTTGCCACCACTAGGGGTGCCTGAGTGGTTGGGTCGATTAAGCATCTGACTTCAGCTCAGGTCATGGTCTTACAGTTCGTGAGTTCGAGCCCCGCGTTGAGCTCTGGGCTCACAGCTCAGAGCCTGGAGCCCTATTCAGATTCTGTGTTTCCCTCTCTATCTGCCCCTCCCTCATTCACACGCTGTCTCTCTCTCTCTCTCAAAAATAAATAAACATTTAAAAAATTTAAAAAAAAAAGAATCTGTCTCCATATAATTCATAACTGGTTTCATGCATATCCTTTGCACATCCCTCCAGTGCTGAGTGCTCGGTATTCTGGAGCACCTTCATATTAGATGAGCTCTGGTCCTCTGTTCTGGATACCTTCGTGTCATGAAGTCATGTGGGCCAGAAAATGGTCAGCAGGATTATTTGTTAAAGTCAATTTTACTTTGAGACTGCTAGGAATAATGTAACGACCTGCAGAAGCTATTGCAAACCACATAAAAAATATGGCACTGATTCCAAGTTGAGAGTATCCCCAAGTTAATTTCCCCTTAGCTGGAACCCTAAAATGCCTGTGGCCACTCCAGTGCCAACACAAAGAGAGAAAGCATGACAGAACAGGACTGGAAAGAAACCATTTTCTGTACCAACTGTGATGAAATTATCTAACTTTTGCAAATATCATAAAAATTTTGACTGTGTGAACATATTACTAGGTCCATCTTAGAGTCTTAGAAGGGGTCCAGGCAAATGAGGAGCTCTGAAGCTCACTTTATGAATTTCAGGGTAAATGGTAACTCAATCTCAGTCTCGGGGTAGAAGAAAGACTGACTCCAAAAAGCACTGGGTTTCAAGTCTTCTTTTTGGCAACTTATAAGGTGTGTAACTGACGGGCGTCTGGGTGGCTCAGTCGGTTAAGCGTCCAGCTTCCGCTCAGGTCATGGGCTCAGGTCATGATCTCATGGTTCGTGAGTTCGAGCCCCGCGTCAGGCTCTGTGCTGACAGCTAGCTCTGAGCCCGGAGGCTGCTTCAGATTCTGTATCTCCCTCTCTCTCTGACCCTCCCCTGCTCGCACTGTCTCTCTCTGTCTCTCAAAAATAAATAAAAAACATTAAAAAATTAAAAAAAATAAGGTGTGTAACTGATTTCTTGAATAAAACTTCTGAGCTTTAATTTTCTCATGTGTAATAAAGTGAGCAACAGTAATTGTTGACAATTATTCACCACTTCCTGCATGCTATGCACTTTAAGTGCATTATCTCGATTCTTCCAACCTTTTCAAATATAGGCTTTGTTAAAACCTCCATTTTACAATGAAGGAAACTGGGTAATTTTCCTGAAACTTACTAGTGATTACCTCATATCATTGTTCTGTGCAGTTAATGTGAAAATAAATAATGAAGGTGACTTATGCACTCTGAAACATTACACCAGTCCTCATCAGAGAAACCTTTTATAAGTGTGAGAAATTCATCAGCTCACCTCTAAGTCAGGGCACCATTAAATGCCCAATCAGACTGAGCCAAGTCAGGTCTTGGAGTGTGTCTCCAGCCTACCACCACTACTCATAAAGCTACAAGTCCAGTGGGCAGGGGGATAGACAATCACACACAGCGTGGTGCAATGGTTTGCCAACTTTACTCAACATATGAATCACGAAGAGGCAATTGTGCTTGTTGAAATAACGATTCCTGGGACTTAACTCCAAATATTCTGATTTAGTCAGTTCAGAACTGGGCTTCAGGATCTGCATTTTTATTAAGTGTGCTGGGTGTGATTTTGATGTAGGGGTTTTGGGGTTATGGATTTAGCACAGAGAAATTGGTTCTTTGGAGAGAGGGAAGTGCTAGCCTACTTGGTGTTATTTTTTTCCTGGCTTTATATCCTGACCTCAAAAAGAGAGAATGAAAGAAAAATTTGTTTGTCCTACCTATTTGCTAATGCTTCTAGGACTTCAATCCTTCAGCGGAGGTGATTGTGCATTGTTATATATTATTTGTATTTTACTGAATGAGTTTCATACGTTTTCTTGTGAGCGCTGGCTTTGATAGGAACGAGTATGTGGACACTGCAACTGATGAGATCTTTCCACGGAAAGAAATGGGCATATGCAACTAGAACAAAGTAGCCAATACTTTTTCACTTTATCTATATTGAGTAATGTCAGGTCAGGGCCACAAAGTCATTTGTTACTTTGTGGAACAACTATGGGTAAACAATGGCAGTAATTCTGACAGCTTGGAATCCAGCTAGTGGAATAGGAAGATCTGAACCTTAAGATCAATTAATTCTCAAATTCAGAGCCTAAAAACAAGCTGGCGTCACTATCACATGGGGGATAGATGTCAGATTCGAGATCAGGGATCTTGATATTTTCTGTCTAATTTGTCTGTGACTAGATATCACTGAGGCACCTTGTTCTTTGAGATGTAAATACGATCCAGTTGGACTATATTCCAGGTGAATTTAGTGAATTGGGAATCTCTTAGTTCTTTCTCTTACTAGATCAGGGAACAGCACTTTTTTTTTCCAGCTCTGTATGCCATACAAACTCTGTCTTAATTATTCACCTCTGCCATGGAAGCTGCCATAAACAATTTATAAACAAATGAGCATGGGTCTGTTCTAATAAAACTTTATTTATAGAGACAGGTGGCATCCTGATTTGGCCCAAGGACATAGGTTGCAGACACCTGTTCTAGAAGGTTAGAGATGGCTTACTGCTTACTTGCAAATCTCTAGTTCTGAGTTCCTGTTTCTGCTGAATTCATTCAGTTTATTGGTCATTTTATCATCCCACGAATTGTTCCCTATTCCACAATTTGTAAGGCAAGAAATGGATCTCTGGAAGCCTGTATAGAAGGTTATTTACACTGACATCCAGTCAGGCATCCATGTCTAACCATGAGAAATGTCTTGTTGGGAACTTGCTTGGCATGTCCAAACTGTTATTTAAGTCTTAACTGACTCACCCATTTTGATGTGAAAAACAGGTTGAACCACCTCCTTCATACTAGAGGGAGCAAGAATGGAACTGATGTCTTCTTAGCAAATTGTTGGGGGTGGGGGTGACATTTGGGGACCAAAATATTACTGGAAACTAACAGTTGTCAAGCTAGTGTCCCAGATTAAGCTGGTCTGCTATCAAATGGTCTTCTCTGATTGAAAAAAAAAAAAAAGTATGGGTTGATTCCTAAAACTTGGAATTCAAGAAATGTCACATTTCCCCATTTTGTGAAATCATATTAAATTCATCTTGAGCTTTTTTATTTCCAAGGTTTATGAGAAGTCCAAACTCAGCGATTTTCAGTGCTCCTTTTCCCTATTTTGGGCTACAGAAGGATCCCAAGATATGTGGGGTACAGGAAAATAGAGGAAAGTACCATTCCTTAAGCTCTGCCTGCTTGTGGCTGCCATCGCCCATGGTTTTAATGGTTTATTCCAATAGGGACAGCTGTTCTCTATTGGAACAATTGGCAGGCCAATTGTTCCAACCACTAGTGACTTGAGGACCTTCACCAAAGGTCACAAGAACAAGGACTTGTTTTTCAGTTTGTCCACCTGCAAGGGGGTACATTTTAATGGGCTCTGATCTATGTCATTGGTGCCAACTGATCCTCTTACCCTCTTCCATAGCAAGAATCAAACAAATTTCCCAGGAGCTTGGTTGCTCCCCTTATCAAATTTTAAACCACGAACTCTGAACCCCTTTATTTTTCAGGTGATCCAGTTTAATGATTTTATTCAACCTGGAATGACAGAGGTACAAGTTGTATGTCTTGCATAGTGACTAACTTTTTGAAAGTAAGCTCGGTGCCCACTATAGGGCTTGAACTCATGACCCTGAGATCAAGAGTCACATGCTCTACTGACTGAGCCAGCCAGGTGCCCCATGACTTATTTTGTTTTAATGGAACTTTAATTCCTTTACACTGGGCATGTAATCTCAAGTTTGTGACCCCCACCAACTCCATTATCGAGCTCCAATTAGCCATATTTGTGGCAATTATTTGTTTGGTCTTAGAGGGGTGGTGGAATCATTCTTTTTGTTTCTTCCTGAAGAGTTTATAGTATTAAGAAATTATAAAATTTGATTTCTCCACAGAGTATTTCACTACATAAATTTTAAAACAAACCACTCTGTTGTAAAAATTCCATTTATTCTAGCCCAGTGGTTCTCAAGGTATGAGCCTTGGACTAGATGTATCAACGTCTCCTGAGAACTTGTCAGATATACAAATTCTCAGGCCTTACCCTAAATCTACTGACATGGAGTCCTGGGGTGGGGTCCAGTAATCTGCATTTCAACAAGTCCTTCAGGTGATTGAGATGCATATACAAGTTTGAGAACCACTGTTCTAGAACATGTTCTACTTTGGGAGTGATAATCCACAAGAGAAAAATCTGTCATTTAGAACTAACAGTAATCCTCAGATTAGTCCTTAATTCTCTCCTTTTCTTTTAAAACTGTCTTGGAATGCATATCCTCTCAAATTTTAATTGATGCCCTCTTGTGGCTATGAGAATTCCCAAATGTATAACTATATCCCTGACCTATTTTTGTTCCTTCTGACTTTTTATTATTGTTTCCTTCCAGGAAGGCTCAACTATAATGTTCTGACATTATTGGAAATTATAGTTCTCATCTTGGCCTTCCACCTTTCCCCTTTATCCTCAGCGACCCTGTTGCAGGACTGGACTTAATTAGGATAAATGGAATGAGTCACTGACCTCAGGTGCAAAATTTAAGGGGGCACCAAAAGTCTTAGTAATTAAAATAAATAATATTTTAATTAAATATGTTTTCAAAGTTCAAATTAATGTAAGAAAATTCATGATGAATAAAATAAAAATTTTTTGAAAGAAAGGATTAGTGCCTTATACCAAGCCATATTGGCTTGGGGCAAAAGGAAAAAATCAGTAATACTGATCCTGTCTTAATTTAAACTTTTGATACTTTGTTCATTATGAATATTTTTGCATAAGTTTTTATTTTAAAAGATGCTGTATTAAAATATTATCTATCTTGAATACTGAGATTTTAATTCCCACTTAAATTTTGTGTCCGAGGCACAACTTGGACCTTTCTCGCTTTTCCAAGCCCCTGAAGACTGGAGTGTCAACCATTTCTCCTATGCCTTACATACAAATTCAGTTTTTTCAGAAAAGTGCTGCTTACTCTCTTCTGTTCTCAGAAGTGTCTGCTGATTACAGCAGAAAAGAACATTGATTATATGCAGTGAGTTGAGAGGCACTGAAAAGTTGCTTGACCTGTCAAACTCATCTTCTGCCTTTGTTTTAGGTTATTATGACATAGGTGATACTTTGGTCCCAGGGGAAATAAAACACATTTTGGTTTCATGCTCTAAAGGGGTTACAGACAAAAGCCTTGGATCCCATAAAGCTCCTTTGTATTGGATCAACAAATGATGGGACTCCTGGAGAGCAAGTTCCCAGGTGGGAGGAGGTTGAGACAGAAAGGAGGAACATGGAGGAGAGGAGGACCACCACCACTTTCCTGGCCTGATGGCTCTCTCCTCATCATGTCTACAGCAATTGCATACTCAGTGTGCACTAAACAATCTTATACTTGCTCACAGACTGCTTTGTAATCAGTCCCTAGATAAATCAGACGTGTATATTGATGTTTCCCAATTAGACTGCATGTCTTAATTTTAGGCATCATGTTTTCTACCCGCCCCCCTCCTTTTTAGTAGGCTCTATGCCCAACATGGGGCTTGAACTCACAATGCTTAGATCAGGAGTTGCATGCTCTATGGATTGAGCCAGCAAGGTGCCCCTGTTTTCCTTCTTTTATTGTGTTCTTTTCTTTGAAGATGATGAACTAAGTAGCCATTCCAGAAGCATCATCTAGGCTACATTTGGCTTCAGTCAATCTTGTCTTTATCCAGTTCACAGTACACTTGAAATCAAATAGGAGTGAGGAGAGGTCATTGAATGAAGCAACTCAGCATTAGAAGTCAAAAGCCTAGTCAACTTTGGTGTCTACTAATTGCTGATAGTTACATGGAGATAATCTCAACTCTCCAGGAGCTTCTGAATCATGGAGATTAGATGCCTCCAATACAGACATGTATAATAGTACATATAAAATAACTTAAGACATTATATCAATATATCAGAGTAAATTCACAGTTCAATCACATTCTCAAGGAATATCAGTGTTTCTTTCATATGTTTCCAAACCAAATGCTACATGTACCCACAGCCAAACTTGTAGGTCTTTGAAGATGCAAGCATTCTGAGCACAAATTTACCTTTCATGCAAAAATTCCAAAACCCAGCCCACAAACATGCCCTTCATAAATCACCAACAAGTCTTTTCAGTAGTGATATACTATATGAATTAAATTGTCAAGAGTGTTTTCCTTTTATAGCAATTGATTCAGTATCTTTTAAAGTCCTCAAAGCTGTCAGATTTCTACAGTTTGAACTCCAAATAATAAACTTATGCCTTGTGTGTGTGTGTGTGTGTGTTTAGAGGTTTACAACACAGAATTTCAAGCTCTGACCTGTTGAGAAAGTTACTTTAGTAGAATGAGATTTTATTACTATGGTAACCTAATAGGATAAAGGTATTAAGAGCATTTTCCCCTGCACTTTCAGAGAATTTGCCATTTATGACTTGCAATCACTGTCTTACATTAAAATATATATAGAGAGAGGAAGATTATCTTTAGATGGAGCATTTCTTTTTATATTCTTTTATATTCTAGAATGAATAGAAAGAATCTGTTCAGCGAGCATCTTTTGGAACATTTTTGCGCCGGTGAAAATGGTTCCGCTTTTGTGGGGCTTTGTGGCATGAAGACAGCAGATATGCCAATCCACTCAGCTGGGCTCAGCACCTGCAACAAGGGAGGAGGAAACTGCGTCAGCTGTGTGACGACTTAATTTGTTTTGAGCTGATAATAGCCATGAGAGATGCCAACAATTGGTGGCAATTTCCACGTCATTGTGAGTCACAGAGATTCACCTAGAAAGCCACGTGCATGTCTTCTAGAGAATAATGCCCCATTGCTCCGTTCACTGGGGTGAGGGGTACAGAGACCTCACTGCGGTTGACCTCCAAGTCTGTGAAGCACAGTAGCATTGGCGTGCAGATGAAGGACATGGTGTCTGTTTCTACATAGTACAGTAAGACCTTGGATTGTGAGTAACTTGTTCCGCGAGGGTTCCTCAAGACGAGCAAACGTTTCTAATAAATTTTAACTTGATAAATAAGCGGTAACTTGCAATACAAGCAGTAGGTGATGCCCAACATCACATGATCATAGCTGAGCCAATGGTTCTTCTCCCTCTCTCTCTCTTTCTCTCTCTCTCTGCAGGATTGTGGGTGATCATCTCCTATGCTTGGATGCTCAGTCTCAGGCCGTGATGTTTGGCAGAAATCAGGGACTTTTCAGAACGTGGTAAGGTGCCCATAACTGGCACTAGTGTATTTTTTGTCACTTCAAAGCACCTAAGGACAGTCTTTGCTTTTCCGTACAAGAGTGAGCTTGGGAATGCTTTGCTTCATTCTAGATCAGGCTGCCTGCAGATATAGACCCTTTCCTCTGCTGCCTTATCGCCGGTTACATTCAATACAGTATATGATAGGAGTTTATTAATACTGTACTATAGTTGACATCCGTTAGTAATAGTGAAAGTCATCTGACACAATAACCCTCCTCTCTTTTGTCTCCCTCACACCAGCCAGGAAGGTTTTCAGAGTTAAGTGCAGGTTACTTTGTTTATTTTTTAATATTTTGTATTTTCTTTATTATTTTATATTATATTGCAGTATTATAGCCATTTGTATATGAATATTTTTTGGGTTGTGGAACTAATCATTTGAGTTTCCATTATTTCTTATGGGGAAATTCATTCTGATGTACATGTGCTTTGCATTATAAGCATGTTTCCAGAATGAATTCTGCTCGCAAACCAAGGTTTTACTGTGTATTTACAGAAGACTCAGCAGAAGAGTACCTGGATGACCGACACTAGGAAGGACTCACACTGGTGTCATGCATCTACTTTTCAAGATTGTTAAGCCCATGACCTGATGGAGGGAAGAGACCCTCCTTTGGCAGTCTTGTCCTTCTAGGGAACATTCGAGTCACAATCAGAGAAAGCTCAGGCCTTCAGAACCATTTTGCACAACACGATGTATAAACAAGTCATGAGTCAATTTACAGTATGAGGTTAAAAGGCACTTTTCATTTTAAAAGCTTTAAAATGATCTCTCAGCATCATCACAGCAGCAATGGGAGAGAAAAATGATGTGTGTGTGTGTGTGTGTGTGTGTGTGCATGTGTGTGTGTGTGTATGTGTGTGTGTGTGTGTTGTTTGGTTCTTGGTTCTTCCTCTCAATTTCATCCTTCCAGGGTTTGTCTGCTACTACAATATATGCCGAGGGTGAGTCAATTCTCTTTCAGTTGGATATAATTTGCAGCCACATTATCTTGTCTAATAGGAACAAAAAGCAGCCAGAACGATTTCCTGAGAAGCAGCTGGCACATGCAAATATGAGGCTGCTCATTTTAATTTTGGTTGTCATGACATTTCCTCAATTACCTCATTGACCTGAATCACACTTCCTTACATGGCTTTCAGCCTTGCTGTCTGGAAGATACAGACTTGTTTCTTATTTTGATAGCCTCAAGAAAATGCACGAGCACGTCTGGATGTTATGGTTCTCTCAAATGTTGGGCATATGCAGAAAATGTCATTTGAATTTGTAACATACCAAGAGTATAATTGAACAAGCCTGCCAGTCAAATATCCAATGGGTTTATTTCTTTGCCAAAGAGCCATTCTTGGATGAGATCTTCATTTTACAAATTGAGAAAGATATGCTCATAAATGATAAATGGAGAGGGCTCAAAGTACCTAAGGCTAGGAGAAATAATAAAACATGGGAATATTCACGTGAAACCGACTTGACAGCATGGATGCCAATTTATGTATTTTTATAAAGCAGAAAAAGGTGTCTGCCTTCATTTCTCCATGTAGATGCTTAAGAAATGCCACTCCTCATCTTCATTACAGCTGGTGTTACAGGACTGGTTATAGCTCTCAGGTGTGTTTCAAAACATAGGGCAGAAAAACGTTAGTCAAATCGTTGCAATCACTGTAATGTGTCCTTAGGAAGACATCCAGTATATAGTCTAGCTCTTTTTATGATGATACTATCAAGGATTTTAGTATACATTAGACAAACACATTAACCAGCCACTGACACATAAATGTATGAGAAACAAATTAAAAATTTGTTGAAAAAAACTAGAGATTTGTTCTCATAACAAGAGAGATGGCATGGTTTTCAGGAACAAAGAGATGTAAGTACTCTGTTTGGCATCCACGTGGCCAAATAGTTATACGTAATAAACCTTTGGGGAGGTACTGTGGCAAAATAAATGGAATCAATAATTATAATAAGTATCTACTTGTGTCATGATTGCATATGAAAAAAATAAATTTCTTTTCTTATTAGCTATTTTCTACCATGCATTGCTAATAGATGGAGTTTACTAAACTAGTTACTGGTGGAAACGTGGACAAATACAAGTGGAAACTCAGTTCATTTTCATTATGTCCAGCCTATAAAAAAAATTTCAGACTGGTATTTCCCAGAAGTGTTGAGGGTACACTGTGTCTGAGATCAGATGGTCAGGTGTGCAGCCTTTGTGAATAGGCCTGTTCTGCTAATATTTACCAAAACCCACAAGTTCCTGTAGTTGGAAGATCAAGGAGCTAGCCTATTGTTTGAGTAAACTGAAGCTTTCTTTGGAAAATCTTGGCAATGGGAAGTGCATTTGCGTATTTATTTATAACAACTGTCATACATTTTTCTAAAGAAAAATAAGTCTTTAATTTGCTATTGAACTTGTTCAGTTGATGGAAAATTTTTTTACACAGCAACTTCATGTATAAAACATGAAACAGGAACAAACTACCAGTACTATATGGAAATCTTCTGTAAGAAAGATCTTTTCGGTTTAAGTCATTTACATTGGAAACACAAAGATGATCTTGTTGAGAGCAATGCTGTATGAAGTGGATGGCTGAAAGAATTTTCAAGCTGCCTCTCTTTAGAGACCAGATAATATGATAGTAAATTAAAACAAGCACATGGTGATAATTTTAGGAATGGGATCGCAACCCAATTATGACATTTTTTTCATAGCATCTCCTACTGTGGTATTTTCCAAATATCCAAGAATACTAGAAAACTCATCATAGAGATATGTTGTGACCTACATTATCTGCACGACTTTTAGTAGATCAGATGCACCTGTCAGCATACACAATTTCCTATCTTGGTATTTTAGCAATGCCTTAATGTATACACTTGTTCATATGGAGATGCTGTCTGAGGAAGGAACCTAGCTTATCAAAGCGCTCTATCTTTGGTCTAGGTTCTAGAAGGCTACCAAGTTTTTGTCAGGCTCTCCTGTACCTGCCTTACTGGCTATACCCTGGACTCTGGGTTCCACAATGACTCCTTTAAAGTTTTGGGACTGGGTCAAGTCAGAAAGCCCCTGGTTACACCAGCAGGTCCTCTTAGCGTAAAATATTTTTCAAAACTTCTGAGTGCTGCTTACGTCCCCTTTCTCCTGACCCCATAGTTATTTGAAACCAGAGCAGAACTCAGTATTTTTGAACCAGCCTAAAACCACATTTCAACAGCGATCTGGAGACCTTCAAACAAACCTATATCCTCCAAAATGGACCGAAGTTTTCTGAGCAGGTCTTGGCGAGTTAAGCCGCAGTACAAGAACTCTCTGGAGACAAAACAAAACAAATACGATACTCTGCCAGCTAATTAGCTTGCTGATTGTTGATAAGGAGTTTTAAGTTTCCGTATCTTCCTCTTTTCCAACATGCTAAATTGGTCTGGTATTAGTTTAGCCATATTACGGCAAAAGACGTGTTTCTTGGGGCGCCTGGGTGGCTCAGTCAGTTAAGCCACCGACTTTGGCCCAGGTCATGATCTCATGGTTCATGAGCTTGAGCCCCATGTCGGGCTCTGTGCTGACAGCTCGGAGCCTGCTTCCGATTCTGTGTCTCCCCCCTCCCTGCCTACCCCCCACCCCCGCTCACACACACGCACATTCGCTCTGTCTCTCTCAAAACTAAATAAACATAAAAAAATGTCTTAGCTTATCTGTGTAAATATATTCTTTCTGCCTGAGTCTATCAAATATTTTTATTTAGCTCCTTCTATTGCTAAGCACTGTGTGAGGTGCTATGAATTATACAAAGAGGCAGAAGATTTGATCCTGAGTTTTGGGTTTATAATTCAGTTCATAAGGCCAAATTAATTGAAGTTCGAAAAGCAATGGATTGCCAAATTATCTGGTACTGAATTTAGCATGATGGAAGTTCACAGAAAATGAAAACATGTATGAAAGCCTAGCTGGGAAAATTTCAACGAATAGAGTAACACAGGAGCTATATATTGAAGGAGGGTCTTGACAGGCAGATGCTGGGAGGACTGCCCTCCAGAAGAGGACCACTATGACTATGTGTTAGCATATCCTGGGGTTGCCATGACTACCTTCCATGTTTTTTGTACAGGGGTCGTGCCCCAAAAGCTAAAAAGCCTGGCTTCCCATGGATTTTTCACGAGAGCAAAAGTCACATGAGGGGTCACTAAGGATATGATAGTGTTATAGAGTTTGAGTCTGAATATATCCTGGAAGTCATTCTCCAACCCTCTTTCAGGTTAGAGCGAGGAACATTAAGCTGTATTAGAAGTATGTCTCATCTGCTTTGCTGCAGACTCTGATCGTGCTGGACTTCCTTCTAAACCTCCTCCATTATAGACACCCCAGTGCTACAATTCTGGTACTTGGAGTGCTTCCCAGTCCTGCCAAGGTGTGACAGGACTCCCGGGATGGGGAGCCTCTCCTGTGCCAGTGACACTTGGCTGTGAGTGATGACAGGCGAGGAAGCAAATACGTGACAGTGACTATAGTGAGTGTGAAGCCACAGGAATGTCCTGCTTTCCTCTCTTTCCATGTGAAATTCAGTCCTTGGACTAAAATTGAAAACACACAAAAAATTCTTACGAATATAGATGTGGAGAAAGACTATCATTTAAAAGTTGCAAGCCATATTCTACCTTTAGAGAGAGAGGCTCCCAGCAAACTGGGAGAAACTCTTTAAGGGGCATTTTTTGTTATATAAAATATAAAGCAGAACTTTCTCCTAGTTCTTAAAGAAAAACATGAATATAGTGAAATAAATTATATTTAGATGTTTCAAACTAAAAAGTTAAGTTCCCTCCTGCTTAATGTAAATGTAGTGTATGTCTTAGCACTTGCTACCTAGAGGCTAATGTTTGTTTTCCATGTGCTGAATTAGACTCTTCTGGAATATTTATTATTGAGTGGCTTTGGAGAGTGATTTCTTGTCTGAGGTGCTCCCAATCCCCCAGGAAAGTTGGAGCCATTTCAGTGAAGAATGGCTTCAAGTAAGAAAATACTTTACCCTGGAGGAGTCAAGAAATTCACGGGGATTGGTGTATGCAACCTGGGCTAAAAAACTGGTGTCTATTTATGACTGAATAAGCCAGATTTGGGAAAATATATTAATGTTGAGGTGCCATATATGGGTCAGGTTGAGGCCATGGGACCATACCCACTCCTAAAGGTGGGAGTTGTGGTTTCCTTTAAAATTCGTGAATGATCCCTGGCCCATCACTCCAGGATGGGGTGAATCTTGAGACTACAAGTAAGAACTCAGGACTGTGGGCTTTAGACTGTTAGATTTGGGGAGGTACTGGGATATTTTATCATTTCTCTGAAACCTCATAGCATCCAATTAAAGTAGACATGTTGAAGGGGGGCTGGCTGTTCCTTTTCCGTTTGGTAACAGATTGGGAGGAAGGCAGAGAAGTGTCATTTAGGGACTCTCAAAGGAATGTCATCCTAGCCTTGGGGTTGAGGGCTCTGAGCACACCCAGGTGTAACCTAATTTACTCTGTATGCAAATAGTCCCTTCTTCTATTTTCCATAAACTTCCAATAAAACCTGATTAGACATTACTCTCTGGTCTCCTCTTTGCTGGAAGGAGAAAGCAGTTCCCCTTCAGAGGCCACAGGGCTGGTGATGTTAAGTGGTCATCAGCTGTTATGAACTGAATGTGTGTGCTGGTGTAATGAGTAAATGCACGAAGAAGACTATGAGGGACCCAAACCTGAGCAATTGTGGGAGAAAGCCATCATCTCCTCTCAGAAAGGGACCAAAGACACTTTGAAATTGATCAATTATGGTAAATAGGTAGGTAGGGCTCCAGCTATCATTTTGGGAACTTTAAAAGGAAATACTATCTTTTTTTTAAATATTTTTTAAAATTTTTAATGTTTTATTTATTTTTGAGACAGAGACAGAGCATGAGCAGGGGAGAGGCAGAGAGCGAGAGGGAGACACAGAATCCGAAGCAGGCTCCAGGCTCTGAGCTGTCAGCACAGAGCCCGACACAGGGCTTGAACTCATGAACTGTGAGATCATGACCTGAGCTGAAGTTGGTCGCTTAAGCAACTGAGCCACCCAGGCGCCTCGGAAATACAATCTTTATATTCATATGTATCTGAGGCTTGAACATTTAATTTTATATTATTTGCATAGTTAAGTACCAGAGACTGCTCCCTTCTTCATGGATGGTCACAGTAAATCATCATGCAACAGACCATTTTCCAGAATCCCTTGAATGGTTTCCTTAGTTAAATAACTTGGTGTGAATCCTGAGTAGTCTTCACCTGGGGGAAGAGTATAATGGGAACTCTTTGTGGCCTAACCAAGGCTAACTCATCACCATACCTCTTCATTGCCTTAGCTGATCACTAGAGAGGAGTCTGATAAATTGCAGAAGGAACCAAGGGACTTTTGAGAGAAAGGGACCCCAGCCCTGTTCATTCATCTCTTTGGGTGGACCAGTATGGGTAGACCAAAGAATACAGGAAGCACACCAAGATTCTTCAAAGAGAAACATACCAAAAAGAATGAGGTATGGGCAGAGGTGGTTATTACCCTTGGCATATACTAGACAAAGGCTATTTTTGAAAAAAAATATGGCTGAAATTGGCATGCTCTTAGGATCCAGGTATTGATGGCATAGTATTGTGGTTTTGGAACAAAGGCTGAGCGTTTGAACATGAGATACTTTATGGTTTAGGTATGAGGTGTCATTGAAGGATGGACATGCTTTTGTGGCACCGGGCAGGGCTAGTTTTGAAAAACTAGGTTTTTTTTTGCATTCGGTGGCAGCAAAAAAGCAAAGCAGTAGTGTAGGATTAAATTCTTTCCCCCATGGTACTGACTAAACCTTGAGCTTCTTAAACTTAAAAGGGGTCTGTACATGCGTGGGAGGGGAAGGTTTCCCAGGAGAGGTCTCAAGATTGAGATGCCAGACTTCCCACTAACAAGTCATGTGGATGCTCATTGGAAAAATAAAAGAATATGACTTCTTTTTATCCCTTTGTTAATGAATCAGGACATGCTTGTTACCATAACATTAAAAAGAAGTCACAATGTTACACTGTGTAGGGTAATTTAAAATCGCAACCCATCTTGAGATTTCTGTCTTATGTTTATTAACTTAAATGTGAGATCCAAAGAACCCCGGATTAACAGAAACCTTAGAAAACTCAGAGAAGATTTGGTCTCTTCTAGGTGGTCTATGAGAGTGTCATAACACAGAAATTTTCTTGCATGGCTGACTGCAGACTAATTCCTAAATTTCCCTTTTTAATGCTTTCAGTGGAAGTCTGAAAGAATATATTTAATAAGAATGCTGGGTAATTTGTCAACTTGTGGCTTCCCATTATACAGTTGATTCAATATTTTAGTTTGTTGCATTTGTATGCCTCTTTATAATTGACAAAGCACTTTCACATATATTATTTTGTTTGTGCCTTACAGCAACACTGATGGATATGTAGAACAGTGACTATTAATCCTTCTAATACCTGAGGACACTGGGGCCCAAAGAGGTTAAGTGATATAACCATAAATGAGTGCAAGAAAGTTTAATTTTAAAGAAGAGATACTTCATAATTGCAAAAGGGAAAATACTAACTAAACTGTGAAGACATATGGCAGATATCACTTTAACCAAGTGATCAAGGTTAACAACATCACCCATAATGAGACAAATCAATATCATGCACATAACATACATCATTTACATAGGATTCTTGCCCAAAATACTAACCTGAATCATGACTAAATTTCAGACACACTCAAGCTGAGGGTCATTCTACTAGATTAGCCCATACTATTCAAAAGTGTCAAGATCATAACAGGCAAAGAAAGACCGAAGAACTGTTCCAGATTGTGGGAGACTAAAGAACCATAACAACTAAATGCTATTTTGCAACCTGGAACTTGGACCTGAAAAAGAACATTAGTGGGACAATTCATGAAATTTAAATAATATCTGTAGATTACCTAATGTCAGTGTTAAGTAATTTCCTGATGTTGCTATTTGTACTGTGGTTATGTAAGATCTTAACATTTGGGAAAGTTGTGAGACAGGTATACAGGAGCTTTGTGTACTGTTTTTGCCACTGTTTTATGAGTCTGAAATTATTTATTTCAAAATCAAAGTCAAAGTAAATTAATAAATAGGTTTTCTCCTAAAGTCAAACCAATTTTTGTCTTCAGTGACAATTTACATAAAGTTCAAAGTCAACTGGAAATCTGAATAAATGGAGCATTTTTCCCCAAGTTTTTATTTAAATTCTAGTTAGTTAACATAGAGTGTAATATGGGTTTCAGGAGTAGAATTTAGTGATTCATCACTTATGTTAAATGGAGCATTTTTGCATCATTCAAACCTATGGATAGTGTTCCTGTGGGGGACTCCTTTATGTTCTCCTGTAGAATTCTGGAAAGATATAGAACATGGTGGTAAAGACCACAGGCCTTGGATTTAGGTAGGCTTGCCATTTTCTATGTATGTGAATGCCAGTTTCCGTAACTGGAAAGTGGAGATAAGTAATAGTATCACATGATTTTTGAGGGATTGAATGCATCAACTCATGGTAAGTTCATACCACAGTGGGAGGTATAGGTTCCAGCTTTTGAATTATGATTGAATTTAACTAAAAGGGTGAGAAAAGATAGTTTCCTGGGCCAGTCACCACTTCGTGTCAGAATGGCTCATTTGGCTGATATTTCACCAACTTAAATGGACATGCTTGCTCAAAAGCTGTTTAAACCATGCTCACTAATAAACCATGCCCAGTTACTAATAAAAACTGGGAAAGGATGTTATTTACACAAATTGCCCAGGGATATTTTGAAAACAATAAGCAAACTGCTCAAAGCTTGCCATGGAAAAGAGCTCAGCTGTTACCACCACATTACCACCGTATCAGTAGTCAGTCGGATACGGTCGCAGGAAGAGAGAGTGGAAAATGGAAACTCTGCCCAAAGTTCCCCGCCCATGGAGAGCAGGGAAGAAACCATGACTGCCCCTGGAGTCCAGCAAAACCTGCCCTGCGTGGGCAGACAAGGCTTTAAACAACTTGGAAAGGCTCTTCAAAGAACAATTAAAAACAACCTCCCGTGGTGGGAGGTGAATCTGGCTGGGAAGCTCTGCTTTCTTTCCCCAGGGTAGAATTCCCAGGCTTCTGGATCCTGGTGGAGCGCCCTTGGCAGTGGACAGCAAAGTACGTTCCCTTTTCATTTTCCTGGGGCTTAGAGTGGTGGTTTTGAGTACACGGGGTGAAGAACATCTGGCTCTCCTGAAGCTGAAAGAGATTTGCAGTCAGCAGGTGGGGGCTGGAGGTTTATGAAAATAGTGAGGTGAAGTTCATTTTGTGGACAAGTCTTGGCCATGGGTGTTATTTATTTCAAATTTCATACCGCTGAGCTCCTGTGGGCTTATTACAGATCAATTCATAAACAAACACACACTAAGCTGTGTCCTGGGGATAAATGATAAGTTTATGTGACTTTGGGGTTGCATGTTAGAGGTAAGAGGGGAGCCACAGCTAAGGAGTAATAAATTGAAATTCCAGGCTACACCCCTATTTGGGTAAAAGACTGCAGAAAAGTCCATGAACTACACACAAGTTTGAGACATTGAGTTAATGTCTTCAACATTTCTAAAAAGAATTACTGTGGAGTGAAGGCAATAAGTAATTCCAGAGTATCCAGCTCTCCGTAAGAGTATATGAAAGGATATAATACATACTTTGAAGACCTGACATGTTCTATAAAGTAACTTTAATATGTACTTCATTTAATATGTATTTCTAATAGTAGTGATCCAAAATCATCATTGATTCAATTACCTCACAAGTATCTATTGAGTGTCTGCTATGCGCCACAACTATATATGAGCCAAGACTCTAATTTATGGTCAATATTTTTTGATGCCTTGAGAGTTTCTCCTTTATAAGAAAGCTTTGACTTTTTGATGTAATGAGCATCAAGAGACATCCCTCCCAACTCAAAATGGATCCCTGAATACCAATTCTGTGTGCACACACTGTTATCTTTGTATGTTCAAAGTGGTGGAAACTCATTGGATGAAGGGGTGAGTGCTCGGGAGAGGGGTCTGTATGGCAGTCTTGCCTGAGCAGAGCAGTAAAAAGGAGGCTGCACATTCTCAAATTATACCTGAAACAGAAAGATGTTTATTTCTCACTGGGAGGTCAATCTCAATGAGATCTCAGGAAAGAAAGCCATCATCAAAGAGAAAGAATCATAGTGATTCCATGAGATCATTTAGCCTCCAAGTCCAGAGTGTCTTTTTGCAACGCAAAATATAACAGGCAGAGATATAATTGAAAGAGAAGAATGAGTGGAAAATAATGAAGGGAAAATTATATTGGAGGAGAGATTCAGACAGAAGAAGTGAGAGATTAAAACTGATAGAGGAAAGAAAAGTAGATATCATGGATGGACAGAGAGCCCTCTCTCCTTCCCCAAGAATGACCTAGCAGTGCTTGTAGCATAAGCTGACTTCCATGCTTCATTCCGTCCCTTATCTGCAAGAGAGGTTCCTACCCAGACAGAATGATCAGGAAATCTAGGTAGGATACAACCCCAAGATTCAAGTTAGTGAAAGATCATTCTAAGAAACTGACTGTAGATGAACTGCAATATTCATTAGATAACTTTTGTTGTCTGGGGAGGAACCCAGAGTGGCAAATGGTTTGTAACTGAGTTGCTGATAGGATTAACATGTTTCTCAGTTCACACAATAGACTCTTTATTATATTTTGACATGTTAAGTATTGAGATAATAGTGATTTTGGTAACTAATAAAACAATAATAAAAGAGAAAGTTTTATTTTTAATTGTATTTATATTTACTTTTTAATTTTATTTATGAAAAAGTTAAGAATTTGTTAGTGTAATTTGTTAGTGTTTATTCATCTCAGTCCATGGAAAGAGGCACTCTATCTGATATAAACAATTATTTCAAGTATTACAAGAATGAATACGGTCCTGGGGCAAGAATTCCCTTTTTCTCTCTCCTTCTTTCTCTCTGTCTCTGTCTCTCTCTCTGCCACACACACACTCCTTACCTTATATGTCAACTATATTCAATTTCTTTTTCTTCTTGCCTGTATGAATTTGTGGTCTTCAACATGAGTTCAGTGTTCCCTGACAATCTTTTTTCTTGCCCCTTTTAGTTCATCACAAAAATTCATTGCTTTCACCACCTTCTTTAAGTTTATTACTCTCGCTACCTCTGCTCTTGAACTACCTACCCAAACTCTCTGTTTAGGAACATGCTAGTTCCTTAGCCCAGCATCTCAGGCCTCAGTCTTTAGTACCCATGTTGCTGGACTTCTCTGAAGGGTTTCATACAACTCTTTCTGAAACTCTCTCATTATCTGTTTTCTGGAATAGTGTAACTATTTCTCCCCTTACCTTTCTGACTTTTCCATTTCCTATAGTGGATGTTCCTCCCTGTTGCCTTCAGTGTTATTGTTTGCTAGAACTCTGTCCTGGGCTCTCATCCCTCAGCACACTCTCACTGGGAAACTCATCCTTTCCCCCATGTAACCTACTTCTCTACTCAGCACTTTCAAATACTAACCTCCAGCTGGGTTTTTTCTCCATCACTGCATGCCAAGGTAAGTAAAGCTCACCATATCTGAAAATAAACCCTTTATTTACTCCCTAAAATGCCTCAACTATCTTTCTTGGCTTGGTGAATAATTTATCCATCCTCCAAGTAATCCAAGGTTGAACTTGGGTTTCTTAGACCCATCTCTTCCTTCCATCTCTCACATTTAAAACTTTACCTTCTTCACATTTCCCAAATCTGTCTACACCATCCCACCATCACATCTATGCCTCCGTTCAGATCCTTATCTCCTTTTTATTGTGGAGAATCTTAATATTTTCAGCTGTATTTTTTCTGCCTCTATACTTTCATACCACTAATTGATTATCCACACTCCAGCCAGAATGATTGTTTAAAAGTCAAATCTAACTAAATTACTTCTGTAACTTATAACCTATTATTGGCTTCTAATTGCTTAATGGCTCTCAAATGCTCTTAGTGCAATGTACAAGTCCTGATACAGCCCACCCTCTAGCCTGACCTCCAGCTTCTCTTCTTCCCACTGCACAGGCTGTGGTCCAGCTGTAGCCCAGAAAAAAGTTGTGAACTGAACAGCTGGAGCGGAAGATCCTACAGGGTTGTGTCATGTTCGAAAAGATGGTCTTAAATGGATAAGAATAATTAGGCTTGATATTTCCTTTGCCTCCTCAGCATACACTCTAATTTGTAGGTTTTTTTGAATTTTGTCATCATTGGATGTTCTTTTCATAGCCTTCAATCTTATCAATATTGGCTGTTGACGGCCCATGTGTTGATCTCACACCATATCTGATATTTGCTCCCACTGAATAAAGAAGGCTTCTTTGTGTTCCAGCAAAAAATGGAAACATTTAACATCACATTGACAGGATCTGAGGATTTCTAGCAATGGCATATGTCATTAATTTCAGCCTCTGATAATCCAAGAAGTATGGAAAATTCCCACCTCCTACTCTTTTGTAGGATTTGCAACTCTGCCAAGTTTTATAGCTCATCAGGATATTTACAAGCTAAATGTTGGGCTGTGGAAAAAAGAAATCTTTACATCTTTAGTTAGAAGCTTTATAAAGAGCACTCAAATAAGGCAGTGTGGTAAGGGAGGCAAAACCCTGGATTCCATTTCCAGCTTTTGCTGGAACAATGGGTGTGATCACAGATGAATTCCTAAACACTTCTAGGACTCAGTTTCCTCATTTGTTAAAGCAGTCTTGAGTGACCTCTAAAATTACTTCCAGCACTAAAACAAAACAAAACAAACAAAAACTTTGATAATTTTCTTTTAAATTCCTGCTCAAGACTGTAGAATGTTTCCTTGATGTGGAGAAAAAATATAAATAGACTTGTATTTTACAAAGCTAAGTGGTCCTTCTGTGGGGTCTTCTGCCTTTTATTGCCTACAAATCAAGTTATGTCCATTTTTAAGTAGTTATTGAAAAATCGAGGGCATTTTTCCCCTTACCAACTGAGCCTAGAGAGACATTGACAATGTGATATACAACCTAAAGAGAATTTCTTCTGTTCATTTAAAAAGAAAAATCAGCTTTTCTTCTGGGTGAAAGATATCCTAGAGCTTTTGCTACTTTGAAGTTAGTGTGGAAAGATGAATGTTTAAAAAACTGAGCAGTTATGGTCAAGTGTGGATGGATATGGTAAAAAAATAAATAAATAAAAATAAAAATAAATTAAAAAATAAAAAAACTGTGAGCAGTTAGTGGCTGGCCTTGATGCACGAGGGCTCAGGATCAGCATGGGAAGTGAAAGGACACAGGCGATGCACAGAAGGTGACCTAATGGAGTGACTTTTCTACAGAGGGACTTACCATTTTGTTTAACATCCTTAGCTCTTGAATGCTTCCCTAGAAGAATACAGGATTCTTCCCTTTCCTTTCAGGAATGGAACAGATGTATAATGCTTGGGCTAAACCCAAACAGAAATCACCACCAGCATTTCAGCCTCATCCATGGCTGGAAATCATGACATGTCATGTTCTGAGTGACAATGTTTTCTGTCACCCAGAAACACAATTATAACACAATTAAATTATAAATAGTTAATAAAAATATATCTGAGGGGCACCTCGGTGGCTCAGTCAGGTAAGTGTCTGACTTGGTTTTGGCGCAGGTCATGATCTCATGGTTCATGGGATCAAGCCCCGTGTTGGTGTCTGTGCTGATGGTGTGAGGCTGCTTGGGATTTTCCCTCCCTCTCTGTCTGCTCTTCCCCTGCTCATACTCTCGCTCCTTCTCTCTCTATCCAAATAAATAAACATTAAAAAAATATATTATATGAAAAAATCCCATACATTTGGAAATTAATTCATATAACATAAATATAGAGAATCATAATGTCAATTAGAAAATACTTAGAAGAGAAATGTTTTGTAAATTACACGTTAAAATTTGTTGTAATAAACCAAAGCAGTAATGAAAGAAAATTTTAGTTTTAAGTGTATATTAGAATGAAAATTAATGAGTTAAATGGCCAACCCAAGAAGTTAGACAAAATCCAAATGAGTAAACCCAAAGAAAAAAAGAATATAAAGAAAATGAGAGAACAGAAATTACCTAAAATATATTTAGCACTTTAGAGAAAAACAACTGAATCAATAGCTTATTCATTGAAACACAAATATAAGAAACAGATTTTTGATGAGACTGCTCAAGAATAAAAAAAGAAGTAATAATGTTGAAAGTAAAAAAAGGTGGGGGCATATCTGCAGATATAGCTTATGTAGAAAATAATTTAAAAATGCTATCAATAATTTTGTGCCACTGATCTACATATTTTAATAAATGGACAATTTCCTGGAAAACAAATAACCTTCCCAAACTGATTCAAGAAAAAATAATACATCTAAATAGTATACCCTTCAACACACATGCATATATATAAACACCAATTACTACACAGACCATTTTACAAATTCTACCAAACAGTCATGAATCAGATCATCGGCTGTCACATCAGACTGTTCCATGAACACTAACAGAGAGTAGGTCCCCCCTATTCTTTATATGGGCTCATGTAGAACTTGACCATTTAGCGAGTAAAGAGTATATGAGAAAAAATATATATACATTGATATCCTTTGTCTTCATAAATGTAAACTTTCTTTTAAATAGAGTAAGCCAAAATCTAGCAATGCATGTATTTAAACACATTTCACCACATTAACATAAAAAAACACTAAAAGTTATATGATTATCTTATTAGATACAGAAAAAAAGGATAAATTTTAGCAACTTTTGATTTGATGAATACTCTTAGCAAACTAGGAATAAGAGTGACTGCCTCTCCTTTGCCTGTCCTTCAAAAAAACTATAACAAAAGTATGATTTAGGGAAAATGTAAAGCACTCCTTTAAAATATGGCAATATGAAACAAGAAAACGATGCTCACTGTTACCATTTTTAACTGGAAGTCATCCAGCACAATAAAGAGAGAGAGAAGGGATTAAAAAGAACAAAATACCTAGGAATAAATCTGGGTATCACAACAGTGATACCTTTTAGAAAGTATTATAAAATTACTGAAAGATATTAAAGAAGCTCTAAGTACATGGAAAGATCTATTGTGTTCATAAGTAAAAAGAATCAATATTAAGAATGATGTCAATTCTCTCATAAGGCAGTCATAACATTATGCAAAGCATGGCCACTATCCGATTCATTACCTTAGAAACAACCAGTGCCAAACAAGTACTTTGTTCTTTTTTTAATATTTAAAATAGTATTAACAAAAGCCACATTAAACTGTGTCCATTTCTAAGTAGGTACTGAAAAATTGAGGGCACTTTTTTCCCCTCATCCGCTGACCTTGCTGGTAACATCATTTCACAAGTACTGACAGTATGCTGTACAGCCTAAAGACAATATGCAACACTCTTAAGGCAAAGTTTCCATTGGAAGGTTTTTATTAGTCAGGGAAGAGTCTTGGTGGCCTATAGGATCATAAAGTTCCCATTGCTTCTGCTCGCTCTCCTAATTTGCTGTATACTTGCTTCACCCCTGCCCTCAAAGTAAGGGAGAGACGTTTTGTTTAGCCCTGTTGGGTAGTCAAAGAAGCTGAAGCTCTGTGTGGAGCTGGTTTTCCACCTGGTGAGGAGCAGAGGAGCTTCTGGGCAGTAATGGTCCATGTCAGCCTCAACCACATTAGCCTTATCCCATTCATTTAGCCTCCCAAATAAAGCCATCGGTCAAGGGTAAAATGACAGCAGGGCTTCCTGGATAGCTGATGGGATGGAGGTTTTCCGCTTGGCTCGTAGACACAATTGAGAGTCTCTTCTTGCTCAGGATTGGGGCTTGACCCCTATTAATAGGTCCCTGACTAGTGTTGTCCATGGACTGTGGCAGCAACAGGCATTTGATACCAGGATTGAACACAGAGGGTGGGTGTTGGGAGCATTTCCCTCTGTCTTTCTCCTTGAACCCTCTTTCTTCTTCTGCTAAACATCTTTCCTTTCTCTCTTTTTCCTCTATCTACCCCTCCTTTCTCTCTCATTCTCATTTGTACATCTCTCCTGTCATTTTCACTCTATTTCATTATTTTCTATCTTTTCTTTCCTGTATGTCTCTCTCCTTCTTATCCCCATTAGCTCTTTTTTTATCCTTTGCTACCTCTCCCTGTCTTATTTTTCTTCAGTGACTGGGTGTGTCCTCATAACTCCACTAATTTCTCCATGTTCTCTTCTTTCTCGACCCTAGTCCCTCGTCTCTTTAGCATTCTTGTGAAATGTTTCTACTTACCATTTCATGGCAACATACAGGCCACCATTCTAACAAGAACTAGCAAGATTCCCAACAAAACAGATGCACATTAATAAAACAAAGACATCATCCAGATGAGGATCTGTGCTCCATGGACTTCCCAGCCTCCTCCTCTTTTAGCAAATGTATTTATTTTCTTTTTTGTGTAGGCAGATAATGTTTCAGATAATACCACAGAGATTCATTATCATGAATTTGTCCAATGCAGTTTTTACAGCTATGTTTCTTATTATTTTATAGTTCAATATTGGCTTTGCTAGGAATCCAGAAACTCTCACCAGAGCTCTATACCTCAGTTATCAACAAGACTATTTTACAAACATTTAGATACTCGTGTGTGCTTATGAAAATTGTAACTATTTATGTGTGACTCATGAAATTAAAGGCCACTGATTAGCTTGCATTTCAAAGGGAAACAATGTTTTGGCTGATAAATTTGGGAAATCATTCATCTTTGTATCCTCAGTACCTCAGTACCTAACACAGTTATTGGTGTCTCAGAGAATCTCAGAAAGTGCTTATGGAAACAAATATTCGTTTCCATCCAATGTGTCCTCCTGGGATCTCTAAGTAAATAACTGAAAGGGTCTCAAATGACTGCATATTTCCACTTTTGCAACAAATAACAAAATTTGCACATAAAAGATTAGCATCACTGAATTATTTCTTGGCATTTGAATAGCCATTTGCAGTTGCAAGCCACTTGGTAGTTTTCAGGAACTGGCTATTCATCACAAAAACCGTATGGAAAAAGAAGTTTTACAAATGTGCTGATGGAAAATCCAAGGGGGGGGGAAGGGGGGGGAAGGGGAGCATATACATCCTCACAAGGGGCAATTTCTGCCTAGTTTAAGAAAATAACTCCAAACAAAGAAAAATGACCTGTTGTGACATTCTACAAACCTGGCTTCTCTAAGAAAGAACATGAAGAAATGGTATGAACAGGAAAAGAAATAATGAAGAAACCCCAAGTAATCGAAAAATGTCTCTGGATTTCCCATTTCACTTGACCCTCCACATTTCTCCCAGTTCCCCTGTAGAGAACTAAAAAGACTCAGAGACTTAACAGCAATGCCTAGTGCTGGATTACGCAGTTGACATTGTTAGCACATGTTAAGAACAATAGCAAAGCAGAAGCACAAAAACTATTTTTTTAAATAATATTTCAAAAAGAACTTCAAAATAGACACCCAAGAATCAGAATTTGGGAGGATTATCCCTTCTGTTCTATTATAGTTTAGGGATTAAAACCATTCCGAATTATATAGAGCAGGGGGTAGGGGGCTGCAGCAGGGTACTGCGTAGAACTTCTAAAAAGCCAACCTGGCCAGGACCCGGCTATAAAGCTTGGCCTTTGATTCCCTTCTAAAGTGTTTACTCAATTTTTTTGTGTTTGTGGCTGATACATATAAGCAAAAATGAACAGACCACGTAGCCACAAAAAGAATAATCAAAACTGCCCCCAAATACTAATTTGATCCATATTGAACACCACACATAATCGTTACAACACGATTAAAAGTATTAAGCATAGAGACAAGTGTGAGGTGTTGGTGGATTCCCAAAACAGTCTTGCTCACAATTACACCCAGGACCATTTTTGGCCCTTAGCTCTGCACCCCGTTATCATGGGGTTGAGACTGGAGATTTGTAGGTCACTGCTGATCCTGGGTTTCTCACTGGACCAGGGTGGTCGGGAAGAGGAGAGCAGTACAGAGTCACAACGAACAAAGGGCTTAGAGTCTTGGCTCTTTTACTTCTTACCTACATAATCCCGGGCAAGTTTCTTAAAGTCCCTGACTTTACAGAGACAATGACCCCAAGCTCATAGAATGCAGAAAGATCAAAGAGAGACCTAGAAAATATGTGAAAGCTGACCTCGTACAGTAAGTAGGTATTCAAAAAATGATAGTTGCTGCCACACAGCTTCTTCTATGATTATATGGTCACCTAGACAAGAAAGCATTCATTTATCCCACCAATATTTATTGTGCACATACTAACAGCTAAGCCCCGAGGTGCTGAGATGGGCTGTAGACTGCTCCTGGTGTGGGGGGGAAGGTACTAACTTTCCATACAATCTTATGGAAACTTGAATTGAGGAAAACACATGGAATGTCATAGAAAACTGCTCTCAGATGCTTTACAGGGTGAGCCAGATATTCCTGCTTCTACAACATTATTATCAAAAATCAGAGCATCTGTAAAGTTGATGAACCCAACACCAGGCAAAGTTAAAACAGATATTTTCATTTTGTGCAGTTTTCTTATTTTTATCTCCTCCTCTCAGGGGTGCCTTGGCTCTGGTCATTTAGATGCTAACGAGTCATTTCAATGCTAAAGCCGTGCCCTGACCAAGGTTGCATGGATCTTAGCTCCAAAGAAAATTGACTGGATAAGGAAGGGAAAGCAAAGCAGTCCGTGCTCCTTCCCTATGGCAGAGAGAAGTCTACAAAGTTTTTTGTCTCCCTCCTTTGTCCCCATGAGATGATTCTACGCCCAAGAGAAATAATCTAGTTGAAATCAAGAAGTATATACTCCTAGCCTTAATACATCCAGAAACTTGACCTGTTAACAATTTTTTAAGGTTTATAATCCAATGCAAGAAGAAACGATAGACTCTGGCAACTATTACAATCTTAGTGTGTGAATCTGTTTATTTCACGACTTTCTCCATAATTCCCTTAGCCAACAGCAGAGGGAATGAGTTTTGCCAGGCGAGACAGCCTTTAATTCTTCTATAAGGATCCTGAAAACTCTAGTTACCTCTGTGAGTAGCTCTAAAAGATGGTCCTAATCCCCAGAACTTGTGAACATGTTACCTCACTCACATGGCAAAAGTGATTTTGCAGACGTCATTAAGGTAAGGATTTTGAGATGGGGAGATTATCCTGGACTACGCAGGCGAGCCAAATGTAATCATACCTGTTCTTTAAAAACAGAGAACTTTCCTCAGCTGTGATCAGAGAAAAACATGTGACAACCGACGTGGGGTCAGAGAGATACTACATCGGCCTCGAAGAAGGAAGAATCAAGGAATGTGTGGGGCCTCTAGAAGCCAGAAAGGCAAATATATTGATTTTCTCCTAGAAACTCCGGAAGGCCTGTAGCTATGTTGATGCCTTGATTTTTACCTCAGCGAGACCCATGCTGAAATTTCGTATTATAGAACTATAAAGTAATAAATTCATATTGTCTTGAGCCATGACATTTGTGGTAAATTGTTACAGCAGCAGTAGAAAATAAGGTGCAGGGGAACATGGAATTGAGGACTTTAGGCAAGCAGGGAGGAAGAAGAGGGAAGTTAAGGCAGAACAGTATGAGCCCCATGCTGGCTGATTATGGACAAAAACCAGAAGGTAGGTATTGAAATGTAACAAGTCATTGTACACATGTTTGCTCACTTTAAAAGAACTTGATTCTCCATTCTGGGGCATTTCTTCTCTAAAGATTTCTTACCTTCTTGTATATCACTGTTGCTGTTTATTATTTTCCTAGAGCTTCTCATGAGGTGTCACCATTTTGTTTCTTTTCTAGATTACTTGTGTAATAATTTATTTCGTATTTGAATATAAGCTTCCTCATTGCACATTCAACTGCAAGCTCCAAGAACAAGAGGACTACATGTGTCTATTCATCATTGTACTTGCATTGCTCATTCACTGCTGAATGAATGGGGGCATTTCCATCTGTCTTCTGAGGCTGTTGTCCCATGTAGACCTCTTCCTTCCTCTTAGCCCACAGTCTCTCATGGAATTCTAAGGAAGTTAGTCATGAATAAAGAAGGAAGTTTGTCCTTCAATATTTCATGGTCAAGGAATTGATTTGTTTACAGCAGCTAAATCATTTATTAAAGTACATTTTGTTTTGTTCTTTGGGGTTAACCTTAATTTTCAGATATGTAAACCATTGAGTGTTAACTTTTAATGTGATCACGGCACAATTTTGAGAGCAAAAACATGAAAATAGTCACTACACAACAACAAGAAAATATCTGGTTTCATTCAGTGAACCAACTTGACACACAAAGTCCTTGAAAGTTATGAGGAAATCGATCTAAGGGGAGCCAAAAGCAAGAAGATTGGACTAGCCACAGGTCATATATAAAAAGACTGGGTGGAGCTAGAAAAAAATAGCCAGGACTCATGATTTTCAGTTTAGAAGTTTTAGGGCTTTTTCTTAGTTTCTTTAAGCACCATCTTTCCCCAGCAGGCCCATCTGAAAGTGGGTGGGACCCAGACAAATCCGGGTTGTTGTTTTTATTTCAACACTTCTCTCCCACTCCTCCAAAAAAATGTGTTTATGCTGGTGAAATCAGGTGACTTATGAGCCTCAGTTCTTAGAAGGACCAATTGGCCAGGGTGCAGAGATGGGAAGGAGTCCCTCTCTCACTTGGTACTTCCCTCAGCCAGCCTGAAGCATGTGCCATAAGGCCCTCACAACCTTGCTCTAGAGACCATTGTTTGGCTCTTTCAAGATGCCCAGGACAGACCCAGCCACAGGAATTAAGTTTCTTTATTGCTCTGTTCTTCTCTATCTCTCCTCCCCATTTCCTGCCTGTCTTCTTGCTGGTGTCTCATGTTTGCCCTCAGACTATAGTTCTGGTACCTCCCCTACTTCAGCTCTTGGCCTTTCTCTGTTCTAATGTGCAGAAACTGATTCTGGCCTTGCTGCTCTACTCCACCTCTTGCTTCTCAGACAGGACTTGACATTCATCCCTGGCTTCTCAGCCAAGGAGCAGCCTGCTCCAAGTTTCAGTCCTATTAATGTAGCATGTGATAGGCTCACTATGCTAGGGACATCTCTCTGTTTCATTATTTTTCTTTGGTTTTCTTTTTTCACTTCCTCTGATAATCACTGGGTGAGGTACTCATGATGGAATTCTCTTTTCTTTCCTTTTTAAAAACGTTTTCTCCTTACAGAGAGACAGTAGAATGGTGGTTATCAGGGGCTAGGGACAGGGGGAGGAAAGGTAAGCTGTTGTTTAACAGGTATGAAGTTTCAGATTTGCAAGAAGTAAACATTATGGAGATCTGTTCTTAACAATTGTGTATATACTTAACACTAGTGAACAGTAGTACACTTTAAAAATGGTTAAAATGGGGGTGCCTGGCTGGCTCAGAGAGCATGTGACTCTTGATCGTGGGGTTGTAAGTTTGAAACCCATGTTCAGTGTACAGATTGCTAAAGAAAATGAAACTTAAAAAAATTAAAATGGTACATTTTGTGTTATGTTGTTTTAATCACAATTTTTTTAAAAGACAGAAATTTTTTAAAAAAATGTTTTTCTCCTGAGCTCTGTTCTTTATGCTTTTAAAGGATATCGAATGCGGCACTAAATTTAATCAAATGTTAATTCACACGAGTGCTCTTCTTTTAAAATATTTTTATTTATTTACTTTGTGTGAGAGAGAAAGAGAGTGTACATGATCAGGGAGAGGGGCAGAGAGAGAGAGGGAGACAGAGAATCCCAAGTGCTGTCAGCGTAGAGCCCAATGCAGGGTTCAAACCCACGAACTATGAGATAATGACCTGAGCCAAAATCAAGAGTCATACGCTCAACTGACTAAGCTACCTAGGCACCCCTGAATTCTTTTAGAAATAGAATCTTTTAGAAATAGGACCTATCTTTGGGTTTGCCCAAATCATTATTTCTTACTTCACAGACCTGATCCCAACAATATGGAAATATACATTCCATGAATAATAATAGTTGAGCACCAACTGTTTGCTAACCACTGACAGAAATTCAAAGATGAATTTCACATAAGCCATTACTTACTAAAGTTTATATAACTAAATAATAATAATAACAAATCTGCCATTTATTACTCTGTGCCAGAAACTATGCCATGTTGTTTATATACATTATCTCTTTTATTCTTTTAACAGCCTAACGAAGTAAGGGATTTTTTTCTGGTTCTATAGTCTTTTAGTGGATTTGACATACAACCACTTGGAAAGCCAAAATAGGATTGAGATCTATTAAAAATGGAATCAATATATGTTTATGTCTGTGTGTCAAGCAGAGTACTGAAGAATCATACACATGACATTTCACCTCCATTTTACAGATAAGAAGATTGAGGATCCGCCGTGTCAAGAGAATTGCCAAACGCCACATAGGTAATAAGACACAGAGATTTATTTATTTAAGGCAGACATGTGGCTGATCCCCAAGGCTGCATGAATTTTACCGTCACACCATGTGGCCTTCCTATATTGCAGGAATGTAAGTTAGGATGTGGTTAAATGTGTTAGGAACTCTAAATCAATTAAGAAAGGCAAGAAAAAAAATAGAGATTTACCTCTAGCTGGAATTGGTAAGTGAGAGAAGTAACTTAAGAAGGGGGAATGACATAAGCACAGAAACAAAAGGAGGAATGTGGAGTCTGTACGTGGTAAACGTGCAGCAGAGTTCCTGGAATCTCCTAGACAAGAAATAGAGCAATAGGAGATCAGACCGGGAAGCCACACAAAGGCCTGGGCCACCAGATCCTAAATGTCAGTCTAAAGGGATATGGGCTTCATTACCGATGGGGTGTAGAACCATAAAGATTTTTTGAGCAGAGAAACTCCAGGACCAAAGGTTGTGCTATGGATATATTCATGTAGCAAAAGTCCATGAAATGAACTGAGAAAGGTTTAGGGGAATAAAAAAACAAAACAAAGCAAAAACAAAACTAAGCTCAGTTTCTCTCTCCTTAATCCTATCTCTTTTCATGTTAACATTGGCCTTGACACTGTGAACATGTCCCTAATATGTTGAAATTAAGGATTCAATAGTGTATTTGCCTAAAGCTACTTGTTTTTAAATGAATTAAGTACGATTTTCTTTAAACTTTCCCTCAAAAGTCTGTAGGTTTAAAACGTAATTTGAAGTTCATTTTCCAGGGAAGAATCCAATTTGGCTTTTGTTGTTTCTGGTCGGATATTATATGATTTTATTTTTTTATTGCAAGCCTTTGGAATGGTTCACAGATGTTGCTGCTAAAATAGATTCTTCTGGAACTATTTGGTTTGAGAGAATCTCTGTTACCATGGATTACATTAATTGGAGATCTTGTTTAAAATTCAAGGCAGTGCTCAAATTTAGGAAATAATAGTATTTTCTTAAATTTTTATAAGGCTGTCATGGAGACGAGGGACACGTGGAACACTAACTATAGCTCCACATCATTGCATTTGTGGTTGAGTTACTTTGTTTTCAAATTAAAGACCATTTCTCCCAAGGAGAGAGAGATCAATCAGGTTAATGTTTTTTTTTTTTTTTAAGTTTATTTATTTTGGGGCAGGGAGAGAGAAGAGCAGGTGAGGGGCAGAGAGAAGGAGAGACGGAATCCCAAGCAAGCTCAGCGCCATCAGCCCAGAGCCCGATGTGGGGCTCAAACCCATGGACTGCAAGATCATGATCTGAGCCAAGAAAGATCAAGAGTTGGACACTTATCCGACTGAGCTACCCAGGCACCCCAACCAGGTTAATGTTTTTATGAATTCGGAAATTCATGCTCCTACTTGGTCAGTCGTACTGAAAGAATATGGTTATTAGAAGAATATCTATGGCTTAAATTTTATAGCAGAATATACTAAAATTAAATAGACCATTCACGATTAGAAATAATGTAAGAAAATACTATCAAATTTAAATATCAACTAAATTTCAGCTGAATCCTGCACAAATTGACGTTGCATGTGACCAGCACCCAAAATATCTTCCTTTATTTTCTTTTGCTCTTCCCCTTAATGAGCTCAGCCATTGCCACTAACTCATGTCTTCATTGTCACCCGTATATGAGGAATTTGCAGGTCTACATCTCCAATTCTGACCTATCTCTCAAGACCCAAATCTACATTATTCTATTATGCATCTCCCCATCAGGCGTCTAATACTCAATATGTCCAAACCACATTTACCATTTTATCCGCAATACTGTTGCTTCTACGTCTGGTATCCAAGGTAGGACCTCCACATCAGTATTTGCCAGATTGTGTTCCAAGAACACTCATCCCCAAAAAGCTTAAATTAAAAAAGAGATTTACAGTCCAATAAATTTTATAAGTTCTACACACTGTATCATACTTTCTTAGAGGTTCTCAATGAAAATTAAAATTCTAAAGGATCTTAATTCTCCTTCAGTAGAAAACATGTTTAGTTTGTTTATCTCAGTATTTTATTAGATCCTGGACCCCTTTCATGCATAACACCTATTAACATTCTGAGAAACTAGTGTTTACAGAAGATACTGGAAGAACAGCCAAACTGTAGATCATTTTTGACTTCTCTTATCGCTTAATCACTACCTAAAATTCATCACCTCCTTGTGTAATTATACCTTGTGGTATATCTAGAGCCAGAGTCTGCCTGAATCTCCTTCCTGACTTCATCATTTACCAGTTGTGAGATCAGGGCAAGAACTTAATCTCTTCACTCAGTTTCCAAGTTTTTAAAATGGTTGACCCTTCTTAAATTAAAGAACTGTGAGGATTAAATTAATGCATGCAATGCACTTCGAATATGGAACATAGGAAATGCTCAACAAATGCTCACTTTTTAAAAAAGCTTTATTATTTATATATTTAGTAATCTCTACACCCAACATTGGGCTTGAACTCATGACTCTGTGAGCAAGAGTCACGGGCTCTCCTGACTGAGCCAGCCAGGCATCCCAGCAAATATTCACTTTATAAATTATCATTGTTACCTCTAAAATGTCTCAGATATTCACTGATTTCCACTGCCTTTGATACTTCCATAGTTTAGGTACTCATCGGTTCTTTTCTGCACCATATTATAATAATAATAGCAATTTACACTTAATTTGGTTCTTTATACATCTACTTGATGTTTTCATGTATGTTACCCAATTAATAAATACTTCATTTACTCTGTTTACATGCCCTCTAACTTGCAATCCATCCAGCACACTGCCATTTAATTCTTTTTAAAGCACAAACCTAATAATGCCATTCTTATTCTCAAGGACATCTAATGATCCTCTGATACCTGTGCAATAAAGGAAAGTAACAGCTACTCATCAAAATGGACACACCCTTGCCTTCACACTCACCATTACAGAATTTTAAACTCCAGCCACCCTGCACCAGTCCTCAAGTTTAAAATATACCTTGGGCTTTCAGATCACTTGGCCTGGCTGGTACAATTTTTTGCTTTACCTTGAATATCCTTCCTTCCTCTTTCACTTATTAACAGTCTTACTCATTCTTTACAGGCCACTTCAAGTTGTGTTCCATTTCACACAATTAATTGCACAAAGACTATCTTCCACATTAAATTGTGAGCTCAATGAGAGGTGCTGTCTGATTCATTCTTTTGTACTTTACAAACCAAACACGATGACTTACATGTAGTAGGTATTCATATAGACTATTTATTGACTAAATTTGCCTATATAGAGGGCTTCTCACTACTCATTAGTGTATACCACACCTTAAACAAATATTATACTTAAAAAAGTCAATTGGCTGATAATTCTCTCCTTGCCAAAAGTTTCTATTCTTTGCAAAAGGACTCACAGTAGGATTCCTTCAATAGGGAAGTGAGCCAGTATGTTTGAATAAAAAGACAATCACATGGAGTTTTGTTAAACACGCCTACAACACACACCTGTATCCACCAACCATCCCAGGATTATGACTTCTTGGGATAATACCATGTTTTTGTTGGGATTCTCTTGGAGTAAATATAAAGGCCAATTAATATACTGGCCTTATAATAATAATATCATATTTTCATTTTTCCAATGGAGACTTCCTGGTTGGCTCTCAGAGGGGTGATCTAATCTATCGTCTCACTCGCTAATCTAAGTTCACTTTCAGGTCAGATGTACCCAGCTCGTTTCTGATTCAATGACCTCATCTCCTTCAAGGGAGCTACTCTTCCTTCAAAGGCTGCTATTGGAAAATCACACTGGACACTTACCTACTACAGAGGCAAATTTTCCAGATCTGAAGTACACAATTCCCTACTGTGCATTGCTCGCAACACCTCCTTCCCAGGCTACTGGTTAGAAATACTGGCTAGAAGTGAGAGGAGTAACACTTTTATATTTCCCATTCTCCTACAAGTGTATTTAATTAGTTTCCCAAAGAAGTTCAAATGCTTGTGCTTGAAAAACATATTTTCAATATTTTTTTCTTGCTCTATGACTGCCAAAGGACTCATAACAGGTTTAAGTAGGAGATATCTCCGTGGCATGAAGAAGTTTGGGGTCCGTGTTGTGTGTCACATTCTCTTTGTTCATCCTAATATTTACTGATTCATACCTATTACACACAATCTAATGCTCTGGACCCCTTAGCCATTACTGCTTCCCATGACTTGGATTGTTTTATTCCATTTCGTTGGTTAATGATAAACTATTATCTATGCCTGCTACACCTCTGCCAAGAGCTTTTATCCAGAAATTACTTTATAGTTATTATCTAATCTTTATAAAACCATGGAGGAAGTTTTCCCATCTAACAGACGGTAAATGATTAAGGAGAAGATAATTAAAGAAACTGCTCAAGGTGACACGGTAATTTAGTGACAGAATAGTACTGAGTGTTCCCAATGTTCACTTTCTATAGTTCAAGCTGCAAACCTCCTAATATTATCTGGGTTTGGGCTTATTTACAGTTGCCTTACTTTTCTTACAAACCATTGAATAGCAAAGTAAAATGAGGGATGCATATGCATGTATAGAACAGCATTAAAAGTGCTCTATCGAGAGTTATGGGCTGATTCTATTATTGTTCACCAACTCTGGCTAGTATTCACATAGTTTTTAAACAATTGCTTTGTATAAAAGTGATTATGACCATAGGTATAAATAAGTACATAAAGCTATTAAGACTTTCCCTGGAAATTTTGCAAATGACCAAAATAATTTTGAAGGGTATATTATACTTTTTGTAAATTAAAAAAAATAGTCATTCCTAGAATATGTTTATATTCATTAATTCATTGGTATACTCTACCTGTTATTAACAATTGTAATTTATGGTTGAGTAGCAACTGGATGGAAAAAAAGACAAAAATACTCAATATGGGGGGTATTTTCACAATTCTGATAGCTATTAATTACCTTAACAACTTTGTGCTGAAGTATTTATCAAGTTGAACACGCCCCTTTGCTTCTAGAACTTTAAAGAGCTTAAACTCACCTTGCATTTTATAGTTTATAGGAAATAAATTCCATCCCATTTTGCAAGTATTCTTAAATTTTTGAACACAGGACTAGATACTGGAGTGTAAGTTGACCAAAATATAAGTCCCACACTAGAATGTCACCACATAAACAAAGAAAGTTAACTGTCCCTGATGGACACTCAGTATTTTAAAAAGTGCCTAGAATATAGTAGGTGCTCAATAAATATTTGCTGTATAAATACATAATTCTCTGTGGAGGGAGAGAGGGATGGAAAGATGAATATGATGTGTTCTTTAGGGTGTCTGGAGAGCATTTGGGGAGTGTTCTGCTATTGATATTTAAGAACAAACCAATTTTCAAAATAAATATTTCACTGTTTATTTTTTCAAACCAACTAAGTTTTGTATGTATGCAATTATCTTATAAACAATGATTTTATTTTAGTGTGAGACACTCTTATATAAAACATATCTGGTGAAGATAGGAAAATTTTAAGTCTTTTCAGATGCGTTGCTCCACTACGCATTCTAAATCATGTTGCTCCACTGTTTCCCTTCCACTGGGGCAGGCTGCCTTAGTGCAAGCCCTGGGCTTTGAGTGGCAAAGCACATTTAAAAAGAAAAAGTCTTGCTATGAGACAATGGGCTTGAAAGTCCTTCATTTCCAAGAAAGGTAGACTTTATAAATTACTTCAGGTCCTCCTGCATACCATACCAACAAATGGGCCCAACTCACCTTCTTACAGTGTGTGGTGATCTTTACCCACCAGTAACCTCTTCTCTTCTTTGTCCTGGGTCCTCAGAGAGGCTACATCCCCAGCCTGCCTTGCAAGTAAGCATGCCCATGTGGCTAAATTCTAGGCCACGGATGACTTGAAGTGCTGTGTGCCATTTCTCGATCAGGTTAAAAAACGTCCCACTGAGGCTTCTTTCTTTTTGCAGATTTCTGGGCTGAATGTACCTTCTGAGATGACCTTGCAAGCTACACAGCAGAGCAAGTGCCACACTGAATCCCGGAATGACTGCCTGGGGGCACATTGCAACTCATGTTTCACGATGGCAACTGTCAGGTCGTTCTCTACCCATATTTACTCGCTGTTACCCATCAGGAGATAGAGTCTATTCCTCCACTCGGATGCAATCTGGGCTAATTTAATTGATTTGGCTATTTAATAGAATAATATGGCATTAGGAGGTTTCCTTGAAGCTTCCATCAAGGCTTCTTGGCACCCAGGCACCATACTACGAGGAAGCTGTGGAGAGGCCCCCGGAAACTAGTTGTAACTTGCCAGCCATATGTGTAAATTATCCTGGAAGGCTGTCTTCTAGTCCCAGTCGAGCTGCCCCAGCTGTTATCATGTAAAGGAGAGAACTGACCAGCGGAATCTCAAATTCTGAATTCACAAAGTCATGAAATATAATATAAACAAGTGCTATTTTAAGCTGATAAGTTTTGACATAAATTTTTATGTATCAATAAAAAAACTGAAACCCCATCTTACCTCTGCCCCATCACTACCCTAGAATGTGTATGTATAAGAATAAGCTTCTAACTTTTCATCTCTAGTAAGATAAAATTAACAAATAAAATTATATATACTTAGTGTATATAACATAATAATTTAATATAATATACATTGTGAAATGATTACCACCATCATTAATTAATACATCCATGACCTCCTCCTACTGTTACCTTTGTTGGTGAAAACACTTAAGATCTACTCCTTTAGCAAATTTCAGGTATACAATATATTATTATTAACTATAATCATCATGCTCTACATTAGATTCCCAGAACTTATTAACTTTACCTGAAAGTTTGTACTCTTTGACCAACATCTCCCCATTTTTCCTACTTTCCAGCCTCTGGCAACCACCACTCTACTTTCTGGTTCTATAGCTTGACTTTTTTAGATCCCACACATAAGTTATACCATACAGACAAATATACAATATTTGTCATCCTGTGTCCGGCTTATTGCACTTAGCACAATATCCTCGAGGATCACCCAAGTTTTCACGAATGACAAGATCTCCTTCTTTGTATGGCTGTATGATATCCCATTGTACATATACACCACAATTTCTATATCTATTCTTCAACAGACATTCTTACTTAGGTTGTTTCCATATCTTGGCTATTGTGAATAATGCTATAATGAATATAGAAATGCAGATATCTCTTCCAGATACTGATTCCATTTCCTTTGGATGTATACTCAGAAGTGGGATTGCTGAATCATATGGCACCTCTATTTTTAATTTTTTGAGGAAGCTCCATACTGTTTTCCATAATGGCAATACCAATTTACATTTCCACCGACAATGTACAAGGGTCTCCCTTTCTCCATTTTCTCGTTGATTTAGATCTTGTCTTTTTGGTACTAGTTATCCTAATAGGTGTGAGGTGGTATCTCACTGTGGTTTTAGTTTGTGTTTCCTTGATTATCAGTGATGTTGAGCACCTTTCACTATCTGCTGGCCATTTGTTATTTCTTCTTTTATAAAAAATTTCTCTTCAAGCATTTTACACTTTAAAAATTGGGTCATCTGTGTTGTTTTTCTTTTTGGCAATTGAATTGCATAAATTTCTCATATATTTTGGATATTAATCCCTTATTGGATATGTAGTTTGCCAATGTTTTCTTTCATTGCATAGGCTGGCTTTTTATTTTGTTGATTGTTCCCTTTGCTGTGCAAAAGTTTTTTAGTTTGATGTAGCCTTACTTGTTTAATTTTGCTTTTGTTGTATATGCCTTTGGCATCATATTTAATAAATCCCTGCCAAGACGTCTGTCAAGGAGTTTTTCCCTATATTTTCTTCTATGAGTTTTATGGTTTCGGGTCTTACATTAAGTCTTTAATCAATTTTTTAGTTCATTTTTGCACATGGTGTAGGATATGGGTCCAATTCCATTCTTTTGCATATGGATATCCAATTTTCCCAATCCCATTTATTGAGGAGACTATTATTTCCTGTTTGTATGTTTTTGGCACCCTGGTTGAAGATTAGTTGACACTATATGCATGAGTTTATTTCTGAGCTATCTTTTCTGTTCCATTGGTCTATGTGTCTGTTTTTATGCAATACCATACTGTTTTGATTACATGTAGCTTTGTAATATAGTTTGAAATCGGAAGTGTGATACCTTTAGTTTTGTTATTCTTTCTTAAGCTTACTTTGGCTAATTAGGGTTTTTTTTGGAGTCCCTATTATCTTGAGCCTACATGTTTATGTTGGCTTAGTTGTCATTACAGGATGGGGGAGAGGTATTCCTTCCTCTTCTAGTACAAATATTGTGAGAAGAGAAAAGTAGAGAGTGCAAGAAGAAGCAGAGTGAATGTCAAACTGTCATAATCTCCCCTCTCTTGACTGAAGTTTAAGAGGTAAGGGAAAAAGCACTTGAAATACACTGAGGAAAATCCTCAGGGTAAAAAGGCTTCTGCCAAGAATGGTTCTTAGAGGAAATCATTTTGCACGCTGCCTTTACAATCATGGGGTACAGCACAGTTTGTTGTGCAGGGAGAGAGGCTTACATGCACACCAGATAACCTCAAGTCACACATGGAATGTACAGAACTCAAAGGTTCCCATGTGTCTTCATTGTGGGGATGGGGTGCAGTTATCTGACTGCTGAGATGGAGAACCCTGGTTGGAGATGTTCTGGTGGGGGCAAAGTGGTGCCAAAGCCAAGAGCTAGAGAGTTGACAGGGACAAGCTTGGAGTCACAACCAAATCATGCCTTTGGAGAGTATGGCCAAGCCCTGTCAAACTAAGAGATCAGTCCACAAGTTATGCAAGCATCAGACCTCAACAGCAGACACAGCCCAGAGCAACTGAGGACTTGTTGTCCCCCCTACCACCATGAGGTCATTTGAACCATATTTCCTTATGGTTCAAATACCATCCTTGAAAGGAACAGAGGGGAGTTCAGAAAAAGGGAGTCTATGAATTTTATCTGAATGAGACAGAGAATTTATCTAATGACAGTGTTTAAATTATTAAATCAGAAAAATTTACTGAATTAGTCTATAATATTGTATCACTACCTAGCATTATGGAAACTTATGAAGGAAATCAGATCAGTTACAGGAAAAAATAGAGAGCACATTTTCTCTACACATTGGAGTGTAGTTTGAGCACAGGTGTGACCCCATTGGATATATGTCACCATTTCTATTTTCTAGATAACCAACCAAATCTTCAAAGTCAGAATTATATCCATGACACAGCAGACACTAAACCTCTTTTAAAGCTCAGCCTGGTGCTTTTTCTACAGATTCTGCTGCATCCTGACCTCATATTCTGTATTTATTATTCTACTTATGCCTTAGACCTCAGATATAAGCTCTGGACTTAGTTTTGGAATCTAGTTATAACTATAATGGGGGAGAAGTAGAGAGAATACATGGTGTTTTGACGCATTTACAACACAGACACATACACACATGAATAGTAAATATTTTCTATGCATTTACATGCACACACCAAGAGAGGCAAATGTCACAGAGTACATGTGTACCACGTGCACAAAGTTGTGTCATAGAATGTAAAGAATTTACTTTGCATACCTATCCTGTGGAACTATGGAGACCTGGTGATTTTTCCTAGGCCCTGGGTACTTGTTTTTCCTGTGCCCTGTGGAGGAATGTCTGAAGAGGAATGTGGCTTGTTTGCCAAATACTCTAGTCACCTGAGGTCCACCACTTCTAGATGGAAGTGAAGGGTTCTACAATGTTTTGCCCTTAGAAGCATATTCTTGGGAAGTATAGAAGCTCACCCCAAGCTAAAAGAGAGTAGGGAATCTATAATCTGCCTCTGGGAACCCTAAATGATTACTAAAAAACTGTTGATTGTGTGATGTCTTGAAGCTCCATGTAGATTTGCTTCTCCAAGCAGCTTTGTAAGACTGTGGACATTCTTTGTAAGAATGATGTGGTCCTGATAGGCTGAATAGAGTCAGAATGGATATCTTTGTATGGTGATGTCATACTCCCAGAAGGTTCTGGCAGTTCTTGGAACATGAGGAAGTGAGAAACAGTGATCACCTTACCCTACAGAAATTTAGTTGAAGAGAAGTACCATTCCTCGAAGAAGCCCTCTCAGAGGGGAGCTGCTGGCCAGGAGCTGTAAGTGGGAGCCAATGGAAGTGACTAATGAAGATCACAAAAAGAGGTTCACTAGAGAGGACTTCTTCCTGGCAGCTCTCTTTTAGGGTGAGTTTATCTTAAGAAAGAAAGAAGTCAATCCACATTTTCTAATTATCATCATAGGGGAATACAAATGAATTTTCTTATGAAAAAAGTGGTGGAGTTGGAACTTCAGAAACTCAAAGTAAGAGCTTAGGTCAGCATGGAGTCTTCCAGCCTTGAGACTCATCTCAAGAAAGAGTGCTGTATTCACAAAAGAAGGTGAGTGGTAAACGATTGCTCTTATAACCTCATATGAAAACCAACAGATCTTCAGTTAACAGTCCTTTTCTTCTCCAGTTGAGGTACAAAACGGCAAAAACTATTGCATTTGAAGGGCTTATTTTGAACATTGCTGGCACTTCTGAAAGGAGGTTTTTAAAACTATCATTCTCCAAATGAAGCAGAATAGCAACAGGCTCCCCAATCTTTTAAGAAGCCCCAAAAGTAATAAGGGGAAAAAAAAGAGAGACCAGCATATAGGAGCGTTCAAATAATATGTTGGGTCTTATTTGATCTCTAAGGTTTAACTAGGTATGAAATTCATCTGCTCGAAGTACTCTCTGTGTCTCTGATCTTTGTTCTTTGGTATAACCACAAGTCTTCAATTACACTGGATCTCTACCTTCTAATTTATCCATTTTGCTATCCTTGACCTTCACACATTTTAAACATTCAGTTAGTCATGCTCCCAAATTCATTTCTCAGATACATGTTTTTCAAATGTTAATTTCAATTATAACTGTCTAAAAAATGGTAGGTTCAGGCTAAGTACAGTAGTACTATTGCCACTCGATAGGCAGTCTGACCTCTTGGCAAGGCTCCCATAATTTTTTTCTTTGGATTTAATATCTTTTTACCTAATAGATTAGTTTTAGAATGACAAATTGACTTAAAAAGAAATCTAAGGAGCAATGTCCTTTTTGGGGGGCCCTTAATCAGAGAGTAAGAAAAGAATCAGAATTGAGAAGGTATCTTTATTTCTGTTTCAGAATCTCCTAAGAAAAATAAATCCCTACCCATGTCTTATGGAAAATAAAGAAACTGGAAACAGGAACTCTTTTGGACTATGATGCTGGTACTAGAGTGGTCAGAGTCTATGATTATTTGGCTCTTAAGCTCCATAGACAGTGACCTTCATAGTCTGTCACCTATGGCCTTTATTCTCTAGCAGGATAATTTTTAAAAAGAGCAAATAAAAACAATTCTGCCATTTTTCATCCAAGTTCCCCTTTCCCTTTGTATCGATGAGTTACATGTGCACTTGATCCAATCAAATGACTCCTAATGACTTCTTACTTCTCAATATTTAAAGGAGAAATTGAAAGTGTTGTTCATCTATTCTGATTACATATGGTAACAAGACTATATAATATGGTTGCAGGATAGAGAGGGGAGGTTTTAGAGCTAAGCAGATAGAAAGGCACTTTTGAATTCATTGGAAAAAGGAAGAGACATGTTGGTCCAGGTAGGAAAAGTAGATGAAAAGTAGAGGGAGAGAATATAAGCAACACTGGAGAAGGATTTAGGTTTCCCTTCACCCTGGCAACATTAGAGGTATGGAAAGTAGACTCTTTGGTGGAAGATGGACTACATAAGCAAGAACTACCGTGCAATCTATGTTTTCCTAAAAGATAGGAAATGAAGTTATCCTAGGACTTGACTGACAGGGAAGGAGAAAGGGCTATCACCAGTGAAAAGAAGAGAGTTGACAGAAATGACCTTAAGGGAAATCTTTGGCCACATTGACTCTTAAGCAAATGTAGTTTGCTTTTGGGAAACTGGCAGGCTGAACACAGAAGTAAATGTATCCTAAGGTCATGTGCACATTTGAGAAAACAAATGAACTGTCTTTGAGTGTGGCAAGTGCATTTTGCAGACTGAGATTTCTCAGGAATTCTCAGTAATGAGCGTTCGTACAGCCAAAAGATGAAGAACGGAAATAAGTCAACACAGCAAAATTTAAAATAAATTTACTTGTTCAAGACATTTTATTGATTCCCTACCCATTTGAAGTACTTGGGACTCAGAAAAATCTGTTCTTTAAGTATTTTATGTGCTTATGGGAAAAGACAGGTAATTAACCAAAATAAAGTATATAATAAGTAAGTTGGTGACAAATACTATGGAAAAGCATTCCAAGCAGACATAAGAATAAGCATAAGAGCCTTGAGGTGAAGAAATGCTGGACAAACATACATTCAGAGACTAGATGAAAGAAATGTAGAAGAACTGAGGCCACAAAGGTAACTGGGAATCTTATTATGATGGATCTTGCAGGTCATCAATAGCGGTTATGCGTTTCTACATAATGAACTACTCTCAAACCTAGTGACTCTAAACAACAGTAATCATTTCTTTTGCTGACAAATGTGCGACTTAGTCAGGGATTTATGAAAATGGCAAATCTTTGCTCCACGTGACATCAAAGGGTGCTTCTCAGTGAGGGCCTGGGGTGTCCACGTAAGTGACGGCTTAATCAAGTTGGTGCTGGCTGGGGGCACAGTCAGAATGATGGGCCATATGCCTTATTTCTTCTCTTCAAGATTTCTCCCTAGGTAGTTTGGGCTTCCTCACAGAATGATGGCTGGGTTCGAGGTGTGAGCCTTCCAAGAGAATAAGGAAGAAATGCATGGTCTTTACATGACGTAGCCTTGAAGTCACAGATTATCACTGCTGATGTACTTCACTGGTCAGGTCTGCCTTAAAGGTTTGCACAGTTTCTTTTTTTTTTTTAAGTATTTTTATTTGTTTTTAATGTTTATTTATTTATTCTGAGGGAGAAAGCGAGAGTACTTGAGCGGGAGAGGGGCAGAGCCTGAAGTGGGGCTCAAAACCACAAACCTTGAGATTATGATCTGAGCTGAGATCAAGAGTGGGACACTTAACCAACTGAGCCATCCAGGCACCCCTAGGTTTGTCCAGTTTCAATGGGAAAGGACATAGACTTCATTTCCTGGGGAATGACAAGGCTCTATAGAAGTATGGGGACAGGAGTGCCTAGATGGTTCGGTCAGTTAAACATCCGACCTTGGCTGCGGTCGGAGAACCATGGTCGGAGAACCATGATCTCATGGTTCGTGAGTTTGAGCCCCACATCTCTGCTAATAGCAGAGAGCCTGCTTCAGATCCTGTGTCCTTCTATATCTCTGTCCCTCCCTGGCTCATGCTTTCTCTCTCTCTCTCTCAAAAATAACTAAACATTAAAAAAAAAAATAACAGCCTATGGATAGGCGATATTGTGTGGCCATCTTTGGAAAATACAATCTGTCAAACCACAATAATAGCTTTGGAATTATTCTGAGTGAATAGAGTGACCATTATAGTGCATTGAATAGAGAAGCGACTTAAGTTTTCAACAGGTCATTCAGTCCTCTGTGTTGAAAATAGACGATAGTGGGGTGCCTGGGTGGCTCAGCAGTTAAGCATCTGACTTTGGTTCAGGTCATGATCTCATGCCTTGCGAGTCTGAGCCCCATGTTGGGCTCTCTACTGACAGCTCAGAGCATGGAGCCTGCTTCAGATTCTGTGTCTCTGCTCCTCCCCTGCTTGTGCTCTTTCTCTCGCAAAAATAAATAAACATTAAAAAATGTAAAAAGAAAAGAAAATAGACGATGGCAAGGGCTGACATAGGGTTAATAGTAAAGAGGCTACTGATAAAATAGGGTGAGATGTGAAGGTGACTTGGACTAAAGTTGTAGCAGTGGAGACAGTAAGAAGTGGGGAGACTGAGCCTATTTCGAAGGTAGAGTCAGAATGATTTGCTGTGAGATTAGTAGTAGGGTGTGTGAGAAAGAAGAGTCAAGAATGATACTAAAGAGGATATCCTTTCTTTCTAAAAATGACTGGCTTTTATCAGACAAACTCTCCCCAGATAATAATTAGAAAATTGAATAAAATACACACACACACACACACACAGCCAAAAATATTTGTTTAAAAGCAGCAGAACGCTCCCAATGCAGACAGAAAAGTCTTGAGGATCTAAGATACCAAAGGGAAAGCAAACACATGAAGGTGAACCCAACACTTCATGTTACTTTTTCCTTTGGGTCATTTGCTGGTTTATAATTGGGGCATGTCTGAGAGCTGAGAAACCGAGCAGAAATATGAAGCTAACTGGCAAAGGAGCATCAGGGTGCTCGTAGGACAGAGTTGGAGTTCAAGGCTATGAAGGCAGCCAAGAGTAGAGGGAAAAGACCTCAGACAGCAGAAAAATGCAAAAAGATACAAAAAAGGTGAACTAAACATTTGGTGCTGCTTTCTCTTTTAAAGGCTTCCAGAAAGCCTAGAAGCTGAGCAGCACCATTACAGTGGTGTTAAATTTTCTAAAACTTTAAGAACTCCCAGCCACTGTTTCAAGAAGGACTATATACTCAAACAGAAAAAATATAAAGAAAGTACAGGGAGTCATAGCATAGTAAAACTACCGAAACCCCAAAAACCAGCCAAACATTGTAAAAATAACCAGAGAAAAAGGAAACATAAGATATAAAGAAGCTACATTAAAACAATAACATGATGTCTGATTTTTTTTTAACAGAAATGTTGGAAGCTAGACAACAAGAAAATAACATCTTTGTTGAAACAAAGGACAGGTGTCTAGAGGGGGTATTTCTTTGTCAAAAATATACCTGTTTTATGGATTTTGAAACCAATTTTAGCACTACCCTCCAGTAAAGTTGTATTTATTTATATTCCTACAAATGATCTATGAGAATGCTTGTTTTGCTGTATTCACCAGCACAGATAATTATCATATTCTGATCTTTGCTGATTTAGAAAATAAAATACTATTTGTCATCTCACTTTATATTTCTTTGATTACTAACATGGATCATCATTCTTTTCATACTGCATTTGGCCTCACTCACATTTTCCTACATTTAGCAAATCTTAGATGCTCCCAGTTTTACTGTCTGCCCCCTATTATTACTGGCACAAGGAAACCTCATTACTGTGTTGGTATCTTTATTTTGTATCTGACCACTTTTCTAAGCTCAGTTATTAGACCTAGTAGTTTTCAGTGAATTCTCTTCGGTTTTCCAGGTAGTTAATTTATACTCTGTAAGTAATGATAATTTTGTGTGACTAAGAGGTATACTCCTTATTACTTTTGCTTGCTTTTCATCAGTAAGCCTCCAGAATAATACTGAAAAATGGTAAACATTATTATAGTGTAGGTTTCTTTTATTTCACCATACAGATAATAATGTTGGCTTTGATTTGTGATAAATATGCTTTGTCATTATGTAAGCATCTATTTCTAGTTTACTGAGATGTAATTTTAAGAGTGTTTAATTTCATCAAAGGCATTTTTAACATTAATTATAAATTTATTTATTAGTCTCTTTTGTCCTATCAATGTGGTAAATTATATTAATATATTTCCTAATGTTACACTGTCACTGTATTCCCAAAATAAGTGCTATTTTTTTAATGCTGTGATAGATTTTCATTTATGATTTTTGTATCCTATAATGTTATTTCTGTCTTTGTCAAGTTTTGGTGGCAGATTATGCTAGCCACATGTAATGAATGGACTGCAGTGTCCATAGTTTTACATATCTGGAATAGCTTCATTAGCATAATTTATTCTAAAAAGCTTTTTCAATAATTTATAATAAGACCTATGGGGAGGTGCAGGAAAAGATTAAATTATTTGACAATTTTGTTGATTTCTCTTGTGATTACTTGTTCCTTCATTTTTGTTCTTTTAAGTTCTCTATGATTTTTAATTCATATATTTCCTGGAAAAATTATATATTTCATCAAATTTTTAAAATAGATTAGCAAAGGACTGTGGATAGTGTCCTTTTGTAAGTTTTATGGGTCTATAGTTATATCAACTTTCTTATATTGTATTTACAAAGGTTTCTGTTTTTCTTAATTCCAATGGCCATATTTTTTCTAGACTCTTTACTGAAGCTGATCTTAGATTTTTATAATTCTTATTTATTTGGAGTTTCTAATTTATTACTTTCTGCTTCTATGGTTGCAAACACCTTTCTCCTGCTTTCTTTTGGATTTATTTTGTTGCTACAGTTTTAGCATTTTGGGTTAAAGTTGTAATTCATATAATTTTATTATTTCTTATTTATCAAATAAGGTATTTAAATTTCTGAATATTTATATATTGGCTGTGCATTATAAGCATCCATCTTGTGTACATGAATTTATTGCGAAAAAGAACTCTAAATATCATTTTTGAGAAATACACCTAAAAAGCCCATTTAAAGGATATGAATATGCAAGAAAGTTTCAATGATTGCTCAGAGAACAGTGAAAATTCTGTTAGCTATAAAAACTAACTGGAACCATCTATTTTCCGATTTAAAAAAATTTTTTAGTGTTTATCCATTTCTGAGAGAGAGCATGAACGGGGGAGGGGCAGAGAGAGAGGGAGACACAGAATCTGAAGCAGGCTCCAGGCTCTGAGCTGTCAGCACAGAGCCCAACATGAGGCTTGACTCTATGAACCAAGAGATCATGACCTGAGCAGAAGTTGGACGCTCAACCAATTGACCCACCCAGGCGCCCCTTATTTTCCGCTTTTAAAGGCAAATTGTATTATGGGTGGGCAAGATTACATAGGATACATATTAAAATATTAAAAATCTTCAAGGGGATTACTTGGGTCAATGTGTGTTGATTCCAAATTCGCATACCTTTTTCAGTTCTCTATAATGATCAATTGTGTCTAGAAGGATGTCCTGAGGCATTGCAAGATTATCATCAGCAATTACATTATTTTTATTATATTAGTCTTAGGAAATGTCATGAGTACATTTCTAGAAGGATTGGAGTAATATTTACAGGGATTTTGACAAAAACGAAGTTTCCACTTAATTCTGGATTATTTACAAAATACTTCATTGTCTGAACACTTAAATGAAACATGATTTGATAATCTTTCTTATATGCTTATGTTTACTAAGCACTTAGTATTCTACCACTTTTGGTATATTATCTTATTTAATCTTCATAACAACATAATGAGAAAGGCAATGATAGGAAAACTGAGGCAAACAGTGGTTCAGTCTTAGAGTAAATGGCAAAGGAAGGACTCAAATCCAAACTATCTGTCCCCAGAGCCCATGTTAATTCTTTACTGTCCTACCTACCAATAGGTTGGAAAATGTGAGGCCACATAAATCACAAAAGAAATCCCTGTGTAAATGGGCCACAACGTGGGATAAGATGGGGACAGCATGATCCAGCATATGGCAGTGTAACTTTTTTTATAGCTACTTCACCACTCCGGATGAGAGAGTGGGTCCTCCAGGGCAGGACACAATCCCTTAGAGAAGGTGACACTTTTATTGCCATTGCAGGAAGGAATTATGTACATTAGAGCATTCACACAAACACCTAGATTGTTTCTGCATAGCCTGCCAAGTCGTGTACAAGTTCTCCCATTCAAAGGAATCTAATTTAAAGGAGTCTTTGCCTCAGTATGATGCCACACCCAAATGAAGTATGTGCTTTTATTTGTCTGTGGCATCAGTGTGGGGAACCAGGTGCAATGTCCCTAGCAGATCACAAGATGTACCCTCAAACAGGCCACCCTCAAAGGATCTTTTCTTTCGCGTCCATAGGTTCTTTCCAACTTGGCATGGTAATGGGACTTTGGGTTTGCTTCTTGAGAATCCTTTGTTTTTAAAAAGCTCATATTTATTTCCTCATTTTTCTTGGCAAAAAATAAAACAACAATAATAGTATTAACACTTGGTACAAACAATGAGAATGCAGAGAAAGATTAAAAGTGGCAATTAGTGAGGCTACTCCGCTGGATAGCATTCCAGGGGACACTCAGAAAATTCACTTAAAAACACCAAGCTGTACATAGTCTCAGATTTTCCATTTTCATATATTTATCATGATTTTACCACACTTCAGTAACAATCAGATAAAAGGTGATGATCTTACTGACTCTTATTCAGGATGACTTGTTAAGTTTTTGCCACAGCACAAGCCTTCCTTTGCAGGGACCAAATGTATGAAGCTTTTATCATGCTTTCTACCTTGCCTGCCAAGGGCTCAGGAGTTTCTCTTAGTTCTTGTACTTGCATAGTCACGCAATGTCTTCTTTCAAAAGGAAAAATAAAGGACCTTGAATAAAACAAACAGTTGATATTGATCTAAGCTCACTACAAAGGAAAGTAATTAAAGGACAGATCATTATTTCTCTGATGCAATTTTAATCGCCCCCACAATAAATTCTCTACCCTGATTATCCTGCAACATTCAGAGATTTGGACTATTGTGTTCCAGGTTTCATGCGATATAGTTCAATGGAATGACCTCATGAATGTGATCAAGGTAGGTTTATTTGGCTCTTGTTTTAGTAAGTACTGTCTTAACTCATCAGCTGGCTTTTTATTTTTTTTTAAGACCTTGGATAAATAACTTCAATAATGAGAAAGAGTTTACAGAAATGTAGCTGTGTCAATAAGAAATGAGTTTCCATTGACTGTTAGTATAATTATGTCTCATATTTACTACACTGAATTCAAATGGGAGGGAGCAAAGTCTTTAAATTTAGGCTGTCTCTTTAATAACTTTCCAACATTCTGTAGAATACAATAAAGTAATATAGTTTAAGTTTTGTTGAAAGGAAATTAATTTTGTTCCAGTATAATAAGATTTCAGAGCATATTTCTCATATAAGAAAAATAGGATAAAAATATGTCCAAATTGTTGTTTTCATTGCATTGATTTTCTATGTATTGCCTTCTCCTCAAAATATTGAGCTACTCATAGTTTTGGAATAACAGCTCTAGATATTACAATACGGCATTTTGCATTTAGCATAGTTTCATCTTTCATTCCTTCATGTGAAAGTCTTTTCTTTCTATTTTTCTCATTAAATTATTTCATTCCTAGCCTAAGCATAGTCATATTCTGCCCCTTACTATTTTTTGGACGTGTTTTTGCTTCTCCAATTAGATTATAATCCCCTGGCCGAAAGGGGAGCGTGTCTTACCCTCTTTGTATTGTTACCGTGCAGCCCAGTCCCCTAAGCAGTGGATAAGCAAGAAATATTTATCTATTATGATTTAGAACTTGCTCGATGAAAATTACACAAAATCAGAATGAGAAAATAATGTCATTCACATAACATTTTTTAAAGCAAAGAAGATCAGTATTTATGAAACAAGCATGGTACAGCAGGCACCAGATATACAGGATGTAATGGAACCCTTGAGGTAGTTCTTTATTAGTTCCGCTCTTCAATGTGGAAATGGAGACTCATTGAGGCAAAGTTCAGAAACTTGAACTTAACTGCTGCAGAGTCAGGTTTTAGGTCTGACTAACTCCAAAGCATGACCCCTTTCCACTGGGCCATGATGCCTTTTGTGAAAAACATTAAAACACAAACCTCTCTACAAAATCATATCTTTCATTTGATGTGCAAGAAGTGAATGACATTTCTTGCTGCCAAAGTAGTGATATCTTCTCCCATCGAAGGTTAGAGGGGAAAGCAACTTGTCACCATACTATGGAAAGTTAGGTGTGCAGTATAGATTATTTAAAAAACTAAGTCTGATCTCAAATTAGAGAATTTAGATGTGGAGATAACTCAGTGAGGAGAGGAAACTCCTGGCAAAGAAACTGTGGCAGTATGAGGAAGAAAAGTTGGTGTTACATGGACTGATATGATGTTACTATTTGGGGACAGAAGAAGAGGAGAAAGGATATATATGAATATGCACAGAATATTTCTGGAAGCATCTGTATGTAATAGTCATTGCTCCCAAAGAGGATCACTGAGTCCTGAGAGAGAGAAAGAAGAAGGCTTTTCACCTTTTATTCTTCTATATGTTTTGGGTTTTATAAAATAAATTTTGCTTAAAAAATAAAAATGAAAAGTAACTAAATCAAGAGGCTGATGTGGTTTCATAAATATCTCTTGAATTCAGACATGAGAGGGTATACTTAATAATAATAGTTATAACAATAATAAGGTTTTGTATGTATCTGAAATACACAACTTCAAAGTACTTTTGCTTGTATCTTATAATTTAACCACAATTCTATAATGGCTTCCCTTATAAGATGGAGTATTTTTAACTATATTTTATAGATAAAGAAACTTAGATTAAGCAACTTGGCCCAGGTCAGAAGCAATAGATCGCCCCTAATGTTCTGACTCTGATTTCAATGTTTCTGTCATACAAAATGTAGCAGGAGAGAGTCCAGAAAAGTACAGAAGAGTGTCTAACTTGTTATAATACGGTAGACAGAATAAAGTCCTGATTAAGGTGAAGCTAACAAAGATTTAGAAGACTGCAAAATTAAATATACTCACAAGAAGAACAAGAATGTCATAAGCTCATTGCTTGTGAAAGATGACAGAGAGAAAAGATGGGCTTGTCCACATTCTAATTTGCTTTTATCATCAACATGATAACATGATTGGCTGAAAAGAGGGAACACACTTCAGAAGGGTTAACTGATGCCTGAGACTGGTTAAGGGATAAATGGAGTATATGTAATTACTCTCAATGAGCTTGGATCTCATTACCCATGCAGATTACATCTGAGATGCAAAAAGAGCTTGTGCTAGTGATGTGTGGTAGACAACAGAGGGGCTGAGAGGCTGTGTATGTGTACATACCTGATCTTTAAAGGGATGAAGAAAACAGATCTTACAAACCATGTGCCATAAACTAAGCTATCGATTCTAGACACAATTCTAGAAAGGATTAATAAAGAATAGCTTAGAAATCCTTTAAAATGCCCTAGTCACAGCATGAAATCAATTGCATTATGTATTAGTTTGCTGGGGCTGCTAGAAGAATTTCTCACAATTCTGGAGACAAGAAATCTGAGATCAAGGTGTTGGCATGGTGGTTTTCTGAGTGCTCTCTCCTTGGCTTAAAGATGGGCCATCTTCTCCCTTCATGTCTTCATATGGTCCTTTCACTGAAACTACCTGTGTTTAAATTTCCTCTTCTTGAAGGTAATGATACCAGTCATACTGGGATAGGGTCCAACTTAATGACTTCATTTTAATTAAATTACCTCTTTAAGGGGTGCCCGGGTGGCTCAGTCGGTTAAGCGTCCGGCTTCGGCTCAGGTCATGATCTCAAAGTCTGTGGGTTCGAGCCCCGCATCGGGCTCTGTGCTGACAGCTCAAAGCCTGGAGCCTGCTTCAGATTCTGTCTCCCTCTCTCTCTGCCCCTCCCTGCTCACTCTCTGTCTCTGTCTCTCAAAAATAAAATAATACATAAAACAATTTTAAAAAATTACCTCTTTAAAGATCCTATCTTCAAATGCAGTCACATTCTAAGGCACTGGGGGTGAGACTTCAACAAATGAATTCTGGGGGATACAATTCAGCCCATAACAGCTAAAGTCAGACTTTTCCTTCTAATAACAATACAGCTAAAAAGAGGAAAACTAAATACCACTGGTTTTTAACAAAAATGTAGGAGTGGTGTGTTGGAATCAACTGGAATATTTTTCCAAAGTATATTCTCTGTCCCACCCCTCACATGGAGATTCTGATTATTCAGTATTCTCCTCCTGCTCCAGTTGAGAGCTACCATTACATATTTTTAAAAGCTAACATTTATTGGATACTTGCTATCTGTCAAGTACTATTAAGTGCTTTGTGTGGATTATCTTATCTAATCCTCATGAAAAGCTAATGAGAAAATTCTCTAAGATATTAATATTATCGTATTTTATAGATAAGAAATCTGAGTCCCAGAGAGGTTAAGTAATTTGCACAAGGTCTCAAAGCTAGTAAACTGAAATGCCAGGATTCAAAACCAGCATATCTGGCTCTAGATTCAATGTTCTTAACCACTGCACCATTCTTTCTCAACACACTATATCTGAAGTTCAGCAAAGCACTCCTCATAATTCCTCATGAACACAATGATAATGATAGAAACTGAATTATAAAACAATTAAGTAGGTTCAAAAATCTTGAATGGCTCTTCCTAAAGGACATTAGCTAGTGGGTTGATTACAACATGGAAACGTGGTTTCCACTTTTTCATGGCCTCTTTTCTTGGTCCTACTCTAGTTTATATTTAAATCAATGATTTACATAAGAACATTAACAAGAACAAATGAGGTTGAACTGGGAAAGATGGAAAATATTTGTATTTTAGAACTAGAATTTATATTTCAACTCTATGTGGGAAACAACTATGAGGTGATACACAATGGTGCCAGTGGAATGGGGATCACTTAGCCTGTGGGTTTTCAGGGGCATTACAAAGGGAGGCCTTTTGTCTGTCTTGATGTCACCTTCAAATCCACTTGGTTGAAAGGTCATGAAGAACATGAGGATATGGAATCATAAGGAAGAGATACGAAAGAGTGACTTAATAAATAAGAAACTCCAATACAGACATAGAGGGATAAGACCAAGTTAACACCTCACTTGTGAACCAAAAAATCTTAACTCTAAGGCTTTAGAATCTTTGAAATTTTCTCGTTTTTAAAAAATCTTGTTTATTTCTTTGTAGTCATTAGCAGGAAAAGTCCCAAACCCTTGAAATCACAAAGGATCTATGTGATGATAGCCTATGAAAAGAGCAAGTAAAGATGTGCTGAGGATATGGGTTCTTGTTCCTCAAATTCTGGGGCAGGGGTAATGGGAAGATCCTAGGAAATGGAGTGACTAGTGACAGAGGCTGAAATGTTCATGGAATGTCCCATATTGGGAAGGGGGTACCCTGGATATAAAAACAGAAAATCCTGACAGGGCCTCTAATAACTGGAATTATTTTATAAATGGACAGGAGTATTGTTAAGGTAATATGTTCCCTGCATAGGATGAATAAAGTTGTAGAGGGGTTTGTGTTAAGGATAAGGGTTGCTGTAGATTCTATTATGAATCTAATGATTCATTACCTATGATCTTATTATCATTGAGACATGGAAATTACATATTAATGGATTATTTCAAAAGATAGCTCAAATCTAGATGTTATGTCTAAGATTATACATTAATAAAATTCTACTGTATATTTATATATTTACAGTATACAAAGTGTTTTTGCAGACTTTACATCTAATGTTTACATTATCTCCTTTAATCACTAGTAAAGTCACTCCAATCTAGCTTCTACTTCCACTACTCTACTAAATTGTTTTTAATAAGTAATTTCCTACTTTCTACATAAAATCAATGCTTTTTCATCCTATCTCACTAAACTCCAACTCTTTCCCATGTTGCCTTCCATAACAGCACACAATTCCAATTATTCTCCTCACTCTCTCTGTCCATTCCTTCTTGATCTTCTATTTCCATTGCAGGCTCTTCTTGCATCTGAAAAAGTTGGGGCTCTTTGGGGTTTTGTCCTTGGTCCTATTTACTTCACAAGCTCCAATTTCTCCTTGGATAATCACATCTAAACCTGAAGACTAGTTACCAATGTTCCCCAAATATCTCCAGTTGAGTCACTGTTGCTGACCTCCAAACCAGTTTTTCCGACTGTATACTGAACATCTTCGTTTGGACATCCAGAGGATTTTCAGATCTCACATGCCTAAAATGGAATGAATCATCTGGTCTTCTAATTTCCTCTTTACTTCTCTCTCAGTGTTTCCAATGTTGTTGGATTACAACATTGTTTCCCAACTTCCAAGCCATTGAAGATTTTTCTGGACTTTCCTTATTTTGTACTCATAGCCAAGTGTGGTTGTTTCCTAATCATCTCGAATTTGTTCCCTTTTGCTATAACTCCAATACTTACCATCTCTTGGTGGACAAATGGAATAACTTCCTGCTCCTGCCCTAGATTTCATCAGTCCAACTTCTGCATCCCAGCCCAAGAGATCTTTCAAAAACACAAAACTCATGGAGCAACTGCCCTGCCACACTTGCTCACCCCTGCCTTCAGGTTAACAAACAAACTTTACAGTTTGGCACGGAGTACCTTCTGGAACATTTCTATATTTGTACCTCACTATCCACCCCTCCTTCTTAGATACCACATGTGCAAGTCACATTATTCATTGAATAGTTCCCAATCACATCATCCTCTACCTCACCTTTGTGTTATGTTATTCTTTCCGTCTTGAGCATTTTTTCTCATTCTCTCTTTTACTCAGCTCAGACATTGCTTCCTTTCTGACCCTTTCCTAATTGTCCCCTCCCCCTGAAGAATTCAGAACCTCTTCCATTCTCCTATGGCACTCTATACAAAGCTCTATATCTGTATTCATTATGTATTTTCACAGCTCATGTATGCATCTATCTCCTTCAAAGAATGTAAGCTCCTTAAGCAGATACCACACACCGATTCTCTTTGTGCCCTGGTAGCTAATATAGTGCCTGACTTGTAGCAGACTGCAAACTTCTGTTGAATGAACAAAGTGCCTTCTGCCTAGAAAAATAATTAGCCAAAATGAAAAGAATCATAGGAGAAACTTACAAAGAAGTGATTGGTTTCCATCACAGAGCATCTGAACATTAATGCAGTTCATGCATCTCTGATAGGCATACCTAGTTTGCACAAGATTAGTGACCTCTTCTAGCACTGCTTTTGCCTTCTGCTACTGTCAGGACTCCAGAGGGAAAGAGAGAAATGAGACTTTAGGAGGCTCTCTGATCACCTGTATTATATTCAGTGCCCTTGACTGCCCTCCTAGATACCCCAAACTCCACTTTCATAGGCTTTACCAAGAGAAAATAAAGAGGATAAAAAGAAGGATATAATTAGAAAATGAGGTAGGAAGGGTACTTTGGAGAGCCCCAACCTGAGAAAACAGGCAGCAGGAGTTTAGCCCTTTAAAGAGGAAAGGTAGCATCATTCTCCATGGCTCCCAATGGCAAGTGGAACTCAAATGATAGTTCATGAAACCAAGTCAGAGATCCAGCAAAGTACCAGAAGGGAGACACTGCATGTCCACTGGCAGAGCAAGAGATTCAGAGACAAAATGTTGCATATCTCACTTGATAGTGGGTAATTTGTGACCTTAAAGAAAATTGGTAAGCAGGTGATGCAAGGCAGGCTGAATGCCTGCAGGACCAACAACAAGTAGTCAGGTTCATGGTTGCTGTCAGCTTACCTTTAATGGACAAACAGCCTGCTAAAAATTCAGGGCCTTTGGGACAAATTCAACTCACAGCCTATTTTGAAAAGCCCGTGAACTAAAATGATTTTTTTACATTTTAAAAATATAAAAGAATAAGAGAGAAGAGTATGTAACAGAGACCATATGGCTCAGAGACTAAAACATTCACTATCGGGCCCTTTACCGAAAAACTTTCCTGATCCTTGTATAGATGTCTCTGTGCAGCTAAGCCTCCATTTGCTTCCAGAATGGTTTATAAAACTGCACACACTGGGATGAAATTTTTGAAAGTTATGCTTTCATTACATTATTATAATCAACTTAGATTTCCTTATGTTAAAGGTTAAAAAGTAGACTTTATTATTTCTTCTATGGATGATTTCTATTTGTAGAGCCTCTATGTTCTCATTGGGGAAAAAACATAGGACAGGAAGTTAGGAGATCTGGTTCCAGTGACAACATCAGGACTGGTTGCAGACCTTAGGTGGCTCACTTTACATCACAGCATTCTAATTTCCTAATCTGCAAAATGAGGATAATACCTGCCTTGCTGTACCTTGTATGGTGTGAGGATACAGTGAAATAATAGATGTAGCAGGCTTTGCAAACTTGAAAGAGAGATACAAATAGAGGTATTATTATAGATGTGACATCATCAACCCTTAATTACAGCTACCTGGGGGAAGATGAAAGACAGATAAATTAAGTTGTTAGTTATTAGTGGAAATGCTACTCACTTATTCTTTTATCTCTTTCTCATTAAATCTTTAAGAAAATTAACAATTGTCAGGGCCTATGGAGTTTAAAGGTTTTATTCCTTAGTTCAATAAATTAGTGTATTTGCTTATTGTGTATTACATGCTCAGTACCTCATACCCCACTCCCACATTCTCCTGTGGATCCCCACCATCCAACATGCCCGTGGCAGGAATCCATCCAAAGTGGTGCCACAAACCTAGTACTGGGCAAGCAGCCCCAACAGGGGCCAGTACCACTCCAAAGTGACTCCTGTCCCAGGGAGAGGAGAAGATAACCACATATACCAGTTTGACTGCAGCCCCAGCAGTGGGCTGGGGGCAGACAATTGGTCTGACTACAGGTCCCACCCACCAATGAAAGCTGCTCAGAGGACAACACAGGGAGAGTGCCCTGAAGTTTGGTGCTACCACATCTCTGACGAATGCCTTGTCTGACCCAACTGAAGTCCAAGGAGGCCCCTGACTAGCCCACTAACAACACAGGGACCAAACCCTGCCCACAACAGGCAAAGAGCCATTGCAGACGACTGGACTAAAGACAAATGTGATTCAGCTGCAATAGTAGGACACACACATCACACATAGGAGACACGCCTGAAGTGCTGAGGAGACACCCCTGAAGTGCTTGGTTTTAGTGGACAGGGGATATTGTACTGCAGGGCACTATAGGACCTCTTCTTCATAAGGCCATGACTCTCAAAAAGAGGAGACATAGCTGACTTTCCTAACATATAGAAACAGATACAAAGAGCTAGACAAAATAATGAGACAGAGGAAAATATCCAAGTGAATGAAGAGGACAAAATCACAGCAAGAGAGCTAAATGAAATAGAGACAAGTAATAAGATTGATAGGGAATTTAGAGTAATCATCCTAAACATACTCACTGGACTTGAGAAAAGAGTGGAGAACCTCAGTGAGATCCTCAACAAATAACTAGAAAACATAAAAAAGAACCAATCAGAGATGAAGAACTCAATATCTGAAATAAAAAATACACTAGAGAGAATAAATAGTTGAATAGTTGAGAAAGCAGAAGAACAGATCAGTGACCTGGAGGACAGAGTAACTGCAAGCAATCAAGCTGGACAGGAGAGAGAAAAAAAGAATAATAAAAAAGAAAATAGATTAAGGGAATTCAGTGATACCATCAAGCATAAAAGCATTTGCATTATAGGGATCCCAGATGGAGAAGAGAGAAAAAGGGGAGCAGAAAATTTATTTGAAGAAATAATAGCTGAAAACTTCCCAAATCTGGAGAAGAAAACAGAAATCCAGATATAGGAGACACAGAAAGCCCCAAACAAAATCAACCGAAGGAGGTCTACATCAAGACACATAATAGTTAAAATGGCAAAAAAAAAAGTAGTGATTAAGAGAGCATTTTAAAAGTAGCAAGAGAAAAGAAAACAGTTATATATGAGGGAAACCCCATAAGGCTATCAGCTGATTTTTCTGCAGAAACTTTGCAGGCCAAAAGAGAAGGGTAAGATATATTCAAAGTGCTGAAAGAAAGAAAAAAAAACCCTGCGACCAAGAATACTCTATGCAGCAGGGCTATCATTCAGAATAGAAGGAGAGATAAAGAGTTTCCCAGGCAAACAAACTTTAAAGTAATTCATCACCACTAAATCAGTCTTACCAGAAATATTAAAGGGGACTCTGTGAGTAGAAAGGAAAGACCATAGGCAGGAGTAAGAAAAGTAGGAAGCACAAAAGCAGTACAATTATATATCTATAAAAATCAGTCAAGTGATTCACTAAATAAAAGGATGTAAAATATAAACACCATATACCTAAACTGGGGAGAGAAATAAAGATTTAGTGCTTTTAGAATAGGTTTAAACTTAAGCGACCATCAACTTAATATACACTGCTATATGCATAAATATTATATATAAACCCAGTGGTAACCACAAATAAAAAAAATAGTAATCAATATGCAAAAAATAAAGAGAAAGGAATCCAAATGTATCATTACAGAAAGCCAGAAAACCATGAGACTACAGAGCAAGGGAAGAAAGGAACAGAGAAGAACTACAAAACCAACCATAAAACAAATAACAAAATGGCAATAAGTACATTACTTTGCATGTAAAAAAACTAAACTCTCCAATCAAAAGTCATAGGGTGATGGAATGAATAAAAAAGCAAGCCCCATCTATATGCTGTTTAAAAAAGACTCATTTCAGACCTAAAGACACATGATGGGGGCACCTCGGCAGCTCGGTTGGTTGAGTGTCAGACTTCGGCTTGGGTCATGATCTCACCATTTATGAGTTCAAGCCCCATGCTGGACTCTATGCTGGTGGTGCAGAACCTACTTGGGATTCTCAGTCTCTCTCTCTCTCTCTCTCTCTCTCTCTCCCTCCCTCTGCCTGCCGTGTGCATGCAAGCTCTCTCTCTCTCTCTCAAAATAAATAAATACATACATACATAAAGTAAAGACACATGCTGATTGAAAGTGATGGGATGGAAAAGCATTTATCATGCAAATGGAAGTGAAAACAAAGCTGGGGTAGGAATACTTATATCAGACAAAATAGACTTTAAAACAAAGACTGAAACAAGAGACAAAGAAGGACACTAATCATTAAGTGTATAATCCAACAAGAAGATATATAGCAATTGTAAATATTTATGTACCCAACATGAAAACACCCAAATACATAAAGCAACTAATAACAAACATAAAGAAAATAATTGATAAAAATACAATAGTAGTAGACGACTTTACACCCCACTTACAAAAATGGATAGGTCATCTAAACAGAAAATCAATAAGGAAACAGTGGCTTTGAAGAACACACTGGACCAGATGGATCTAACAGATGTATTCAGAACATTTCATCATAAAAAGGCAGAATACACATTCTTTTCAAGTGCACATAGAATGTTCTCCAGAATTGATCACATGTTAGGCCACAAAAAAAGTCTGAACAAATTCAAGAAGATCAAAGTCATACCACGCATCTTGTCTGACTGCAATGCTATGAAACTAGAAATCAATCACACGAAAAAATCTGGAAAAAGCACAAATACATGGAGGTTAAGTAACATGCTATTAAACAATGAATAGGTCAACCAAGAAATCAAAGAGGAAATAAAAAATACATGGAGTCAAATGAAAACAAAAACAAAATAGTCCAAAATCTTTGGGATGCATCAAAAGCTGTTCTATGAAGGAAGATTATAGCAATACAGGTCTACCTCAAGAAGTAAGTAAAATCTCAAACAACCTAACCTTATTTCTGAAGGAGCTAGACAAAGAACAAAACCCAAAATAAGTAGAAGGAAGGAAATAATAAAGATAAGAGCAGAAATAGATGAAATAGAAAATATAAAAATAGAACAGATCAATGAAACCAAGAGCTGGTTCTTTGAAAAGATCAGCAAAACTGATAAACCTTTAGCCAGACTAACCAAAACAAGAGAGAGAGAGAGAGAGAAAGAGAGAGAGAGAGAAGAATTCAAACAAAATCAGAAATAAAAGAGAACTAACAACCAACCCCATAGAAATACAAAGGATTATAAGAGAATATGAGAAATTATATCCCAACAAATTGGAAAACCTAGAAGAAATGGATAAATTCCTGGAAACATATAACCTCCCAAAAATGAATCAGGAAGAAATAGAATATTTGAACAGACCAACTACCAGCAATGAAATTGAATCAATAATCAAAAAAACTCCCAAGAAACATGACTCCAAGACCAGATGGATTCACAAGTAAATCCTACCAAACATTTAAAGAAAAGTTAAGACTTATTCTTCTCAAACTATTCCAAAATAAAAATAGAACAGAAAGGAAAACTTCCAAATTCATTCTATGAGGCCAGCATTGCCCTGATATCAAAACCAGATAAAGTCACCTAGGAAAAAAGAGACCTATAGGCCAATATCTCTGATGAACATAGATGCAAGAATCCTTAACAGAATATTACCAAATGGAATCCAGTAATATGTTAACAAAAGCCTTTCACCATAATCATAATTCATAAGTGAGATTTATTCCTGGGATACAAGGATGGTTCAAAATTTATAAATCAATGAACATTATACGTCACATTAACAAGACAGAGGATAAAAGCATATGATCATTTAAATAGATGCAGAAAAAGCATCTGACAAAGTATAGCATCAATCCTGCTAAAAACTCTCAACCAAGTAGGTTTAAAGGGGACATAACTCAACATAATAAAGGACATATATGAAAACGCAAAGCAAACATCATACTCAATGGTAAAAAACTGAGCTTTTCCCCTATGATCAGGAACAAATTTTCCCCTAAATTCTCACCACTTTTATTCAACACAGAATTGGAAGTCCTAGCCACAGCAATCAGACAAGAAAAAGAAATAAAAGGCATCCAAATTGATAAGAAGTAAAACTTTCACTATTCACAAATGACATGATACTATGTATAGAAAACCTGAAAAACTCCACCAAAAAACTGCTAGAACTGATAAACATGATGGGCACTGAGTAATGTATAAAATTATTGAATCATTATATTGTACATCTGATACTAATATTATATTGTCTGTTAATTATACTGGAATTAAAATATTTAAAACTCTTATTGTTATTACTGAGACAATAGCAAGTTTTACTTTCCCATGTTGTCATTCTGCATGGCCTCTGTATCTGTCTAATAATCTGACAGTATTATCCCTAACACTAAATCCAATAAATCACAATTATTTGTGGGTTAGGCCATGTTAAATGACTATGTGTGGGTGTATGTATATATGTGTGTATATATATGTATAGATAGATGGATATAGAGATTTTATATATATATACACACACATATATGACTCCTGCCATATATATATTTATATATATAAATATATATATAAGTATATATTTATATATATTTAAAATCTATATATAATCTCTATATAATATATAAAATATATATTTGTGTATATACACATATATATGTATATATATAAAATCTCTCTATATGTAGAATCTATATATATAAAATCTCTATATATAATCTCTCTATATCTCTCTCTATATATATAAAATCTATATATATATTATATACATACATGTATATATGACTCCTGCCATATATGTATATGATACACATACACACATATACACACACAATTTTGTCTCAGATCCTTAGTTGTTTCTTTTATCTAAAATGTTCCTTCTCTAGGTATCTTCTTGGCTAACTCCCTTGGCTCCTTTAACTCTTTGCTTTAAACTCATCTCAATGAAGCCTACTCTAACTATCCTAGTTAATACCACAGCCTGTACACACACACACACACACACACACACACACGCATACAAAGAGTTCATTCTCTACTTTCACCTTTTTCTCAAGGACAATTTTACTTCCTAATATACTACATAATTGTTGAAAAAAAACAGTTCCATTCAATGTATTGTGCAACTAGAAATAATTACTGAGTACATAATATTACTAATTTTATAAGTGATTCTGCATGGAAAAGTCATAGTTCCTGATAGAATATGTAGCAGTAAGAAGACATTTACTAAATGGACACATGTCAACATAGAAGATCACAAAAATAAAATACAGCATAATATAAGAATGAAACAGAATGAAGTTTGTAGCACAAATCTATTTATTTTCCATTTTAAAAACATTTATGTACATTTATTAACACTACATTTTCAAGGATGCATATTTATCTAAATAAAGAAGGCAAATGGAATGAAAGGACATTTTTTAAATATAATTAGAAGTTGCTATCAATAAGGCTGGAAAAGAATGAGAAGGAAGATAAAAGAGAAAATCACTAATAATTAATGGAATAATGAAATAACATCAAAATTGTACTCGGTTGAATAGTACCTCCTCCAAACTCATGTCCTTCCCAGAACCTCAGTATGTGACTTTATTGAAAAATAGGATTGTTACAGATGCAATTAATTAAGATGAGCTCATACTGAACTATGGTGGGCCCTTAACCCAATGTGAATGACATTCTTTTAAGAAGAGAAGAGACACAAATGTCCATTGACAGATGAATGCATAAAGAAGATGTGGTATATATATATATACAATGGAGTATTACTCGGCAATTAAAAAGAATGAAATCTTGCCATTTGCAGCAACATAGATGGAACTAGAGGGTATTACACTAAGCAAAATTAGTCAGAGAAAGACAAATATCATATGACTTCACTCATATGTGGAATTTAAGATAGAAAACAGGTGAACATAGGGGAAGGGAAGCAAAAATAATATAAAAACCGGGAGGGGGACAAAACACAAGAGACTCTTAAATATAGAGAACAAACTGGCAGTTGCTGGAGGGGTTGTGGGTGGGAGGGGATGGGCTAAATGGGTAAGGGGCATTAAGGAAAACACATGTTTGGATGAGTACTTGGTGTTATATATAAGGGATGAATCACTGGATTCTACTCCTGAAATCATTATTGCACTATCTGCCAACCAACTTGGATGTAAATTAAAAAATTTAAAAAAATGAACTAAAACCATAAAAAAAGAAGAGTAGGGACAAAGAGACAGACATGCACAGAGGGAAGACAATGTGAAGATACACAGGGAGAATGCCATTTGACAACGGAGGCCGACCGGACTGATGTACCTACACACAAAGAATGCCAAGGATTACCAACAACAACCAGAAGCGAGGGAGACACCAAAAAGGATCTTCACCTAGAACCCTCAGAGAAGGTATGGCACCGCTGACAGCTTGATTATAGATCTCTAGCCTTCCAGAATTGTGAGAGAATAAATTTCTGTTGTTTTAAGCCACCAAATATGTAGTACATTCTTATGGCAGCTCTAGCAAACTAATACAAAAAGAAAAAGTCCTGCCTAGATCCACAATAATGACAATGAACTAATATTACTAGGATAAATAGAGGCTGCAGTGGAATTTTTAAATTCTGGATTTGGGGAACAATATTAACACCCATATGAGAAGGCAATAATGTGCTGTCTAAGACTTGTACTGCATAGAATCGCTCTTTGCCAGGGCTGTGGTCAGATTTATGCTGCCTTTGTAGCTAAGAGAAACTACCGTAGAAGGGTACTCCTTCTGTATTTGGAAACATAGCCCCAACTTGCTTAATCAGGATAGGAGTAGAAAAAGATGTTTAGACAAGTTTGTGTCAATCATTTCTACAAGAGGTTCTTAGGTCCCTATCAGTAAACTTTATTTCTATGAATGGCTATTTTAAATTTAGATGAAAAACAAAAACATTGGAACTTGTCCCAAACTTCAGTTAACTATTGGCGCTTGAGGAAAGTGCCTGATTATACCCTGAAATCTGACTTGTTCCTAAAAGAAAGGGGGACACAAATTGACCCAGAATTGATGGTCTGAGCATATTTTTTTACATGTTTATTTATTTATTTTGAGAGACAGAGAGAGAGAGAGCACGAGCAAGGGGAGAGGCAGAGAGAGAGAGAGGGAGAGAGGGAGTCCCAGCACTCACAGTGCAGGGTCTGACATGGGGCTCAATCTCATGAACCGCGAGATCATGTCCTGAGCCGAGATCAAGACATGGATGCTTATGGGGCACCTCGGTTAAGCGTCTGAGTCTTGATTTGGGCTCATATCATGATCCCATAGTTCATGGCATCGAGCCCCGAGTGGGCCCTGCACTGATAATGTGGAGCCTGCTTGGGATTCTCTCTCTCCCTCTTTTTGTGCCCCTCACCCATGGCTGTGCATGCTCATATGCCCACTCTCTCGCTCACTCTCTCTGTCTCAAAAATAAATAAACATTAAAAATATAAAAAGAGTCAGATGCTTAACTGACTAAGCCACCCATGTACTCATGAGCAACTTCTTTAAAGTTAGTGTTATTTTGACTTAGGGAGGAGATGAGTGAGTATGTGCACCTGGTAATATTCACACCCTTTCCTCCCTGTTTCCAACCCCTCCCACAGCCTTTCAGATCCAGGACCTTAAGTATTTCAGAAAGAGTCTTAAGGTACACTCTCTACAACGCTGGTTTTCAATTCCCGGCCCCCCATTTATCAAGGCATAATTGACAAATAAAATTGTAAGATATTTAAAATGTAGAATATGATTATTTGATATATGCATACCTTAATGAAGAATTCCCCCCAAGGAGTTAACACATCAGTCACCTCAAATATTTACACTCTTTCTTTGCTGCCAGCATTTAATTTCTATTCTTTCAGCCAATGTGGATTATACAATGCAGACTCAACTAGAGTCTCCATGTTATACATTACGTGCTCAGACCTTATTCATCTTATGGCTGAAAGTTTGTACCCTTCCACCAAGCTCTCCCTATTTCCCCCACCAGCTGGTTCTCAATTTAGACACTCATAAGATTCACTGGGTGATTGCTACACTGTTGTTTCCTCAGGCTCCTGTCCGACCTCACCTCCTCTCACCACCCCCCACCCAGAGATTCTCATTCAGGAGCGAAGTTGGGATGACGACAACAACAACAACCATCACCACCACCACCACAACTGCATTCTATTTCATTTAAATGTCTAAGGTAATTAAAAAAACCCTTTTTTAAAGTGTATTTATTTTGAGAGCAAAACAGAGCAAGCAGGGGAGGGGCAGAGACAGAGAGGGAGAGGGAAAATCCCCAGCGGCTCTGTGCCCGTTGGTGTGGAGCTGGATGCAGGGGGCTTGAACTCATGATCTGTAAGATCATGACCTGAGGTGAAATCAAGAGTTGGACGCTTAATCAACTGATGAATGGATCAAGAAGATGTGGTTCATCTATACAATGGAATACTACATGGCAATGAGAAAGAATGAAATCTGGCCATTTGTAGCAAAGTGGATGGACCTCGAGGGTGTCATGCTAAGTGAAATAAGTCAGGCGGAGAAGGACAGATACCATATGTTTGCACTTATAGGTCTAACAGGAGAAACCCAACAGAGAACCATGGGGAGGGGAAGGAGGAAAAAGAGTTAGGGAGAGGGAGGGAGACAAATCATGAGAGACTCTTGAATACTGAAAACAAACTGAGGGAGGAAGGGGGAGGGGGAAAGGGGATGGGGGGTGATGGTCATGGAGGAGGGCACTTGTGGGGAAGAGCACTGGGTGTTATATGGAAACCAACTCGACAATAAACTATGAAAAAAAAAAGAGTTGGACGCTTAACTGACAGAGCCACCCAGGTGCCCTTAAAGTAATTTTAATGTACGTTCTCTGGCACTACTTTAAGAAATAGTTTTCTCGATTTTCCACATTACCATGCCTATGATTCACATGGAGTCTTATTAGAATGCAGATTCTGATCCCCTCTTGGTTCAGGATGGGACTTGATTTCCAGCTCTTCTAACACGTTCCCAGGAAATGTGAACACATATGGTCCCCTGACAGCACTTGATGTGGAAAGCATTTAAAATTGAATGCTTCAGAAGCATCACAGATCAGGTCTTTTCCCCGCACCAGTGTTTTTCTAAAGCTCCCGGGTGATTCCAGCACACAGCTAGGTGCAAGGCTACAAAGCCAACAGCCACTGCCAGTGGAAATAGTGGCTTCTAACTCACAGACATTCTCCAGGCACAGACTCATAGTAACTGATATTTCAGAAGAAGAGATGACTAATTTCGAAGGAGTGAAATTTAAAAAAATTTACAATTATTTTATTGCCTCAAAGACCACTAGAATTACTCCCCACCATATTATTTTCAGCTAATTCAAAATGAACAGTTGTGTGTTGGCGAGGACGTGGGGGGAAAGGAACCCCTGTACACTGCGGGTTGGAATGTACATCAGTGCTGCCACTGTGGAAAATGGTGTGAAGTTTGCTCAAAAAGTCAAAAATAGAAATATCGTATGATCCAAAAATTTCACTATTGGGTATTTACCCAAAGAAAACAAAACTGATTTCAAAGGATATATTCAAGATGGATACATAGGGAAGATGTGGTAAACACACACACACACACACACACACACACACACACACACACACACCCTAGTGGAATATTACACAGCCATAAAAAAGATGAGGTTGTGCCATTTACAACAACATGGATGGACCTACAGGGTATTATGTTAAGTGAAAAACTCAGACTGAGAAAAACAAATATGGTAAGATTTCACTCAAATATGGGATCTAAAGATGAAAAAACCAAACAAATAAACAAACCAAAACCAGAAGCAGATCTGTAAACACAGAGAACAAACTGATGGTTGCCAGAGGGGAGGAGGATGGAGAAATGCACAAAATGGGTGAAGGGGAGTGAGAGACACAGGCTTCCAGTTACAGAATGACTAAGTCACAGGAATAAAAGTACAGCATAAGGAATATAGTCAATGGTATTGTCATAGCATTGTGTGGGGACCCACGGTACCTATACTTGGGGTGAGCATAGCATGATATTGAAACTCATCAGATCACTGTTGTATACATGAAACTAATGTAACATTGTGTGTCAACTATACTCAAATAAAAAAATCAATTTAAAAAAAGTGACAGTTGTGGATAGACCTCCTTATGATTTTGTCATTTGAGAGTCAGAATTTAGTGTGATATCTTTCTTCTTTGTATCTGGATTTATTCTGGTTTCTGAGCCTCGTACAGTGCTGGTTAAGCTGCAGGATTGCGGTCCTGAGACACAGCCAGGCAGCCTTCCACATACCACTGTGGGTTCACAATAATTAGAATGTAAAAGACATCAGGGCGGTCTCATAATCAGTGCGATTATCCCTCGATTTCCCTCAGTTTTCACCAACCGAGTACTCATCTTGGTCAGGAATTGCCTTCTGGCACCAGAAATTTGATTATTCTGACTAAACCTGCATTTCAGATAACAAAACTTTTCCCCCCCTCTCTCTTTGTGTCTTCGTTTCACCAAATGATTAACAAGAAAATTATTTCTATAATTCAATTCTGATTTCTATAACCCCCACCTGCTTATGTGGTAGCTTCAGTGGGGTTTCTTCCAGGACATTTGCTTACAGGAAGGGGCCAACCTTCTTTTCTTCAGTTATTATTAAAGGGGCTAATACCTGTGGAAAGTACCTTGTAGCCACATTAGGCTAGGTTCCCTTATCGTTGTTGGTAGTAGTAATTCAAGAGAAGTCTTCTGAAGGGATCAGAAGTGGCATTTGGCCAGATAATCAAAACATTTGTCTAAAACAAGGAACTGTTTTAAAAATAATGTAAAGTATCAAAATGTTAGGGGCACCTGGATAGCTCAGTCGGTTAAGCATCTGACTTCAGCTCAGGTCATGATCTCCTGGTTTGTGAGTTTGAGCCCCACGTTGGGCTCTGTGCTGACAGCTCAGAACCTGGAGCCTGCTTCAGATTCTGCATCTCCTTCTCTCTCTGCCCCTCCCCCACTCATGCTCTGTCTCTCTCCCTCTCAAAAACAAATAAACATTAAAAAATTTTCAATAAAAAAATAATTTAAAAAGTATCAAAATGTTACATTTTAATCTGAAACATTTGTAGACATAGCTGACATTCAGCCAGTGTGCACTAGCAAGGCTGTGTAATCATTCAAGTATCCTTTCCAGTGGGACAGAAATCAGTACTGACTGGTCAGGGCCAGAACAATACTGGTTGTTAAAATATTCGGATATAATCCCTCGATATTCATCAATCTTTTGACATAGGTTCAAAATCATTTCTTTGAGTATAGGTCTTCTGATAGGAATTCTGTTTCTTTCTTCCCATAAACCACACCCATAGCATACCATCCTGAATTCCCAATTTTAGTATTTTTAATGTACTTTGAGAATCAAAAGTCAGTTAAGATGCAGTGTAGACATCCACAATTTTATGAGTCACCACGCCCCCCTCAACTTTTAGACTATCTCACCCCGATCTCATTTAACGGCAATCCTTAAATCTCACCATAAGCTTGATGAAGCATTCAACCTAGCTTTCATAGAATCAAAAACTTTCTTTTCATATTCCTGTTATACTCTATGGGTTTACATAATATCTAGTTAAACTGTGCAATTACAAGAACAGGCACAATGGTCATAACATGGGAAGAAATGCAACTGGTCCTAGTCAATATAGAATTCAACTGGTGGGGATGGAAGAGTCTGCAGGCACTCTAGAATTCAGCCTTCTGCGTGCAAGTGTTCAATCGACCAGGGACATGGATGTTAGGTGAAAATACATGAAAATTCTAGTATGCCATCATCTTCTGACCTACAAAACCAGCAGTTCAATGTGGTCCAGCTAGGATATTTTACAGAGTGATGTGGGTCAACTGAGGCAGCTTCAATTACAATGTTACAAAAGCAAATTAATTAACAAATAAATATATAATATAATAAAAGAACAGAGCCACTTTTCAACACTTTCAAAATCCTTAAGATTTTTGGACTACTTTTGTTAATGGTGCTTATCCTTCTGACAAGCATTTCATAAAAGCTTTCCTCTGGTCTCAAAAGAAAAGTTCAAAAAATGCTATTGTTAGAGAAGTTTGGGAAATACCACATACCCGTCCCATCCAGGAGATTCATAATGCTCATCAGCATATTAAAGGCTCTGAGAAGTCCTGTAGCAAAGGCCTTTGTTTAATCTGTTTACCCTACTTAGGGTTTCATAAATTTGACAAAAGTAGGCCGTTTCATGTAACATCTAATCCTGGAGAGCTAACGTTTAATGAAAAAAACACACTTTAGTGAATGCTACCAACTAGCGTTAAAGAAAGTATTAATCTGATTTTGCAGTAGATTAAACAAATACCATCTTAATATCAGTTTGAAACAGCACAATTTGTGCAGGTGTCCCAAAGCACTATACAAATTTCATTTAATGGTAATGTTCTCCCTGTACAAATAGAGAAACAAAGGTCTAAAGAGGCATGAGGTGGCTTGCCAGAATACACACAAGATTGAGACAAACTGGAACTATAGCCCACAGGTCTGAACAATGATTTCTAAGCTGTGTTTACAAACAGAACCAAATTGCAAATTGTAGCTACTCGCCGTTTCTAACTGAAGTATCTATTTAAGTCAAGTTCTGCCTTGGTGATTGTGTTTTCATTTATTGAATTTTAATTGAACACACTTGTAAAATTAAAACACACTAATTTTTGGTGATGTTCACGTATTTACCTCTCTAGGGATAACCAGCAGTCCCTTTTGTTAACTGCATGGTGAAGAAGGTGAAAGAGACTCTGCGTCTCACCCAAGGCATACATACGTCTTCCTGAGGAGTAGATAGTATTTCTTCATGTGACTTTAACATCAGATCAATTAAAAATAAGAATGAAGGTAAACAGTGTACTCCTTGAACCAGAAGTAAGAAGACCAAACTTTGGAGCTCCCAGGGCAGAGTTAACATTGACCTCTCTATTTGATGGCTGGTGGCTTTCATCCCTAATTGAGAGCCGGGACTCTATAAAATTTCCAGCAGCTACAGGGATTCATGGATCTCCCGCCTTAGTTCCGAAGCTCATTGATGAAACAAGACGTGAATATATGGCTTTCTGCGGGCGAGATTCCGACCTTGAGAGAAGGAGTCTCAGTCACTTGTAAGGTTAAATAGATTTATGTGTTCTGGAGCTTGTCAGCATAATAGGTGTTTCCCAGCATTTTGGAATTGCATGTACGTGACAGAGGAATAACTTTTAGAGCATACATGCCTCCCCCCTCTGCCAGGGCTGGGGGGTGGGGAACACTGATGTGTGACTTCAGAATCAGATTTACAGACACCCTTGCTCTGTTATCTTTGAATACTCTCCCACACTACAGGGCCTCATTGCCTCTGTCACAAACAATATCTGTTATTTCGGAACACTGTAATGCTTTACCTCGAGGCCGAGCCAGAGTTGTCAAATAGAGATGAAGAGCCTTTTGGCAAAAAAAGGGCTCTTAAAATGTTTACCTTCTCATACCTAATGGTTTTAGATCATATCTTATTAGCCTAGGAGACCATTATATAAAGTACAATTAAGATCTCCTTGACATTTTCTAGGAGTTCCAATTCAGCTTTGCTAATGGCTATAACTTCATTGCCTATTTCTCTCTCTCTTTTTTTTTAATTTAATGTCATACAGTGTTGGAAATGCAGTTTATAATATTGTAGACTACCTAGGGTGCACTTGCAGTAATTACACAGAATGTCAACAGCCTCTCAAGCTGGATCCTGTGTTGATTGCATCTTGTGACATTTTCATTTGGTCAACTTGTTGGAATTACACCTCTGTGGGCAGGCTTCTGCCCCTCCAACGACTGCTCAGTTTGATCTTGTCTATGGAGTTTAACATTCCCCAATTATAGAAAGAAAGCAGAACTGGGCCTAAGAATAGGATCATTGTTTCCCTGGGCGGTATCCCACCCATACTGTCATCACTTTCATTCAAGGAACATCTAGCGAGCTTCAATTATATATTTGACCCTGTTTTAGGCACTAAGGACACGAAGCTTTATAAGAAGCTCTTCTGCTGTCACTCCTGTGTGTTGAAGTAAGAGAGTTCAGAAACATCTTTCCACCAGCAGAGAAATTTCTTCATAGAAGAGAAATCCCACAGGAGTTAAGATTTGAACCAGAGCGTTCTATTCCATATCCTGTTTCCTTTTTTTTACCCCCCACATTTTTTCCTCCCTGGGCCCATGCTATCCAGAACTCTAGTTATAAATAGGCTTTATGTGGACCACAATTTGGCAAAAAATATAGCTAAAATGTATGTAGTAGTACCCATGCTCTGCTGGGTTCTGTTATAAACTCTTATATATAATCTCCATAACAAACCTATATGGCAGATCTTATTATCACCATTTTACAGACAAGGAAACTGAGGCAAAAAGAGGGTTTTGTTTTAAGTCTCACACAGGGAATAGAGAACCTGAAGTTTGACCCTTGATTATTTGCAAAGAGCCTGATACTGCTCTGCCATTAGGAGGAAAGTCCTGATAAAGGATCAGTACGGTTAATTAAACAATATAGTCCCCAGAAGATGATTAACACATGTCATAAAAGCAGCATGGCTGAAAACAAAGAGGGTCAGGATGAAAATAGAACACAGACCTTTCCCTTAGCCATCCTGCCTGAGGACCTAGAACATCAACTCCTTTGCAAAGAGGGATAGGGGGTTAAAATAATAACAGCCCTATATGTGATTCCTATTTTATTTTAAATATACTAACACTTAGGTAAACTGGTTAATGTACCATATAGTTGATCTCAAAGGAGAGGTTCACTCAATCAACTAAATACTTTTGTTCTATTTATAAAGTCCCGAAATAAAGGAACTTCTTCCAGTGTTTTTAAAGCAGTAGTGTGAATGGGCAAGGGGCACCGCATACAATAGCAGCTTCCAGGATTCTGGGGAGGGAAGTGGCCCCTCTTACAGAAACTGATTGAAGCAAGCTCATTCAGGTGTAGGACTACTTCATTTTGTATGTACAATGTCTTATTTTGATGATAAATGAAAACAAGGAAGCCAGAGGAGTGAGCAAATAATATTATGCTCCTAGCAAACTAAGGAGAGGTCACACGTTTAGAAATGACCACTAGGTTTTTAGCCCATTCTGACTCTGGAAAGAAGGGGCGAATAGGCAAATAGGTTAACTGGTCAGGTTAACACTAGATCTCAGAAAGTGCTAAATCAGATGCTGGGAAGTGTTAAACCATTGATCAAAGAGAAATCCTGCCTGTTAGCCAAGATTGCTGGGGTTAGAAATTCTCTTTACAGTATCGATCATATTTTTTACTTGCTTGACTGGTTGAAGAACAGGTTTGGGCCTATCCCTAGATTTCTTGAGGGTTAAAATGTGAAAAATATATATAACAGGTTTATTTGAATGGGCTCCTGTTTAGTTCTCATTGTCTTTGAATAAAATTTATTATATTCCATTTATGTTCTTTTTAAGCAAGTTAATTATCTGTTTTTCTGACTACAAATCCATTCGAGTCTGGCTCAAATAGGCTCCAGTGTTTATTTATGGTTTTCTTGGTCATTGAGTTAGATTTTGGGGGGTCATGCTTTAGATATTACCATGCTGCAAGTTATTGGTCATAAAACTTTTGCATATTTTTATAATTGTCTTGACTTAAAAAACGTAATGTTCTACCAATATATTTGAAAACATCATAGATATATAGAAAAAGGATGGAAAAAAGGATGCAATATGTTTGAGAAGTTTCTTTTTGACATATATTTATATAAGAAAGGCTTTTTTTACTATGTTACATTTATTATATTTAGTGACAGTGGCTTTTACTATCTGAGATCTATGTTTAACACTGAGCTTACAGAGTTTTAATGTAATCTTCCAAACTTCTATAAATTAATATAATGTGGATATATTTACTGTATTAAAAATAAAATGATAATGTAGGGTCTGCTTGTGGATGAAACAAGAAAAAGTAAAATAACTACTTTAAAGAATTCATTCAGGTGAGATGGAGTAACTGAGACTAAGTTATTGCCTTTTACTCTTGGTTAAATAATAGAGTACACAGAGGATGCCTGGATGGCTCAGTTAGTTAAGTGCCTGACTCTTGATTTTGGCTCAGGTCATGATTTCATGGTTCATGCGGGCTCCGCAGTGAGTGTGGAAACTCCTTGGGATTTTCTCTCTCTCTTTCAAAATAAATAAACGTTAAAAAAATAAATGATAGAGTATATAGGACAAATAAACGTAAAACCATAAGAAAATAAGATGTCCTAGCATCACTGAGGTGTGCTGTAATAGCATTCGTGATTTAAAAAATGGCATCAAAGGTGTACGTTTCTCAAAGAAACAGATCAAGAACTGTATGCCAAAAGTTGCACATTTGTTATGTTTGTAAAAGCTTGTTGACTGATAAGAATTAAGATTTGTGCATTTTACGGGGCACCTAGGTGGCTCAGTTGGTTAAGCGTTCGACATCAGCTCACGTCATGATCTCACAGCTCTTGGGTTCTAGCCCTACATCAGGCTTTGTGCTGACAGCTCAGAGCCTGGACCCTGCTTCAGATTCTGTGTCTCCATCTCTCTCTGCACCTCCCCTGCTCATGTTCTATCTCTGTCTCTCTCTCTCTCTCTCAAAAAATGAAATAAACATTAAAAATTAAAAAGAGATCTGTGCATTTTACTATGTTAATTATTTTCTGAAAAAGTTATACCTTGTTTCTAAACAAGGTATGAAATGGTGGCTACAAGAACACTGATGAGCATTTTACTGAAAATTTTAAATGTTATTTTAAAAAACAATAGACAGTAGAATTGACTGTTTCATGCACAGCTGTAGGAGTCTTAACACCTGGATAGATTTATGTGGCAAAAAAGAGGGCCGACTGACGGAGCACAGGTTAAGCCACCCTGGCAATTCACAGCTCTCTCTACTGCTTGCTGCAGTGAAACCCAGCACTCGCCCAGAATATCCTCCTCCCCTGCTCTGGGTCCCTGTAGAGAGATCCTTTGATCCTATTGCCACCAACCACATCAGTTATGTTGCTGATGAACTTAGAATGATTCCTCACCAGGGCCCAGTGCTCATGCCCACACTACAGCCCTCTGCAGTGTCTGTCCTGAAGCTGTGAATGTCCAGGGCATTGATTTCTCTGTAAGGCTGTCTTGATCTTCCAGAGCTTCCAGCAATGTCCTTCATCATGGCCAATGCTGCAAAACTGAGGTTGCCACTGTGCCCTCCTAACATTTCAAGCAACTTTTAGGAAATCCTTCCCCAATTATTTTGTTTTGTTTTGATTTTGTGACTTTTTATTGACACACCATGCCTTTTGGTCAAGGATTCTTTAGGAATTGAGTCAAATATCTGTGTGGAAGGCTCCAAATATCTGTGTTTGGTGTGGCTCTCACAATCCTTCCTCCTCAACATCAGCCCTGCATTGTTGAGTCATTCTGTATTACTTAGAATGAGTCTTTTCATAGGATTCCTCTTGGCCCTTCATTCAACTCCAAAGGGCTCACCTCTGTTATCCCGCAGACATGTCTAGATTTGCCACATCCTACATGCTCACAGCATCACTGGCTAGATTTGTGTATTCCCTCAAGATTAATTACATTTCATATTTCTATTAGGCAATCAATAACATTCTCAATAGACTTGATTCCCATATTTTTAAATAATAATATTAGCAAATATTTATTTAGCACCTTCCATACAGCAGGTACTGTCCTAAGTCCTTTACAAGCATCATTTCATTCAATACTCTCAACCCTAGGTGAGAGGTACTTTTGTTGTCCCCACTTTACAGCTGAAGAAACGGGTACCCTGAAAGGTTAAATATCTACCCAAGATCACACCCAGAGTGCATACCATGGCTACACACCCAGTCTATAAGGGGATCCTCTGGACTGAGTTAATTTTATCTTAAACATTGTTTTTAAATTGGCATCATGGTGTCTAATTGCATTTTTTTCTAGGCTCAGCTTAGTCATTCTCACATTGTTCCTCATCTTACATTCTTTTTTAAAGCAGAATTTTGTTAAAGAAAATATCTCATAAGGAAGTTCAGACAGTAATATTCTATAAAATGTGATCTTTCTGGAGTTTTTTTTTTATGTCCAACTTGCCCCCAGTTTGGTTAAGTGCGCTGGAAAATGCTCTCTTAGTGGGAGTGAAATTGCTCTTTTAAAAGTCAGAGACACATTCCAACAAACAGTAAAGCATTATGTCTCTTTCCACCACGAGTAGAAACCTCAGGTCAAGAGAAGTGCCTCTGGAACTGCATGGGGGAAACTATGTTTTGTGCGAGCTGGAGGGGACTCTGCCCCCTTTAACCTGAGCCAGTAGATGGGAAGTTCCACTGCCCAGGTCTGCAAAATCTGTATGTGTTAATCATTCACCTCAAGGATTTCTTAAAGAGTTCTTATTCCCAAAATAGAGAAGTGGAAGTCAGCCTATACCACTGGGCAATAATTCCATCTCCTGTAATTTTCCCATAGGAGTCTATCTGATCAATGTCACTGTTGTTGAAATTCTACAAGGGAACCAACTATAGAGTACAATTTTCCCCCTGGCGCCCTCCCTCTTGTTTTCGTATACTTTGTAACCTGAGGAGAAGTTTCCATGAGGAAGCAGAGTCTGTGTTGAAGTTACTGAGTGATGTATGGAAGATCTCAAACACAGAAGCTGCCTTTAGACTTGAAAAAAGAATAAAACTCTGTTGTGTCCACGATTGACCTGTGCAAGTAGAATGCTAAATGTTTTCCTTTGCAGAGGCGCTGGCAAGGTTCATTCCCTCAGGTGAGGATCTCACAAGATGCCCACTGTTCTCCACCCTGACGTCCCCATGGTGATGGAACTACCTAAATAACATTGCCCACGAGGGACTTTTATCCCTTGGCAATGATGCTCATTCATGATTGTGGGCAACATTCTTTGCTTTACCTAGGAAAACGATTTCCTACTGTATTGATGCCTGCCTAAATATAAGCTAACTATAAGCCAAAAAATGGAGAATCAAGTGAACTACCCAATCATTCTGGCTAGTATTTAGCTTATTTGAAACAAAAGCCGGTAGACTTTTCTTCATTGTTTTCTAGAGTATTTCTTTAGAGCCATGTAATGTTGCAAAAGTAGACAGACCTGAAATTAAAACGGTTGAAGCATTTCCCTCCCATTTCTTCTTCATTCAAGATTGTCTATTGTTTTATCTTTCCCATTTTATTTTTATTATGAAAATTAGTACAATTATGTGGACATTTCTGAACCACACTACTTAATAGAATTAAGTCAAGAAGAGAGAAGAAAAATCTTTTACCTGGAAGTTTTTCATGCTTGACAAACGATGTTTACATTTATCTATTTTCTAAAAGAATTGCCTGAAATCTAAGCTGAGATCTAATTTTGAGGGTCGTGCTTCAGGTACTGGTGCTTAGACTCATCGGATACATTACATTTCATTTAATCTTTATCTTTGGAGCCTACTTGGTTCCAAATCATGGAGAAATTTTGATCATAAGCACAGTCCCCTTCCATAGGAATCAGGGTCCTGGATCCTCCTATCCATTCCATCAAGGACTTTTACCTTCTCTTTATGTATAAGGTGAAATTTTAGAAAAAGGACTTGGGAGGGCTGCTAAAGTGAAATACTGGATACCTTGTGTATCTTGAATGGGCATCCTGTGCTGGGTTCAGTCCCTGACACAGGAAATAAAGTTTAGATGAATGAATAGGTAAAGGATATAACCATCTAGAGGAAAAAAATTAATTAATTTGTTAGATTTTGCCTGTTGACATTTTTATTCTTAGATAAATGGCCATGTCATTAAATGGTGGCTGTCATTCCCACTGAGAGCTAGTCATTCTGAGGCTATACTAGAGATAGTACTAGCTAACAGTTTCTGGGTGCTCCAATGCACGCAGCTTGGTGCTACCTGCTTTTAATTACCCATGTGTCCATATAACCACCCTACAAAGTTAAAATCAGTTCTATTATCCTCATTTTTAGATGGGGAATTTGCATCACAGAGACATTTGAGTGTTTATTAAATTTGATTGATGGGAAAAGTGGAACAGAAGGAAAAAGGAAATGACACGCGTTGAGTGCTTAGTACACTCAGGCATATTATACCTGGTCTTCTACTGAAACCAAAGAAGTACCTAGAGGAAGGTATTTTAACCCTTTTTTAGGCAGGAAGACTAATGTTCTGAGAAATAAAATTATTTCTTGCATATACTTAGCTAGAAAATAAGAGATAAATCCACAGTTGCTCACAATCTGCCTATTCAAAATATGCCATGGTTCCAATTAGCAGACTCCCTGTGTTCTTTACATTGTTTTTCCTCTATGCACATCTGTTTCTGTCCAAATTTCTCCTTTTTTATAAGGACATCAGTCATTTTGGATTAGGACCCACACTAATAACCGCATTTTAACTTGATTACCTCTGTAAAGATTCTATCTCTAAATAAGGTCACATTCTGAGGTACTAGGAGTTATGACACCAACATATCCACTTTTGGAGAAGAGACACACTCAACCCATAACAGAATTTAACCTCACAATTTACAGAAAGCCGGTAGTGGGGCTCCGGACTCTTGGATGCTTAGGAAGCATCTCAATTGGCATTTGATCCTGATACTCAGGCTTGGTTGAGAACTAACCACTGGCTAAGAGATGAAAATAAGAGAAATAAACACAGACAGTGCCTAACTCTAGACATTAAAACATGGAATAGTAACATTTTTTCACAATCCCTATCAAAATAACACCAGCATTCTTCACAGAGCTAGAACAGTCCTAAAATTTATATGGAACCACAAAAGACCCTGAATACCCAAAATAATGTTGAAAAAGAAAACCAAATCTGGAGGCATCACAATTCCAGATTTCATGTTATATTACAAAGCTGTAATCATCAAGACAGTATGGGACTGGCACAAAAACAGACACTTAGATCAATGGAACAGAATAGAGAACCCAGAAATCTACCCACAAACGTATGGCCAACTAATCTTTGACAAAGCAGGAAAGAGTATCCAATGGAAAAAAAGAGTCTCTTTAGCAAATGGTGCAGGAAGAACCAGATAGCAACATGCATAAGGATGAAACTGGACCACTTTCTTACACTATACACAAAACTAAACTCAAAATGGATCAAAGAGCTAAATGTGAGACAGGAAACCAAATCCTACAGGAGAAAACAGGCAGCAACCTCTTTGACCTTAGCTGCAGCAACTTCTTACTTGACATGTCTCTGGAGGCATGAGAAATAAAAGCAAAAATGAACTACTGGGACCTCATCAGAATAAAAAAACTTCTGGGTAGCAACAGAAACAATCAACAAAACTAAAAGGCAATCGACAGAATGGGGAAAGATATTTGCAAATGACATATCAGATAAAGGGTTAGTATCCAAAATCTATAAAGAACTTATCAAACTCGATACCCAAAAAAACAAATAATCCAGTGAAGAAATGGGCAGAAAACATGAAGAGACACTCTTCCAGAAAAGACATCCAGGTGGCAAATAGACACATGAAAAGACGCTCAACATCACTCATCATCAGGGAAATGCAAATCAAAACCACAAGGAGATACCACCTCACACCGGTCAGAATGACTAAAATGAACAACTCCAGAAGCTCTGGGAGAAGAGAGTCATTGGCAAACCAAGGAGAGAGACCTTGAACGGATCTTTCCCTCACAGCCCTCAGAACTAATTCTGCTGATGCCTTGAATTTGGAAGTCTTGCCTCCAGAATTGTGAGACAACAAACTTTTGTTCTTTAAGTCACCCAGTTTGTGATAGATTGTTACAGCAATCCTAGGAAACTAATACAAATCTCATTTAAATTTTATCTCTGGAGTCAACTTCGTTGCAAATGGAGGAGAAATTTATGATTCTATGTGCAGTCTACTTTCATAGAAGTCAGGTGAAATTGCACCCAGGACATCCAGATGACAAACAGACAAATGAAAAGATGCTCGACCTCACTCATCATCAGGGAAATGCAAATCAAAACCATAATGATATACCACCTCATACCATTCCGAATGGCTAAAAGAAACAACTCAGGAAATAACAGATGTTGGCGAGGATGCAGAGAAAGGGGAACTCTTTTGCACTGTTGGTGGTAATGGCATTTTCCACTCTGGAAAACAGTATGGAGAGTCCTCAAAAAGTTAAAAATAGAACTGCCCTATGATTCAGCAATTACACTACTAAGAATTTATCCAAAGGATACAAAAATGCTGATTCAAAGGGACATGTGTACCCCAATATTTATAGCAGCACTATCAACAATAGCTAAATTATAGGAAGAACCCAAATGTCCATCAGATGATGAATGGAGAAGAAGTGGTATAGGGGCGCCTGGGTGGTTCAGTTGGTTAAGTGACTGATTTCAGCTCAGGTCATAATCTCATGGTTCATGAGCTCTCTGCTATCAGCACCGCATAGGGCTCTCTGCTGTCAGCACCGAGCCTGCTTGGGATTCTCTGTGTCCCTCTCTCTCTGCCCCTCCCCTGCTTGTACATACACACACTCTCTCTCTCTTTCTCAAAAATAAATAAGCATTAAAAAAAGAAGTGGCATATATAGAGAGTATGCATATATGTGTGTATACATATACATATACATACACACACACAATGGAATACTACTCAGTGATCAAAAAGAATGAAATCTTGCCATTTGCAACAATGTGGATGGAACTGGAGGGTATTATGCTAAGCAAAATAATCAGAGACAGAGGAAGACAGATATCATATGATTTCACTCATATGTGAAATTTGAGAAACTCAACAGGTGAACACAGAGGAAGGGAAGGAAAAATAAGATAAAAACAGAGAGGAAGGCAATCCATAAGATACTCTTAAATACAGAGAACAAACTAAAGGTGGCTGGAAGTGGGGGTGGAGGGATGGGCTAGATGGGTGAGGGGCATAAGGAGGGCACTCTTCAGAATGAGCACTGGGTGTCATATGTAAGAGATGAATCACTGGGTTGTACTCCCGAAGCCAAGACTATACTGTACGTTCACTAACTTCAATATAAATAAAAAATAAACTAAAAAAGAGTCTCATTAGCTACCAGAAATATTAATATTACAAAACATAAAGTATATTAATAAAGTGATTTATTGGGGAAAAAATATTTTCTCCTAGTTGAGAGGTATGCTGCATCTGTCCTATGCATGAGACAACAGGAAGCAAAACGACATCTTGCTTGGGTCCCCTTCCCCCAAGCTAATCCCATGGACACCGTGGTTGACACCCCTTCCCGCACTGGGCTTCTGTTATAACTGGAGGTGCTCTGTTGGTCTGCTACCTATGCAGGAAGATCTGAATTGGTTTCTCTTCCTTATGGTCTTCGGATTCAGCACTATAACAGCTGGTTTCCACACTGCTTGTGCTTTTCTATCAAACAGTGATAAGCTGCATTCCCTCCAAGAATGGCTGCCTTCCCATTCTGCCTACGTGGCACGAAAGATCGGTGTAATTTGGATCTTCACTTGACCTACTGAGGTGGGACACAAGGCAGAATCCAGGAGACACTTTTAGTACACAGATATTCATTCAGGTGCAGATTTATCTGGAAATAATTTCAATGGTCAAGGACATGCGTTCTCTGTAATAAGATTGAAAGCTCCCAAGAAAAATGATAAGAAAGATCTGTAGGGCCAAATTGATGGTAAATATCACACTGTTACCTCTGGTGATAATTTGCTGCTTATTATGGGATGTGCACTATAATGTGATGGGCTGAGTGAGCAACTGAGAGAAACTGGAAAATGCTGAAATGAGGGAAGACATTATTTTGCATATGTATGTGCCCACATATGCATGAGAGAGAGAGAGAGAGAGAGAGAGAGAGAAGAGAAAGCCTTTAGAAGTATTTTTGACACATTCATGATCTGCTCCTAGAATGTATGAAGATGTAATTAAGTCAAGAAAATCTCCTGAGAATCTTCAATTCAGTAAAATCTCTGTGTTTATTTGTTTGTTTTTACTCCAGGACACAAAAAGCCATAGTTCCTAAAGGTAGAGGATTTTCTAGTAGTTGGAAACACAGTCAGAGATTCCAAATCCCTCTAAAGTCTGACTTATCTCATTTACCTGATGTCCTATCTGTAGATCCAACTCCCCCTGATGATGGACAGAAAGAATAACTTATTATTATTATTTTTAATGTGAGATCCACTCCCAACTCTGACTGGTAAGGCTTCTGGACCCTTCCATGTCTCAGATGAAAAACCATGTCATAACACAGTCCAGTGACATCCACATTTACATGAGAGATGCACGCTAATAGTCATGGTTGTGTTGACACTTCACAGTCTCAGTGTTCTTTTTTATTCACCCATCATATTGTTGCTAGTGTGGACTGTGACCATTAGGTTTTTGGCTTTATGAATCTTAAGATATGATGTCTACTTACTACTTTGGGAGGGACAGAGTATATTCTGATTTGGATGGGAGGGACTCACAGACCAGGTGCTAAAGACCCAGGAGTCAGTCAATAGGTGTTAGTACCCATATCGTTCTCCTTCTCCCAGCTCCTGACCATCCACAGGTATCAGCAGTGACTAGAAGATATTAGCCCAGTTAATCCTACTTCCCAAGATCCAGCCCCAATTCCTTTTTCTCCAGACCTTTTGCACTCTTAACGCAGCTCATTTTCATGTGTTAATTTTCAGAATTACATGAGAGAGAGCAAGATGCAGGTTGTACTCTTTCAGTCATTTGTCTGAGTGCTATTAAAGTAACTATTTCTCTTTTTTATACAGTACATATCAACACATATTTGCCCCCTTTGGAAAATGATTCCTATAACCGTGCTCCTAAATCAAGGTGGGCCTTTTGTTTTTTTGGCTTTCTAATAATTTAATTATCTTATGTATTAAACTGCTTAAAAACACTACTGGACTATGAGTTGATTCAGAAAGAGGTACATTTTACCAATGTTTCAATCAACAGGGTAAAAATATTTTGCCCTATTTATCCAATTCTCCAGATTTCAATAGCTTTTTGTATCTGATCTAATGTACACCAGACTCTCTGATAAGGCATGAGGGTATGAGAAAACTGTGAGGTAGAGAAAAAACTATAGCAATAAGCGATATGTAACTAATAATATGCCAGATTGTGTGAGGGTGGGGATTATGATATGTTTCTGTGTCTGTAATATGTTTATCCATCTTGTCTCCTTACACATGTTCTGGGAAGGTTGGGGACTGGTTTATTATCCATTAAAGAAACTAGCCGATTGTGGGTGCAAAAAGAATGCATATGTATATTTTACTTAGTCATACAGGAAAGAACCTGGTTTTGAAGGTGATGATGTTATTTTCAAAGAAATCATATATTTCCCTATGGGGCATTTTTGATAACAAGTAACCACTCCAGATCTGGGAACAGAGCCCTATAGATATAAAAAGAAAGTCAGTCTTGGCATTAGTTGTGATAAGCTGTACATATTGAACAAAAGCAAAACTTCCAAGTAGCAATTGTTCAACAATATACAAGACGTAGGAAAAACTTCACGGACTTCCCAGAGGAAAAAAATGTAAGGATTTCAGAATAGAATTAATACAATCTTTTCTAGGTTTTTGAATTAGAAACTTCCATTGGAGGAAGGAGAATCCAGAACATTTATGCCATAAAGGCACAGATTTCATTATATTTTGGGTCAATGTTTTACCTAGTCCATAATGGTAGCCAGGCAAACTGTCAACTGAAAAAAAGGATTGACACGGGGTTAAACTATAATAAATACATTTTTAAATAAAGAAGTCATAATTTCATATTTAAAAAATTGTGGAATCTGATAAAATCTGACTTAATTGCATGTGAAAAGTGAGAATAAGTCAAAATGTGCATCTGATTATATTGTGGTCACAATCCACATTCAGGGGCCATCTGCAAGGGCAGCAGTAAGAAGCAACAGTGATCGAACCTTAAGGTTGCAGACATGTGCTGGGATACCCGGCTCCCTTTTCCTCAGTGCATTATTCCTAAACCAGGCTATAATAATATTGACTAGTGAGCTGTGGAGCTGTTTCCAAGCCTAGAATTGCTTGCTTTCTAGTCCTTTCTTTAATATACAGAGCAGAAAGTTACCTCTGTAGAATGTAAAGCTACAAGAAAGAAAATTAGAGCCAGATGGGGGTGGGGGATGGGGTGGAAAGTATCTAGGTACTATGGTTCCAGACAAGCTTGAAATTGTTTCTTAAATAGCTCATTAAAAAGAAACAAACGGGCGCCTGGTGGCTCAGGTAAGCGTTGAACTTCTGCTCAGGTCATGATCTCCTAAATTCGAGCCCTGCCATGGGGCTCTGCACTGACAATGCAGAGCCTGCAGCCTGCTTGGGATTCTCTCTCTCTTTCTCTCTCTCTCTCTGCCCCTTCCCACTTGCATTCTCTCTCTCTCAGAATAAATAAATCAACTTAAAAAATTAAAAAATAAAAACACACACACAAACAAAACCCCCATAAAACCAACAAACAAAAAACACCTTGAACCTAAATTCCACTTGTAAAACCCTTCATGGAGTAATCCATTAAGACCATGGAGGATCCAAGGAACACCACCAGCAATCTCCAATGTGAGAGCCGCATGTTTGTGGTCCCCTAGCAGCCCCTCAGTAATGAGATCTCATCCTACATGCTGTGTACATTTCTTGAATAAAATGAGTTTCCATGCCTGAGCACATACCCACTAAAAGGGAATCAGAAATGTGGGAAATGCCAAAGGTAGAAAACGCCTATGTAATGAGATTTAAAATTTGGCTTATAAGCAAGCAAAGAACGGATTGCAAAAATCAGATATTCAAGGAAATATTGATGAGCTGACTGTGCTGACTGTTTTTATGCTTCTGGAGTTTATTTTAAATGAATTCCTACCTAAGTGCCTTAGAACTCACTTCAGGTGGCACGGTTACTTTATAATCCACAGTAGACCCAAAGAAAAGTCAGAGATCAGAAAGAAAATGCTGTTTCTTGAGGAACATGTATGCGCGTAGGAGAAGGCACGCACTTGCTACACACATCATTAATTCGGACTTCGTTAAAATACTATGTTCGCAGGGTGCCTGGGTGGCTCAGTTGATTAAGCATCCAACTCTTGATTTCACTCAGGTCACGATCTCATGGTTCGTGAGTTTTTCGAGCCCCACCTCGGACTCTGCACTGAAAGTGCAGAGCCTGCTTGGGATTCTCTCTCTCCCTCTCTCTCTCTCTGTCCCTCTCCCACACACTCCCTCTCTCTCAAAATAAATAAACATTAACAAAATATTTTAAATACTGTGTTCACTTTGATGTCTCATAAATGAGATGTAACTTGGAAGATTATGTAGTCATTCCTTAAAAAAAAAAAAACCTTTCTGTGAATAAAAGCTAACTTTATAGCTGTCATCTATGCTGGAAGCCCGAAGAAGAATAAAGGATACAAATTATTCTGATGTTATTCTGTTCGCTAAAATAAATACAAGAGGATAATTAAGTCAATGCAATTTAAAAAGCAATGCAAAAAAGGGTAAGCCTTATAAAGAATATACTTGCCTTACTAGCTGTGCAGCTTATAACTTTTCGTAAGGAATCTTACTTTTTGGAGGCAATTTAAAAAATAGCAACTCAGCTGACTTTCTGGTTTACATATACTTAAGATTTAAGGGCAAGGGTGGACAAGATGACCTCTTGAGTTATTTCCAAGCCCCTGTGATAAGTAAGGTTTAAATAGAAGTAAAATTTATTTTCAAACACCATAGGAAATATAAAAATATGCAAATATTCAACTGACCCCAGTAACACTCATTAATATGTTAAATATAAAGCAAAATGATGCCTTATGATTGCTAATACTCATGGAAGATGTATTACCGTAGAAGGTTAAAATGGCCTCCTTTGGATGCACAATTCAATACAACAGGCAAGGAAAATCCAACCACAGTCGATCTCAACTGACTTGGATGTTGACATTATTATTTGAGTGGCTATACTGCAAATGCATATTTCAAATCAAGAGGGTTCGCCAAATGAATTAGAGGATAACTGGACATGCTTTGGATTTTAAGTAATAACAATGCGAAGACTGGAAAAATTCTGACCTATAATGTTGCTTGTTTTTCTAAAGACTCACAAACTCAGGCCAAATCTTATCAGCATTCATTTATTGATTCAACTGTGTACCAAACACTATTAGCACTGAAGATTTGATGGTGAGCAAATCAGATAAAAGTCCCTACTTTAGACTTCTAGCTTAATAGAGAGCTTAAATACTTGTAAAAGAAGACAGTCAACAAATAAATAAACTTAATAATGTTATCTGAGGGTCTCATGGATTCAATGAAGAAAATAAACAAGGTGGTTTGATAGAGAGCAACTGGGTGGGGTTGAAGGAGGTAGAGTCAGGGGCCACTAATTGCATGGTCATGGATGGCCTGGCCCAGAAATCAGGAAGGCTGGATTTTTATCCAACTTCTGCCACCAACCAGCTGGTTGGTCTCAGACAAGAAACATCTGTGAAATGAGCTGCTTGGTGAGACAAAATAATTCGAGGACTTTTTTAACAGTCTATAGTAGGCAGAATGGCCCCCCTAAAGATTTACCCCTGATCTTTAGGCTCCCCTACTCCCTGGAACCTGCAAATACACTGTGTTACAGGTAAAAAGGGTTTTGCAGATGTGATTAAGGTTAAGGACTTCGAGATGGGGAGATTATCCTAGATGATCTGAGTGGGCACAATCTACTCCCATTAGTCTTAAGAGTAGAGAATTATTGTGGAGCTGAGGAACTCTGTCCGCTGTTGCTGGAAGGGTCCATAGGCAAATCATGAGAAGGAATTCCCACATCCTCTGGGAGTAAAGACCAACCCTCCATTAACAGCCAGCAAGGAAATGGGGGCCTAAGTGCTACAACCTCAAGGAATTGAACTGAACCCATAACCTGAAGCAGATTCATCACGAAATCTCCCAGAAGGAAATGGAATCCATCCTTATGAGACTCTAAGCAGGAGACCTAGGTGAGATGCACTGGCAGATAATAAGTGGGTATTGTTTCAAGCTGTTAAGTTTGTGATAGTTTGTTGTGAGAGCAATAGAAAACCAACACACAGAGCCACTGAACAAAAACACGGAGTCAACCCCTACCCTCCCTCATCTTCCATCCCTCATTCTCTCCTACTCTCAACTCCAGACAATTGATAATTCATATCAATTTTACCTCCAAAATTTGTATTGACCTATCTCCTCATCTCCACAAATTTAACTTCATCTCTCAACTGTACTGTCCCCAAACTGGACCCTCTACCTCTATCTCATTTTGACTCTTGACCCCCAATTTGACCTTCAAATGGTAGCCAATAATTTACTTTAAAATGTATCATGGCATTTCTTTTTGCAAACTCTTTCAATAATTCTACTAAACCAACAGATTCAAGGTCAGCCTTCATGGAATATAAAGAATGTCCATCGCATGGCTCCTATCTACCCCCTCCAGTCTCCTATCCCACTCTGCCTTATTCTTGATGCTTTCATGATGGAGAAGTGTGATTTGCTTGAAGTATCACCCTTAGACTCAGGCACACAGGGTATCTGTTCTATGATCTCTGCTTTTCACGGGGCCTGGTTCTGACACTCTCTGGTCTTCCTTTCTCGCAGGTGAACTGTCCATGTGACTAAGGAAGAACTCACTCAGAGTCTATCCTTCCTCCTTGTGGACCATACTACTGATGCTGGTCTCTTGAATTCCCTGGAAAAATAGCCCAAAGACCTTCCATGCCTGCATAGGCCTCTTCCCCAAGTTTGGGCTCCAAACAATAGATTACAACCCTGGGCAGGTCTGAGGTAGGCTGGCCCGGGGGCAAATCTTACCACTGTTGCCAAAGAAAGGGAGGTGGGAGATGGAGCCAGGGGTGAGAAAAGAGAAAGTTAGGCTACAGGCTAACGGCTGACTGTCTCTTCACTGTCACATTTCTAGCTTGGAATTACAGTATTCCAACATATAACTTGGCCTTCTAGGATGTAATGAAGGAACATTTGTCAAGGTAGGAGGATGAAACTTAGGTAGCAGGGTGCTGCCATGATTTATTACTTCTAAATATTTAGACATAAGGTATGTAGCCTCCATTTTTACCCTTGCTTTGATCTCTGTAAATGTCAAGGGCGTTTTTCCCCCCAATACCATGTCTTCATGTTGTTTCCTCCTGTGGAGGACCTACCCACCATTCTTCACCTGCCCAACTCTCACACATGGTTCAAGATTCAGGTCAGTGATTGCCACCTCCAAGAAGTCTTCAATGATTCTCCAGAGCCCCTTCCCTGTCGACATGTGCATATGTGAAGTTATTAATTAAGTCTTTCCTACGCTGTAAGATGAAGAAGAGAGACTACATTTTATTCATGTTGTTGTCTCACTACCATAGTGTCTGGCACATGGTATGGGTTTAATTAAGGTTTATTGAACTGAAAACTGAAAGCAAAAGGTTCATTCATAATACATTCAACAAGTATTTATTAGGGAATAAAATAGCACAAAGGGGGGAAGAAAATGCGTGTGTGTGTGTGTGTGTGTGTGTGTGTGTGTAGGTAGGATAACAGATGTGGTGAACACATCTTCCTGGGTCACATAATAGTAATATTTCTTGAACACTAACCATTTGCCAGAAATTGCACTGTCTTTTACAGTTACAGTTAACTCTTGCAAGTCTATGAGATAGGAACTATCATGATCTTCATTTTACAAATGAGGAAACAGGCATAGAGAGGTTAAATGACTTGCCTACAGACCCAAAGCCAGTTGGTGGTAGAGCCTGGAGGGGCTCCAAAGCCTGAGCTTTAACTCTCACGACATGCTGCTTCCTGATGCCTCCTACACATAGAGAGAGTGGACCCACAGTGCCTTTTGGAAAAAGAGAAGATAACAAAGGTAGCCTTCAAGGGCATTCATAAATGTTAGCTGGAAATTAATTGCATGTACTTCAGGAATAAATATAGGAACATCTGAAATGTGTAAACAACAACACTGCAAAGGAAAAGGAAAAATTTGGATTAAAATAAGAAATGATAATGTACCCTGCCACAAGTGAGCTGGGGGTGTCTCCCAAAGGAAGCTGGGAGGTCTTGTCTAGAGGCCCTCACTACAGTAGAATTTCTGGAAGCTTCATAACACAGGATGTAAGATGGGAATGTATGGGGGCTGAGTTGGTCTTCAAATCCAAAATGTAATACCAACACAAGTTTTACATTTAAATGTTTTAAGACATAAATAGTTCTTCGCAACAGTTTTTCATTTAAAAAAGGAGTTGCCACGTTTCCTAAAATGATATTTAAGGCCATTTTACATGTCAATTTACTGGATTAAATCATTATCTTTTAGTTGAATTCAGAAAAGCAACTATTTTGCCATTTGGGAAAACTATATTTTATGCCAAATAAGCAATAATATTTATAGTGGGCAAAAAAGTCACCCACAGACTCTTTTGTACAAGAAATTTCTCTGTAAGTGAACTTAATGTTTATTTCTATTTGTTACAACTGAACTTAATGTTTCAGTTTCTCATTTGGTTAACTGGTTGGAAATTTGATCTCAGTCTGCATGGTGTGGTCTTCGACCCACACCTTCACCTACTCTCCACTTCCCCCAGGATTAGGTCTAATCTCAGGTGGTTTACAGGGTGTTGAGGCATGGGAAGGGCTGGAGGGAGAAACAACATCCCCACTGGCATCTGTGGGGCATCCTCTCAATCTCACCGCTACTCACCATCTATCTTTCTAGGTCATTGCTACATCCCTCCTCATTCACACTCTCAGACCCCTTCTGACTCTCCCACTGTTGTGTTATGTCCATCGCTCTTGGGTGCAGAGGATCTTTCCATTGTTGTTCCATTGGATGATGGAGAATGTGGTGAGGTTTTTTGGGGCCTGTCTGCCCAATAATGCTTCTGTATCCAGCTATGAGAGCTAGAGATTCTGGAAGCTTTCTCCCTCACCAATGGCAGAGGACTCAGATCCACTTTGCTCTTGGATCTTCCACCTGCAACCCTAGTTTCTATGGCACCTTCTTCACTAGGCGTTTGCCTAAAGAAAAGCAGATCATTGCCCCCCTTCTCAGAAACCAACAATGGGTAAGTTCTCTGCATCTACTTTTTGAATTTCCCCTTCCTCATCTCAGATCATCTTTATCTAGCTTAAGGCAAGACATCTTGCTCATACATCGCTATGCATTGTTTTAAATCTTTTGTCTCCTTCTAGGGTCTAGGTTTATGAGATACCAAAGCCAAGAATAGACTTTCTTGACTTGATAATTTTTTCTCTCTTTTTGCACTGTGTACAATAAAGTTCCAACTTGCCTGGGCTAGGGAACTTTAGCACCAGAGGGGTGAAGAGGAGGTAGGGATGCCTTAAAACGTACAAAACATTATATCACTGCCATAGTTCAGAGAAAAACATCAGACAGGGAATCAGGAGACTGGGAGATTGCCCATGTGACCGTTTCCTCTCTGGAATTTGGTTTCTTCATTCATGTAATGAGAAGTCAGAGGAGACGATTTTCTATGTTTTCTTTTGACTCTAGAAGTGCTACTTTAACTTTAGTTTTTAATCTATTTCTGTGCCTTTAAAACTCTGTGATCATATATTCATGGTAAGTAATATAGGGCACCATGATTTGTACCTTACTCCCACCCATCCACAGCACGTAGAAGATTCCTGGCACCTGGGTTCAGAATTGTCTAATTGAGGCTAATATCTAATTTCCAGAGCTAAAATATTCATATAATGGATATGTTGGAGGTAACTTCAAAGTTTAATTCTTTAAAATTTCTGACTTATAGATTTCTCATCATGCTCTTTTAATGTGTATCCATTATTAGCAATATTTCTTATTTACTTTTCTACAAACTTTTTAGTTTCCTTGTTTTTAGAACTGAGAAAAAAAATTGACAAGGTCAGTGAGTACCTGACTGAGAGATGTTTTGCAAAAGAATTACAATTATATTATGAACATTTGAAAAGTGACTTGTTTTCAGAAATTGTGAATTATTTTAAACAAAGTCTCCAACTTTAAAAATAAATGACTTGTACTAATCCATCAGACACGGTCAAGTATACTTCTGACAATACATTCCAAAATCTGGCAAGAAAAACAGCCACCAGCTAATATAAAAAAAGAATAATGACTGGCTTGTAGGCCACCAAGAGAAGGAGAAATGAAGTTATATTATAAATACCACACAATGCTCTAAATCAGTGTGGCAGAAAGTCTATTTATGTTGCCTGCTAGCTCTCTTGTTATTATTTTGTTCTTACTAACATAGCTGGGATGTTATTATAGTACATGTGCTATAAAACAAGGCCATGCTTTTAGTTTTCAGACAGTATGAAAAGAAAATTCAAATAAAAGTCTAATTTCAGCTTTGACAGCAATTACTCCTGTGACTTTAAGAAAGTCTTTTAACTCTATCTGCATTAAGGATTTAAATGAATTCAGGGGGGCACCTGGGTGGCTCAGTTGGTTGAGCGGTTGAGCAACTGACTTCCACTCAGGTCATGGTCCCATGGTTCATGGGTTTGAGCCCCACATTGGGCTATGTGCTGACAGCTCAGAGCCTAGAGTCTGCTTCAGATTCTGTCTCCCACTCTTTCTACCCTTCCCCCACTCATGCTCTCTCTCTCTCTCTCTCTCTCAAAAATAAACATTAAATAATTTAAATGAATTCTAATGCTAGCCTTAAATTAAGATGGTTTCGTTCTGTACTTCTTCCTTAGCCATAAATAGGAGACATAATATCTGTACTATCTATTTCAGAGTTGATATGGGAATTAAAATATTTTTTTATCCAAAAGCAAAGGTAATTTTGCATTCATGTACTTATTTGCTTAATGTTTATCACCTCAGGAGGCCATTAGGTCCATGAAGGCAGGGAGAGTGTCTGTCTTTACCCACTGATATTTTCCAGGACCTAGTGCAGTGCCTGGCACATTACAGAGGCTCAATTCATAAGTCTATTAAGTGAGAAGCCTCAACCTAACATGGGTAATTCACACATGAGCAACACCTTAGCCCTGCTTTCTCAGAAGAAAAAATAAAGAAATATGTGGCCATGTTTTGAATCAACTGTTGGCAAAAAAAATTCAATGACTTTTCTAAAAGAGAAATACCCTAAATTTGTGCTGCTCAAAGTATTGCACGCACAGACCAGTCACAATAGCATCAACTGAGAACAAGTTTGCGATGCAAATTCTGTCACTCTTCCTCACCCCAGGCTTACTGACAGAAACTCTGGGAGTGGAGGCCAGCAATCTGTATCTTAACAGGCCTTCCAGTGATTCTAATATACGCTGAAGTTTGAGAACTACTGTCTCAAACAATTGTTCTACATTTCTTCTTTATGTATTATGTCCTTTATGTCTCTCAGCTTAGCTTAATACAGTCAGCCCAAGGTTCTCTGGTTTCCTCATAGAAAATAATAATCAAATCAACAACAACAATAGTAGCAAATGTTCTTGAGTACTTACTATGTTCTAGGTCTTGATTGTAGTTCAGAAGTCTCTTACAAACTTATTAGCAATAAATATTATCTTATCTATTTTATACATCAGAAAACCAGGATTTTGTTATATTTTCCTACTGTCAATAAGCTACTGTTTCAAATCTCAGGAGCCCGATGCCAGAGCTGGGCTTTTAACTGCTGTGTGAGACAGATTCAGTGCCAAGCCCCTGGCTGAAGGTAAACCCCTCATGTTTTGAATCCCCGTCATACAATGAGGGGCACGTGTGAGTAAATCCGTGCAGCTGACCCAACTCCACATTCAGATAGAGAGTGAAGCACCTTCCCAGGAGAAGCGTCATGGGATGCCTGAGGTTGAGGTCAGATTTTTCCTTAAGAATTATCTTTGGATCTTTTCTCATGCAAAGGTGGAATTGTTTAGTGTTGTCCACATAAACGTTGGTGAGTGCCAAAAAACGATGATCATTTTCAGTTTGGCAGAGTTGCTACTAATCAGTCATTTCTGGGAATACTTAGACAATGGTATCCATTGTTTCTTGAGATTTATTTTCTCCCTCATCAATCTCAAAAAAGAGCTTAGAAAATGGAAGAGAGGAATGTGTTAAGGCAGGATCTAGAAAGGGAGGAGGAGGAAAGATGTCAGATGTTGGTGCTTGGTCCTCAGTCTTGTCCTGCAGGAGTAGGAAGTGTCACCTGTTCTAAGTCAGGAGTGGGGAGGCTCACTGAAACCCACCTGGTCAGAGTCTCAGCAAAGGGGGTGCAGTCGAGGTGTCAATGGCAGCTCTGGAACTGGATGTGTGCCCCTGGGGCACCTTACCTACTCCACAAGGTGGAAGAAGTCTGAGGCTAAATGGCGCCTGTGGCAGCATGACTGATACTGAAAGAAAGGCGAGGAAGGCAGCAGATGGTTCACGCTCAGGAGGTGACAGCTGATAGAGATCCCAAGGAGAGTCTGTCCTAAAGGTGGTGGCTTCCTCTGAGAGCTCTCCTGCAGACTTGCCTTTTCCACACCATTCCAGGTGGTCTATTCCAGGGACCCAGCCCCCCCCATGGCAGTGAGAAAGACCAAAGAGCTACTGTTGACTGAGTGCCTACAAGGAAAGTCATTTTGCTACTCACTTTACAGATCTAATCTGGTAGAACTTCCCCCAAATATCTATGAGGTAGGTAGTATTACCTTCCCCATTTTACCTTGAGATTTAGAGATGTTAATTAAGTTGTTTAGGATCATCAGCTGGTAAGAAGCACAGCCACTCAGCCTCAGCTGTCTCTGATTCTGTTTTGTTTGTTTTTTTTTTTAATATGAGATTCCATCTCTTAAAATGATGGGAAAGAGAAAGGAGAATAGGGAATTTTAGGGAATAGGGCTATGTCCACAGAGTAAATAGGAAATTTTGAGTGAGATTAGACCTCTCCAGTTACTTGAATTATTACTTTTTTAAGTGATCTTTTTGGAGTCTGATTAGGTCTCTGGTTGGAACTAATAAGAAAAAGTAGCCTATGAATTTAGATAATCACTATATTAATAAAATATAAAATATATTATTATATATTATTCATAATACACATGAATCCTTCTCAGTGTTTCCCAAAAATATCTGTCTGGAGGTAAAAATGAGATCATACTGATAATTTCTTCTTTGGCTTTTGGCTTTCATACTCACATAGTACTATAGGCCCCCTCACAATCTTCTTCAGTTCTTACAGTCACCAAGGGTGTCTCACATGGGCTCACTAGTAAGTCTTCTCATCCACCGTGTGGTATCTGCTATTTTCTTCTTTCCTGCTCTGGTGATGTCAGCGGTTATGTCCTCTGCACCACAGGCAGAGTTGCTTGAATTGGGTTCATTCCTCTCACAGGTACCCGTGGCTACCCGTGGAGCACAAATGGCCCTCTGGTGTCCTCAGAGCTGCCAGTGCTGCTAACACTGCTCCTGTGTCATGGACCAGATTGACCACCACCAGGAAGCATGAACATGCCTGCTTTTGGCCCCCAGAGGCATTCATGGTAGACCAAATCCATGGCTAACATCTGTCTCATGGTGCACCTCATGCTTCCATATAAGGGGACATTTTCTTGGGTGGATTTTCCCACCAGTATGTCACATGTGACCAGACATGTCTGAAATCAATAATATATACTGCATAGATTCAAACGATGACACACCCGCACACATATACACACAAGTCACACTGCATACATACGTGGTTCAGTATGGTTGAAAAGCTGCAGGGAAAAATCAAGGTTGTATACAATATAAGGTAGTAGAGACTACACTCTCCAAATATGTAATTATACTAATTTATTTTTAACCCTAAGAAACTTGACCAAGATTTAGGAAGATGAGAAAATCCTATTAGAATAGGACACAGAAAATACATAACAGGAAAATGTTCAAAAGGTATGTACTTATGCTCCTCTTATAAGTGATTTCCATAGGAGGCATGAAGCACTTCATTTCTATCAGGATGGGGTATCTAGTGTTATGACCAAGATGTCCTCAAATACCCAAAGGCCCAGCCAGCCTTCACTGCAGGTTCCCTGATATTGATAAAGCAACAGCAAAACCCCCACAGAAGCTACAGTATTGCACTCTGACATGCTGAGTCTTGGGTTCTGAACTCCAATCAACTTCTAATGAGCTGGACAGGGTGAGACAGAGAGGACTCCTTTCCCCTAAACTAATAAGACATAAACATGGCGCTAACTAAAAAAAGCCAGACACAAATAGCCACATATGTATACTTCTAAGCATACGAAATGTCCAGAACAGGCAAACCCACAGAGATAAAGAGTAGATTAGGGATTTCCAGGGGTGGAGGGAGGGGAAGTCGTGAAGACGGGGTTTCTTCTTGGGGTGATGGGAATGTGCTGGACTTAGATAGTGACAATGGTGGTACAACATAGTAAATATAGTCAAAATCACTGAACTGCACACTTTAAAAGGGTGAATTTTCTTATGTGAATTATATCTCAATAAAATTTAAAAAAATTAAAAGGTTTGGTTTATAGCAGACCACAGAAGCTATTTCATTTTCTTCACTGTCCCCCATTCCAAAGTCAAAACTCAGCTCAGCTCTACCCCTATAATGGAAGGAGACATGAGAGTCATATCTTTCTGCCAGCAACAGGGAAAAATGAAATAAGAAAAAAAAGAGTACAACAAAAAGCAGAATTTAGAAGGAGTATGTTGACTTCTAGTGTCCAAGTCCAAGTTGGCTTAAGCTGGGAAGGGGCAGAAGTCTTGGATTGGCTACCAAACTGGAGCAAGAGAGCATTTCAAAGGAGAGAGAGACAGAACCAGAGCGAATCAGAAGATCCTGTATATTCCTGTAAATGAGCAGCCCTGTCCCTTAGCAGGAAGGAACAGAGGAGGTGGCCGTATGGTGTGGGCTGTGACACTTATCTCTTAAAAGCTATGTTCCACTCATTGTCTTGGGATCAGACAGATCCAAATCAGAATTTCTTCTCCAGGGATTGAATTGACAACGTATGTGAGACCATATCCACCACCTGGGATTTCCTGTACCCATATACCCTGAGCTATTTTTCTTCCTCACATTTATCACCATCTAACAGTATCTATTATCTATATCTGAATCTATTTATATCTGTATATTTCTATACACACATATCTATCTATGTATTTATATATAGATATACACACATATATATACACATTGTTTAAAAATGGAATAAGCCCCAGGGGCACCTGGGTGGCTCAGTTGATTAAGCATCCAACTTTGGCTCAGGTCATGATCTCATGGTTTGTGAGTTTGAGCCCTGCATTGGGCTCTGTGCCAACAGCTCAGAGCCTGGAGCCTGCTTCAGATTCTGTGTCTCCTTCTCTCTCTGCCCCACCCCTGCTTGCCCTCTGTCTCTCTGTGTCTCTCAAAAATGAATAAACATTAAAAAAATGTTTTAATAGAACAACAGGCCCCAAATGGAGTCACTTGCCCCTATGGCAGCCAGCAAAGCAAGACTAAATTGCAATTTCAGTCACTCCCAGGAATGTAACCTGTAAGCAGTCAACCTGGAATTAGTTGATGAACGCTAATGCGGAAATGTGTGCGATAGACCCCTATCGGTCTCCTGAAGGAAGGTGACTTTGCCTGAAATAATTCCTTTATTTATGACTTCCTTGACTTCCCTTCTTTCTGCCTTTAAAAACCTTCTATTTTGTACAACCCTCGGAGCTCCCTTCTATTTGCTAGCTGAGATGCTACCTGATCCATGAATCACTGAATGAAGCCAATTAATTTACTGAATTGAATTTTGTTTTTTAACAATGTTTACTTACATATGTATGCTTGTGTATGTCTCTATGAAAGCAGAAACTGTTGTGTTCACTGCTAGATCCCAGAGCCTGAAACACTGCCTGCCACACAGAAAGTGCTAAATAAATATTTCTTGAATGAATAAATGCAGGGCTAATGTCAGAGGACCCAAAGCCCTTCTACTTCAAATTCTGGAAAAAAGAGGATGCCCAAGATTACAGTTGATTCCCCACTATTCCTAGTGAAAAGTATTAGAATTAAATGAAGAAAGTTTTCCCTCGTTGCAATTTGAAGTTGTGATTTGAGTTTCATAATCAGTCACAAAATAAAAATCCAGTTGGGAGACATTTATAGAGTCCTGAGTAGCTGTCAGCTTTTTACTTTTCTAGTCCCAACACACTTCATAGATATAACAGAATTTGATCTGAAATTGGTGGCTCGTTCTAACATATGGGTTGGGTGGAGTGAAAGGTGGGGGAATCCTGGAGACTTTCAGGTTTCTTGAGGAGGAGATGTGGTTTGAAAAAAGCATAATGATTTTGAGACAACTTGCTATACTGCTTGAGGACTCTGGTCTCCCGGTGATAAGATGATGAAGGCACACCTCAAAACACTTCAAAGTTTGCAAGAAGAAAAAGAGAAAGAAGTGATGCTCATGTTGAGATGTAAAAATAGACTAAGTATGGTGTCATTGAAAAAGAAATTTCATGTAATAGAAAATTCCTGTAAGAAATGATTTTGGGGAAGGAAAATGACATTAAGAAGGTAAAGGTAAGAATAAAGAAAATTCTTGGGGCATCTGGTTGGCTCAGTCTGTTAAGTATCCGACTCTTGATTTCAGCTCAGATCATGATCTCCAGATCATGAGAACAAGAGCCCTGCATTGGGCTCCGCACTGGGTATAGAGCCTGCTTAAGATTCTCTCTTCCTGTCCCTCTGTCCCTCCCCTGCTAATGCATGCTCGAGTGTGCACCCTCTCTTGAAAAAAAAAAGTCTTGTGAGCGTGGAGTATTTAACATAAACATTTTATTTAATATTAGGATTAAAAGATCAAGAAATGTACATATTCATTTAATAAGTGTTTATTCAGCATCCACTCAGATTCAACAGTGGGGTCAGTGCTGAGGAGCCTGGGAAATAAGACAAGTCCAAGGACAATTACAATACAATATTAGGCAACTGGGGAGGATCTGTGTACACACACACACACACACACACACACACACACACAGAGTGTTCTTCACACATGGGCAGAAGCACCTATCCCAGCCTTGGGAGGAAATGGATGTTGAACTTACCAGCAAAAGCATCCTTTGAGGTTACAAAACCTAAGAGCGAGGAGGAGCTAGCCCAACAATGAAAAGAGTGGTTGAGGAGGTTGGCGGTGGAAGAAAGTGTTTCAGTATTCAATCTTGTAACAAAGGCACATAGACAAGAGAAAGCAAATGATTCAGGAGCAGAAATCCCAGCAAAGGAGCAGACTCCTGGATTGGCTGATGCCATGGTTCAATCCCCCCTGAAGCACTGCCTACCTGTCCACCTTTTAAAGGCAAAGGGAGAAAGATGAAAATGACCAGCCTCCTGACATAGGAGTGGAGTCCTGGCTGGGGGTGAGAGTTAGAAAAACACAGAAGGAAAGTAATAGAAACAGAGAGATATCGGTTAGAAAATCATGTAACGTCACTTCAAGAGATGGAGGTTTAGGGAAAATCATGTGCTCTACTTAAGTAAGAAAGGTGGGATAGATATTTATTATGGTTCAAGAAAAAAAAATCCCTGTTAAGGAAACTAAGGCTTTCCAGGTAGAGGACTTAAAACTGCAGGAGTATTGGGAGGTGTGGATCACACAATGGGTGCGGCATCTGCTCTCAAGGAGGAAATGCAGGGGTGCAGGTGTGCCCTCTCAGCTCCTGACTCTGGGCTCTGTGGATCCTCTCCAGAGCCCTTCTAAGGGGATGGCCTGGGAAAGGTAAAGTAAGGGACTCTCTCGTGGACACCACTCCCTTGTCTCTTTGGCAGGTGTTGTTGTCCTGCCGCAATATTTAGTTACTTCTGGATGTGTATTTGAATGACAGTGACCTGTGAGACCAGGAATCAGTTAAACATAAGGCAAGCCCATCAAAATGAGGGACAGTAATATTCCAAGTAGAAGAATGGAAGGAGTATATACAGTTCTGTAGCCTCCCCTTTAAGGGGGAGGAAGACACAAAGAATTGGGAAAATAGAAACAACAATTGGAAAAAGAACCTCATGGTGGGGGAACTTGGACGTTGCTATAGAAAAGAGGGCAAAGTCCATCAAGCCTTGTCTGCTACCAGGTCGCCACTGGGACACCTGTTTTATGGCCTCTGGAGCACAAGGCAAACAGTTAGAAAGAGGTTATGTAAAAAAATTACTGACTATTACTTGCCTTTGTTTCCTGAAATCCACAACGCTAGGCAAGCAAGACCTCTTTCCTGAATCCACACCCACAGAACCAGTCAAAACCAGAACAACCACCTGAATGTCACACAGCACCTTGGAATACAAAATGATCTCATTATTTCCTTCTCTTGTTCACCGAGCTAGCTCCTTCCTATGTTTCCTCCCAGAAAATACCACCATGATCTAGTTGCGTCAGCCAGAAATGGAGAAACTGTCGCTCTCCCTCCCATTCAATCCACACACCCAGGCAACACGCGGGTGCCTTTCAGTAGTCATTTAATGCTCACAGAAACCATACAAGGTTTATAGTTTTATACCCATTTTTTAAAGAAATAGACACTTTAGTGTTTATTTATTTTTGAGAGAGAGAGGGAGAAACAGAGTGGCGGAGGGTGAGAGAGAGGGAGACACAGAATCTGAAGCAGGCTACAGGCTCTGAGCTGTCAGCGCAGAGCCCAATGTAGGATTCGAATCCACAGACTTGAGCCGAAGTCGGATGCTTAGCTGACTGAGCCACACAGGTGCCCCTAGTTTTAGATCCATTTTAAAGATTAGAAAATTAAGGTTCAGAAAGGCTCAAGCTACATACCTAAACTAATTGGTGATAAATGAAATTATAAGCCATACAAAACAACTTCCATCACACTCAGAATAAAAGTGAAAAGAGCCTTTAAATGACCTCCATATACTAGTCTCTAGACATCCCTCCTTGCTTCTGTCCTATTGCTCTCACCATCCTATTTTCTGTCTCAATCTAACCATTTTGCTGATCCAGGAGTTCACACGGCAGCCCCTAGCTGGGCACCTGCTGGCCGCTCTTCTGGAAATTACCTCCCCACGGGGAGTCTATACAGCTGCTCCCTTATGGATTCTTTGTGTCACTGTTAAAGATCCGCTCTCTGGGTGCCCTGGCACAGCGCTGTCTTTCCCTCTCCCTAGCTGTCTTACCCTTCAGCACTGTTCATCAACCGTAGTCTATCCCAAGGGGGACCACCTTTGGCAACTGTATTCACTTTGTATCTTTGATACTTAACACATTTATTGCAATGGAGTGGATACTTTATAAGTATCTGACAAATGTGAATTCAATCGGGCAAGTGCCTCTTGGATCCGCGGTGCCTTCTCCATTCCCACTGTTCCGCCTTGCCTCGGGTCATCCTCATAGCTTGTCAGGACCATTGCTATGACCCCAAATTATCTTACATGATCTCCCCACTTCCAGCCTCTCTTCATTAGAATCCATTATTCACTTTTATCTAACTTTTACATGGGTGCCAAAGTTACCTTCCTAATACGCACATCTGCCTCTTCGGAGACCTTCAAAAGCCTTCACTGATGACATTAAATCTGCATTTCTTACTTTGCGATTCACAGTCCTTTATCACTTTGCCTCTAATTACCTTTACAAAAAATTCCTCCAGTAATATCCTGTGTTCCAGACACACTAAGCTGATGACTAGTCTCTGCAAATATCATAGATGGTCAGATTTGTTGTACTCTTTGCCCATTGAAATTCTTCAAGAACCAGTGCAAATGTCACCATCAAAAGAAGGACTTTATGGAACAGTATTCGGAAAAAAGGGAGAAAGCCAAAGAGAGAAAAATGAAAAAGAAGAGGGAAAGTAAAAGAATAATTCTGCTGATCTTAGGGCAAATGAGCACTAACCCATGAATGAATGGAGCAAAGATTGAGGGAAAAATATGGAAAAGAATATAGGATACAGGCTAAGAACACATTGATTATAAGAGTACTAAAGCAGAAAGAAAGCTATGCGTGTTGGCTAGAAACTTTTTAGTTGTATTTGGTATTAAAACAATTACTTATTTTTTTACCTTGTTTCAAAATGTTTAAGTATTATAATAGTTGTATCCTGGACCAGATACTGGGCTAAAATGCTTTGTATACTTTAACTTAATAGTCCCAACCCTATTACAGAAGGTGATGTAACCCCATTTTTCAGTAGAAAAAAACTGAGGTTTAAGTGCTTTGCTTAACATCACAGATAGTAATCAGCAAATCTGTTTTTGGACCCATGAGAATCTGAATCCATGTCCCATGCTCTTTTAATCATACCACATAAGGCCTTTAAAATTTGGAGGCATAGGGACACCTGGGTGGCTCAGTCCGCTGAGCGTCCAACTTCGGCTCAGGTCATGATCTTGTGGTTCATGAGTTCGAGCCCTACATCAGGCTTGCTGCTGTCAGTCTGTCAGCACAGAGCCCACTTTGGATCTTCTGTCCCCCTCTCTCTGCCCCGCCCCCTGCTCTCTCAAAAATAAATATTTAAAAAAAGATTGGAGGCATATCCTGAGTAGTTCCTTTTTCTTCCTTCTCTGGCAAGGCCGTCTCGTCCATGGCTAGGCAGAGCAACATATTCAAAAGTGCTGTACTCTACTATGTTACAAAATACAGAGCTACAAGCCATACAGGTACCATTTTGTTACAACAGCTATATCTGAATTTCTCCTTTTATTTATTTATTTTTTATTTCTTTTATAGTTTACTGTCAAGTTGGTTTCCATAAAACACCCAGTGCTCATCCCCACAATTGCCCTCCTCCATGCCCATCACCCCCCTTCGCCTTTCCCCCTCCCCCTTCAGCCCTCAGTTTGTTTTCAGTATTCAAGAGTCTCTCATGATTTGCCTCCCTCCCTCTCCCTATTTTCTCCCTTCCCCTCCCCCATGGTCCTCTGTTAAGTTTCTCCTGTTACACTTATGAGTGAAAACATACGGTATCCGTCCTTCTCTGCCTGACTTATTTCACTTAGCATGACACCCTCGAGTTCCATCCACATTGCCACGAATGGCCAGATTTCATTCTTTCTCATTGCCATGTAGTTGAATTTCTCCTTTTAAACTTTTTGTCTTTACTCAGGTGGGTTTCAGTTATGTTCTCTTTTAGCAGAAAGAAATAATAGTTCCTCTGCATTATATTCAGACCTAAATTTTAAAGCAAAGATTCTGAAATGTTTACCTCATGGAATGATTTACCTTTAGGGACAAGAATATAGTGAGGCCATTAACTGAATGAACTTTGGAGTCATAGTGTCTGGGATCAAATCTCAGCTGTGCATTGGACCTGCTACAAGATCCAGGGAAATTTTCTGAATTTCTTGCTAAGCCTCAGTTTCCTCATCTATAAGTTGAGGAGAAAGTGTGAGACATGTCTGACTATGTTTGGTGGATTGATAACATTATCTCAAGGAATCCATACACAACAAACAAACAAAACTTTACAATAAAGGAAGGAGTCAAGTGGGCAAGACATAGTTGGGGTGACCTGAAAATGAATTGGTCATAAACTTGGATTCATCTTCTGATTCAGTGGTCCTTATAACTCTTCATGTACAGCCAATGGACCTGTAATTGGTGGGCATGGGAGGTAGGCTGCATGAAAAATCTATAATGTGTTTTCAAAACCCTATAAGACACTGAGGCACAGGGAGTACTAGTCTCCCACTAACCAATAGTGGCATCGTGGAAGGGAAGTATAGCACCTCCAGCAGTGCCACAGGTCCTGGGGAGCTTTGTGCCAGAAAGCTTGCTGCCTCAGTGGTAGAGGACCTGCTATTAGCAAGATGAGATGCCATTGAGGAGAACAGCATCTGGCAGATCTGGGATATCCAATGAGACAAAGTGCTGATGCAAAAGGGAAAATATCCTTGGGTAGGAGGCAACTGAGAACAATGAGAAACTCTTTGGAGACCCCAGGAAGGAACCTCAGAACTTTATAAGAAGTTGGAGATCCTCAAGTAGCAGAGATATAAGTGGTGAACGGTTATTGCATAATAGCCAGGGAAATTAAGCCTAAGAAATTCTCCAACAACCCACCATGTGAAGGAGTCGAAGCTAGCCCAGAGGGTGGTAGATTACAAAGAATGGCCACAAATTGTTCCCATCTATTTATAGTAAGACTTTGCGTCTCCTCCCATCAAAGTACGGTTTTCTTTTCTTTACCCCTTGAGTCGGGGATTGGCCATGTTTTTTGATTTGGCGAGTGCCACAGCAGCAAACATGACAAAAGACCTATAAAGGGCTTTCAACAGCCAACCAGAAGTGTGAGTGAGGACATTGGTTTCCACTCGGCCACAACGCATGATCGGCTCCAGCTAATACCAAATGGATAGAGATGAGCTGGCCTAGCTAAAGCCATTCCAGCACAAATTGCTGACCCACTGAATTATGAGCTAAAAAAGAGTTGCTATATTAAACCACTTAAACCAGTTGGTCTCTAATCAAAGTTATACTGAATGACATCCATAGATTGGCTATCCATCTATCTATCTATCTATCCCCCTATTTCTTATTCACCTTTTCTTCCAAAAGGAACATGAGATTGTTTACAAAAAAGGCCTGGATATTCAATAAAGTTAATATAATAGAAATATTAAAAGATAGAGAAAGCATATATCCTGGTCATGGGATCTAATATAAATTCTGTTGATTAGCATTACAGGTATCTCTGGTTTTATTGTGCCGTAGAGATGTTGTGATTTTTACATATTGAAGGTTTGTAGCAACCCTATGTGAAGCAAGCCTATCAGCATCATTTTTTCCAACAGCATTTGCTCACTTCATGTCTCTGTGTCACATTTTGGTAATTCTCATGATACTTCAAACTTTTTCATTATTATTATATTTGAATTGCTGCAATCTCATGATAAAACTTTAACAGATGAGGATTTGCTTATTGTGGATGAGCCACTTACTCCTGGTGAAGATGCTGTGAAAATTATTGAAATGACCACAAAGAATTTAGAATATTAAACAGTGGCAGTTTGAGAAAATTGACCCCAATTTTGAAAAATGTACTACGGTGGATAAAATGCTATCAAACAGGATCATGTGTTACAGAGATACAGCTCATGAAAGGAAAAGTCTATCAATCTGGCAACTGCAGTGTTGTCTCCTTTGAAGAAATTGCCACAGCCACCCCAACCTCAGCATCCACCACTCTGATCAGACTGCAGCCATCAACTTTGGGGCAGGAAAATTATGACATGCTGAAAACTCAGATGATGGTTAGCATTTTTTAGCAATAAAGTATTTGTTTTTTCTTATTTTTGAGAAAGACTGTGAATGGGGGAGAGAGGGAGACAGAAAGAGAAAATCTTTTTTTTAGTGTTTTTTAAAAATTTATTTTTGAGAGACAGACAGAGACAGCATGAGCAGGGGAGGGTGAGAGAGAGAGGGAGATACAGAATCCGAAGACAGGCTCTAGACTCTGAGCTAGCTGTCAGCACAGAGCCTGACACGGGGCTCGAACCCACAAACTGTGAGATCATGACCTGAGCCGAAGTCTGCCGCTTCACTGACTAAGCCACCCAGGTGCCCCTGAGAGAGAAAATCTTAAGCAGACTCCATGCTCAGCACAGAGTCTGATGCAGGGCTCAATCCCATGACCCTGGGATCACAACCTAAGCCAAAATTGAGAGTTGGCCACTCAACCAACTGAGCCACTCAGGCACCCCAGCAATAAAATATTGTTTAAATTAAGGTATATGCACTTTTTATGACATAATGCGATTGCACACTTAACAGACTACAGTATGGTGTAAATATAACTTTTATATGCACTGGGAACCAAACAATTCATTTGACTTGCTTTATTACAATATTTGCTTTATTGTAGTGGTCTGGAACAAAACCTGCAATATCCCTGAGGTATGCCTGTACATTTAACTCTGTATTTCCTGAAATCTAAACCAAAAAAAAAAATTAAAATATGTGAGTAACTAAGACAGGTCAACCACAAAGTTGCAGTTACATGCTAAGCATTTTATACTTGTTACTAATGTTTACAGCTTTGTGAGCTGGATATTACTATTCCAATATTATGCATAAGGAAATTGAAGACTTGAGATATTTCCCTACTTGGCTAATATGTGCTGAGATGAAATTTAAACTAAGGACTGTCTGATTCTAAAATCCATGCCCATTCCAACTCAAAGCAGACAACCTTTTTCTAAAATGTGATATAGGGGACAATGGAGGACACTCTAAATCTCTTAAATATCTCTTTTCCTCATAACATACATTATTGCCTTAGTTTAAGACCTCATCATTGTCTAGATACACAGTTGAGCCCACCTATACCCAGTTTCTCTCAATCCAGTCTTACCCCTTCCTTCCTCGCTTCTACACTTCTGTAGGAATGACTTTTCTAAAATTCAAATATGATTGTGTCAGCTCCTGAGTAAAATATCTTTAATGGCTCCTCATTATCTCAAAGATCACAATCTTCTATCCATGCCTTGAGTCTCATTTCCCACCATTTGCCAGTAGGCTTCCCCCATCCTCCAGCCACACTGACTCATTTGCCAGTGCCTAGGCAGACGTCATCTTTATTCTTCCATGCTCTGTGTTTCCAATTTCCTTTGTCCATTCTCACTTCCCACACCCCACTCAAGTTTTCTCACGTAATACTGCTTCTTTAATACAGCACAAACATCTCTGAGGTGCCCAGGCTGAATGAGGCCACCAATGGTGCCCTGGATGTACCTTTTGGAAAGCTCATATCATATACGACATCATACTTTCTTGAGTTAGAGAGTGTGTCTTATTCAGCACTTTGTCCCTAGCACTTAGTCCAGTGTCTGGCACAGAGAATCATTCAATAAACACCTGTTGAGAGAAAGAATAATTATCTTCAACAGCAGTAGTCCCCAAAAATGCAGAAGCTGACCCCAGAGAGCTGATTTGAAGAACCACCTCAACTTCTCTGTAAACTCTGGGGCCAATTATATTAAATATGGAAGGGATCCTCTTACTTTAAGTGTGTAGACTTTTAAGATAAGAAAAAAAGTATATACTTTAAGGAAGAGATGATTCCTAAATTAGAAGTTTTCCGTTTGGGGTGTTTTGACCTACTTCTCCTGCACTGCCATGTCATCTTTAGCCCTTCATGACCATCATGACCACAATTCCTGAAAACCTACCTCCCCTGCCGGGGCCACTCCACCAGGTGTGGAGGTTTTGATAGCCACACCTTCCATTTAGGGCCAGTAGTGCAGCATCAAAGCCACACCTCCTACCGAGCTGGCACTGAGAATTGTAAGAGAGAGTAGAGAACCCTGGGGGAAATAGGGAATTTGGGGAAAGAATGGAGCATTTTGGGAGAGAAAAGAGAAATGTGGGAGAACATGGAGGATTGTGTGAGATCACAGAGAACTGTGGGAGAGGGAATTACAGAAAAGAAGATATTGTGGGTGAGATTAAAAAATTTACCTGCTGCTCTTCTGCCCTCCTTTCCCATAGAGTCCACACCCCCCTTCACACATGTACCCTCACAGTCTGTGAGTCATGTTCCCCTCTCCTAAGCCACACCACCTTTGCTCCTTCCTGACCGCCTACTTTCCAGCCCCACAACTCCTCCTGTTGGGACCACATACAGTGGTTTTCCATGGCCAGACCCAGCCCTCTGGCATAGCCGCTGAGAATTGTAGGAAAGACATGGACTTAGGGGAGAGGACAGAGAATTTTGTTTGGGGAGAAAATTGTGGAAGAGAGTAGAGAACTGTGGGTAAGAAGAATTATGGAAGAAGCAGAGGCTTTGGGAAGAGAAGGAATTGCAGATATGGATATATGGCCTTCTGTGTTTTTCCAGTCCCTCCTGTAGGAACAATATCCCCTCCATTATAGCTATTCCTCTGTACTAATTCTGGGCCATGCTCTCTCATGCCCTACCATACTCCTCTCTGAGCTTGGGCACTGCCCAGCCATATGCCCTGGTGCTTCTTTATGCCTATGTCCAATCTTCTGAGGCCATACCCCTTGGCTCCACAGGGCTCCACTTTTCCTAGAGGGGACACACCCCTTATCCCCATCTATTATGTTTCTTCTTTACAGACCAATTCTCCATACTCTGTCCTGGTCCTACACAATCTCCCAGGCAAGGTTTTTCATTCCCTCTGAGATGCTTCATACCTCCTACTGTCCTTTTATTGTGGCCAGGCTGAGTCTCTTGAATTCAGCTGTGGGCACATCCATTCCCCCTGGGCTTCATTCCCCATGCTCCATGATGAACATGCCTTCTCCAACCCACTACACCATAAGGCCATGTCCTTACCTACTGGGCTTTGGCAAATGCTCTCTTTCCTAACCATGTCCCCTCCTTCACCCACCAGTCCTCTTCCTCCAAGACCACTTTTCTGGTTAGTTCCTGTGTTGTCCATGGTCACTCCCTTCCCACCATAACCACACCCCATTCCCTCCTTTTGGTCTTGCTCCTCTCATCCAGCCATGCTCCTACCCCCTCATAACTGGCACACTCCTTCAGCCCTTCTCTTCACTTCAGCCATGACTCTGCAGTCCATCAGTGCCACATCCCTGCAATCTACCATGGCCACACACATCCAGTCTCTAAAAAGTTAGCTGTGCTCTGTCCAGCTCAGCCCTTACTGTGAAAGGCCACACCTCCTTTTTTTCTTCCTTCCTTCCTTCCTTCCTTCCTTCCTTCCTTCCTTCCTTCCTTCCTTTCTTTCCTCCTTTCTCTTTCTTTCTTTTTGAAACCCTGGAGGGGTGGTGCCTCCAAGTCTCCTGAAAACTCCACTCGGTCCCAGAGCTTAGCTCAAGTGGCATCTGTACAGTGAACTGAGTCTTGTGGAACCCTGATCTTTGCCTTAAAAAATTGACTTTCTTCAGGCTTCTCCCAGCTCCAAGCACCACGACTTGATGAGTAGCAACTCCATTGTTGATTAGAGAAACAAAACTAGTGGATAGGTTGTGGACTGTGTTCCCTCAAATGAATTTTCAAAAGCACTAAATCTGTGTTCCTTCCAGCAAGGTTTCATGCCTTCTAAGCCAATCTGTGGACTGTGTTCTTTCCAGCCCTTTAGCAGACCTTAAATGCTAGACAGATGTGTGTGGTGAGAATACTCAGCTACTTCCTGAGCCTCCTCCAGATGACCTTTCCTAGGCATCTGATGCCCTGTTGCTGTCTAGGGCCTGTCAGGACAAAACCACACTTAGACTGATCCTCTGGTTGTAGCTCTGAGCCCTAAACTTACTTGGTTATCCTTACGCCTTCCATTTACAACTTTAGCTCCACATGAAAACCATGGAAATATTATTATCAGCTCTCTTACCTGAACAATTTTTAGGAATACATTTAATCAGGGAGGTGGGAGACCTTGTTGTTTTTTCACAAGGCAAAAACTGTATAGGTGAACTTCATTATATGAAAACTACAGGGGCACTTCAGTGGCTCAGTTGGTTAAGCGTCCAACTCATGGTTTCAGCTCAGGTCATCATCTCACAGTTTATGAGTTCGAATCTTGCATCAGGCTCTGTGCTGACAGTGCAGAGCCTGCTTGGGATTTCTTTCTCTCTGCCCCTCCCTGGCTTTCTCTCTATCTCCCTCAAAAAAAAAAATAAATAAATAAATAAACATTTAAAAAAACTATGAAGCACTGATGAAAGAAAATTTAAAAGATACAGATAAATGGAAAGATATCTTGTGCTCATGGATCAAAAGAATTAATATGTTTAAAATGTCCATACGACCCAAAGTGATCTACAAATTTAGTGCAATCCCTATCAAAATCTCAGTGGCATGTTTTACAGAAATAGAAAAAGACAACCCAAAATTCATATGGAACCACAAAAGACCCTGAATAGCCAAAGAAATTTTGAGCAAGAAAAACAAGGCTGAAGGCATCACACTTCTTGATTTCAAACTATATTACCAAACTACAGTTAGCAATAGTATGGTGCTGACATAAAGACAGGCATATAGATTAACGGGACAGAATAGACAGTCCAGAAATGAACTCACTCATGTACGGTCAACTGATCTTTGACAAAGGCACTGTGAATACACAAAACAGAAAGAATAGTCTCTTCTATAATAGGTATTGGGAAAACTAGACATTCACATACAAAAGAATGAAATTGGACCCTTATCTTACAGCATACACAAAAATTAATTCAAAAATGAATGAAAGACTCAAATGTCAGACTTAACTATAAAACTCCTAGAAGAAAACATAGGGGAAAATCTTCTTGACAATGGCCTTGACAAGATTTGGATATAACAGCAGAGACACAAGCAACAAAAGTAAAAATAGACAAATGGGATTGCATTAAATTAAAATGCTTCTGCACAGCAAAGGAAACAATTGACAAAGTGCAAAGATAACCTACAGAATGGGAGAAAATGTTTACAAATCATATATCTGATAAGGAATTCATATCCAAAACATATAGGAAACTCCTATTATGCAATAGCAACATAAATACATAGATAACCCAATTTAAAAATGAGCAAAGGACCTGAATAGACATTTCTCAAAAGAAGACACACAAATGATGAATAGGTATATGAAAAGGTGCTCAACATCACTACTCACCAAGGGAATGCAAATCAAAACCACAATGAGATATTACCTCACATCCATTAGGGACTGATGAGGATATGGAGAAAAGGGAACCCTTGTATGCTGTTAGTGGCAATGTAAATCAGTGCAACCACTACAGAAAACAGTATGGAAGTTCCTTAAAAAATTAAAAATAGAACTACCGTATCCTCCAGCAGCAATTCCACTTCTGGATACTTATCCAAAGGAACTGAAATCCAGATCTTAAAGAGATATCTACATTCCCATGTTCATTACAGCATTATTCACAATAACCAAGGTATGGAAGAAACCTCAGTGTCCATGTATGGAAGAATGGATTTTAAAAAATATGGTATTTTCATACAATGTAATATTATTCAGCCTTTAAGAAGAAGGAAATTCTGCCATTTGTGTCAACATGGATAAACCTGGAGGACATTATGGTTAAATAAGCCAGACACAGAAGAACAAATACTACATGATCCCACTTGCAAGAGGAATCTAAAATAACCTCATAGAAGCAAACAGTAGAATGGTTATTACTAGGTCCAGAGTGGAGTGAGGGGGAGAGGGAAGGAAGGAGGTATAGATCAAAGGGTTCAAAATTTCAGTAATGCAAGATGCACAACCCCTAGAGATCTACTCTGCAGCACACTGCCTGTAGTTAACAATAACGTACACTTCAACATTTTTCTAAGAAGGTATATCTTCTGATAAGTGTTCTTGTTACATCCGTACACATGCACATAGGATACACACATACATAAGAGACTTTGAAGGCGATGGGTATGTTTATGGTGATGGTGTTTCATGAATGTATACTTATCTCCAAACTCGTCAAACTGTATACTTTAAATGTGTACAGCTTTGTGTATGCCAATTATACCTCAATGAAGTGGTTTTTTTTTTTTTAAAGTACTTCACCAAAGATCCAAAATGGTTGTCATTGAGAAGGGTACTTTCTCAAAATTCTGCAATAAAACAAGTTTGACATTTTCCCCAAACTTCTTTCTTCATCTTTCCCCTTTGGTTTCACAAAAACAGAAATGGAACACAAAAATGAGTAGAAAGAGAGAACTGTTGCTTTGGATGTGATGAATGGAAATATTATTCTGTTTTATATTGTTCTCCTGGAATGGTTTGCCTTTTAGAAGAATATTATTAGTTAATGAAACTTGCCAAAAGGCTAAACATTAATTTAACTCAGTTCAATTACCTAATTCCTGTATACAATCCAAGCTTTTAATGGCATTAGAACGTCATTCCCTGATATTATATAATACTTTTAATTTCAAAACACAATACTCTTATGCCTTCTTTGGGTTTCAGAAGCCACTCCTCTATTGCAGTTTCATGACTATATATTTTTTCCTATTCTGCTCTTACATATGAATCTGTAGACAAAACAGTGTACATAGTGTATGTATATATTTATTTAAATATTAATAAAAACTGTAAAATAATCAAACAAAAATCTCAGAACAGATGCTCCTGGGGATAGAGCACTTTCCACTAGCCACCAGTCACTCATTCATTCACAACCATATTTATTAAATACTGTGTATGTTCCAGTGACAAACAAGAGAAGCCAAAAGGAGTTTACAGACTGTAGTTGCCTCCTCTTGGGTTTTGATAAGACAAGAAATGACTAGAAAGTTAAGGAAGGTATTGATAGGTGGAAAAGAATTGGTAATCACAGATCTCCCTGACTCTATGAATAAGAATATTTTTGGGTAGCAAACATAGGAAGCCACTTTTATAAAACCACAAAATCTCAATTATTCTTCACTGAATGTTAAAAAAGAAGCTTTCAGCTCTGATGAAGAAACACTAGTTGTGAGATCGGTCACAAACATTGAAAGCAAAAAATAAATCAGAATGAATCCAAGATTATCACTATTACGATGTTGCTTTCAATCATTTCCTTCTTTAAGCAGAGAAAGAGGTGTAGTTACAGCCGTGAGTGGGAATCAAACTGGAGACAGTCACGGGAGAGTATCTGTATGGTGAGCTGCATCCATCGTGTGATAAGGGGAGAAGAGAGGTTGAGAATTCTTGCTGAGATGATCATCTCTATCGTTTCTCTCACTCAGGCATTTGACAGGAGCATGCAGATGACAACTGGAAGTTACACTGAAAAGCATATTTCATACTGCAGCTGGATCCGTGCGCTCTGGAAACTAGAAGGCCAGTAAAGTGAATATTCTATCTTTAAGTCAAGAAGCTAGACTGACACTTCTTTAGCATATTAGTTTTCTATTGCTAATAGAAATAACAAATTCATACAAACTCAGTGGCTTAATACAAAATGCAATTGTTAATCTCACAGTGTTGGCAGGTCAAGAGGCTGGGAATGGCTTAGCTAGGTCCTTGTTCGGGGTCTTCCCAGGCTGAAATCAAGGTGTTGGCCAGGACCCTGATCTTATCTGAGGCTCGAGGTCCTTTTCCAAGTTCACTGGTATTGGCAGAGTTCAGTTCCTTGTGGCTCTGGAATGGAAGCATTCAGCAACTAGAGCCCACCATAGACCCCTGCTATGTGACCCTCTCCAAGTCATGGCAGTTTGCTTCTTCAAGACGAACAGGAGACTCTCCCTGACTTCTTCTAAGGATTCACCTGGCAAGATTAGGCTCAGCATAACTCCAATTTAAAGTTAACTTCTAGGGACTTGAATTATATCTATAAAATTTCTTCACAGCTGCACCCAGACTATTGTTTGACTGAATAACTGGGATAATGTGTAAATACTAGCAATCAGGAATCTTGGGGGCTATCTTAGAATTCCACCCCCCACTTGAAATGGAAAGAGTTTCCCTATTTACTTATTTATGTTAATGTTTATTTGTTTTTGAGAGAAAGAGAGACAGAGTGCTAGTGGGGGGAGGGGCAGAGAGAGAGGGAGACACAGAATCTGAAGCAGGCTCCAGGCTCTGAGCTATCAGCACAGAGCCCGATGTGGGGCTGGAGCCCACCAACCATGAGATCATCACCTAAGCCAAAGTCCCACATTTCCCTATTTAAATATTTGCTCCTACTAGTGTTGCTGCTGAGATTCTTGAAGATCCAAGAATTGCTTTTCACTATATCCATTTTGGAGAAAAATTATCTTTACAAAACCAGTGTAGAGAAAAGTTGCCTCTTTGTAGCCACTTGGATATTCTTCAAATTCAGGGTCTTGGTTTGTTTGTTTTTTTTTTTTTTTTTTAAATAGACTTTGTGTGACAATTAAACTGTGGAAAGTCATGTGGGAAAACAAGACTAGTTAGTTGCAAGTAATGTAGATCATGAAAGAGACTCCACAAGAAGAGGTCAAGGTATCACTAATTAAGAAAAGATTGTGTTGAATAGCCAGTCACCTGGATTGAATTAAGTCCATTTCCTTGGATACAAGGCGCCTGGGCTCTGACAACCAGTCTATTCTAGAATCCCTCTGTGCCTTTTCAGTAACCCACAGAAAATTTGGTATTCAATACTTTGAGTCCATAAATCCATTAAAAAAATAAGAATGCACATTACTGTCTGGGAGGTCTGCTGTACTAATGAGCAAAGAATAAAATAATTATCTCACACAATGCTGCAGGTGTACAATGTAAGAGCAACTTCAATAACTGTATGTGCAATTGATAATAGGTCTCCAGTGAAAGAACATTTTTAGATCTCCTTTTTCTCATAGTTTGTTTTCTTGTAAAGTAGCTGATGCCAAAATTAGTGCAACTGCTCTTTTTGGAGCCTTCCAAAACTGCAGTCACGTTATTGGTTCTTTTGTTTAATACATTCTATCCATATGCTGTTGGCTGGCCTATTCAGAGATCTCAAACCTTTGTAGATGCCCTTGGGAAAAGATGTGTGGCCTCAGTGTTGAGTCAGGAAGTGTAGTTTCTCAACATGACTCTGCCTCCGACTTATGTTCAATTGCTTTGGTTCAGTTTTTAAATGCCAATAAAGCTGAAAATATCAACAGCGTCCCAAACATAAATTTATTTTTGCCTAAGAGTAATTGTGAAATCCTTATATTAGGAACTATGAAGTCTAGTTGGGTAGCATTATTTAAAAATGCATATGTGTCTGATGTTATGAGCCACATGCAGAAATGGATTCTTTTGTAAATAATTGTCCCATGGACAGTTTACAAAATGCCAGCTGCTCCAGTAAAACAAAACAAAACAAAAACAAAACAAAACAAAACTTGGCTCTGGATGTAAAAAAAAAAAAAAAGAAAGAAAGAAAAACAGAAGGTTAATTTTAAAAATGATTGGATTAACCAACAAGTAAATTGAAAACAATTAAGAATTTATTTATTTATTTATTTATTTATTTATTTATTTATTTAAGTTTATTTTGAGAGAGAGAGAGAGAGAGAGAGAGAGAGAGCAAGCACAAGTCAGGGAGGGGCAAAGAGGAGAGAGAGAATCCCAAGCAGGCTCCACGCTGTTAGCACAGAGCCCGTAGTGGAGTTCAATGTGAGATCATGACCTGAGCTGAAACCAAGAGTCAGATGCTTAACCAGTGAGCCACCCAAGTCACCTCAAAATAAAACTTAATTTAAAACACTTTTGAGTTCTAGAAATATAATTGCTAACTGCCTCCTTTCTCCTCCCCACCCCTCAGTAGATAATTTACCTTACTTCACTGAGAAAATAGACCACCCCAGGAAAAATCCCTTCAAACTCACTTCCCAAACCTTACCTGAAGGTGCTCCGTGAATGGCTGCTGGAAGAGAAATGGACCAGAGAATGCAGAGCTCCGTTCTTGACTCCTTTACTTCCGTCAAGTAGAAAAGAGCCTCTCTTCTTGCTTAACTCAGCCTTCTGGACACCAAGTCGTCCACCTGTGCTTTGGCTCCATCCTCCAAAGCAGTTCTTTGGATCCTCCGTCATCAGGGACCAGTAAATCCTTCTCTCCTATAACTTCCATCTCTCTTGGCAATTTTCATTTTTCCCATTAACAAACATACTTCAACTCTTTCCTCTGATGGGAGCGTGTGTGTGTGGACACATATATACATATTATCATATACACAAACCCATATATGTTGCAGCTTATTTATATATTCCCTTGTCAATAGCCATTTGGTTTGTTAACTGATTTTCGCTCTTAGAAACATGTTCCTGTCTCCTCGCACACAAGTGTGACAGTTTCTCTAGGGCAATGCTCCTGAAGGGTCCCCATCCCAGACCTATTAAGATAACACCTCCAAGGCTGTTTCTTTAAAGCCTTGCACACAAGTCTAATGAGAAGCTTCAGTTGAGAACTGTAGCTCGAGGAGAGGAGGAGAAAATCTGGGTAGGAGGGAATGCACATCTCACACTTTACTACACGTTGTACAACTCCTCCCCCATGTAGCTGTACCTGTCTTCTATCCTATCAGTATAGTAAGATATCTTTTTCTGCTTTCTTGTTGCCATGTGGTATTGTCAGACATTTCCATTTTTCCCAATCTGGTGTGAAATTGTATTTCAAATGACTTTTGTTTTTACCCCAATTACTAGTGAGGTGGAGCATATTTTCACCTATTTTTCCCTTCTGTTTTTTGCTTCTATGAGTTGCTTGTTCACATCTCTTGTCTGTGTTTCTGTTGGTGTGTTTGTATTTGTCTTATTGATTTATAGGTGGTGTTCAAATTATATTCTGTACAGCAATCTCTTTCTATATTTACAAAGTATCTTCTTCCAGTCTGTTGCTAGTCTTTTGAATGTGTAAGTTCTTGGGCAATACCACCTGGGTTCTACTGCTCTACCGCTTATGTTAAGTTGTTTTTCCTTTCTAGAACTGGAATTGACTATTCTTAGACCATTTCTATTTCATATGGATGTCGGCATCCATTAGTGAAGTCTGATGAAAATATTCTGTTGAGACTCTGTAATTGCATTGAATTTTCAGACTAATTGACATCTTTATGAGATTGAGCCTTCTCTTTCTTGAAAATGGGGTATTTCTCCATTTATCTAGGTCTTCTTTCTCAATGATCCTTCACATCATTTTACTGTTTTTTACTGTTTTAAATTTATTCCTTGATATACGTCTATAGCTTTAATTGCTGTTGCAAACTGGATCCTCTGATTGTGATTTTTACTTGGTTATTACTGATGCTGAAGAAGGCTGTCAATTTTTATATGTTGATACTCATCAAGTAGTCTTGTAAAGTCTTGCTGCCTCTAGAATATTTTGTTTTTTTTTATGTATACAATTCTACTGACTGCAAATGACAATTTGGGTTTTATTTACTTTTCAACTCCTTACCTATTATATTTCTTTTCCCTTTTGTTTGTCTGTTGCCATGTTGAATAGCAGCAGTGTGTAAAACCACTGTGATGAGTTGCCCAGATCCCCCTTCTTGGATGAACCTGTTGCTCCACCTACTGAAAGCATTGTCAACAGCCAGCCTTCAATTGGAAAGCCCCTTCCTTCCAGAATTGCTTCAGCTGCAGTGAGCCACCTTGTCCAAGGTCAAACTCTTCCTAGGTGGCTCACACCCAATGGTGATTAGATCTGTCCTGCTTGGGACAACTCAGAAGAGTCATTCTAGCTCCATAGCTTTCTGGGGATTGGCTGTGGCTGTTGTTGGGTCTACATCATAGTTCAATGTTTGCCTCACCCAATCTTGCTTCTTTCACCACTCTTTCATTGGCGTTGATTCCGAGGGCACTTCTTAATAAAGATCTGGCATGTCAAAATCCATCTCAGATTCTGATTCCCAGAACACCAACTATGATACAGTGATTGTGGGTATCCTTGAGCTTTTCAGGGAATACCTCACTATCAATCAGAATTTGTGTTACAAGCAACAGAGTATGCCTCTGGGTTGTTTGGCCAGAAAGTAAGTTCCATGAACATGGGGATATTCAACTCTTTTATTTGCCAATGTACTGTATCCATGTACAAAGAAAAAAAAATATGTGGAGGGGATATAGGGTAGCTCAGAAATGATAGGGAAGGGGAGCCTGGGTGGCTCAGTCGGTTAAGGGTCCAACTCTTGGTTTTGATTCAGGTCATGTCCTCACAGTTTGTGGGTTCAGGCCCTATGTTGGTGGGATTCTCTCTCTCTCCCCCTCTCTTTCTCCTCCTACTCTGCTTGCACTCCCCGCCCCCCCCGTCAAAATAAGTAAATAAACTTAAAAAAAGATTAATTTAAAAATCCTTTAAAACAAGAAGAAATGATAGGGAAATCCAAACACATAGGCTTGGAGGAGCAGAAAAAAATAAAAGGAGTTTTGGAAGCCAGGGCCACGGCCAAACTCAAACATATGGTGAAGACATTGCTACAGCAATGGGCATCTTCATTTGCACTAATGCCTCTGAATTTATAGGTTCCACGTGTTGCTGTCTTCCCTGCTGAAAGAAATCCTCCACTGTTATTTTTTATTTGTAGCATAGAATAAAATTATATTTTCGAATTATATTTCAAAATTAACATGCAGAAAGGAGTGTCATGCATTATAATCCTGGTTGTCACAGGCATGGATCTTTTTAGCTTTAGAAGTGGGAGATGGGCTCTTGTCCTCACCAGGACTTTTGAAATCAGGAACTCCCCAAACAGCAATGGGAGTTCAGATGCTGGGCAGCCAAAAACATGAAAAAAAACCATTGTAGCTTCTAAAATTTTACTAAAAGGCAGTAGCATGCTAGTAAATGTTTAACGATTGGCACTCCAGAGGGAAAAGGCATTGATTTGTAGCATTTGCCAATTTCTAGGTGAAAGTATCCCCCTATGTTTAATTTCAAGCTACCAGTGTGATGTTTCTAACACAGAGTTGGGAAGAGATGAACTCAGTCCTCTCTCATGAGTTGGTACATGCCGGTTCCTGAACACCACTGCAATAAGTATGATGGTTACAAGCATGATTTCTCCTCTTCAACAAAAAATCCCTTGTTCCCCTTTCGTTACAGCCGTTTATAATGGAAAGACTGTCTACACCTGCTTACTCCACTTCCTCAAATCATTCATTCCTCACTTTGACCCTAAGTCCATCCACTCCAATATATATTATCTCATTAGGCTGTGGTGGCTGAGTGCCCTGAACACTTTTCCATAGGTATGATAGCATTTTCTACCATGCAACTTTGGTGTCACAAAAGTCTTCTGTTAGTGTTTGCAATGCCACATTCTTCAGTGGTCTGTCTGATTCTCAACCTGGTCTTTCTCAGTCTCTTTTGTAAAACTTCCCTTTTTCTGTCCTCCCCTTGAATGCCAGGATTCCCCATGGCTCCATCTTGGCCTTTCTTCACACTCTACACAACCATCTATAATCTATATCTTCAGCCTCGTTCTTTCCATTGAGGTCAAGAACTATACAAGTGGTTTAAACAGTTTTTTGGGTAATTTTACCTGGAAGTCTTCTTGGCACTTCAAACTCAACATGCTTAAAACTGAACTTGGCACCTTCCACTCATCTTACTCCTTGCTCCATCCCCCTACCACTCCTATCTTCCCAAATCAAAACCTTCTCTTCCTCATATGTTCCTTATCAAAACCAGAGCCATGCAAGTGGTCTTCAAGTCCTTTCTTTCCCTAACCCACATCAAATTATCACCTCGTCTCACAGATTCTTCCATTTGTAATCCCATGGCTTAAGATGAAGCCACCATTAACTCTTGATGAATGCAGGATCTTCCTCATTGGCTTTCTTGCCCCACTATAAGTTATTTGCCCCCAAACCTAATGTTCTTGTTCAAAGTCACATCTGATATTTCCACCTTTCTACTTAAAATCCTTCAATAATTTCCAAAAGTGCTCAGAAAAAAATACACCTTAGCAAGACATCCACGGTCTGTATTGCTAATTGTGACCCCTCAACATCCATTTCCAATTCTATCCTCTGTTAAAGAACAAAATTCCAGCTGAGTAAATGTGAAGATCTAAGTGGCTTTATTAAGCAGTATGTGAATCAGGCAGCATCTCATCAAGCAAATGAGACTCTGAAGAGTTGCACAAAATGGAAGGTTTTTATAGGAAGGAGGGTGGGCAAGGGAGTTATTAACTAAAGAAAAGAAAGGTTTTTTTTTTTTGTTTTTTGTTTTTTTCAGGTAACTCCCTAAGGAGGAAGAGCCGGGGTGGTTATTATGAAGATTATCTCATCTTCTTTTGAGAAGATAGAGAGGGCCCCTGTGACAGATTACCTCACTGGTACTGCCCAGAAAGTTTCTGACTGACTGGTTAAGACTATATTTCTGGAGGAGGTTGAAACTGCAACTAGGTTAGGTATTATGTCCCAGTTTGGGACAGGGCCTAGCATAAGTGACTCGATTTTGCACCTGTGGTTTTCTTTTTGACACCTTCTATTATGCAACAAAGTGATTTTAGGAACTGACACTTACTTCAGAGGTAGATCCTACTTAGTCTACCTCAAAATGATGATCCCATCTCCCTTGTCGATGGTTGATTTGGGAACCCAGGGCTGAGACAATTGATGCTGAGCATCCTGCTGGTAACATTTATTGATGGAGTGGTGGATATGGTGATTAAGTTGATCCAATCTAAGACTGAAATGAAAAGTTTCATTCCACAATTAGGAGAGTTCTTTCTCTTCCCATGTTGCGGTAAACAAAAAAAGAATGTAGTCTTGGCTGCTATCTTAATAGGCTGCTACTACCTTACTCTTGATTACTCTTGGCTGCTATCTTAGTAGGCTAAAGTTTATACTGTGGAAAACAAAGCAAAATAATGGGAGAAACCAACCACCCCTGAACATGCCGTGACTTATTTTTTTTTAAAGCTGATTTGAAATCATCCTAAACATTACAAGGCCCTTCATGATCTAGTCCCTAATTACCTTTCCAGTGGCACTTTTCATTTGTCTGTTTACACACAGGGTGTCATCTGAGAACCTGCAGGATTGGTTTCACCAGGGAACTGGTTAGATATACAGAACCTCAGGTCTCAGCCCCAACCTACTGAATCAGAATTGCATATAATAAGATTTCTAAGTGATCATATACTCATTAGAGTTTGAGAAGTGTTGGCCTTTTTAAAAAATGTTTATTTATTTATTTATTTATTGAGAGAGAGAGAGAGAGAGAGAGAGAGAGAGAGAGAGAATGTGTGAGCATGGGATGGGAAGAGAGGCAGAGAGAAGAGAGAAAGAGAATCCCAAGCAGGCTCCCACAGTCATCACAGAGCCCCAATGCAGGGCTCCATCTCATGATCCATGAGATCATGACCTGAGCTAAAATCAGGAGTCAGACACTTACCTGACTGAGCCACCCAGGTGCCCCAAGAGAAATGCTCGTCTTGACCAGTGGTTCTCAAAAATGGCTCCCAGACCAACTGCATCAGCATCAATGATCACCTGGGAACGCATTAGGAATACACATGCTCAGGGTCGCAGACTTATTGAATCAGACATTCTGGGGGTGGTGTTCCCAGCAATCTGTGTTTTAATGGCTCTATCACTCCTCCTCCAACACAAAAAAGGATTTCCATTTTAAGTGTTGCTGATACTATCTGTCTCTAGAACACTCTTTGAGAACTACTGGTCTATATCAGTTTCCTAAACTTACTATACATTGAAAGAACTCAGAGAGTTCTAGAAATGACTGATGTCTGCATGCCACTCCCAGAGAATTCTGACTTATGGATATGGAGTAGGACCAGGGCATTGGGGAGGTTTCAAAGGTCCCCAGGTGATTCTAATTTTCAGCACATTTGAGACTGCTGATCTACACTCGAGCCATACTGAACTACTTTTGCTATTTCCCCCAAACCTACAAAGCTGTCTCCTTTTCTGAGCCAAATCTCTTGTTTTCCCCTCTCATCTTTCCTTTCTTCACCCAACTGACTGGTATTTGCCTTTTACAACTTGGCACACATATCACCTCCTGCCAGAGATTTTCTCTGATGGCCAAGGTTCGAATAATGCCTGTGCCATGTACCTGTGTGGGAACCAGAGCAGTTCTCACATGTATCCACTTTATTTCTCCTGACCGGTCTTCCTCATGGAATTACAGTCTTTCTGAGTGTGGTAAGCCAGTCATATGCACGGTTTCATTCCTTGCGTCAAGACTGGGCACCAATAAAAGGGGGTGCTCAGCAAGCATTTGCCGAATAAATAATGAGGCTAGAAAGTGTGTCTTCTACATTCTTGGTGATTGTCATAGTTCCTCAAAAAATGCTTAACTGAATTTTTTATAATTGCTTCTTAAAGGAACGTTTTCCATTGAAAAGCCCCCAAATAAAACCAGAAAATGTTATAGATACAGGAAAATTAGGGGAAAATAAAACCAGGGAAACTTGGATAACGCCATTGATGGACTGCTGAATGAGGGCTGCACATTGTGTAAGTTGGGTTATTTTTCATCAGGGCCAGGATGTGGGTTCTGACTAAGGCTGGATTGCCTGATGACTATGTATAGCACTGATGTGGTTACGAGCCTGAGTTGGGGGCAGACAATTCCAGCTGTGCCATTTACTCATTGTGTGTCTCTCCTTAGCTCCTTGACTTCCTTCAGCTTCAGGAGTCTTACCTCTGAGGAGGGTGGAGTAATGTCTGCCTCACGGGGACATGTAAGGCTTACATGACACAATATTTTTCAGGTATGCAGCACAATGCCTGATACCTCATAAGTGCTCCACCCGTGAAAGCTAAGAGCTAACAGAGTATTTCTAAATTCCATTTAGACTTGTGGGTGAAATTTGGTGCCATCTTTGTTGATCGAATTATTTTTTTTAAATTTTTAATCTTTATTTATTTTTAGGAGGGAGAGAGGGAAGGATGGAGAGAGAGAGAGAATCTGAAGTGGGCTCAGCAGAGAGCCCGATGCGAGGCTTGAACTCACGAACTTTGAGGTCATGACCTGAGCTGAAGTTGGATGCTTAACCAACTGAACCACGCACGTGCCCCCAAATTATTCTTAAAATATAAGCTTGGTCTTCTCAGGCTCTTTGTATTTTCTATTTAACTCCTGATTATCCAGGAGCAAAACCAGAAACTGTCTCACACCTACTCCTTCACTGCCATTCTCACAAACCTATGCTCTGATAGATATTAGTTCCACTTCTTTCTCCCAAACAATAGGTGCATTGCAAAGTAATGAAAACTCCCATAAGATGGCCAGAAGGAGCAGAAGGATGGGAGGGCTAATTTGTGGATAACTGACTCACACGTAACAAATTATTGATTCGAATAGAAAGTCCCAGGATGTTGGCCTCCACAGCAGATACCAAGCTATGCGAGAGGACAGGAGTCTACAATTTCCCTGGAGGCTGAGTTACAGCCCTGAGCTGTAAAATACAGCCCTTTGTGTGCTGAATGCTGACCCGGGGCACATTAAGACAAAAACTGTTCATTTATAAGCATCAATAAAGTGAAAGCATAAGTTGCATGAACAGAATTGAACTGGTCAAGGACAGCTAATTCCTGCAAATACCTTATTACTCATTGAATGTAAATGATCTACTTCTGCATTTTATCATGTTTACACAGTGATATTTTGTGACGGCTGCTTCCAGGTTTATGTGTGTTTTTAATCTGGGAAAGTCCAGGGCTTATTCACTCCTATGTTGAATAGAAGGTCACTGGTAAAAATCAGGAACTAACATAAAACAAGGATGGCAAGTTTTGGCAAGTGTCACCCAATGTATTTCAATATTTAAAAAAAAAATCCATTGTCTTGAAACAAGAAATGGCTTCTCACATTGCAAATAAAAGAGCAGATATTTCAACTGTGTAAGCAACAGCGACAAAAAGCATGACACTCAAATGGTGTTCTCTGCTTTTTTTAGAGCCACAGAGATGGACTTTTGCATGGATATGGAGGGTCAACAGGAGGAAAGTGAGGAGAAAAGGGGCAGAACCCCAAAATTTGGGTATCATATTTTATTTAATGATCTATCACCCTATGAAGCTGTTATTATGCATCATCCCCACTTTATAAAGAACCTGAAGATCAGCAAGCCTGATTTATTTGCTTAAGACTCACTCAGCTAGTAAGCCTTTGGTTTATCACCAAGCTTGGGTCTATCTGTCTGGTCGAACCCTGAGCTTTCCTCTATAATATGATTTTTCTTCCATTTGTTTGTTTCCTCAGAAAAAAAATTGTTGTGGGCACCTATGTGTTGTACCACTCAACACCTTCAGTAGAATTCACTAGCATATAGGGTCTGGACAAGAGTTTGAGTTCTAGGTCTGTCTACTAGTCATGTGACCTTTGGCAAATTTGTTAAATTTTGCAAATAGCAAAATTTACCTGTAAAATGGGATAATTTTAGGAGAAAGACTGTTGAACAGATAAAAATAACCATTATACAAAGCCTTAAACAGAATGCTTGGCAAATGATAAATGCCTAATAAATGTTAACTATTGCTTATCAGCCTGTTCTGTGCTCAAGGCTTTGGCTAAGGTGCTTATAGAAGATAAAAATTGAAATAGACTATCGTCCTTGAGGAAATTGGCCAGAAAATAGAGAGAATGTGCCTTTCGAGATAGCTTAGGGGTCTTCTTAATACAGGGAAGAGACATTTGGGAGGACTGGACTTTTATGCTGAGTAAATGTGTATTTTACATACCTGAAAAAATCATCACTTTCTAGGGAATGTTTACAGCATTAAAATTCATCCCATTGAATTTCAGCTCACTAATATCACATAGATATTCTGTTTAAGGATGGGAAAAAAAAATTGTGTCTCCCAAATGACAGACAGGATGGTTGAGGAAGCTAAGGATGCTGAGTGAATTTATTTATAAATTTATAAATATGAATTTATTCTTCATATATAAGAATAAATATATATATGGGATAGATAGGCAGATTGATAGATAAAATATATAATCTAAAATCTGTCTCATGATGCCACATTTTAATATCAATATTCCTGGCAAGGCATTAGCAAATTTTTAAAAAAAGTTTTCATTAATCCTTTTGCTGCATTGACCTGTTCTCAACCACACCCCCGAGAGACATTCAACTCTCCTAGAGGAAAGAACAGAAGTCTATAGGAAAAAAAAAAAAAAGTACTCTACAATTCTCCAAACTTATGCTTCTGTATTTTTAGTCTCCTTCCCATTTGCTCTTTAAAAAAAAAGTTACTTGATAGCAGTTTGCAATTGAATAGCAGGTTGAGTAGTGAAAACTAGTATCAAAATAGGTTTGATTTGCCCAGAACCCTCAAATACGAGGTAAACCTTCAACAAAGCAATTTATCGGAAACTTCTTTTCTAAACATTTTCCATCTAGGTATTATATGGAATAATCCACTTGGTATTAAATAGTGTGGACTCTCGTGCATGAATGTGTATTTTGACAATTCTTCCTACTCAACAGGAAGTACGCAGTTGAGGAACATGTCCTTTACTTCTCAGGCAGAATTTCCTTGAGCAAAACCATAAACTAGGTAAAGCTTATTTTCCAGGGCTCTTATCTCTCCTTCACAAACCTTTGTACACTTTCCCGTTTACCCCTTGCCACTTCTGTAAGTACTGCCAGCAGCCATAGCCACCATCAGAGAAAGAACACAATCACATGAGGGCAGTGTTTGTACTATTTTCATGCTTCCTCTCAACCCAAACCTGCTCGTCTAAATACATTTGTAGACTCCTTCACACTAAGGTGTGACTGTTGATAAGGCTACCACTTTTGCCCTTCCAGGCGTATATAGTAAGTGATGAGAAGCCTTAGCCAAATAAATGAAGTGCAATGGGTAATTTCAAACACTAAGTGCACAGATATGGAATATATTTACGGGGGAGGGGGGCTAGAAGGGGTATTTTTAGCTGAGCCACAGTAAAGTAACTACTAATCTGTGTATGCTTAAGGCAGGTACTGTCTCATATTTAAGTAGTTATGATTGTTGTTCCAACTTTTGAATCCCACACTCACAAAGAAAAATATCACCTTTGCATTCCTGGAAATTACAGGGAGATGGCCCCAAACTCCTCGTAAGGTAATGATGATTGTGAAAGGATCTCTGCTTTCGATCTGATTGAGAACCTGGGAGCCCTAAGAGCAGGGTGTTCTGAGACAGATAGAGGGACGGAGTCACTCACTGTGTGCTCACTCACTCAAGTTCACAAAACACACAAGTTATTCCTGCTCCTTTGGGGAGGAAACAGAGTAGGGTGGAAAGGCAGAAGCTGATCCTCCTGAAATTCCCTCCTAAGGAGTAAAGTGGAAATCCCTTTCCTCTATTGACCTGGGGAGCCAGGAATTACAACACAGTCCTTCCTGAAAGCCAACTTTAGGACAGGCTGCGCACTGTGCACTTCACATATGCTGTCCTGTGTATAGCTCACAAGGTCCGGGAAGGCAACGTGACTACCCTCAAGTGTTAAGAGGTGTCTTCTCAGGAAACCAACTTGTAGGCATCATTCTGCTGGTAAACTGGATAACAACCATCTGAAAACAGTTTGTTCTGGCCTTAAAGCAAATGCTCTTTCATGGTACCCGTATTTTAGATACCTTCAACTTTCTATAACAAAGACAGGCTATAGCTCTACCAATGTATTTTATCGGAAGTTTCTTTTTTAACCTCTGTCCTTAAACATTCACAGTTACAACCTTCTTCCTAGATCCTTTGGCACAAATGGCAAAGAATCCACTTCCAATTTTGGTAGAAAGTCTTTTTTGTTCTCATCATAAAACCAAAAATGCCACGATCACACCATTTATCAATAACTGGCTGAGGCCGCTCTCAATCTTCTTTACATTTACGTCAAACATGTCATATTTGTGAATGGATGCATTATCTTAAATCTAAGGTAGAGGAATCTCTCATCGATAGTACATTCAAAAGAAGTAGGACTGTGAGAAATATAATGGGAGGGTCCTTTAGCTGATAAGGAAGTGAAGAGACACCAAATACCAGTGCCTCACAACTTTATGGAGCAGTTAACCTTGAGACTTGGCTGTATGTAAAGATTAAACTGCAGCTTCTGGCTAACAGATTTATAGAGCTTTACAAATACCTTGGTTTCACTATTTGTGCTTTTATCTACTTCTGTACTTTATTACTGCTTTCTGTCCTGTGATAGTCTTTATATACACAGAATGCCAAGAGATTAAACAATGAAAAAGAAGTCAAAAGGTTTCCTTTGTCATCTTTAATGTCTTAAAGGTTTTAATAGAGAGGCACACCTTCCACCAGTTAGAGATCCACAGAAAATGCCACCCATCTCCCTTACAAGGGTGATGAACATGTCACAAGTCACAGTCTCCAGATAAAAGCAAAGAAAATGTCAAAGAAGTAGCTCTCCGGGGTTATGGTGGAAAATAACTAGCCCATGATTAGCACTTCATTGCACATGCACAAAATCTAAATAAATACCCCATGTGATGCAGTCAACATATTGGTAAATAAATATATCACAGTTACTCATTGTAAAAAAGGGACTATTGCTTTGTTAGGTGTGAATAATAGGCAGCCACATCAAATAGGAGATGTTTTGTAATGTTTATTTATTTTTATGAGAGAGAGAGTGTGTGCATACGAGTGGGGGAGGGGCAGAGAGTGAGTAGAGAGAGAAACCCAAGCAGGCTCTACACTGTCAGCACAGAGCCCGACGCGGGGCTCGAACCCACAAACCGTGAGCCCATGACCTGAAATCAAGTCAGGCACTTAACTGACTAAGCCACCTAGGTACCCCAGAAGATGAATTTTTAAAAGGAAAATGCAGAAGATGTTTGGCCCCATCTGGGCTGAATGATTCCACTATTATAGAATCCTTCACAAAAGACAGGAAATGACAATGTTAGAATGAAATATCGTAATATTGGAAGAAGAAAGAAACATCAGTTAACAGCGTGAGGAGGTGGCTTGTTCACACATGCCTTGGTTGTAAGCTCGTGCCTCCTTGTTTTTGAGGTGCCTACTTAATCACAGGGGCAAGCTACCAAGCCACGTGACTGTTATGACTTGAGGGAAATCAACATTTCTGACTAGAGAATTAAGCTTCTCATCTACAATTCCACCTACTCAGCAAGAGCTATAGTCAACACTTTTTTTACTTGAAGAAAACAATTTATTTTCTGATTGCAGCGAATTTTGTATCCCAGCTGTCATTCTGAATTCTTTATCATATGTTTTAAAAACCCAATCATAAGCAAATAATCAAATGGAAACTAATTTTTAAAGATTTTATTATTAAATAATCTCTACACCCCACATGGGGCTCCAACTCACAACCCTGAGATCAAGAATCACATGCTTTACTGACTGAGCCAGCCAGGTGTCCCAAAAGCTATTTCTAAATAAAGAATTGGGGTGCCTGGGTGGCTCAGTTGGTTAAGCACCTGACTTCGGCTCAGGTCTGATCTCACCTTACATGAGTTCAAGCCCCATGTCAGGCTCTGTGCTGACAGCTCAGAGCCTGGAGCCCACCTCAGATTCTGTGTCTTCCTATCTCTCTGACCCTCCCCCACTCACATTTTGTGTCTGTCTTTCTCTCAAAAAAAATAAACATTAAAAAATTTTAAAATAAATAAATAAATAATCAATCATATATATGATATAGTATCAATGTAGGGCTTTCCAAATGTGAATTGTCTAGAAGGTTTTCTTTGGAAATGTGCAAAAGTGTTAAAGTAACAGAAATAAAAATACTTTTTTTTATGGTCATAAGGCTGTGTGGATTGAAATCATGAAAAGAAACTCAGATGCTAATGAGTGAGGGCACTAGCAGAAAGTCTGAGAAGAAACTTTCAGGTAAATTTGCACCTTATAAATTTAATATTTTTGAACTTTTTATAATATTCAGTACCCATAAAGTGCTTTGATATGTTGATAAAAGCATATTTTCTAATTTTAAAAAATAGTTTACTAGAATTTAAGTGGGGCTTCAACTCACAACCCTGAGATCAAGAACTGAGCTGAGATCAAGTCAGACACTTAACCAACTAAGTCTCCCAGGCAACCCCCTAAATTTTTAATTATTAGTTATTTTATTATGCTCTTCCTTTAAGAAAATCAAAAACGTGTGTGTGTGTGTGTGTGTGTAAGGTAGTGCACTTGAAATATGACTTGATTTTCAAAAAATTTACCAGAATATTCATTTTTGGAAATAAAAATATCACTCACTCTCTATTACCTACATAATAAAGCCCAAATCTCAGAATTTACCCTTCATGGCCCTGTGTGATCTAGTTCAAAAATACCCTTTCAGTTTTATTGTTTCTATTCTCCTCATTAAAATCCTATCTACGAATTGGATCATTTATGTAGCCATCACACATATATTGAGTGCTTATCATGTGCCAGGCTCTACGGTTTCAAAGATGAATAAGGACACTGCACAATTTCTGCTCTTAAATAGCTCATAGTCTAGCAAAGAAGAAGATACATAACCAGCTACCTACAGTATTGTTAGTGCAGTGTTTGATGTATGTTTAAGGCACAAGAGAAAATGCTAGTCACTTCCTAGCCAGATAGATAATAGATTCAGAGAAGATTATATAGGGGAAGTAATAACTAAATTAGAATTCACTAAATAGACACACAGAAAATAATGTTCTGGGCTTGGAGAACATGTACGCAGGCATGAAAGTCTGAGATAGGAATGAAGGTCTGTTGCAGTACAGATGTTTGACTATTGTAGAACACAGAGTGCAGGGGTTCACCATCTCCCCAATATCATCCATCTATTAAGTTCTTTATTCATGACTCATTCTGCCATTTCTACAGGTTATAGGGGATAATGTTGGTTGCTCATGGGAACCTAACGACGTTGACATGACTTTAGATCATAGTTTGTCAAGCTCAGCACTACTGACAGTTTGGACAGAAGAATTCTTGTTATGGGGGGCTGTCCTGAACACCACAGGATGTTTAGTAGTGTTCTGATATTCCACCCACTGGTTGCCAGTAGGACCCCTTGTCCCAGTCATGACAATCAGAAATGTCTCCAGTCATTGATAAGTGTCACTTGGAGGGTGCAAATCATCTCCCTCCCCTGTTCAGAACCACTGTATTAGATCTATGTGTTCATATAGTCACTTTACTATTGGTAAGGGGTATGGCCCTACTTGGTAAGAATGATTAAAAGAAAAAAAAACCCCATCATATTCCGAAGTCTTTAGGACTGTATGGATATAGTTAAATGTATAAAGAACCAAACAAATTCAAATCAAGTCAAGGAGTTCTGCACTGGGAGTGTACATGTGTATAGAGGAGTAGGTACACACTTCCCTGAGAATATGGGGAAATTCGGTAATAAAAAAATTAGCCTAGGGACGTGGAGTACACAACCATCCAGTTAAACCCTCTTGTTAAATTATAGTTTTATTATTCTACATTATAAATAGAGCTCCATGTTAATAACCCTATAGGTTTCCCATCCATGCTGAGAATACTATATCAATGTCTCAAGGGAGATCTCTAGTCTAATGCAACTTCAACCATCTGAGAAGATAACCCCAAACTATTAGAAATGTCCTAATTGTTTCCTTTTAACACCAAGACAATTTATGATTAAGTATAAAAATTTATAAGAATCATAATCACGGTGTTAATATTTTTATGTAAGAAGTCTGTGCTTGTTTGGTACTTTACACACTTGTGATAATTAAGAGAGTAACTAATAGAATATGTCCTACTAGAAGCTAACCTTGTGAATCTAATAGGAAATATGTAATTTAAGCAATGATTTAAATTTTTTAAAGTTGAAGTTGAAATCTTATAAAATTTATATGCAAAATCAGGACATTTAGAGGATTTAAGAATCATCATATCTAAAGTGTAATAGGTTTATGAAGATATTTAGTTCTTGGGATGGCTTGCTGTGATCCATTAAAGTTCTTAAAAGAGAAGGCATATATATTAAATTTACAAATTCAGTTTTTAACGTATAAGGAATTTGTTTTGAGCCCCTTACAAACAAGTGTTATATTTGCTAGATTTATAAATATAACAATATTATTTGGATGTTGAACTAAAAGGTTAAGGAAGAACTAAGCTTTGGATTCTTTAAAAATTATATATATATATATTTTAAAAGTGAAATAACTTCTGCAGAGTCTATTCTAAGAACATCAATTCAACCTCAAGGACCAAAAAAAACCTCAAGGATATAACAAAACCCACAGAGAAGGATAAAATAACTTTATATGGTGAACAAACTTCACATTACCAGTCATGGGAGAAACCTGCCCAATATCCCTCCTGAAGGAGTTTATATTACCTTTGTAATGTCCCTGCTAAAAAATGTTTCACCTGAATCTAATCATAAGGAAACACATCTAAATTGAAGGACACATTCAAAACAAGTGGCCTAGATGCTTTGAAACTATCGAAGTCATGAAAGACTACCATCAAAACAAACAAAAAAACTAAACAAACAAAAACACTAACAAAGAAAAACAAAAAGAAGAGGAAAAAAAAGGGGGGGGGACAGTGGGGAAGGCTAGTGATTGTGTGACCCTTCATTGGATCTGGATCCCCAAACGAAACATCTGTAAAGGACACACATTATTGAGATATTTTTACAACTTTCATGGGAAAATATCCTTGTTCTTAAGGAACAGATGCTAAAATATTCAGAGGAGAAGTCTAAAAGATGTCCACAATTTGCACCTAAACAGGTAAAAAATGTGTATATACAGTGTTCTGGGAATCTAGCTGAAGGGTATACAGAAGTTCACTGTCCTATTTTTGAGCTTTTCTGTAGGTTTTTAAATTGTCAAAATAAACAATTGAATAGGAACATCAACTCACACTGAACCCATTTTACTCTCTTATGAAGCTCATGATTCTCAGGAGAAGTAGACCCCAACCTACAGCACAAGGGAACTGGCCTTGTCTAAGGGTTTTCTTGCCAAGGATTGGCTCAGGAATGTGCTTGTGTCCGAATTTGGACCAATGGAACAAGAATAGAGGTTTGGTACAGGTTTCCTTCCTGTCTCTGCTTCTGGGAGTAAGTCTCTCTCTCGTTCTATTACACCTGTTACATGTGTATGAGGCCTGGGGCTTTTGCAACGATCTCACTGCCAGCCTGGGATAGAAGATACTGAAAGGACAAGGGATGACAACAGTGTCAGGGATAAATCAACGTTGAAAAGATTATGATACCTTTGGTCTTCCAGTTTTGGGAATCAATTGGTTTAAGCCAGTTGAAATACTGCAGCGAAACATTATCTGATACGAGCCACATCGCTCATGGAGTGACTGTACTATCTCCATTCCAAACTAACTGATAGCAGAGTTTTCATGAGGACAGAACTACCTTTACCTTACAAAATATTTTGATTGGTCCTGTAGGGAGAAAGGTAAGACTCTGAGGTCAGGGAGATGAAACCTAGACTGAGCAGTCAAATAGAAGGAAGCATTAGTCAGGGTTCTCCTGAGACACAAAACCAACATTGTGTGTGTGCGTGTGCGTGTGTGTGTGTGTTGTGTGTGTCTATCTCTATCTCTATCATCTCTATCTCTATCTCTATCTCTATCTATCTCTATCTCTATCTCTATCTATCTCTATCCGCTGTGTCTCTATCTGTAGACAGATTTATTTTAAGGAACTGGCTCACACGATTGTAGAGGTGTGGTAAGTCCAACATAGGGCGGGCTGGCAGGCTACAGACTTAGTGACTCAGGGAAAGGTTGCAGTTCAAATCCAAAGGTATCTACTGGCAGAATTCCGTCTTTCTTAGGGGCAGTCAGTCTTTGTTTTATTAAGGCCTTCAATCGATTGAAAGACGACCGTCTACATTACGGAGGGTAATTTGCTTTACTCAACATCCACTATTTCAATGTTACATTCATCCAAAAAACTACCTTCACAGAAACATCCTGAATAATGTTTGACTAAATATCTGAGCACCATGGCCCAGCCAATTTGACATATAAAATTAATCATTACAACAGATAAACTGCTCAGCGTGAGAAATGAACACACTAGGAGAGAAATTGGGCAGGAGAAAAGGAGAGGGAGAGACACTAGCCAACCAGAGGCTTTCCCAACTTTAACTTTTTACATCGTGCCTCCTCACATGCATGCCCATGTGTACATAACTGAAACAAAAGCTACTCTTCACCTTCTCTGCTCTTTCTTCTCTTCCCTTCTCTTCCATTCCATTCCATTCCATTCCATTCCATTCCATTCCATTCCATTCCATTCCATCCTATCCTATACCATTCCATTCCATTCTATACCTCAGCTTTGAAAATGTTCATCTTGACCCACTAAATGAATTTAACTGGCACAAAGCTTCAGTTTGCAAACAATAAACATACCATACACATACTTGTGTGTGTGTGTGTTATGTGTGCATTTGTGTAGTAAATCAAGGAAGAGGCTGTCAGGACAGAAAATACATCAGTCCTAAAATGATCCCTAAACTAAGAGAGAGAGTTGACTGTGATTATGTAAGCAGCTCTGCCTCCTTTCCCCTAGTGCTGCGTACATTTTCACGTTCACAGAAATCTTGGGGAGGGCTTTGGTATGGAATTAGGGATCTGAGCATCTATCTGTATACAATATAGATCTCAGGGGACATGGAGGCCCACGTCATTATCTGTGTCACAGAGGCTATTCTCTCTACCTTTAGGCTTCCATGACACCTTAGCCAGTTCCAGTGGTGCTAATCCATTTATGTTTTCTACTACAGAAATTGTATTTACCTACCATAGTAGGATGTAACCTACTTTTGGTTAGAGATTATGTCTTAGGTACACTTTTTATGTCTTCTATCAATTAGTAATACCTGCACAGCCTAAAAACTCAAATATGTGTTTTTCCTTATTTTATGCATGTAAAAATTGTTGCTAGTAAACATAATAACATTGACTTGTAATGCATGAGTGGCTGAACAAATAAATTGATAAAATTTCCTGAACATTCCCCCTATAACTTACAGGCTTACTTAAGATACATAATAACATTAGATAGATTACAAAAGAATCAACGTCAAGGCCTAAGTGACTTTGTGCATCCCTTCTAAACATATTACAAATCAATGGCTCCAAATCAGCAATGAAAGGTGAAGTAGGTCCATAGACCCTAGTTCTGCAACAGAATGTACTGGCCACGCCAATGTCAGCTTAAAGGGCCCTGAGGATGATCAATAATGTTAACCCTCATGACCGCCTCTACCTCACAATGTGGTCTACGATCAAGCTTTAAGAGTTCAGAGGAGTCTGGAGCTGCAGCAAGGCCACTCTTGAGATGCTGGAAGTGACCTGAATCTTTGGTACAGTCTGAAAGCTCTTATGGACTGGAAATTACAGTAGCTCATGACACAAACTTGCAGTGCCTTGCTAACCTTTTCAGGCTAACGGATTACAATATATTCACATAAACTGTAGCTAAGTCTAATGTTGCTGATGTCATCATGGCCTCATAAAGCTGAGTTTCTCTCTCTCTCTGACACACACACACACACACACACACACACACACGAATTTAGGTTGTATAAAAGTTGTTCCTGTACAAGGAAAATGTAATTTATTTCAGAGATAGATAATCACTCAAATGTATGAGCTGTGTAGGCGTTCATTGGTGAATTTAGACTAAACAGGAAGTGATGTAAATTATACTTATTACACTGCTGGGAGAGAAATATATTAAATCCAGACAGCACTCAGACGAAGTACAAGGAACTCATTGTGTTGAAGGAAACCATGCAACTTTGGTGGGAAGACAATGCACTATATGGTATGAAAACCATCAATGGCCATCTGGGACTAAAATAATTTTGTAGGGAGCATGATTTTGTTCTAGCACTGAAATATGTTTTCTTCTTTGATAAAGCCCTAGAGTATTCTAATCCTAAGCACATTGCCATTTTTGTACTTTTTAACCATCTCATGCTGTTGTTTCCTAGTCATTATATTGGACAGAGTAAGAAACAGCTAAACTAACAGTATTTAGATCAGAAATCTTAGCTGTGATGAAACACCCACAGTAAAGGAGAGGACTGAGAAGGTTACAGAATTATCTAGCCCCCATAGAACCTATTGCTGAAGTGTCCAGGAATCACTCAGCAGAAGAAATATTAATAAATAAGTTACCTTGAGAGTAAAACAATAGCATGGGATCTATTCCTTGAGATGTGTCCCACTGGTCTATCTTTATGATAAAGCCTCCTGGGATGAACTGAAAAACAAACAAAAAAACATTGCTGAAGGGCTGGGTTGGCTGTTTGCGTGGCCTCACGAGGACTCTCAGAAAATCAGGCCAGAGACCTATAAAATTAATTTCCAACTTACCATTTTGTTACAAAGTCATATCCAAAATGAAGTAATTGAGTGAATTAAGTTCAGTCTTACATTTGCTACCATGCAAATGTAAGAACCACAGTGTAGAAAAGGATAGACTTCCCTAATTTATTGGCCCCTGCCCTAACGGAGTATTTCTAACATCGCATGGCTAAAATCTTCACAAATAATTTAGTAAAAATAGACTTATGGTTTATTGCCTCAGTTTTCAAAAAAAATACTTCACTACCTTTTAGTGACTGATTTCCTTTGTAAATTGGGGGGTTGTGATCGCCATACAAATACCAAGAAAGCTCTGACTGGGAGAGAAAATCACTCCCTCCTTCCCACCCCACCCACCCCACCCCCACACCCGGGAGGGACCCCCTTCATAGTGCTGGAAACAGCCAGGTTTGGGAAGCAGCAGTGCACTTAGCCTGCCAGCTGATTAGGGAGAAGTGTGTTTGGATGGGGATGCACTGGAATGCGCACCCCCCGTGGCTCTCCCCACAGTGTCTTTGAGTGGAACAGAGTGATTTTGCAGAACTCCACGTTCGTTTGGAAATGGATTTCTGTCCATCATAAAGCAAGCCCCAAATTTCAGAGATTTCAGTCTCTGATTTTTACGAGTGATTCAACTACACTATGGTTTGCTGAGTATGAGATGAACGGTAGTATTTTGTTGGTTTCATACCTGTGTGACCATACATAATCAAAGGTATTTGTCGAATGGTTTTATGATATTCACTGCTCTCCACTGTCTCTCCCAGCTCAGCCCCTGCTCCCCACCTTCCATTCTTTCTCCAGCCCCTTAACCCATAACCATCTAGTGGCTATGGACACCAGTTCTGGACTAGACTGGGAAAATTGCCTAAACTCAGCGACTCACTTTTTTATCTGTAAAAATTAGGATAATAACAGAACCTAATTTTTGTAATGAATTAAAAGGAACAGATGTAATGCCTAGAACACTGCCTGGCATCTACGAAGTACTCAATTATTATTTGAATTACCACGTGTCATCTATCACCATTCTATATAATTGTGAGTAGTATTCACTACTATTCTTATCGAAGAATGGATTTACCTAGTAGATCTTCAATTGAAGGACACTATGATGGAGGATATTTACACAGATTTTTCAAGTGCTTATTTTAGCAATTATTCAAAAGACAGTCCCCTCATTAATGGTCTTATTTTCAAAAGCCTCATAGTACAGTTTTCTTAAAAATGTATAGAAATAAACTTGCTTTGGCATGTGCTAGATGGATCATTCTATACTTACACGATACACAAACCCTGAAAAAATAATTCATTCATTTATAGATTCCATTTTAGGCTCTGAAAGATGCATTTTTTTTTCATATCACGTCATATTCCTGGACCACTTCTTAGTTTTATATTCAGTAAAATATTGTTAGGAACCCTTCTCTGGGTGCTGGTTGTTATGAAATAAAAACCCTGTTCATTTTTCAGTATCAAGTATATCTTGTTCTGTGTTTCAAATCACTATACACAAGTGGTAAAACTTTTCATAACAAAGGTTTAATTAGAATGGTTAATAACTATGATTTCCAAAGTGTCTGAGTCAGCCTTAGTAATAATTAGGGAGTTTTGTTCCATACAAAATGCTTTATTTAACCTTCATGCCTTCATTCAGATAATTATACAAATGCATACAGTTAAAGGTTTAAACTCTATTTCGGTTCACAGCTCAATTCATAGGAAAGTTGAATACAGAAAAGCAATGCACCAACAGAATATGTCTGAGACACCATTAAAAACGATAACACTTGTTCATTTAAATCTCTGAGAATAGACTGGAATAATCATCCTCTGAGAGAAGCTCATTAGGAGGGTCTCCCTTTACATTATCATAGGGCAAAAAAAAAAAAATCACCATTTTACAGTAAAAGGAAAAAAGCTCTGAGTATATTTACAATACATACACTATACATAAATACAAGAACAACACTTACATAATATTAATAAACTTATAACAGGGGTTGCCTAAACACTACAGAGTATATAAATGCAGAGGAAACTATTGGGAAATTAGATCTTTAGATAAGCTGGAGAAATAAATTCATTTGCAATTAAAACTCTGAACAGAAAACCAAATGAAGATTTAAGAAATTAACATATTTGCTTGCCAGCATCGTTGGGGGGTTTTATCCTTTGATGGGTAGGACCTCCTCTGGGCATTGTAACTCTGGGGTCAGAGACCCGAGAGTCTTTTGTAAAATTACATCTGTAAAGTGAATCAGACGCAGCACATCTATTCAATTTGCTGTTCAGAGGCTTCAAGCCTAGAAAAACTGTTTTGTAAACCAAAGGATGTTTTTGTATTTTTACACAGATGGATCTTGTGATCCAGTCATCATGTATAATGAGCTAAGTGTCAAGGAAAAGGAAAAAGATGCCTGCTTGATTTGGCCAAAGATGATATTTTTCTTTATTCCCATATATTTTTCAAATACGAGTGAGAGATTTATTTAAAAGAATATGACGTTTGAACTGACCCCCACACACCAAGAGGAACGTCTAGACTACTACTAATTATAACTAAGTCATTTTAAGTGGCAGGTGGGTATCTTAAAGGTGGTCTGTTCTCATCGTTTCACAACAGTACATTCTTCAATGGACAAACATGAATTTGCTGGTTTCTCTTTTTTAAAATGAGCATGTTATGATACACATAATTGCATTATGATGCAGGATGACATAATACGTAAGACGATGTTTTCAAGCTGGTTTTGTAAGTAGTTATCTCACATCCACAGAGAGTTGGTTTGCCATGGGATGCAGTGTGTCCCACATAGACACGGACAAAACAATACAACCACCGTTCTGCGGGGGGTGGGAGGGATGGCGAGTTTTTTTAAAATGAATTTTTAAACACAACAAATTGTGGACAGACAAGTTGATAGGAAAGAGCCTTGAATATAGGCACCAGTGCCCCAGTTCAACGATACCCATCCAACGTGATGAAGCCTGAGGAACAAAATATATATTGCAGTCTGGAAGTAATTAAAAAAACTCTGCCATGGGAAAACTAGAAACACAAGTAGGGCAAAAGCATTTTCTATAATGTTTTATGCTGTATCTTTGGAGCACAAAATTAGCAAAGGGAAGGTGTCGGTGTGTCCCTAAAATGTCTTACTTTTTGATTACCTGAGCACTTTTACTAGAATGTGACCCAAATTCTACCCTCCTATGCACCCTCGTTTTTCACCAAAAATGAATCTCTGTGAATGTCTTGGCAGGCCTGCTTTGGTAAAAGCAAGATAATTCAGTCACTGGTTTTTGCTTTGCACAAAGGGCCGACTCTGTTGTCTCAAAACACTTAAAATTTCTAGAGATGAAACCCAGAAAGGGGGAAAAAAAAAGTACTGATGTGACTACTTCCACTATTCATCTCTTTTTAACTCACTTAAAGTTGTGGTTTTGTTGTTGAGAAATTGTTGCTTGTGAAACCCAATTAACGGAGAAGAGAACCCCTTCCCGCGTGGCTCGTGCACATGGAACCACGTGCTTTCAGCACGGAAGGGAATTTGTTTATACAGGTTTTATCTCTTCCCTCAGCCAAGTAACAGGGAGAAAGATCATAATTCAGGAGATTCATTTTCAGAAAAAAGAAACGCCATGAGAAATGACATTCTCTTAATGTTTTCTAAGCCCATTAGTACTTCCATGGATCAATATTGTCAGAGACCTTGTTCTACACAGAAAAGGGGTGGGGGGTTGATTTCTCTGATGTTGGACAGCTTCTTACATAAAATTCAATTAAACTAACAATACTATGAACAAATTATTCATAAGATTATTTAAAACATGCCAAGGTGGTACTGTCAGGTGAGAAATCTGAAAAGGAACTATCCGTTCTCACTCCTTGCTCATCATCTGAATGTTTGTGATGGCTGCCCCGTTAACTGCCAAGAGTGGGCTGATATTCACTAGTTCTATGGAGGTGAGCATTTCAAATGCAGTTTAAGCAGATTCTAGAAAGTCTACAGGAGGAAAGTCTTTTACTATACCTACGAAGAAATACACGGAATTGAGAAAACCCACTCTGGTTAAAATGCTACCAAGTAGGGGAGAGTTTTAATGATTTGGGATCTCCAGGCCAAACATTTCGGAGGAAAGTGACACATTCAGGGAGACATCTGATCACTGCCGTTTGTTTATAATGACCCTTCATGCAGGACTTCCCAGGAGAAGACTGATTTCAGATATTAGGTACCACTGTCATATCATGTGCTATATCTTACTTGGAAAAATAGGACTACCCAGCCATAAAAACGACTTCAGTTATAAATATGAAAACTTGGCTGCAGGAAAGCCATGTGCAGTGTGGTGCAGCGGGAAGAACATGGGCTTCAGAGAGATAGGTAGCTTCACATTCCCACGCTGCTGTTCACTATTTCTGTGTTTGCAGACGATTTAGCCACTCTCTGTGCCTCAGTATCCCAACTATAAAATGTAGACCTGTTTACGGAAGAGAGGCAATGTGTCCAAAAATTCCCTAGAAGAACTCTCGGTGGATGGTAAGGGTTTAGTAAAGGACAGCTATTGTATCCATGGTTTGCTGAAGTTTTGACCTTTCAACTTCATTCAGTACTTTGAGACAACTTGTAGGAAACAGCCCAGTCAAAAAACTTGACTTTAGTGAGATTTTAAGAACCCAGCAGCTTTCCTCGGACACTTAATTTGCTCTTTTAAACCCTATCCTGGCACATTTCCTTCTCCTTTTTGTTCTTTCTGTAACTTAGAGAAGGAAATAGTGAATTGTTTTCTAGGCCTGTGGTCTGGTTCTGGAGACATACATAGACCACTGTCCATCGTGGTAGCCTTCACTGTCTAAAGCCTAAGTGTTTAATCACAGTTATATTTTTTAAAATTGCTCTTACCAAATGTTTGGCTTTGAAAGAGTATAATCTTACTGATAGCCCTCAATAGCTTGTTTGGGTGGATTTGTGCTCTGAGATTGTAAGGCTGGAGAATTTCCAGGGCTCTTGTCTATTCGTATAATCTCATTGTATATTCCTATTCATGACTCCACTTCTAGCAGTAAAATAATTACGGGAAAAAGTAGGCAAGTTCTGAATGCAAACCTGGTAATATCCGGGACTAACTGCAAACTTTGGTTAAGGTAGGCTTACTGTCAGCAGTCTTCAGTAGACTTTTTAAGAGAGAAGTGATTGTGTTGATATTCATTCCAAAATGGTTCTAGGATAAACAGAAAATGCTAGGGAAAAAGAATATGAAGAAATGTAAAGATGAATTTGTGCATTTGATATTAGCTGACAAAATAAAGTGAAACAAACAAGTATCTCTAGTGTTTTGCTCTAAATAATTTGACATTTGTTAACTGAGCAAAACCTTCTGAGCCACACACAGTGCTTTGCAAGTTTGGGGCAAATCAGTGAAGATTTTACCTTAAAATTATAATTGCCATATATCAGAGTGTATGTTGAAGAGAACCTTAATGTTCAGATTTACATTCTTACATTTTGTAAGATTAAATTAAGAAATACTAACATAAACAAGATTAGGTATATTCAAAAATCACAAAAGAATTTTTGTGGGTGTTTGAACTTTCTCAATTTACGATGTGCACATATTTATTCTGTGTGTGTGTGTGTGTGTGTGTGTGTGTGTTTCTCAAATGTGGAGGAAACACCCGGTCTAATGAAGAATTATTGCTGTGTAAAAGCAGAGGAATATCTCATTGGTCATAATGTCTATTGACAGGCACTTTCAGCTTTTAATTCATTTCTGAAAACGGGCATTAGCTTATTCCTGTTGCCAGTACAGATTCGTTGAACATGTGGCCATATCCATAGCACTTCATCTTGTCAACATGTAGCTACTCTTAAAAAGTATTCATTCCCTCTGGAATTAAACAAGAATCAACACCTTATAGTTGTTTTGCTTTTTGTTTTTTGTTTTGTTATCAAACACCTTACAGTTGTTTTGCTTTTTGTTTTTTGCTTATTATCAAGAACTAGTTGACTGGGGAGGAAGATAATTGAAAAAAGAGAATAATTGTGAGATGCTTCTCTTTAGCACAAGTAAAATCCTGTGCGGCTGTTTTCTCCTTTTCAGGCAAAAAAGACATTTTGAATTTGGAATCAGTTGTTTGTAACTTAAAATGACTTCACTGTGTTTTAAACCATCCTGGCTAAATTGAGACAAGTGACCACTCCATTTGGTCAGGGCACAAAGAATGTACTCTGACAAAGTGGAACACAGTTCCCATGGCAATATTGCTAATTGTAAGATATACAAGGCATATCTGAACAAGTTTCTTTTTTTTATTGTGATGAAAACTAGAAGCTCTTTTTTCCCAACATACTTCATCAAACTATTTACAACCTCTGTAAAATTTGTGAGTTTGAAAATACTTTTCCACTATCACATATGTTTACGAATACAGCAAAATATTTCCACTCTATTTTTTTAAAGATGCAGTATCCTATTTCATTTTCTTACGAAAATCTGAATTTCTATTGCAACTGCACAGTATTCAGCGTATTTAAAGTACCAATGGACATGGGTCGCTAAACAGACATTACTCTATAATGAAACTGTGAAAATATAGCATTTTTAATTTTTATGTACACTTCTTAACTATAAAATGCAGGCAAAGTCATACATAGCATTATAAGCTGATTCCCTAATAAGGTAAATAACTTACATTTCTAGACAGCATGGATTATTACAAATTCATTCTTTTAAAAAAGTTCTTTGTTGATATTTACGAGCCCACTGGGTGCTGCATATACAGGTGTGTATGTGGTGGGGCTGCCTGTACAGGTTAAGTGGAAGGCAGTATGGGGGCAAGTAGAAACATAATATGGAAGACGTGACTTACCAAACCCCTTTTCTGAACAAAAGCGTATCGGATGGAAGGATTTGTTTAATGAGATGCACTACCTCAGACAAACTGAAGGAAGAGATTTGGTCAATGAAGTCACAAATGCATTGAACCTCCTAGATTTATAGGCGTGAGTACAGAGCAACATCTGAGACTATGCACTATGAGTATTAAGGCTTCCTGGGCCCAAGAGGACACGTGAGAGTTCTCTCTCATTCAGTCCCTTACATGAAGACTATAGCTCAGTGTATTATGGATGCTGGTGTTCTTAACACTGCTTAAATTCTGTCGATCCTTGCTATAAATGTTAAGACACCTTTCTCACAACATCATGGCTACATTTCTTAGCAGTCATAACAACATAACAAAGGCGTAGGAATACATTTGAAGGCCTCACCTCACCAGATTTATTCATTTGCAGCTTTGGTAAGTATAAATAAATAAAGTACAGAATAAGGAATACTGCATCTTTATCCATATACATGTTATCATTCTAAGGAACTGATTTCAAAGTGCAGAATTAGATTTAGGTTTAAAACAGAAATGGCAAAGTTTGAAGTTTAAAAAAAGTTGTATAAAAATGAACACCATCTTTGTATAAGCTGTTCAAATTTCAACCAGAGTGAGAATGGCCTTTCTAATAACCTAGAACTGGCATTTGTAAACACTGTAGCATTTTGTAAAGTTTCCCCCCCCCTCACAATTTCCCCTCCTATTTTCCACTTAAAGTGAATAAAAAGTGCTCTTTTTTAAAAAAAAAAAATGCAGTTTGTGTTATTGTCAACTGCTTTTGCAAATAAATGTCCTATAGTGTTTTGTCGAAGTAATGCCAGGCAGTAGTACATTCTTTATGGGAAAGCCATTAGGAATTTTCGTCTAAATGTCTTAATACAACTTAAGACAAGGTATCAAGCAGGCTTCTCAGAGTCCACACATAATTACAGGATTGGGCTGGAGGTGGATAGGGAAGTGTGACTCTTTTTCCTAACAATTCAAGATCAGAATATGGGGAGGGCATCTATTAAAACCTCAGAGTAACTTGTAACTTTTCCAAATCATGTTAACTCCCTTGAACTCCATCTCTACAACGCAGAGATAGTCAGGTCTACTACAGCTTCTCAAGCCATTCCAGCTGTCTGTGTACAAGTTCTCAAAACACGCACATGCGTCCAACTGCAAACTGAACAGCTCCAAACTGAAAACCAAAGAAAGCTTCTAGTTAGGGAACTGACAAGTCCTTCGGATTCTGCCCCTTTTCCGTTGTCCATCATCTACTACTGTGCTTTTTAAAAGAGGCTAGAATGGATATAGATGAAATGGAGGAGGCTTCTCCATGCCTGAAGATATTCCTACTTAAGCATCCAAATCCTTCTCTCCCAAATCATTTTCCTTTCCATGGGGAAACACAAGTAGAAAACTCACCAGGGAGAATTTGCCACCCCAAGTAAGTTTCCGTCCGGCGGGGGGAGGGGGATCAGCAACTCACTCACTGCTTGTGCTTGGATCCCCCTTTAGAAGTATCGATCATGTTGAAAGGGGGCAATGGCATAATGCTGACAGGTTTTATCAGTTCACTTACCATCTCCATCTCAGTCTGGTTTCTACTTTCAGAGGGTGGAGAAAAAGCTCGCTTCCCTGAACCTTTCCGATGTGATCAGAGAGGAGCAGCTCATTTAGTTCTGTGCTAAATTTAAGTGAAGCTGTCACTTGACTTCACTTGACAGGAAGCTCCCACTGCCTGTCAGTTCTATGAATTCTAAAAACCGTTTCTACATGTAACACTCTCAAGACCTCTCTCCACAGAGAAAAGATTGGTCTCCCTTATGAGAGTAGGCAGAGTGAAATCAAGTCTACCCTGTGCCTGGGTGATTCACCTACTCACAGCCAACCAGGTTCTAGGACCAGCAGTGAGCCCGTCTCGGCCATGTTGGCCGCTCTCTGTGTTCTTTGCCACTGACCCGTAACCAACAATAGAAACAAGCAAGAAACCTTTTTCTATCCAAAATGGTCATAAGCAATGAGAAGGAAGGATTGTATACAGTACAGATAAAAAACGTTCCAGTTGGTAAAAAAAAAAAAAAAAAAAGAAAGAAAAGAAAAGAAAAGAAAAAAACAACCAAAAAAACCCAGTGCTTGGTGGGTAGTTAAGATTGTGTAGCAAAAGAAGCTGTTTATCAATAGAATTGCAGCCCTTGTTCGAAGGAAAGTGTCTGATGAATTTTTCAGACCTGGCAGAAAATGCAGAGCACGTATTTTTGAAGACACGATTTGACCTGAAAATCATGATATTGTTGCTTGAACATTTAAAACAATTCCTTTTAATACCGTCCGACACAAATTGTCCTTGTTTCAATGTTTATAGTTCTTGCTTCATCTTTAACGTTTCTCTGAACAAGATGATCCTGAAAAGGATAGTTCTATAACCGGAAATTATTTCAGAATGTTCAAACATTGAAAAATGAGCTAGGAATATCGTGAGGTTAATTTGTGCAATTCCCCAAATCAAGTGTTTGTGATTAAAATATACTGCAAAGGCCTATGCTGGCAACCTTTTTTATCTAAGCTATAAAAAAATCTTAACAACGACAATAACAATAACAAAAAAACTTCACCAAGCCCCTTAGCCACATAAAGCTGAAGGCAAAAAACAAACAAACAAACAAACAAACCAGCTTTTAGTGGGGAAACACATATGATAATTTTTCTGAAAGAATGCTTGTTGGTGATGTATTGCTTTGTTTCCTGTATACTTCGCTAGTTGCAAGAAAGGCTCATGATTTTAGGGGGCTGACGGGATGATCATCTCCTTCCTCTCACCCTTAGGAGGATGAGTGGGTTCAACATCCCTGTAGATGCCAGTGTAGAACCCCTGGGTTCTGATACAGTTTAGAAAATGAAGTCTATATAGAAGAACCTATTGGAGAGTCACTTAGCCTTGGCTCTCCAAGTGAGGAAACTAGCACCATGTCAGGCTTTCCTCGGGGAGCGCTCCCTTTCCACTGACTTGGTTCCAAGGAGAATTGACCCATTAACCCAAGGGTTAACTCCCTGCTATGCCTCCTTGGCCTTTCTAGTCACCAAATAACTGTTTTCAAACAAGAAAAAGGGAGCGTACTCTTTAATTGTGGTACTCAACCACAGGACAACAAACAGCAGAAAGATTACCTCAGGACTGTAAATGTAACCAAGACATCTAAAATGCTAGGGTGTTTTTTACAATCCCTTTAGTAAGTATGAAAATTGGTAACGTGAGTCCTCAGTGAAGTTATTGTAGGAAAGTCCTTTTATTCATTATTGCTTTTCTCCTCAAGAGGCGCATTATTCCATCTCTGCTTTGTCTGATTTTTCATGTTCACTGAATTTGCCTGAGCAGCCCCACCTCTTACCTTGGTGCCAGTGTGTCTAAGAAAGGTTTTTCTCCCCCCCTGATTCCTTGTAATCAAATACTAGGGGCAGGAAGAGATGATGCCTAGGTGACAGAACACTGCAATTTGAAGTGGGGCAGTAGTTTTTTAGACAGGCTCTTCCTATTCAACTACAGAACACCTCTGTGCCAGTCCATGCCAGGGCAGACACCGAGACTAGGCTCCAACCGAAATGTCGCTGCCCCTCTGCTCGAACAGATGAACAAAACAGAATCAAAACGAAACAAAAACAATCAACGACAAACAAATGAAAGGTTCAATGTTGGTTTTCTTCAGGGCATGGCAGAATGACAAGTTGAGGGTGATATCTAGTTGCCGTCATCACTATTTGCAAAGGGCTGCCTGAGTGCCCCTTTATTTTCAGGTAATGGAACCTCTCCAACAGGCTTCTTCTTCTCTACTTTCAGGCTGCTTGCTGGTAACAGATTGGATGTGTGTTCTATCTTACTGAGACAGTAACTAAAATTTCAGTAAAAAGAGGGTAAGGGGTGGGATGATGGGAGAAGAATCCAAATGTAAAAGGTCTTGCTCTAGCCAGCAACTGGTGGTAGACGACCTTTATGGCATCAATAACAAAATGTCTGACAGCTCAGAAAACGTACAAGCTACAAACATCTTGAAATGGCAGAGTACACAGCACGGGAAACAATGCCTGTCTCTTCAGCATTTGTGTCACGGATCTCCCAGGCCAGCGTGAAGACGTTTCTCGTGTAGTCGTGATGGGGGTTACCTTCAGACCGCAAGGAGATGAGTTCCTTCTTTTTCCTGCTCTGGTTTCAGACATCGTGGGATGGTGATGCCCTTTTGTGTTAACACTGTGAAGGGGATTCAGCCCTGCTGAATTGGGTGCCGCTAAGAGATCCAGCTCTTTCGCCCAGCTGGACAGGTAGCATTCCTCACACCAGCATATGCCTCCGGCGGTGCAGTGCCAAATGATCTGACCGGGAAAAGCTGCGATCACAGTCCGCGCACTTGAATGGCTTCACTCCCGTGTGTTTGCGGTAATGCCTTGTCAGTTCGTCCGAACGCGCGAACTTCCAGGTGCAGCCTTCCCAGGTACACTTGTAGGGTTTCTCTCCTGGAAGAAAAAGGGACACACGCTTTGGTGCTCCATCACTTTTCCATAAGAACCAAGCCAGCGCTACGTGTGGGGAAAGCGTGGCTCTCGTTTCCATCTGGCAACCTTTCTGTCTGGAAACCTTACCATCCTGCCAGCGGGTGTGGGGGTCAGTCAGGTGGGGGTTTCAATCTCGTCTCTCCTGTTGGGGCACCTGGCAGAGTTAGTTAACGCTTGGACCCTCAATTACGGGGGAGTTACTTTCCGGTCGAAATATCAAAAGGCGTAAACTGATCACTGCTGGATATAATCACAACTGGGTGACTAAAAAGGCATTTTAGGTCTCTGCCTAGGGTTGGTTGGGCTCCAATGCTGGAACTCCCAAGAAGTATAAAGGGAAATTAGTTATGCGGTGTTTCCATACTCCTCCCCAGATGTACATCACTTAGATGGCTTAAAGCTGTTTCGGGACACAACGTCCATTTATCGGTCATTGAGAATATGCACAGAATTTCATTAAAAGGTAAAGCACTCCACCACTCCCCAGAAATGAGGTATGAAGTCATGTCATTCATAAACCATCTACTTTTTGCTTGTCTCCTGGAAAGGAATCCTAGATAGCTTAAGAGTGTAAAGTTTAAATACCCTTTTCAGTGATTTAATTACGGTGAGCCCTGAGGAATCATCAAGTTGGTTTTAGTGTTGAAACTCATGGTGAAAAGCAGTCTGAAGAAGTATGTAATTTGACCAGGTCCTTCAGTCAACTTGTAAGGACAGTAAAATATGCAAAGGCTTTGCTGGGAAAAGATACACTGTCCATTGTCCAAATGAACTCCCAGCGGGGAGAGAGACAATGGTTGACCCAGGTGTGTTTTTTTCCTGGCTCTCACTCAGAATGGAAGCCCTGTCCCCATGCAACCCCACAAAAAGTGATCTCTCCTTCTATTCCTTCCATCCAAGAGTCAACAGGATTCCTGGCCACACGCAGTCTTTGGTGAAAAGGACCTACAACAGGGAAGGGAGTTTTTGGCCAATTCCTATGCAAAGTGAGTACTGTTAACCCCACCTTACAGATGAGAAAACTGAGGCTCAATGTAGTGAAGTAACTTGCCCAATGTCAGGAAAAACAAAAAAAGAAGTGTTTGGCTCCAAATACAGCACTTTGCACCATGTGACAGTGGAATGCAGAATTCTTTTCCTGTGTAAACTCTGTCACATCCTCAAAGTTGGTTCCACTTTCTCAGACATTCCCTAATTATTCATTTCTTACTTCTATTATATCATCTATCACAATATATCATAAAGATTTTATTTAGGTGCCTTTCTCCTCGACCAGTTTCTCAATACGTGGAGGTCAAGGACCAGGCCTCTACCATTTCAGTATACTTGGAGCCTAGAATAACTATCAAACACATGCTTCAATGAATCAACAAAACTACCACACAACACACATGCACACACACAAACACACATACACACAAAGAACTACTGGAACCTATAAACGAGAGTATAAGGGATGCCTACATGGGAGAACTGGCCTGAACTGGGACCCAACATTTTCCACTCAGCCCTGAAATAAATGCTACCCAAATGGGTCCTTTCAGGATCAGGAGATCCTTTTAGAAGTGAGTGCGCGGCAGACCCACTGATCTAGAAATATTGATGCTCTAATTGTGGGCCACAGAAAGCTCCAGGTTATTCTCAAAGAACTCCTTTCAAGTAGAAGCCTACCAAGCGGATTAACCCAAAACCACCCTCTGACGCATTCCGGCTGTCCTACAGACACAAAAATATTCATGTGCAGGTGTCTATTGACCAAAGTTGAACAGAAATTAAAAAAAGAATAATAAAAATCAGCAAAACCCCTAACTGAAAAAGATTGAGTGTTTCCTCCATAGGGTATCAATGGCAACTGTTAACATGCTTTTATTTACATGCCATCCCTAGACGTTTGGGACGCTTATATCACGAGCATGGGTGATAAGAAGCTGAGCTTGACATAAATCATGTCTTCAAGGACACATCCATCTTTGGGGCATTGAGCTCAGCTAGTGGACTCTGTCGCCAACGGGCATCTCTTAGCTCTCTCCTGTGTCATTAGGAACCAGCCACAGAGACTGTAAACTCTAGGAAAGAAATACAGGGCTTTCTCAATTGAAGGATGGGTGGAGAGGCGTCACCTGTGTATGACTCCCCTTGTCGTTACAGATAAAGTGAGGGGAAGGGGACCCAGAGCTGGGATGGGCCTGGGAAGGAAGTAGAGGCAAGGAGGACACAAGAACTTCCAGTCTCACCTCAGGAGGGGTGTTACAGGTTCGGGTGGCCCACATCGGGGATGGTTCCTTGTCTCAGGTGCTCTCCAGACTTGCTTGTACATCCAAAGTAGGCACTTCGTGGTCTCTAATTTCTTCCTCACAATTCTAATAGTCTTACTTTTACTTTCATTTTGGCTGTTTAATAATGGCATTTGTGTCCTTTACACTTGAAAATCTATAGCAGAGGGTGGTAAACTGTGGCTCCCAGGCTAAATCCAGTCTTTGGCCTATTTCTGGTGCAAACTTTGAGCTTACAGAGGTTTTTACACTTGTATGTGGTTGAAAAAAATCAAGAGGACTATTTCATGGCATGTGAAAATTACATGAAATTCAAATTTTAGTGTCCATAAATAAGTTTTTATTGGAATACAAATCACATTCATTTGTCTACATATTGGTTATGGCTATCTTCCAGTGATGGCAGAATTGAGCACTGCGACACAGAATAATGTAATAAAGTATCTAGGCCTGCAATGCTTAGAATATTTACTATCTGGCCCTTTATACAAAGTTTACTGACACTTGATGTAAGGGAGGCACCTGAGCTTTTCGTAGGCTTCCTGATTATATTAACATATTGACTTAGGGTATATAATACACACTGTTAATTTGGGATAGGTGGGTGAGGGAATATTTTGGCTACAGAATAATCACTTAATCTCCACTAAGGACCCCAACTAAAATTCTAACAGCACACTCAGTAATAAACATGCACGATATTTCACATCACATACTTTGAGCATTCTGGACTGAGTGACTCTCTGAAAAGGCTCACCCAATACAATCTGAGTTTTAAAAATATCTTTAGGATCTTTTCTGCTCATTAAAAAATGAGCACTTCCTATGAGAGTGGGGTCAGGATGGGATGGGGTCAGGAATGTCTCTGAATATGTTACCCGGTAACCAAAAGAACAGTGATTCTGCACAGTGGGGGAGGCCCCTCTCTAGTCCCTTACACTACAGTCATCTTATGAGGCCACTGTGAACCATGATGAGTTTCTATTACCAGCTACTGAGTCTGGGGAGGAGAGCACGGTGAGGGAAGGATCAGAAAGTAGCTCTGCTGTTTGGCATTGCTCCTAACATGGCTATGTTAGGGGGCGGGGCACTGGGAAGGCATTGACCAGTAGCAAGGATTTCTGTGAGCCCACAAACTTGGAGCAGGAACACTTTGTGCAAAATCTGAGAAGTAGTCTGTGAGGTGGAATCAAGCACATTAAGTGATCGTGAAAGACAAGGCTGGGTGAGATGGGTGCAGTGAGTCAAAAGGTACTAATTTCCAGTTATAGAAAACACACGTCCTGGGGATGTAATGGAACAGCAGGGTGACTGCACTTAACACCACCGTATTATATATTTCAAAGCTGCTAAGAGAGTAGATCTGAATTAAAAGTTCTTGTCACGCAAAAAAATCATCTGTTATCTGTGTGTTGGTAGATGTTAACTACACTTACTGTGGTGATAACTTCACAACATGTACAAATATCGAATTATGTTGTATACCTGAAACTGATGTAACATTGTATGCCCATTATATTTCAGTAAGAAAAAGAAAGACAAAGAATAGCTCTCAAAAATAGAAGAGGCAGACATGTCCCTACTCTTGAATAAAACCAATGAAAATGATAAATAAGTTTGTAAGTCATTAGGGGCTAGGTGATGAATGAAGGCATGTAATGAAGAATGTAAACCTTCCCCACTCAGCAGTCGGGAGGGAGAAGGTATATCAGAAAATAGTAAACTTAATTGTCTGAGCAATAAGTGAGTTTTCCTAGGACATTTCTTATAAAAAAGTACACTTTCATTTTAATATCCACGAAAATTTAAGCATTTTATTCTTTGCCCCTACTGCCTCATTAATAAAATTAGAGTTTGAGTATTCTCTCTCCATGTTAAAAAAAAAAACAGAGGGGGAAAAAGAAAACAATAAAAAGGAAAAATAAAAGAATTAGAGGCTGAGCTATAGGGGGTGGGGGGAGGGGGGAGGAGATGGCTGTTCTGATCAGGCAGAGAGCTGGCTTCTGCCCTTCACTCCAGAGAGACCTAGGTGTTCATAAGAGACTATTAAATACAGAGAACAAACTCAGAGTTGATGGGGGATGGTGCAGGGGAGAGGGGACAATGGGTGGTGGGCACTGAGGAGGGCTATTGTTGGGATGAGCATTGAGTGTTGTATGTAAGTGATGAATCATGGGAATCTACTCCTGAAGATGAGTGCACTGTATACACTGTATGTTAGCCAACTTGACAATAAATTCTATTTAAACCCTTAAAAATTGTAAGAATAAAACTCATACATATTAGCAAAAGAGAAACACACAGAGAGAGACAGAGAGAGACCTAGGTTTTGATTATACCTGCCCAGTGTCTAGCATTTAATTAAAAAAATCAATAAATGCTCTTTTTTGACCCAAGTTCTAGAAGTGGAATAAGAACAATTTTAGTGGTCACTGCATAGTATTAAATTCTATATTTTATGCTTGTCTTTTAAGAAATTTAAAGGATACAATCTTACAAGCAAATTAGGGTAACAGAAACTTCATAATGTGAGTAAAAACTTATCAAAAATGATAATGACATAACTACATTTGTAAGATATACTGTGGTTTGCAGAAATGAGCCCTGAAAGGATATAATGAACAGAGAGAATCTTTCTTCCAACCTGTCTTCTTTCCTTCAAAATCTTGCTAGAAAGACAGCAAAGGAAACAATCAATAAAACTAATAGGCAACTGACAGAATGGGAAAAGATAGTTGCAAATGACATATCGGATAAAGGGCTAGTATCCAAAATCTACAAAGTACTCACCAAACTCCACACCCGAAAAACAAATAATCCAGTGAAGAAATGGGCAGAAGACATGAAGAGACACTTCTCCAAAGAGGACATCCAGATGGCCAACAGACACATGAAATGATGCTCAACGTCACTCATCATCAGGGAAATACAAATCAAAACCACACTGAGATACCACCTCACGCCGGTCAGAGTGGCTAAACAAATCAGGAGACTACAGATGCTGGCGAGGATGTGGAGAAACGGGCACCCTCCGACACTGTTAGTGGGAACGTAAACCGGTGCAGCCATTCTGGAAAACTGTGTGGAGGTTCCTCAAAAAATTAACAATAGACCTCCCCTATGACCCAGCAATAGCACTGCTAGCCATTTACCCAAGGGATACAGGAGTGCTGATGCATAGGGGCACATGTACCCCAATGTTCATAGCGGCACTTTCAACAATAGCCAAATCATGGAAAGAGCCTAAATATCCATCAACTGACGAATGGATCAAGAAGATGTGGTTTATCTATACAATGGAATACTACATGGCAATGAGAAAGAATGAAATCTGGCCACTTGTAGCAACGTGGATGGAACTCGAGGGTGTCATGCTAAGC